>CM076569.1:881225189-881828954 GCA_034641835.2 Pinus albicaulis | reverse complement strand
AATGGCCTTCATGTTCCTTGGATGGTGGAATTATAGATGAGGCATGGACAATTAAAAAGGTAAACTACTCATTTTTAAAGCCTTTCGATTCTGAAACCTTTGTCCACGTCAATAAAGAGAATAGAATAAATATAGAGGAAAAATCAAAGAAATGTCCATTTATTTGATATGGTGTTAATTATTTTGGTTATCGCTTATATGATTATGAAATCACAAAATAGTTAGTATCAAAGATGTCATATTAAATGAAAATGTATTGTACTAGGATTAGATGTAGGAAAAGAAATAGGAAAAGGAAAAATAAACAATACACAATGCTTGATGAGATCACAGAAAAGGTAAAGGTGCCAAAAAAACTTAATGTTCAACAACCATAATAACAAAATACCTCAAACACCTAAAAGTGGAGTTAAAAGATCTACCAGGAGAAGCAGACACCTTGAATGATAATATCCTTCATTATGTTATGTATTGTTAACTGGTTCAGGTGAACCATAGATATATGAAGAAGAAATAAAGGTAGAAACCAGGAAGAAGTGGGAGAAATCCATGGAAGAAGAGATGGACTTCTTGATGCATAACCAGATTTGAGACTTATTCAAGTTTCCTGCAAGAAAAACAACAATGCAGAATAAATGGGTTTACGGGTTTATGGAAGAATATCGAGTTAAACATAGGTATAAGGATAGACTTACGGTGAAGGGGCCAGGGAAAATTTTAGGGGTGAATTTTAGCCCAAAGCTGAAATTTAACGGGTTTTAGATTTTAGAGGGTTGAATTTTATATATAAAACGTCCTTTTTATAGTTTTGTATAATTAGCCCCAAAATTATTTTAAAAATAATTAATTATTATCCTTTAGCCCAAAAATATGACGGCGCATAAAACATGAAATGTTTTATTCGCCTCCACATTTACTGGTCTTGATAGTTTTGGAACTACATTCGCCCTCAATTTACTAGGTTGGAGGGTTTTGGAATGACATTCACCCCCAATATCAAGTATGGCTGCAGGGTAAATCTCGCCCCCAATATCCAGTATGGCTGCAGGGTAATGCTTGCCTAGTTAGGCTGCACATGTCAACATAATGGTGGCACTGGGCTTGGACAAAAAACCACTCGATGACATAATTGCAAATATCTGAGCAATGGGTTTCAACTGTGTTCTCTTAACTTGGTCCCTCTTCATGTTCACTTATTCTTCCCTTGGTACCATGACAATTAGGAAGTCCTTCAAAAAACTAAACCTCTCGGATGCCAAGGTAGGGGTTGCTAAAAATAACCTGGATCTTCATGATTTTCCTGTCATTGAAGTATATAAAAGAGTAGTTTCTAGGTTAGGCGCCAGTGGGGTTATGGCTATCCTTAATAATCATATCAGCAGGACAGGCTAGTGCTGCAACAATATAGATGTCAATGGGTTCTTTGGAGATAGGTTTTTTGATCCAGATACCTGGATTAAAGGGCTAATTTCAGTAGCTTTAATGTTTAATGGAACTCATCATCTTGTGGGGATGAGCCTAAGAAATGATTGAGAGGTCCAAAGAAAAACCAGAACGATTGGTACACATTCATGCAGAAAGGAGCCGAGGATGTACACAAAACAAACCCTAAAATGCTCGTTATAGTACCAGGCTTAAGCATGACAGTATAAGACGAATGCATCCGAATGGCTAGTCCCTGAAAAAGACAAATGCATTCGAATGGCAGGGAATGCCAGGATGGGTAAAAATTAGAGTGAACGATAATCGCAGGTGGGGTGTTAAAGGTCTAGAGGAGGCTATCAAACTCTCACTTTCCATTGCACTCCACAAAAAGAATTATGAGAACGACAATGAGAATATATGTTTCCTAGTGGGGAACCTTGGTTCTCTCCATTGCAGATCCCGTTCAAAAGGCCCGTCTCTCCCACTATTCATCTATTTTTGGCATATAGAAGTCATCATATTTATGTTCTTGAAATGTGGCTCATGAAATATCACACTTTATCCAAAGGGCCCTGTACTTGGTTTTTGTGATGGACAACTAGTCTATCCTCGAACATGTGTCCAGAGTCTGCACACAGGAGAATGATGGCTATGAGAGGGATTGAAAATCAAGAAAGGTGAAACCCCTGCAAAGGTTTGAACAAGAAATCTTTTTTTCTATGCAGGCTCATCAATTTATGATAATTTTAGATGGTTGAGTTTTTAGTATATTATTTCACATCATTGATATTTGTGTAATAGTGTTTTCTTTCCAGGTTATGAAGCCTTCATGAACTCTAGCCAAGGAATGTTCTTCCAGTCCTACATTATTGGAAGATGACTATTTGGAAGGGAACAACACTGCACTGTTTGGGAAATGCAAGACAGATACATTACAGTTTCCCTCTGTTGTGGTTGGGATTGTGCCAAAGTTGATTGTTAAAGTCAAATATGCAACTAAGAATATTTGGCATACCTATAATTGGAATATATTTGTGTGAGTGCCATATGCATTACCCATTTCAAAAATTGGCATGTTTTGGTTTTGTATTCCTTGTGTATCAACTACATTTTATATTTGAAAGGTGCCAAAAATTTCCAGTAAGCATGTACATCCCTTTCAACAATTCCTATTAAGTCATAGGAGTTCTCTTTCACCTGATGGTTATAGTTAGTGGAAAAACTGAGAGGTGGCCTTTTTTTTGCTTACCATAAATAAGGCATGTTGAGAGGGAAGTATGCAGGGTATCTAATAGTGCCTCATCTCTTCTTTTTGCATGTCATGTATTTGACTTATTATAACTTGACATCCTCTTTCGAGCCTAGGTAAAACCAAAGGAAAGGTGGTTCTTCCCTTTATGTTTTTATTATTTAGTGTTCATATTCTTTTAACATAGAATTTCCCTGTTTAAACAACCATACCGTGATTTTTCCTATTTAATAATTTTGTGTGCTTCACTAAATACCATTCTTGAGCTTTCATAGATCAAGCAGTTAGTGAGGCTACACTTTGATAAAAAATTTCATTATCTTGTTGCTAGAATGAAAGCGGACATATGGATATATTGTCAGAAAAGTGTCTTCCTCCTAGTACTGTTCACCTAAGGATGCAATGTTTAGTGCTTGTTGCAAAGAGACCGGGAATTGAGTTTTCTCAAGCCATGGTTGGATTTGAGATTCTCAATGGAGGTTCAGTGCCAATCTTCGAAGGCATTGCTATCTATGAGGAATTCAGAGATGCAATTTTACAGGTAATTTAAATTGAAATTAACCAATATTTTTGTGTAAATATCCTCTCTTGTGTTCCTTTTGACTACAAAATATATTTTCAAGAATTTTACTGGGTTCATGTGACCTTGAATGGTTTCTTCTAAAATTCTCTGTTGTGAAAATATCATATGGTATCTCCAATCTTATAGAAGAAGACAAAATGTACGTATTGTAGTTAGGCTACATGAAAATGAAAAATAATTTGTAGCTACTGTAGTTGGTCTACATGAAAATGAAATTCATAGCCAAATTTAATAGAACTAGCTGATATAATTCTACTAAAACAAGGATAAGGCTGCAAAATTCCTATGAAGAAACATATTCAAATACTGCATTGTCTGATTTGCACGCTGTTGAAAATATTGACAGTGTGGCCAATACTAGCACATCTGAGTCTGACAATGGATTTGAAGAAAGGAATCATGTGCATAAAGTTAAATGATTGAGGAGGGAAATAATTGAAATTAATGGAGAAATGGATGATTGTTTATTTTACTGTAATTAGGGATTTTTTCCTAATTGTTAATTGTTAGGCATTAGTTCTAACTAGCCTAGTCCTATTTATCTTTATAAGGTCTCCTATTCATATTTATAATATTGTAATTGATTATATTAATTTATAACAACAACAAGACTCTTATATTTATAGTTTTTATCTCTACACTGGTATCATCACCAAGAGCTTCAAGTAACTAGAGAAATAAACCAGTAGATAAACCAATAGTTAATTCTGAAAAGCAAATTAACTACTGGTATCATCATCTTATGTTATATTCTGATGTTCAAATTTATTAGTAACATTTATTAAATATGTCTTATAAATATCATTGAATTACAAACCTACAAATTGACATGAGTAAAAGAGAGCCTCTTCATTTTAAAGCCGTCATCTTTGTAATAAACAATAAACAAAAGATAAACCGTTAGGTCATACTGTGTTGTTGTTTTTTTCCAAAAATCTTACAGAAAAGAAGCTGATATGCATCCTGACACGTTAAGTCGATGGAAATTAATTTCAAGAGAGAAATGATCAAGGAAAAAATTGCGATTTCATTATAGGAATTGGAGTTTGGCGTTGTTGAAATTTTGTCTAGAAGAAAACAGATAAATCCTAGATGCTTGCAGTTCAACCCTTCCCTTTTGTTGTAGTATGGTACATATGCCTTTACATATATCTTATGTCTATTTCAAAAGTGAGGAACTGACGGAATCTAAGCTGCTTGCAGTTGTTGATCCACTAAGTTACTTAAATCTACGATGCAGAATGAATGTTATATATATATATACGATAGGTTTAGAATCTTTTGCTGTGAAGGGCATCTCCGATGTTGTTTTGAATGCCATTCTACAAAAGGTTTTCATAAAGTATGTTCTAGTGAAAGATGATACCCTTATTAATTTGTTTGAACTATAGTGTGGAGACCATCACTATTGGGGACAAAAGGAAAGGCATCCGAACAAGTGTACTGGAAGAAAAGGCTACTGCATGTAACATGCTTTGTTATTATGCTGATGAAATGAGAGAAAGATTCTATCCATGGATTGGGCAGGTATTTGATGGAATTAATCATCGTTATTAAATGTAGGTGACACTTTTCTTTATTAAATTATGTAACCAATTTTGGTTTGATGACAGGTTGTGCCAATTCTTGTTCCGTTATTGAAGTTCTATTTTCATGAGGAAGTTCGGATGGCTGCATTTTAAGGTATTTTATATATTGTCTCTAATGGAGGAGAAATATATTTGAGTCAAATATGTTGAGAAACTTATCACCAGCTGTTGTTTAAACATGCATGCCAGAAGTTCTCCGAGCTGTAAAATTGGCCATGGATAAAGGACAAGCACAAGGATGTAATGAGTCATATGTTAAGCATCTCTTGGACTATATTATTTCATCCTTTTTGAAGCATTACATAAGGTGAGAAAACAAGCTCTTTTAAAATTTTCCAACTTTTCATTATGTATAGTTCATTAGCTTAAAGATATATGATTTCAATGGCTCTTGATATTGTCTATTTGCACTCGATTGGAGCTGAAATAGTTTATGTGGCTTACCAGGAACCGGAAATAAAGGTCCTTACAAATATGTTAAGCTCACTAAATGAATGCGTTCAGGTGATAACACAATTGTAATGCAACAATAAATACTATATGGGATATTCACTTTATTTACTTCACTGGCCATGTTGGTTACCTGTCCAGTGCCACATATTGCATGCTTTATTTTCTTCAAGGGAGTTGTCTACAGTCTTTATCTGCTTTTAGCTTTAATGATGATTCCATATCAATATTGTCTGTGATGTCAAAAAGGTATTATTTCCTGTAACTTGGGTGCAAGCTTGTGGAGGCTTTGCTCTATTGTGACTATGCTAATGAAGGCTTTTCTTGATTGTGACAATGCTAGTGAAGGCTTTTAGTTTTTACTGAATTGTGCTATTGTTGTTTTTGGTCACAGTTTTAGGCCTTTAATTTGTTAGCCTTCTAGGGATTAAAAGATTCATCGTGAGGACTTAAGAAGATTCAATGTGGGCATAATGATTTTTTCTAGTAATTCTAGGGAATTTGGCAACCAAAACTTGTTTTCTATAGATGAAACTTACTTTTATTTTGATTTAGAATTTATGTTAACTTCCTTATCTAGTGGTAACTTAGATTGTATCCCATTGAAAATTAAACATTTTTTTAGAAGCTTGTTACGGAGGATGGTACTTTCCTTGTCTTATTATGTTTTCTTTTACTTAGCTGTGGATTTTATTAAAATAGTCCAATGTATAAGATCTAAGATGCATATGCATGCATCTACTTGCCCCTATCATGGGATGCAGAAAATGTACATAGTTTTATGCAAGACAGAAATAATAAAATTTGAGGATAATAATCTAGGAATTATCCAAAAATCTCTAGGTCACACAGGAAAGGAAATGACTAAAGAGGAGTATCTACTTCTGTCTTTTTTGTTTTGAATGGGCTCTATTCACTTTCTGGTCAAGTCTAACAACATTATGTCATTTGAAGGGGTCTATGATTTGTTATTCTTTCTGTAGGTGACCATGAATTCTACTCCATCAAAAATGAATTGTGAAAATAACATTTTCTCCATGGCGATAGGACCTAAGGAAGTTTTCTTCAACATTAACATTTGTGAAGAACATTATACATATTCTCAGAAATTGTAGGAGCTTTATTTTAGCCTTTTTTGGCTTGGATAGGTCATAAAAATTTTCAGTGGGTCAAGACTCAGCCAACAACTGGTCAAGATTGATTAGTTGAAAAATAACATAACATTCGTTATAAATTCTTAGAATTGTGTGGTCTTCTTTTTTTCTCCTACAAGTATTTGCCTCATTTTATCAGAAGGAAACCATAGGACATGAGTTATTCCAGAGCTTCATAATTTTTTCAGAAGGGCTGAGGGGTTATAAGGCTGTGAAGTTGTACTTTAAAGCTTTTTTTCAAGTTCAACTTAGGTTAATATGTCTGTTTGTTCGCGTTGCTGTCTTTCTGTGCCTAGTTTTAAATCTTCTTACTGCTTAGGATTCTGTCAACAAGCGGACATGATCGATTGGCTCAAATCAAATTAATATTTCCTTTGATCCCCTAAAACTGTGTCGTCTTTTTCTTCCTTGCAAGCAACAATGCAAGCTCGTTAAAAAGAACTTACAAGATCTTAGTTATCCTAAAATAAAATATTTCAGCTTATAAAGCTGAGAAGATTTTTAATTATCACTTTATATGTGGAAAGCTATGATTCTAGCCCAAATCTCATTAAGTATAAAGGTTGTTTGTTTAATTTCAGTTCAGTTTTGGCTTCTTTTGCTCTTGTACAAGATAGGGTTTAGTAGTTATATTTTATTGAATGTTAGATAACTTTTAAGTAATTACTTTGGGATTTTGCTGATGTGCAGATTTCAGGTTTGTTGCTTGAACCTGAGCAGATTAAGAAAATGGTTGACGAATTCAAGAAGGTTATTAAAACTAGAAAGAGAAGAAAATGAGAGTGTACTGAAAGATCAAGGTCTAAGGACTTTGATGCTGAGGAGGGGGAGTTGTTGCAAGAAGAGAATTCCAAGGAGGGGTTATTTTTTGACAAAGCATGTGATGTGCAGCTTGCTTTGTTGGGGCCTGGGGGTTAGTTGTGAATTTCAGGCACCAATTTTTTCATTTTCATGCGGTCATTTTTATCTGGTAGGAAAGAAATCATGCAAAAGATTCAACTATTTGTCTGTGCAGTATGTTTTATCAAATAGCGTTAACTGACCTAATCTATTTTTTCAGATTGGAGAATTCCTAGAAACACTTTTAAAACTGTTGAAATCATTGTTTTTACCATACTTTTATGAACTTGTTTCCTTTATCACTCTGATGCTGGTAAGTTTCCACATTTTATAATGAATAAATGCTTCTTGATTCTATCATTTATAAAGAGATGCATCAAGCTACAGCTAGCAATTTTATATGTAATCAGTTATGAATTGAATAGCACTAAAGGTACCCTAGGATCTACTACTACTTAAAATGTGGTGGTGTATTCTGTAGAATTGATACTTGTTCCTTCCACATCTTTGCAGGGAAAATATCAGAGTGAAGAATAAAGACGAGTGGTAATCTGCATTTTTTATCACGTTGCAGAACAGTGTGATCTGGCTGCTACAAAGTAGTTTACCCAAACTTGGTGGTTGTGAGTGTATGGAATAGTTATTTGGCTTCTTATTTGGAAGGATCACCAATTTTGTATTGTTTTTGGGACAGGTATTATGACACATTTTTTCCATTTCTTCTTGAAGAATTCACATATAAATATGCTGATATCCAATAAGTGATGAAAATTATCCTAGTCTTGCATTTTGATGTTTAGGTGGAATCTATCTATTTTCTGGCTTGTCTGCATTTTTTTTATGTTTCTCTACAGGCAGCAATTTATGGAATTGGAGTGTGTGCTAAACATGGAGGCCCAAAAATAAATCCATTAATTGGAGGTAGAGCTATGTAACATGATGTTATTTATTTACTGTGAAAAGTTTGTCCATGTTGAATGTGTTATTGTTTGATTGGGTTCAATCACAACAGAAGCTCTATCAAATTCGAATGATGTAATTAGTGATCCATAAGCTCTTTTGCCTGACATTTCAAATTTTTTAAAACTTAACCTTCTTCCATTCACCACAACAGTTATAGCTTGCGAAGTGAAAAGTAGCGTTGAGTTGAGCCAACACGTGTCCTCCCTATTTTACATTTCGCAATTTCAGAAACTTAACTTTCTGCCATTCACCACAACACTTATCGCTTGCGAAGTGTGAAGTACCGTTGAGCCAACACATGTTCTGTTTCTAGGAAAAATTCAACAAAGTAGTCCCATGGGAAATCATAAGATTATCTACTAACTACAGCAAAATTGACCTATTGAGAACACCATCATAACTAGAACAAGTAGACCTAGGAGACAACAACTGGAAGGTTGTTTGATGCAAAGCATCCAGTAGAAAGGATCCTAGAAGGTTGATGGACTCCGCCAGAGGGAAGTCTTCAAAATCCTGAATAGCATGTAGATATAGAGGTTGGCATGTTTGGCATACTGTAATTACCATGCACATTATGAAATCCCTGTATACTACCTACTTTAATGCATGAAATACATTGTCAGTTTTTTTCTTGAAGCTAATCATGCTTATTAAATATGTCCTTGAAATGCATTACATATCAAATGTGTCCTCACCGGAGTGATGGAAAACAGTGTTTGATCACAATTGTGTAGAAAATGTTGTCGCAAAAGGCCAACCTGTGCTTATAGAATCCAACAAGTTTGAGTATGGACTATTTATCATAGACTGCATACATAAATTTCCATTGACCAAGTAATATGCAAGAACTACACCTCATTCAATGTTTGAAAGAAACCAATAATATTTGCTAAATTTGCTAAAGAATGCCACCAAAAGACCCAAGTACACATCATTATCCTAAGGAAGGTAATTAATTATATGCTTGCAATTTTTTATTAGGCTTAGATTAAACCTTGTATTTGGTCAGTGGCCACCATAGGTTTCTATGTATGCCTTGATGAGATCAGCAGGATCAGTCACACTGCTGCACAACAGTAGGCTGCCTGCCAGCATTCTGCTCATCCATCTCCATGGCCAAAAAGTAGTCCATTTCTGGAAACCACCAGGTTACCCCTGCCTAAACAGAATACCAAACGAGGCCCAAGAGAGTGTTTCAAGTGGCATATTTGATTGCATTATTTTTGTGTTACAAACAACGATTGTGTATCATGTATGGTAATGTGTTTGGCCTGAATGCTTCTGATTACAATTTGGGATATTCACATTTTTTTAGTAAAAACAAATCAAACATTTTATTTGTTTTTATGAATTTATGTTTATTTTTGATCCAGTCTAGATGATTGGTGACTTGGGTTCCTTTTAATCACGCTTCACCATGTGGCCTTACCTAGTGATATACAACTTGTCTCTTGAAGTTTTCTTCCCTTATAACTATGTCACATTATTCATACCATAGAGAAACGTACTGGTGTAATAGTGATGTGTGCTTGTACTGTTTTTGGAATTTTTGAGTGCTTCATTTGGTGCTACAAACAAATTTGGATGTGTGTTAGTTTGGTATGACTCATGAGTGTTTGAGATTTTTTTTTTGGATTGAATACTTTTGATTATAGTTCAATGCTTCTAGATATGGATTATTTGGAAGTATTGAATTTACTTCAACATCAATTTAGAAACTGATAGAACCCTGTTGTTTGTTGCTTCATTTGTGTTTAACTATCTCTTGCAATATCTAGTAGATATTGATATCAATATATGTTTATTTGTTGTAGTTCAATGAGATTGATTCCAGTGTACCTCTAAAAATGTTTGGATGTTTATACTTTGGAGATGGTAATTTTACCATTAGTAGTTGGGAACATAAAGTACTAGTTTGTAGAGATGGAAAAATGAAGCTACCAACTGAAATATTTTTTTTTCTTCAATTGACCAACGAAATGAATGTGCCGCAAGGGAGAGTGCTTGTATTGCTTTGGTAGCAATTATTGCTGACTGGTTACAAAACAACCCTAATTCTATGCCAATAAAATCACATTTTTCCACACTGATACATGAAGGATATATGGAGTGGAGGAAGTTGTGGGAACTAGAGGAATATAGAGAGAGGTTCTCCGATGGGCACTTTTATTTGGAAACAATATTGCAGTCAAACATGTTTTATAACTGGCATTGAACCTCCACATATTTTTAAGTTGTGGAAAATGTTTTAAGATTAGATTGGGATGCAGGGGCTCTTGTGTGATGTTCCAGTGATATTTCAGTATTGTTTGTAAGGACTCTATTTTTCCTGTGAAAGCTGGCATCCCCTAAAAGTTAGACAAGAAGGTGGGTTGCAATTATTGGTTGGCTTTGAGACTCGACAGTATCATAATAATACGAAACAGAATTAGATGTTACTAGAATAGTATTATAAAATGTGATATTTACATATTAATAGTAATGTGTTGTTAAATAATAGACTTTATTAGACAATAATGTGGAAGTTAAATAAAATATTTTTCAATGACAAACTATTGCAATAATTATTTAGTCTCATATTCTACTTCAGTTTTTGTGATCCTTCAAGTAGCAAGGCACCTTCTATTAAGAAAATTCTCCTCTGTGACATATCATGCTTGTAAGTTAATCATAAATTTGTAGATTATTTTTACTTACTTTTGATGATGGGTAGTTCTAATAAATGGAAATGTTTAGTTGGATTCAATGTTTATCCTCTTTATATAGGATTGACTTCTGATAATAGTGTTTTATGCCCTATGTAGACATTTTTCACTAGCATGGAAATGCTTAATGGAGAAGACTTGGTATCATTCTTTTGAATGTGCGTTGTAACTCTTTGTAGAAATATAGAATTTTTTAAATTTAATTTTCACTTCATTGATCTATTTGTAGGGGTAGAGTGGTACCTGCACCTCTTGAGGTGCAGTAGGATAAATGTGGAAGTGATGATGATGGTGGTCATCATAGACTAGCACCGAAGAAGCAAAATAAGCATCTCCTCTGAATTTTGTTCCATTTTTTGGTGCTTTTTGTTGGAAACCATCTATGTTTCTATCTAGGCACTGTAATTCATAAGGTAAGCTAATCTATAATTTAAGAAATATGGTATATAAACTATACATACTCCTACAATCTAAACATCATGGATAAATATTCAAAATTTCAAACTAATGAATTTATTTTCGAAAAAAAGGTTTTATAGATGCTTTTATTTGAGGCATACTTGTGTCTTAATTCCGCATTCGAATTTATTTGTAGAATTATTGTTTGTAAAATCTATATATTTCTAACTATCTCTTCAGGTAAAATTTAGATACATTAAATTTATAACATCTTATAGCTTTTAAGTTTCACTAATCTATCATAGCACACTGGTAAAATACAATATCTTATGTCAAACTCAATGCCATTTACTGTGTACAACAGGATTTCCACATTCGTGCTTTACCCAGATCCCATTTGTTTTATATGCATTCTATATCATCAGTCAAGTCATGAATTCTTATAATATATTGAGCCCTATTTTCTAGCTATCCTCTCTTCAATTGCTTTGTAAGGATTGAATACAATCTAATTGCATAAATTAAAACTGGGGCAGAGTAATAACTCAGTATCAAAAGACACCATAAGCTTTAATTGCTTCAAAGTATTATAAATTTATTTTAATATTACTTAATTTTCCATGCTTATGTGGAACATGGTCAAGAGAAGTAACTATAACAACAATGGATTTCCATGAAGACTTTATAATTTTTTAAACATGAAATTTGTGATGCGTTACTAAGTTTCTTCATTATTTTATAGACCATTATCCATCAAACTGACTTTACTCCTTGACTGGCATTGCATTCAACATTGTGCACAAGTATGATTTACATGTACCAATCAAAAGTATGATTTTATCTATATTTGATAATGCAAGTTGAATACATAATACAATACATAAGAGTGATGCGGTTATGAAGTTCAATATGAAATAATCTATTGATTGCTACTATTACTATTATATAAGGGGTTCTCTTCCAATGGTCATTTATTAGCTATGCGAACAAGGATTTGTGGAATTTGTATTTACTATAAGAATATGCATAGTTGAGTTGCAAACAACTAAGTATAATTTGGTAGGAAGTTTAACTATGTGTAATTCATAATGATCTTGTCTTCTTCATTGATGAATTTTAAATGTGTGAGTTTTTACCTAAGCCATTGCATTATCAATGTGTCAAGGCTCAAAACTCGACCTATATGTCAACTGCTTATGATCGTTCCTAGGAACATGAATCCCAATTTTTGTAGGTTTAAAATTTATCACAGGATTGATCTATTGTGGTTGAATTTGTGGAGGTTATCTCAAAATTTATTGAAGGTACCATGGATCTAAATTTCTTATGAAAATTCAACACTATAACAAACTTTGATGCAAATTGTTGATCAATTCTCACTTGGTTAGGGTCATAGATGTTGATGAAAATTTTGTGTGCATGCATGAGAGTTGGGTGCAAAATCACAATGTTGTGTAGCATTAGTGTGATAGATATGGGATAGTGCAAAGCATAGTTTTGAAGATTAATTTGAGTTGACTCCTACCTAATCAACTTAGTCAAGTTGATTGTTGGTTGAACGGTTAATTTTTGGTTCAATGGATAGAAGATCTTGCAGGCCTGTTACACCATTTTTTGGTCATCTAACCTGTTACTATTAGATGGACCTAAGTACACCATGTAAGACCAATTTTACCTTTAGTAAAATTTCTTTCACTATGAAAATTAATTTAGTAAAACACCTTTATGAAGTTGTTTATGGTCTAAACAGGAAACCCCATGAGGAAATATTAAATAAATCCACATTTGTTTGATTTTCGTCAAGGAATAATTAGTTTAACAAGAGTTTAATTAATATTCCTGGTCATATTTAACCCAAAACATGAAAATTAATTAGATAAATTATTATTTATCTTATTATTTTCTAGGAATAATTATTTAAACCTTATTTAAATAATACTCCTTGTTAAAATTTGACTAAATCACTCATAAATAGTTAAATAAATCATTATTTATTTAATTATTACTCAACCACATCCTTAAAACGATAAATAAATCATTTATTTATTTATTATTTACAAATAACGGGATTTGACCCAAGTCAAATTCATTTTCCCTCCAACAAAAATTTCAATAAAATATTCCATAAAAGTTTGATCTTGATTTGATTCATAATATTTTAACTATGCACCAATATCTAGACTAACTCAATATTTTGTTATAAATAGAAGGGTTTCTCCATTCATTCATCACCTTTTGTTTCCTAAATATCACTCCGGATCTATACTTTTGGTCTGACTTTGATCCACCATCATTGTCATATTTTTCTATCCTTTTTCTTCTGAGCTCCCTTTGAGTTCCATCTTTGTCTCAGTTTTCTACACCATAAAGAGAGAGGAATTTTAGATCTGAAGTGCGGAGGAATTACAATAACCCATCCCATTGAGGAGAACTAGTAGCATCCTTCTATGTTTTCCTCCCAGGTGCCCTTAATACAAAATTCATTCAACATATTCTTGTCTTGTATATTGGATGCATGGAGCAACTGTTGTTTATATTTACTGCTTAATGTCTTTTAATGCATAGATCTATATTTTTGTAGCATTTATCTTGGTCAACTAATTGAAGATATAGAGATATTGGAAGCCATATTTTTTGTTAGGGTTGTTTGTTATGCGTGGCTCAAGTGACAATTTTTCATACACTTGCAATTAAGATTCATACTAACAACTGACGACTCCACATGGGTTTACGATTACGATCGCTGTCATTTTTCTGATCCCTGTATATCCAGCTTCTTTAAACTATAGGATTTCTCTTCATCCTCTTGTTTTTCTTTTCTTCATGTTTTTTTTAACCTGTAAAACCATAAAACATTAAAAATTCTAACTTCCATGTGTTTTCGGACCTATTGTGCAGGTGACAAACATCCGCCACAGCTGAGACGAAAATTTTTGCTGAAATCTGCTACCGAGAGTGCCAAAAGTGCAGGTCGCACTTTTTGGTCCTAAACCTATGACCTGGAGCTTTAGGATGCACTTTTCAACTCAGAAACTGCGACCTCTACTGAAAACAGGTCAGAAACAACGACCTGGACCTTTTGCGGGAGTTTTTCTGAAAGTTTTATGGGTTTGTTTAAACTTTTGTTCAGGGTTGTTTGAGCAGCATCTCCCCCCGTTTTGGACCTATACTTGTTCTATTTTACTCAACTAAGTGGGAACCTAGCCCCCTAGGGCTTTAGTACCCTCCACACTTTGTCGAAGAGTTTTTAGCTGCTACAGTTTGTCTGAAATTTTTGGAGTGTTTAGCCATTTTTCAGATCTGATACCTCACCTTCAGATCTGCTTCAGATTGGCTATTTATCCATCCAAATCACCTCATTTAGTTTTGTTTTTGTTTTACTCTAGGTACCACTCTGTGTCCCTCCAGGAGATAGCCTTTCCCCACCTTATTTACAACAATCTTTCCTCTGATTTATTGTTTTTTTCTGCACCACTTTCCAGCAGATTTATGTTGAACCCTTAGTTAAACTGAGAGGGGGGGGTGAATCAGTTTAACACATACATGGACTTTTAAAAACTTTTCCCTTAAATCTTATTTACACCTTCATTTCATGGTCAACTTAATATGTGAGCAATCTTAATTTGTGAGCAGCAAGTATCAAGCAGATTTGTTAATGTAACAACAGTCTTAATATGCAAGCAACATGTATTAAGAAGATTAGATAAACCACATCAACACATAGACATTATACACATAGACACCAGATATAAGTGGAAACCCATAAAGGGAGAAAACCACACCTTATTATTGTTGTGATGCAAAGGCAAGCTCCAAATCCCTCTCACCACTGTTTTTCTGCAGGCACCAACCTACAGGAGGCTCCAACCTCAATTTTACAAGTTACAACTTGCAAGGAAGCTCCAACTCCCATATATTTTCTACAGGCACCAACCTACAGGAGGCTCCTACCTCAGTCAGCTACAACTGACATTTTATCAAGCTACAACTTGATGTGGAAGCACCAACTCCCATCTATTTTCTGCAGGCACCAACCTACAGGAGGCTCCTACCTCAGTCAGCTACAACTGACATCTATCAAACTACAACTTGATAGGGAAGCTCCAACTTCCTTACTCTTTCAAAAGAAAAACACTTGTTGATTTACCTTGGATATCAGCTCTGTTCTGTACCTTCTTCTCTGTTGTTCATCAACTCTTATATCAGACCTGCATCATCTCTGCTCAGCCCCTTCTTCTTCTTTGCTCAGCTCCTCCTTATTCACATTCTTCTTGCAGCTTGTTTATTCTCTTCAACTCTCTTTAATTCTGCTGCACACTCTCTTCTTCTCTCACTCTTTTTCGTCAACTCTCTCCGCTTGGATACTACCCTATTTTATACAAAAACAGCTTCATGGTTGTTTGTATTCCTCTGGGAATTCGAAATGGACGGCCATGTCTCTTTGCCTTCTGCCTTCTCATCTCTTTTCAGCTTACTCAGAAAAATATAACTGTAGGTGCTTATTTTAATATTACAGTGGGATATTTCCGGAGACTTGCCAATGCATCACAAACAATAAAAAATTCAATTACAATGTTTACATTCACATATAATGAAAACTCCAGCTCACTCATTATGTCTCTTGGCTTGCTGCGCATTTGTATTTTCTCTGATTGTGTCTTTGTCCCTTTCTCTTCTCTGTATGCCTTTCTTTTTATGGCTGCTGCGTAACTTCTGTATTTGTGTAACTGCATTTTTCATTTTTATATCAGCGCTTTATATATAAATGAATCTGCTGACTGTAATTCTGGGCCATATTCCAACACTTTTCATGCCACGAGTGTCTTGTTGATGTGGAACATTCCACAAGCGGAACGGCATATATCACAGTCATTGTATATTAATAATCGCCCTCCCATTAAGCCGAGGCCCGTGGGTTCACAGCCCATGTGGCATATTTTAATACAACTGCAACCATGTTTTATATATCTAACAACAATCATTTTATATAAACAATCGCCCTCCACCTTAAGCCTTTGGTCTTATATTACAATCCAATAAGTCGAATCACAACCTCTAATATATGAAAGGGTCGGGCCCCACCTGAATGCGATCAATCGTAATCGCAAATTTCTAATTGCGATAGTTGCTGTGCAGTTTCAACCAACTGCGATATTGCGATATTGCGATGTTGCGATAGTTGCGATATTGCGATGGTTGTGATATTGCGATATTGCGATGTTGTGATGGTGCGATGGCGCGATGTTGTGATGTTGCGATGGTGTGATGTTGCGATATTGCGATAGTTGCGATTGGGAAGGGTCCCACCTTATATTACTATGTTTCTTTGGATCTCGCGCTGCATATGGCTATATATATATATATATATATATATATATATATGTTTTGGTCCTTTGAATATAAAGCGCAATACTTTGCCGCTGGAGTATACGATTCCCGGAATAAGGTTTGTCTATATATATATATATATATATATATATGCATTACATTTTCGCTCCGACCTTTAGTGTATCTTCCAGTGGAGGAGGTGATTCTCGGAATTTATTTTATGTATCCTTCCGCCTGGGGTTAAGCGATTCCCGGAATTTATGTGCCTTTGTTGTGCTAACGCCTCTGCCTCTGCTGTGCTAACTCCTCTGCCTCTGTTGTAATAATGCCTCTGCCACTCGACCACTTCACTGCTTCTGTATTCGCTGCTTCTATCTCCACTGCTCGACCATTTCACTCTGCCTCTGTATTCGACTGTTACACTCTAGCAGTGTTCTTCCGCCTATTTCCTTTGCCTGTTTCAGCTTCAACGTTGCTCGACCTCAGCCTCTACTTCATGTCCTTTTCATCTCTTCCTCTGTATTTGCTGCCTCTGCCTCTGCTGCTCGACAACTGCTCTGCCTCTGCCTGTCTCCTTTATATTTGCTTCCACTTCCTCTGCCTGTCTCCTTTGCTGTCTCCTTTGCCTGTCTTTGCTATATTTCCGTTTCTATCTCTTCTTATTGTCTTTTCTGCCCTGCTTCTTCTTTTTGCTGCTTCTGCTACCTCTTCTTATGCTTTCTCTGCTCCTTGGCTGATGTTTCAAGTGCTCCTCCTTTGTCATCTCCTTTTCCTTATTACTGGTTCAGGTGCTGCTCCTTTGTGCTCCTTTGCCATCAATGACAAAATTTCCAACAGTCTCCCCCTTTGGCATTGATGGCAACACCTCCACTGATAATCCAATGCTTCCTCCAAGTCTTTCTTTGCCTGGCTTCTTTTAGAAGACCCTTTCTTCTATTACCTGATTTTCCTCCCCCTTTGACATCAATGGCAAAGGGTTGCACATTTCTCAGTATTGATTCTGTCTTTGCATTTCCTCTCTCTGAGTTATGTTTAGGCCCTCTTCTGCTGACTTTGTAACATGCTGCTCCAGAGTGATGTACAAGACTTGTTGAGAGAACACTTTGAGGATTGTTGCTCTTGAATGTACACTACAAGTTGATACAATCCCAAAGCACTGACTCCTTTCACTTGTATAGAGCTGAAAGTGAGGATAATGACACTTCATAGAACACATTGTACTATCTTTAACTAATCAGAGATGCATCATTTGATTTAAAACTAAAATTCTGATAAGGCTTCAAATATACTTCTGTCTCTGTCTGATGTAGTGAGCCAATATATTTCTGTTGAGGAAGATTGTAGATGGAATATGTCTTCTTCTGCAATACTCATCTTAAGAAAGGGGCCTTGAGGTTCTTTTTCCATAGTTCTTTGATCCTGTGGACCTGTATCATACTGCTGCTCCACTGATAATGCTTGGTAATCTGTTGATAAGCAGGCTGCTTGTACCTAAACACCAATTGATATTACTTTGGTAAACCATGCAGAGGTTTCACTTCAGCTTGTACATTTACCCATAATTAAGACATCTATTATTGAGCTCTCCATTGTTTTCAACAATAATCATCAATATACTGAATCTGATCTTGGTCTCATTAATCTTTTGTTTTTTTTTTTTTCTGTCATGATGTTTAGAAGAAGTCATAGCATTTTCTTTTCTAGGACTGCTCTAGAACCATTGCTACTTTACATACAATTCAACTGTTCTATATATCTTGGTTCACCTCTGTGTCTATTCATCTGTTCATTGTACTTGTGTGCACCAGCTACATATATAACTTCTTTTCAGGTTTATTCTCAAATACATATGAATCTGGGTGATTTTTGTTTGTTACCATCTTTGTTCTCGGGCTACCTGCTTGCATTCTCTATACATATATGAGTTTTAAACTTAATGGTTGAAACTCATATTACAAATTCAATTCACATTTTTCCCTGTACTTATTCCTATCAAACCTGTAATCTCTGTGTATCTCTGTCAGACCCATACTTTTATCCTTGTGTTTAATCACCTGATCACTATCCCAGTAAATTCCAATATTTCACTTAACTGTGTGTAAATGCATCCCAAAATTTCATTGTCCAGTCATTTTCCCAATCTGGGCACTCTCGCATGTTCTCTTTATTCCACGCTGGCAAACTTAATAAAAACAAGTCTGGTCATTTTTAATATCTCAATTATTCAGTTATAATCCGACAGTCCATTACACGTACATGTATTAGGCCCCGTTCACATATTTCATATTTCATATCGCGCCAATTAACCATATACAACTATTATAATCAACATAATACTTTGGTTATTAAAATCATGCAAATTGACCCTCGGCATATTTAACCATATATGCATATTCCATATACATATTACGATGCCCTTCACATATACAGTCATTATATATAATATATCCACTCATATATTATTAGATAATCGGAAATCTTTTATTAATTAGAAACCTTAGTCTTCCACCGTATATTAATAACCCATCATACTTTAATAAACAATATAAACCAAATTCATTGTATATGACTCCGCCCCAGGCCCACAGTACAATCAAGGACCAATCAAACGCATGCACTGTACCTTTGTTAACCCACATGCTCTTCCTTTAAACTTCGTGCGGGTCCTGCAAGCGATCACCGTCAGATGTCGGCCCATCAGATCGACGGCTCCTGTCCATTTCACTCCGTGTCCTGGTACGATATATAACGCGCGAAGGCGCACTTTAAAGGGCGGTTTTGAAATGGGTCCCTTGCCACATGTCGATTCCTGTATGGAATCGCTCCAATTCAGAAAATACCACCTGCTCCGGAGAAGCGGTGCGAAATGGCAGGGTGGTTTTCGGCAATCCGCGTTCACTGTTCATCTGGTTGTGGTTCCACTTCCTCATATTCTCCAGGTTCTAGTCCGGCACTTCCGTGTACAACATTAACTTGTGGTTCCAATATGTTCAACGATACTATTCAACCATTGCCATTCCACGGTCTATTCGCACCCGATTTATATATTCGATATACACACCGAAGCATATAACCACGAACATTCTGGAGTATATGCATTAACACAGGGACGGAGTACAGTACTGCAGAGTCAAAGCACTCTCACGCATTCCCAGAGCACCACTAGAACTCAATCATATACATGATTTCAATTCTGTCTTCATGCATAGAGATTCCTATTATAGGGTATGCAGAGTTCTATCACTCCGCCCGTATCCTTGGCTATGGGAATCGAACTTCAATTACACAAATCCATTACCAATTTCATAACAGGCCAGATATTCAACTCGATGGCCATTATTCTCCTATTCTGTTACTGAAGAGGTCCTCTGCCTCTCTCTAGCTCTCGGGCTCTCTCTCCAGTCCTCTTATGCCATTTAAGCAAATTTGCTCCAGCTCATCTCCAAGCATATTAAGTCTTTACTACAGGGTTTTAGTCTTCAATCAAAGTCTATGCCATACAAACTCAATTAATGAATAATTGCTCAATAATTCATCTGCAAACTGTATTACACCCCTAATTCATGAATAAACCTCTGTATTACACTCCTTCAGGCCTTTTCAACTCCACTTCTCTGTCTCTAATTCCTTTTTCTTCCTGATCTCATAGTTGTTCTCATTACATGGAGCTCTTCTTAGACTACTTTCATGGGGTCTATATATGAACTGCTCTCCCCCTGGGATGTTGCTTCATATTTTTAACTGGTTAGATATTTTCTTTGTTTCCTAGAGCAGCTCCCCCTGAGACTAGGATGTATTCATTATGTTATTGAGATAATAGGCTCCCCCTTTCTCTTTTCTTTCCATAATTTATTGGGGTTCATCATAATGTCCGCACTCCTTTCCGATTCATAGTTTTGTTTGATTGGATTGGATTTCATCATCTGTCTGGAGTTATTTAATATATATGGCAGTTTACAGTCCTTTTCTTTGTGGCCAAGCTTGAGGCATATATAACATCTTATTTTATCAAAGTATATTTGAGCTCCTCTTTTTGAACATAATTTACAATCAACATATTTATGTCCAAATTCATTGCATGCATAACAGTAGCCATGGAAATGATTTGTGTACCTGGTGGAAGATTGTCCTTGCCATTTGCTTTCTTGAGGTAGTCTTCTCATTTGCTGTATCTTTTGCTGGTAATCATTGATTCTCTTTGTCTTGCAATGTGCTGCATCATGTCCTGGTTTGTGGCAAGAGAAACAAGTGATATTTTTCATAGGAGGAACGAACCTCCTTTTACATCTTCCGAATTTGAAAATTCATCCTTAGGAGCATATGAGCCTTTAGCAGTTGATTGTTTCATCTTCTCATTCTCCATTCTTTCATGTTGCTGCTTGTTTTTGTTTGTTTCTTTGCACATATTGTTCTTGCTGGCTTCTTCTTCTGTGGGACTCTTCTGAGCTGCATCACTTTTCTTTACAGCTTTTAAGAAAATGATTTTCTTGTTATCTTCAACCTTGTACTTACTAGTTTCACCTTCATATCCTATCCCAGTCTTTATGATAGGTGACCTTTGTGCATTTAGAATCTGGTCCAACTATCCAGAGCCTTTCATTAGAGGTGTGTTCATTAATAGTTCTCTTTGGGCTTTTTCTAAGTTCTTTCTTAGGCTCACTGCTTCTTCTTCCAATATTTCACATTCCTGACTTTTCTCTCTCATTTGTTGCAACAGAGTGTCTTCTATTTTTCTTGCTTCTTCAAGGTGTGTTTTCAGGTCAAAAATTTCTTTCTTATCCTCATATTCTCTCTCATCACATATTTGCACCACTGTCTTAAGGTCCTTGTTTTCATTTTTCAATTTTTCTATTTCAGTTAAAGCAGTGTCAAAATTGTCTTTTTCTTTAGCTATAATTTCTTCATGGTTCTTATCTCTATTCATACTAGCAGGTACTTCATTTGATTGAATATTTTCCTGTTGACATGAATTTTTCTTCTTATTAATTCTCTTATCCTTCTTGTCAGTGCAGTCCTTAGTGTCTACTCCATGCATGAAGTGCAATCTATCCCAGATTTCTTTTGCAGAGGTTAAATCCATTATCAACTCAAGGTCCTTGTTATGAAGATTGTTATATATCACACATTTTGCCTTGGAATTCCTCTGTTGTTCTTTCACTGTGGGGAAGTATGTGCAGTAACCATCACAAACAAGCTTCCATACCTCAGGCTCATCAGCCCTTAAACCTGTCTTAACCTTATCTCTCCATTTAGGAAAGTTTGTTGTATTTAGCACAGGTACATTTTGATAGTCCATGACTCAACCAGATCTCCTTCAAGCTATTAGGCTTACACCAAAGGAACCTCACTCTGATACCAATTGTTGAAGTCTTAGTTAAACTGAGAGGGGGGGGGGGGTGAATCAGTTTTACACATTCATGGACTTTTAAAACTTTTCCTTTAAAACTTATTTTACTTTATTAATACCTTCATTTCATGATCAACATAATGTGTGAGAAATATTTATTTATGAGTAGAAATTAACAAGCAGATTAGATAATGTACCAGCAGTCTTAATATGTTAGCAGCAAGTATTAGCTAAATCATATCAACACATAGACATCATGCACATAGACACCAGATATACGTGGAAACCCATAGAGGGAGAAAACCACATCTTATTATTGTTGTGATGCAAAGGCAAGCTCCAACTCCCTCTCACCACTGATTTTCTGCAAGCACCAACCTATAGGAGGCTCCAACCTCAATTCTGCAAGCTACAACTTGCAAGGAAGCTCCAACTCCCATCTATTTTCTGCAGGCACCAACCTACAGGAGGCTCCTACCTCAGTCAGCTACAACTGACATTTTATCAAGATACAACTTGATGTGGAAGCACCAACTCCCATCTATTTTCTACAGGCACCAACCTACAGGAGGCTCCTACCTCAGTCAGCTACAACTGACATCTATCAAGCTACAACTTGATAGGGAAGCTCCAACTTCCTTACTCTTTCAAAAAAAAACACTTGCTGATTTACCTTGGATATCAGCTCTGTTTTGTACCTTCTTCTCTGTTGTTCATCAACTCTTATATCAGACCTGCATCATCTCTGCTCAGCCCCTTCTTCTTCTTTGCTCAGCTCCTCCTTATTCACATTCTTCTTGCACCTTGTTTATTCTCTTCAACTCTCTTTAATTCTGTTGCACACTCTCTTCTTCTCTCACTCTTTTTCGTCTACACTCTCCCCTTGGATATTACCCTGTTTTATACAAAAACAGCTTCATGGATGTTTGTATTCCTCTGGGAATTCGAAATGGACGGCCATGTCTCTTTGCCTTCTGCCTTCTCATCTCTTTTATCCGCTCATTCATAAAATATAATAGTAGGTACTTATTTTAATATTATAGTGGGATATTTTCTCTCTTCCAGAGACTTGCCAATGCATCACAACAATATAAATTTAAATAAAACATTTACATTCAAATTACAAATGAGAACTCCAGCTCACTCATTTTGTCTCTTGGCTTGTTGCGCATTTGTTTTTTCTCTGACTGTGTCTTTGTCTCTTTCTCTTCTCTGCATGCCTTTTTTTTATGGCTGTTGCGTAACTTCTGTATTTGTGTAACTGAATTTTTCATTTTTATATCAGCGCTTTATATATAAATGAATCTGCTGACTGTAATTCTGGGCCATATTCCAACTCTTTTCATGCCACGAGTGTCTTATTGATGTGGAACATTCCGCAAGCGGAACGGACATATATCATAGTCGTTGTATATTAATAATCTCCCTCCGGTTAAGCCGAGGCCCGTGGGTTCATAGCCCATGCGGCATATTTTAATACAACTGCAACCATGTTTTATATATCTAACAACAATCATTTTATATAAACAATCACCCTCCACCTTAAGCCTTTGGTCTTATATTACAATCCAATAAGTTGAATCACAACCTCTAATATATGTAAGGGTCGGGCCCCACATCTGACGGCGGACAACACATCGCAAGGGCGATCGACAGATCAAACAAAAAATCGCACAATGTAACATTTGCGATGTGCGATGTTGCGAAGGTGCGATATTGCGATTTCGCGATGTTGTGATGGTGTGATGGCGCGATGTTGTGATGTTGCGATGGTGCGATGGCGCGATGTTGCGATGTTGCGATGGTGCGATGGCGCGATGTTGTGATGTTGCGATGGTGCGATGTTGCGATGTTGCGATAGTTGCAATTGGGAAGGGTCCCACCTTATATTACTATGTTTCTTTGGATCTCACGCTGCATATGGCTATACATACATACATACATACATACATACATACATACATACATACATACATACATACATACATACATACATACATACATACATACATACATACATACATATATATATATATATATATATATATATATATATATATATATATATATATATATATATATGTTTTGGTCCTTTGAATATAAAGCGCAATACTTTGCTGCTGGAGTATACGATTCCCGGAATAAGGTTTGTCTATATATATATACATTACATTGTCGCTCTGACCTTTAGTGTATCTTCCAGTGGAGGAGGTGATTCTCAGAATTTATTTTATGTATCCTTCTGCCTGGGGTTAAGCGATTCCCGGAATTTATGTGCCTCTGCTGTGCTAACGTCTCTGCCTCTGCTGTGCTAACTCCTCTGCCTCTGCTGTACTAACGCCTCTGCCGCTCGACCACTTCACTGCTTCTGTATTCGCTGCCTCTGTCTCCACTGCTCGGCCGTTTCACTCTGCCTCTGTATTCAACTGTTACACTCTAGCAGTGTTCTTCCGTCTGTTTCCTTTGCCTGTTTTAGCTTCAACACTGCTCAACCTCTGCCTCTAATGCATGTCTGTTTCATCTCTTCCTCTGTATTTTTTGCCTCTGCCTCTGCTGCTCGACAACTGCTCTGCCTCTGCCTATCTCCTTTGCCTGTCTCTGTTATCTTTCTGTTTCTATCTCTTCTTCTTTTCTAATGCTGCTCCTTGCTTCTTCAAATGGTATTGTCTCTGCTTCTCTTTGCTGCCCTGCTTCTTCTTTTTGCTGCTTCTGCTACCTCTTCTTATGCTTTCTCTGCTCCTTGGCTGATTTTTTAAGAGCTCCTCCTTTGTCATCTCCTTTGCCTTATTGCTGGTTTAGGTGCTGCTCCTTTGTGCTCCTTTGCCATCAATGACAACATTTCCAGCAGGTAACAGTGCAGAGGGCACAAATTCAGATGTAAACAACATCACAGAGAGTCTGGTAGATAGGTGCAGTAGCTAGCAACAGTGAGAAGACTCTGATGACATATTCATTATACCGATTCAGTTGTTTGGAGGCTATTTAGTTTTAGGAGTTGCAGGTGAAAACAACACTGGACAAGTGTTGCATGCAGAACATTCCAAATCTACCAGATCAAGATATATTGAATTCCTTTCTTGTTGATAGGGAGCGTTGAAATTCACAACAAGAAATAGTGAAATTGGCAACCAGAAAGGACAAAAAAAATGCACCCAAAAAGGCTATGGAACCTTGCTACATGAGGAATGTGGAGTTTTTGATGCGCCATAATTTTGGTCGTAAAATGTGAAGCATGGAATTTATTTTTCCCTTAAATAAATTGGACAATAAATTGTAATTTAATATCATAACAACTTGTATCAGTTAACTAAGTCAAGATGACTAAGTTAGCTCAAGAAATTCGAGTTAAGGGTCTAATATGAGGCATGTAGAGGGATTCTAATATTTTGGGGGTCCATTTTTAGTTCATGCATGAGTGGGGTGTAGCTGTTAATTAGTTAACTCAATTAATTGATTTAAAATAAGTTTAACTAGTTCTAACTGAGTGATGAGCTAATGAGAGGTCGAGTGAATTAAATTAGATTTAATTCACAATGAGTGATCAATTAGATAACTAATAATTAACCATTAATAGATGCATGCATGTCATTTCTAAGGAAGACCTAATTGAGACAGAGGTTAAATGGAACATAACTATGAATTTTATTTATAGAAAATTGCCCATGTGCAATTATAGAGTCATTGGGATACCATAATGAATTGCACAATCAAGGAAGCCTATTTTTCCTATTTAATAGGGAGCTAATTCCCTAAGAATTGCATGAGCAAGGCAGTCTGAAGGAAGGCTGAGAATTGGCTAAGTACTAGACCGATTTTTCTTAGATCAATGTGAGACAATTGGCAGAGTGCTGGAGAATCTCATGAGATATTAAGCATTGTATTGTTTCATGATTCCTTGACTTAATACATAACATAGATAGAGGGGTTTTGAGTAGTTGCTTTCCCCAATAACATATTATGTTGTGTGATTGATTTACTTCTTTCTCTTACTTGCATGTGATTGAGCGATCATGTTTTGTATTCTGCAAATATTGTAGAAGGATTAAATATCTTATTTTAGTACATCACAAGATCATATTGAATCCTGTTAATAGATTTTCTACACATGTAGGCCCACTGAAAACCCCATGAAAAATTCCACAAGAATGCCAACAATAGGTGGCCATTACATTCAAAAATCTTGTCAAAAAACCAAATAAACAATGGGCCGATGAGAATTCAAAGGGAAGTCCCAAACGAGTCATTGCGAAAAGGAAAAAATCACAACACCCAATAAAATAACGACGAATCCCATTTCTAGCGTCAGAGGGAAATCGTATGTAGAAAATAAAAAGGAAAATGATCCACAATGTCTGAAGAATGATAGTGGTATCCAAAAATACACCGATCACGGTCAAATTTGTTAGCAATACGAGGAGCTCATGAGCCCAAAAAAGACCCCTGACAACATGAAAATATATGTCGCATGACCCAAGGGAAGTAGTTGACACCTCTCTCTGGCGAAAGTGAAAAAAATGCACATGAACAAAGAAAAATAGGTTAGAGGATGGCATTGAGAAAGATGCCATGTCCACCCAAGAATAAAATCCACACTGTTGATGAATACTTGTAAAAAAATAGATAAAATGCAGAGACATCGAATCATAAATGAAATAGAGAAACATGGAATAGGTGTCAAAGGAGGCTAGGGATCTAGCCTCCCCACCCCCTACTCCATGCAAATAAACACCTGTGATGGAGGTAAAAAACAAAATAGTAGTTTGATTATAGATGAGGAGGAGGAAATATTAAAGAAAAACCAGAAATGACAGCCCACAAGACCACAATCCATTGCTAGAAAATATTTCCCTAACTTAATTTCTACATTTGTTTATTTCCCTTTCATTAGTATTTATTCTGTGAATCAACGTGCAATCAAAGGATGTTTCAATGCTTAATAACATTTACTCTAATACATTATATAATTATTACTAGTTTTTAACAAATTGATCGATATTATAAAATAGTTTTTTCAACATGTATTCAATGAATGCATGGATATACATGGCTCCGAAACCAATATCCATCCTAGAAAACTGGAAGAATGTGCGAAATAATGATATGTGAAACAAAACCTAAGTTGTTTCCTCTTTTTTACATCTCCATATACATTACCCCTTTGCACAGATCAAATTTCCAAAGCATGGATTACCAGATATTAAAAAATTAATTAACACTTAATCCACTAATTAAAAATATCTTTTTAGATCCTAATGGCTAATAATGAAATGATTATGCTTCACATTGAAATTTTTACAGTGCAGAGATGCATAATTAATTGGTTAAAGTAATGCAAGGTTCACATTTTGTCATTATCCAAGAGTTCTTTTTTCAACAATCGTTTATGTCATCTATTGTTATTTTTTCCTTTGCACCTCTGCAATGTGCACAATGAATGACATCTCCGCACCCCTGAACTCTACACATGTGGCCGCCCAACAATTTGTCTTAGAATTATAACTGAATATTAAGATTTGCATATAATATTTTTCCACTGTTACCATTAACACATTGTACAAAAAACTAAGGTGCCGATTTATACATTGTGGAGAGCCCAAAAATTCATATTGAAAAAAATGCTAAACAATATTATATATCAGTTTCTTTCGCACCTCCACACTCCGCACTTTGCATAATGAAAACTTTGTGTCCAAAATGGAATCTTATTCTCCACAATCAAATCATCTTTCACATATTTAATAATGAAATGTTATGTGTTACATTAAAATTTGCATATGGCATTGTGCCTGACATATCATTTATATGTTTTGGCTTTTTTGCAAAATTTAATAACACAATTTATGAAGCTATTTATTTATTTGATCAAATAAATTCCTTTAGATATGGAAAAAAAATATTTTTTAAATTATTTATGTATTCATTCATGCATTTTGACATTCTTTTCACTTCGCCAAAACCCAATAACAAAACTACACTTGTTTTATTTGTTTTCTATTTTCAAGGCTGAATATGCATAATAATTCTACAAGCTCTGTGAGTTGAATTCCTTTCAATAGTTATGGAAGTAATCACAACGTCAAAAGAACAATTAGTAAATAATTATTATATTTCTATAATCATTGCAAATTTCAATATTGACAAAAATACAAATAGAAAAATTAGTAAGTAGTAATTAGATTACATGCAATCAGAACAAAGTTCATAATTCATGCAATTTGGACAAATAATAGTTGATGCTTTAATATATTCAATGTGATTTTGTCTAAGTAACCAATGTAGCAAATAGATATCTACCCACATCACTTCTAAATTATTATTACTGAAGTGATGATCATGGTTACATTATTTCGGAAAGCTCGTTTCATATGTACATAACCTAACTAAACACAAATAGCATACATAGTCCTTTACATATGTTTACATATTTTTCATAACAAATACTGGAGCTATTTTCACCCCATTATCTAATTTCTTATATTTAATGGATATTATCTTTGAGCATTAAAAAAATTATAATTAGAAACAATTGCCTCTTTTTTTAGTGCATTACAAAGGTCTCTCAGCTTCTTCATCGTCCTCGTTCACAAAAAAACGCTACTTGAGTAGACAAGAGAAACATTACTATAAATTCTCTTACCATAAAGAGTGCATCTATAAGCTATGAGTTTCTAAAAAATGTCAATTGGACTTGCTGCTTGATTCCTTTATGTATCTTGAGCTTTAACCCTTAATATCACAAATATTAGGGGTTTATTGAGTGACTTATATTGTGCCATGTTGTGTAGATTCTTAACATGGGTACATATTTTAGTTGTTTGTGTTACCTTGCTTATTATGACCTAGACAACCTTTAGACAAGAGGAACCCATTAAAAATTCTTCTTACTCTAAACAATGTAAAAATGCGACGACTCTCTAGCACGAATAAACAAGAATCAAGAAATAAGAACCGCTATTAAAATTCAGTAGTCTTGAATTTGCATAAGCTCTAAATATATAATGGTTTTACCATTACTCTGCTACAAACACTTATAATTTCAATAGTGCTTTCCATTAATATTTGAAAAGATATTTATTAATCATAGAATTAAGCCTTAATTAAGTTTTTAATATCGCTAGTTTTCCCTGTGAAAAGTTGATATGTATGGAGGGATAACATATGTGGAGCTTTAAAAAGACAGGGAACAAATGTTTTTCCACATATAATGTTCTTCCATGCATCCTTTCACTTTGTTGGAATGCATAATAGTTTCAAGGCCAAGTTTATGCGTCGATTCATTGAATAATTTCCAATAAGACCATTTTATAATATTGATGCATATGATATTTTTTATTTGCTAGCACGTAGTAATCATTACTCAGTGCGTTAGAGTGAATGATATTAAGCATTGAAACAATATCTTGATTTTTTAATGATTTACCTAATAAATGCTTACATTATCCAGCAAGGGACCTTTGGTTCATCATAAGATTAAGCCTTAATTAT
Organism: Pinus albicaulis; assembly: GCA_034641835.2. Lineage (NCBI taxonomy): Eukaryota > Viridiplantae > Streptophyta > Pinopsida > Pinales > Pinaceae > Pinus > Pinus albicaulis. The sequence goes on along the minus strand of CM076569.1, from coordinate 881,799,437 downwards.
TATTTTAATATGCTATCAAGCACTTGAAGGATGTCTTGATTACGTATCGATTATTATTTTATATCTGATATCGCCAAAACGTTTCTGAAAAACAAGGCAATGTGTGCAAAAAGTGTGCGAAGCATATCATTTCAATATGCTATAATAAATATTAGCTATAGAGCCTTGTGCACCTTCTTGACTTGTTTACCAGTGTGTTGATCACACATCAATTCATCGAATAAATGATGAAAAAAATAGTTTACAATATAAATAAATACAATCTTATTGATATGTTTACAACGAATAATCATTAGACATGTGAATATTGTGGACATGCAAAGGAAGCTTCCATTGTGTGGGAGAAATATGCGAATACAAGTGTGCGATCCACACATTGTTTCAATTTGTTATCAATGATAGTTGTTGTAGAGATATTTGCATAGTATTGAAGTGTTTACAAACAATAAATACTATTAAGGATTTGAACGGTGTACTAATTAAGCGTTGATTCAATGAATAAATACCAAAAATATTATTTTATAATATCGATAGATTTTTTTTTATTAATATGTTCGCAGGTCATAATCATTACACAATGCATCACAAAAAATGCTATTAAGCACTTGAGTGGTGGTATGATTACGCACCGATTCACTAAATAGATATTAAGAATACTGCTAAGAATTAATTAATTCTTCTATGTTAAGTGTCAAATTATTTGCATTGTAGTTAATATCCGTCACTGCACGTTCTTGCATATTCAGAAACATTTCTGTCTCAACACAAATTTTCCATTATTGCTGCCCTGTACACTTTTCCTTTCTCATATGCTTTGGTACTAAATTATTTCAACAGTTTTCACGTTAAATGTTATTATTACAAATATTACATGATACAATATGTTATAAAAACTAATTTTTACTGGTAACCTAGGTTCTATTGGTATATGGTTTGATGTGGACAAATGATATGGACAACATGCTTGCCTTTTGCCCCTATAATAGTGATGTGTGTTAATTGGAAAAACATCCACTCTAATTCTTTGGTTAATAAAGAGAAATAGCCTTAATAAGACACTATGTAGAATGAAAATATGCGAATAAATATTTCATTGTGTGCACTATGGATATTTTGCGGAGTGTGGAAGTGCAGATGAAGCTATCCGAAAATGGATTTAATTATACCAACTATGAAGTTATGAAGGAAATCTATGAAAATGTGGCTTTCATTGTGCTGGATACAGAGGTGCACACAAGGAAATAATGATAGATTGTGGAAATGTTGAGATGCGGATAAAGCTTTCATTGTGCACATTGTAGAAATTTTGCAGAGTGCAAAAGTCTAAACGAAGCTATGCGAAGATGGTTTTCATTATACGAGATACAGAGGTGTGGAGTAAATCTATGTGAAAATTATTTTCATTATGAAAGATACAGAAGTGCGAAGGAAAGTTATGTGAATGTGGATTTCATTATGCAGGATTGAGGTGTGGACACAGAAATAACGGTAGATTGTAGAAATGAGACCATTATCGAATAACAAAAAAATGGCAGATTTTGGAAGTGCGCATATTCAAAATGCGAATATGTGGATAAATATTTCATTGTGCACATTATGGAAATTATATGGAGTTGGGAAATGCCGACGAAACTATGCGAAGATGGATTTCATTATGCGACATATAGAGGCGTGGAAGAAAACTATGCGAAATAATGATATATTCCAGAAATATGGATAGATTAAAGTGTTGCTGCGAAATTAACGATAGATTATAGAAGTGTAGACATTTTTTAATAACAAAAAAATGTGAGCTATGCACAAAAATACATACCCTTAATATTTTAATTATAGTTAGAGACAAGGATTGTGCTACTTTTCAACTATTGATCTTGTTAGATGAATTGATGTGTAAAACATTTGCACCATTTCAACTGAATCCTCTGACAATCTTACAACTACACCCAAATCCCAGCAATCGAGCTCCATACTAAAGCCATCCCAGATCGCTTCATTAAAAACCATCATTCAATCTAACAAAATGCACAATTCTGGATGCATATCATCAAGCACACCTACTCTTAACAAATCCATTGACAACAACATCAACCTAGATTCATCCAACCTCACATATCCGAACCACCCTCAGCATGAATAGGCTTCTGATATTTACACACATGACTGTCTAGACATTTCAAACACGGTCACCTCTCCGAACCACCCTCCTCACGAAATCATGCAGAACTGCCTCACTGTGAACCACCCTCCTTATGAAATCACACAAAACTCTCTTATTGTGAATGCAGACATCTACTTTTCAACTGCTCCAAACCATCCTCCTCACAACAAATAAAACACTTACTGTGTTATGAAAAAGAATTATAATTACGCTGCTACTCCATGAAATTACATCGAGTCGATGGAAATTTGTGCTAACTCTTCCGATGACAAAAATCTGTATTCTCCAGAGTCCATCGATAATACTATATTGTCCACCACGCAGAAGGAGAATACTACCCATGAAAAATCCATATTCATCCATCCCAACGCAAAATATAGTTCTAAATCCACATATTATGCTCATCAAGCTAATAATGGTCTTGTCATAAATTTATCTGAAATCAACCTGGATGAACACACCTTAAATATTTTAAAAAATGGATTAAATTTTTTCCATTTCTCCTTAGCGCATTCCTTTCGAATAAATCCTTATCCATATAGAATATGTCATTAAATACTTACCTGATAACACCAAAGAGCTTATATGAAAAGATTGCCTGATTATTTTAAGAAAATCAAGACCTCATAAAAGCAATATTAGTAAACATGAATTCCTAGCCTTAAAATCTTTAAACTAAAACCCTAATATTGTAGTTCTAAAAGAGGATAAAGTGGGAGACACTGTAATCATGAATAGAAATGAATATAATGGAAAAATTATTGGTCATCTCCTCAATAGTGGCTGCTATAAAAAGTTAAATAAAAATCTCTTAAAAATAATAACCAAAGAAATTGTAACTTTATAAAAAAAAAATGTTCGTGATATAAAGAACCTCATTGATAGAAATCCTTACACCCCCAGAATCTATGGTATTCCCAAAATCCATAAATATAATATTCCTCTAAGACCCATAGTCAACACCATTGGTGTACCCACTTATCATCTGGTCAAACCCTTAGCCAAAAAACTAAAACCCCTCGTTGGAAAAACATATTCCCTTATTAAAGAGTCAAGATTACTCATTTTATCAATGAAATAAAAAACATTAAACTTGATCCTAATGACATTTTAGTTATTTTTGATGTTACCTCTCTCTATACCAATATCCCCATTAATGAAGTCATGGATGTTATGAGAAAAATAATGGACCCCGACACATGCAAACTCATTGAGGCCTGCCTAAGATCCACTTTCTTTAGTTTCATGGGTGACATCTATAAACAAACTTGTGGTGTCACTATGGGATCTCCCTTATCCCCCGTCATTGCAAAATTATTCATGGAAGACTTTGAAATTAGAGCTTTAAATTCCTCATCCATAAAACCTAAATGGTGGAAAAGATTTGTAAATAGCACCTTTCTCATTTGGCCTCATGGAAAAGATAAATTAGAAATATTCAAACAACACCTTAACAGTCTTTCTGACTCAATCAAATTTACCATGTAAACTAAGATTGATGCCTCCATTCCTTTCTTAGACATTCTTCTATCTTGAAACCTTGATGGATCCTTATCCCACCATGTCTATAGAAAAAAAATCACACTAAAAAATACCTCCATGCCACCTCTCACCATCATCCAACCCAAAATATCGGAGTCCTCAAAACCTTAGCTACCAGAGCCATGATAATTTCTGATAGTGAACACTTAGAATTAGAAAAAGCCCTATTTTATGGAGGTTTTCGCAAGAAATGGGTATAATAAACATCAAACCTTCAAAGCCTTCTGCAATTCCAAAAAACCCAATAACAAATATTTTATAAACAAAACAAAGAAAACATTATTTGAAAAAATAAATTACCTTATATCCTTGGTATCACTGATAAAATTGTCAATATCTTGAAGAAAAATAACATTTTTTCCACTTTCAAACATATAAACATGATTCATAGCAACTTTAAATCTGTTATATATACCCTTGACCCTAAATTACAAAAATGAGTGTATCTAATCCCTTGATCTTGTGGCAAACCATACATTGGAAAAATTAGTCGTTCAATCAAAACCAGGATACAAGAACACTCTGCAGACATAAAACATAACTGCTCAAAAACCTTTGCCTTAGCCGAACTTTCAAACAACTCTAAACCTCACATATGTATTGAAAACTCACATCCTTGCCAAAATAGACCACTACTTTCATATAAAATTTAGGGAGGCTCTAGAAATCAATAAACATCCTAACAACCTAAACCGTGACAAAGGATGGAACATTAGTGAGAATTGGATTACCACATTAATTTCTAAAATACCCCACTCTAAGCAATAAAATTTCTAAAAATAACCCCCTCTAAACAATAAAATTTCTCTATTAACATCCTAATTTTAATAATTAATTGTATTTCATTCTGAGCCTAAAATTTTCCTTTTTCAAAACCCCTTCCCTAACCTTCTCCTAAATCTTAACCCACCCATTTAACCTCTACCCTTAAAATCATTATCTTACCTTTCATTAAATAATTACTTATATTTAACTAAAAATTAAATTAAATTTTTTAATCCATTATAATTATTTTTAAATTAATACAAATTTCAACTTATTCAATTTACTATTAATAAAAACATCATAATATAAAAAACTTTATTAAATATTTCACATAAAATTCATTCTGGTAAATCAATTAAGATAACCTAATCCTAAATATCATCTTCCTTCTCTTTAAACTTTAAACTTATTTTTCACATCATCTTCATTATTAAATAACATAGAAATAAATAAAGTTTCAATTTAATATAGACATAATAATTTAAAATACCATCATAACAAAAATCAACTTCCCTCTTTTAAACATTAACTCATTTTTCACATCATCTTCATTATTGAATAACATAGAAATAAAAAAAGTTTCAATTTAATATAGACATAATAGTTTAAAACAACATCATAATAGAAGAAGAATTTATAATCAACCTTTTGTGAAATTAAATTAATCTTATTTATAAACAATTAATACTTGAAAATAAATCATTAATTTTAAGATCTTATTTTTGTTGGCTCATAACAAAAAAAATTTCACTAAACTTTTACATATTTATTTATCCTATATGAGATTAGTTTTTCTCATTCATTTTCATCTTGATAATGAACCTTTGTAGCTGGTTTGAAATGTCGATAGGAAAATCTACTTAATGTGATGGATCCTGAAATAAAATTATTACAAAATTGAAGAAGTCTGAAATCAGAAATAAGATAATCCACTTACTCATCTAGTGACTGAAATCATCTCCTCCATTACTTTACCTCATGGAGTGGAGTGGAACATAGTTACCAAATTCAGTCGTACTGGCTAAAAATTTCAAAAATTCGGTCGTTCAATTCGGTTCGTCAAATAATACATTAATTTGCAGTTCAGTACGGATAATACATGAAAGACAATGCAGTTTTCGATGGAATTTTACAACGTTACTCTTCAATATTTTAATGAATTAGAAGTGCTATATAAAGTATCTAAGAATTACAGCTTCCAGGCTATGGACAAGTTACATGTAGATATCCGTGATATCGTATATCACATTGTATTGAGTTCTTGTTACATACAGGAGACCCTGTTGTTTCACTATTTCTTATCTTATTTTCTCATACGGATGTGACCTCCCTAACTCACCACTTGCATGTTTTTTTTTTCTCAGATGAAAATACTTCTAGTATATATTAGATGTACCAGCTCAAAATCTTATAATGTTTCAGATACAAAATGATCTTAACCATGTATTACTTACAATTCCATCACCTGTTCAATTCAGTTCTAATTACCCATTGATTATAACTTATACATCTTTGAAATTCCCTTCTTTCGATTTATCTTCTATCAGAAACAAAAGCTCAAAAAACTCAAAAATTAACATTAGCTTTAGCCTCGGTCCTTTGCAGTTGATAACGTCCATCTCCAACGAGCTAATTTCCTGTATGATTCTTTGTTCCATCTATTGCAGTAGATATCCCTTCAGAGGTTCCTCAGATGTTCTCCTTGCCAAAATATTACCTGTACCAGTCCCGTTGCTCCTATATATTAGTTAAGAAAAAATAACGGATCTGATTGCTCCATTTCCCATCGAGTCATATAGCTCATAGTGCATCTCACCAAACGTCCTAGTCAGGCCTCCTTTAGTCAGTCGATTTTTCTCAGCATTCTTCTCTCGATAAAAATGATTAAAGGATATGGAAGAGAAGGATCTCTTGAGATCTTTGATTCTACCCAGCCAATCAGAAAGGTGTCCTGGATTGAAATAGGTATCCTTGTTCATATGGTCCATCATAACTTTTGAGTTTCAAAAGACCCATAAATTGTCTAAGTATAGTTGATTTGCAAACCATAGCAATTTTGACAGTGGCAGAATCTCTGCATGCATATTAATACCCATCTCCCCGTTCCAATATACCTTGTAGTGGAAGTTTGGGGATATCATGAGCCATGCACCACAACCACACTGCAGATTCTTTAAGGCCCCATAAAAAAAACCCGCTGGATAATGAAGTTCAAAAGGGCGCATTCTTCTTGATAAATCAATTGGTGGTTTCTATTTAATTCTCAAATTACCCCAGGATTTCAAAATTTGGTATACGAATTTCCCTGGGGAGGTTAATTTGTCCTCAAAAATCAACTTGTTTCTGCCAATCCATAGATACCAATGAAAAATGACAGGTCCATTTTCTTACCACCACCTGATACATTCCTTTGTGGTCACATTATTTGGAGTTGGAAATATAAAATGATTGCAAGTAAATTTATAGTCTCTCGATAAAAAGGACAATAGGAAAACAAATGACAGTTATCCTCCCCATTTTTCCGACATAATATACAGATTCCCGGACCACATTTCCCCCTTTTTGTAGATTTTTCCATGTGAGATTTCTGTCTTGCCGTACCAGCCAAGTGAAAATGATCATCTTAACTTGTGCATTTACCTTCCATATATCCTTAAACCAACTGTCTTGCTCATTCCCATGTCTTTTCTTTATAATATGCCCATAAATCTCATTTGTGGATAACTGACCATTTTTCGTTATGCCCCCCCATGAGACCTGATCACCCTCCGGATGTTTCCTTAAGTCACGACCTCATAAAGATTCAGTATATTGCTTCCATTCTGCTACCATCACTCCGTCCAGCTTCAGATCCCGAGGATTCTTCCATCTTGATATGCTAGCCTCCCAATTGTTAACAACCTTTCCCATATAGAATAGTCCCATATGATTCAGATATATCACTGGTCCGTACTTAGAGAGAAATATGAATCTAAACCACAAATATTTGGATGGCCTATAAGGTTTTTATTTCCATCACCATGAATCCATCTTAAATTTTCCATAAACAGTCTCCAAAGCCTCTTAAAACAATTCCATATGATGGAAGCGTCGGAAACATCTTCTAGACCATGATTGTAGAGCTCCTCCAGTCCCCTATGTTTTAGGTATTTGTATTTGATAATGTCACCCCAAATACCCCAGACTTGTAAACCCCTCTAGATAGATTTCAATATGAGAGCTTTGCCAAATGTTTCCAGATCCAATATGCCCCAACCTCATAACTCTTGTGGTTTAGAAATTTTCTCCCATCGAGCTAGGTGGTAAGCCCCACTTTTACAACCTCCATCCCAAATGAAACATGCCATGCATCTCCTGATTTTGTGTAGTACTTTCTTTGGAATAATATAAAGATGTGCCGAGTATACTGTATATTGATGCGGGACTGCTTGGGTCAACACCATCTTCCCCTGTTTAGATAACCACTTCATGGACCAACCTCTGATCCTTTTATGATATTTATCCAGCAACCAATTCCTATCTTCCACTTTATATCTATTGGCTTTCATATGAAAGCCCAAATATTTGAAACCTCTAGAAAGTGGCACTATATTGAAGTTAAATAATACACCTAAATCATCGCGTAATTCCTTTTCCCCATATGTATAAAATATACAGGATTTCTATTCATTAGCCATCATGCCAGAAGCGATGCAGAAAATTTTGAAAATATCCCATAGGACAATCTAGCAGCTTCTCACCATCATCCCGAATAATAATACATCGTCTAAAAATAGGCTGTGTGTTATGTCCCTTTGGGCAGTGAATTTTATTCCTTTAATCAATCCCATATCTGCAACCCTTCCGAATATTTAAAATAAAAGCATCCATCACAAGAATAAAAAGTAGTCACGAAAGGGCACAACCATGACAAAGCCCTCTCCCCGGTTTGAAGAATTTTGATGTAGATCTGTTTATAATGATAGCCATTGAGGTATTACCCACACACCCCATAATCCACTCAAAAACTATTCGATCCATTCTGATTTTATAGAGGACTAGCCTGAAGAATCCACAATCAACCTTGTCATAGGCCTTACTCAAATCAACCTTCATAACCGCCGCTTTCATTTTTCTGGAATGAATTGTGTGAAGGAGCTCTTGTGTTGAGGCCACCACATCGTCGATGCTCCGGTTTTATAGAAACCCTGACTGTTCTGACGAGATGTGCAAGGATAAAACCTTTTTTCATGCGCTCTGCAATAACATTAGAGATGATTTTATATAAGGTATTACATAGGGATATGGGCCTATACTCATCAAAGGTCAAAATTTCTTTCTTCTTTGGGATTAAAGCCAATAACGTGGAGTTAATCGCACCATGAATTCTTCCCAATATCCTTGCTTCTTCCACCATTTCCGTAATATCCATAATGAATTATTCAGAGAAATGCATGATGAAATCTGGGGTCCAACCTTCAGGACCCAGAGTTTTATCCACCGAAAAAGATTTTAGTACCACCAATACTTCATCTAGTTTGAATTTTTCCTTAAACATCCTCAGATCCCATTCCTCATACATCTTAGGACAATCTTCCAGGAAAATTAACTTTTCCCCAATCTCTAGGTCTTCCACAGTCTAATAAAAATTTGAAAAAAACTTAACTGCTTCAATTTGAATGTCTTCAATGGTGTAATAAGAGGTCCTATTTACCTCTACTTGCCATATTGCGTTTTCCTTTTTTCTCCTGGATACAAATGAATGGAAGAACTTCATGTTCTTGTCACTGGCCTTGAGCCACGTCATTCGGCTTTTCAGTATCCAATAGTGTTCTTCAATGAGGAGATGCTTTCTCTTTTCTATTTCAAGTTGCTTCAACCGACACCAGAAATCAGGGATCTTACTACCCTCCTCCACCTCTTTTAGGATTTGTGCCTTTTCAGTATTTATCTCCTTCAGTTTTTACTTCATTTGCAATTTTTGTTTCTTCTCCCATGCACGGACAATCCCCTTCAGTCCTCGCAAAGTGTATGATAAATACTCCATAGCCGATACATCGAGTTCTATTTTATGATTCTTCATATAGTCCTTTACTAAAATGTTAAAACTTTCATTTTCCAGCCATACCCTATTAAACTTAAAAGGATGTCCTCCCATCCTTGGTTCAAACTACCACATGAGAGATATTGGTCTATGATCTGATATAGTGTTGTATTATGCTTTTTCCAAGATATTCCACATCATTGACAGGAAGCTTGCCTAAATTAAGAATCGGTCGATTCTTTTACATATGAAATCCCTCCCTTTTCTTCCATTGAACCACGTCAGGCAATTCTTCACCAAAGTAATATTGATTAGGTTGGCATCCTAGAATAATCGCTGAAGGACACTAGACATCAGGTCATACCGACCCCTATCCCCCCATGTCTCATCCTGGTTTAGGGTACAATTTAAATCCCCTTCAATGATGGAATAATTCAGAAATAGGAGACCACACTCCTCCATCTTTTTCCAGAATTGTAGTCTATCCAAATATGGAGCATAAACATTTAATAGATGAAATCTGTGACTAGAAACATGCAAATAACCCATTAGAATAATCCCTCCAAAAAAAATATAGGCCGAAAAAGTCACCCATCTGGGATCCCACAAAGCAGCCAGACAACCCGATCTACCCACAACATCAATTGTGACCATATGCCACTCTGGGAGCATGGAACGAAAAAAGGAAATATTCTGGTCAACAGGGTGCTGAGTCTCCTGAAAAAAATCACAGAGGCATTTGAACTCAGAAGAAAATCTTGCATAGAAACAAATTTGTCATGTCCCCCCAACCCACACAAATTTAGGGAAATGATCATCATTAGGGAACCTCAGGAGATGGGGTCAGTGCTCTAAGAACCCTTTCAATATCCTGAGAGACTGGCATATCACGAAAATTTCCATTAAGAGGATCGGATTCAAACCTAACAACCAAGACTGACTTCTTCTTTCTCTTAGGTTGTCCCTTACCCCTTTGGATAGTAACATTTGATAGAGAGGATGGACTAATGGTAATGGTAGGGGATGAAGGAAGACCCATGTCCACCCACAGGGGTTTTAAGTTAGCATTCGGGTCTAACAATAGAAGCTCGATATCACTCCCAACAGAATTCCGGGGAGACATCAGATGGTCGATAATAACCGTCGATGAAGAGTGAACCAAAATTGGGGAAACAATGGGAGACATGGCAGATGTCAAAATGGGGGACGACGATATCTCACGGATTATGATAGGGAAGGGAAGAGGAGTCCGGTCAGACACATACATCTGCTTGTAGCAATGATCCAGGAAAACCCCAGGATTTGCATCCACCGATTGGCTTTCAGGCGAAACAAATAAGACACTACCTGACTTATTAGGCACCACATTCTTCCCATCCTTATTAGAAACACAAAAATTAGTGGAATGAAATTTTTTTGGCTTACCCGATATCATTAGAGATGATATAAGGCCGCTTAGATAAGAAGGGGGAAACACTCCACTATCACCAGAAATGTCCTTTTTACGTCTGTTCTTCAATCCTTTGGCAGCAACGTCCCCTCTCCATCGTAAACATCTTCGCATCAGGTGCCCCGTCTTTTGATAAAGGTGGCATCTGAAAGGTACCTGCCAATAATCCAGAGCGTGTCGGTGAACCACCCCGTCCCACTAGAGGTTAACTGTTTCGGTAAACCCCTTGCAAATGACACCTCAATCAACACCCACACTATCCTCTTGTCAAAAACCCCTATGCACTTCGGGTCTACAAAACGAAAGATGCCAATACTGTCACCAATAATCTTCAACAATTTAATAGACCAGAATTGTAGAGGCAAGCCATGCAATTTCACCCATATCATGTGATTAACAGGGGCATTGTTCATAGGATGGAACCCTGCATTCCATCGATGAAGAGCCAAGAAGCATATTCAGTGAACCCATGTTCGGCTTAAAATCTCGCCAACGTCTTCATCTTTAATGAGGTGAAAGCATTACCACCCATTCTGTAACATGCTAACCCATAGGGAATAGCCCAACAATTTTTTCCATGCTTCCATTAGCCAGGATAGCATGTTAATCTTACTGTAATTCTTGAACATCCATCACCCCACCAGAGTACGAGAGGATAGACTCTCCACTCTGTCCCACATCACGTCGCAACCAAAACTGAGAAATCGACAACCCTTTGCCGATTTGAAAGGCTTTGTTGCCCGACGAGGGTAAGCACAATCCACAATAGGTACATCAGGAATAGGGAGGGCAGATGGGCATCCACCCTGAGAAATTGAATCAGCCTTCTGAAAATCCGGTTCATGATTTCTGTCGTTAATTCCATCGAGGGCACCACGTGGGAAGTGTGGTCTGCCCACAAGGACTTCATCGGCAGAGTAATATCAAACCACGTGCATTCATATTGGGGGATATATATTGAGGAAAAATGACATAATATATTTGGGGATATATAGGGGGTAAATGGTTTTATATTGATAGGTATAAAAAATGGAGTTCAAAGTTAATGCAAAAATATAAAGGGGCATAAAAAATGTTAATGAAAAACGAATACCTACAATATCTAGTGAAAGTAGGGGTTTTTTAAATTGGAAAGGTGTATTGGGTTCATATTGGTAGGGTGTTAAATAATGTTATTTTAAGAGGTATTTTCCAATATGTAGTAAAATTAGGGATATTGTTTAGTATCCCATGAATGCAGGCGATATGCCGGAGGTTCATTAAGTGAAGCCCGCCACCCTCCGCCAGCTCAATCTCACGCAGGAAGTCCTCGTCGAAGCTTGCTGACTCATAGCCCACAAAAAAATCAACCACCTCCCTCATCTTGAAAACCAAAATCCTAAAAAATATAGGTGAGGAATGGGATAAAAGAGCCCCTGACTCATGTCAAAATTGAAGACAAGGATAAACCGTAGGGGTAGAAATGACAAAGGGTAGGCAAATATTAAAGAACACAATCCCACAATACAATGACAACCACCCAAGCGTACAAAGACTCAAACAATTATTTAATGACTTGGTACATTCCATAAATGGATGGACCATCAACCTCTGAAAAGCGATTGATAGAAGAAGAAAGAGCCATCACCTTCTGCCGCCCTTGTCAGCCTTAACGCCTAGCCAGAAAAGGATTTTGAAAAAACCCGACCACCAAGATCCGGTAAGACCCCACCTGAATAACCAGAAGAAACCCCAGAGTAGGCGAAGGACCCGGACACACAGCGGAAAGCAGAGAACCTTCCCAAGCAATAAACAAAAACAAACAACCCTAAAACACCAGTCTGACCTTGCACTGAGGACGACGACAACCAACACAACGTCCAACGTTCCACCACCTTTCACATAAATATACCTTCAAGCTCTTCCAAGGCCTATTAAGGATAAAAAACCGACTTTAATGAAGAGACTCCAGAGGATTTTCACCATCCCTCGACACTACCTCAATCACGTGAAGAGAGTCTAACAGGAAATTCTAGAGCCGTGATAACATGCGGTAAGAAGTCCCGTCAAAAGGTCTTCTGCCTTCCACACCGTCCGTAAATGCACCTCTCTTGCAACCACCTGTTTGCGAGTTTGGCTCTTCGAATTTCAAACCATGTTCCATTTCCTACTCCATGATTTAATCTCCATCAAAATTTCTTGGCGTCATTCACCACTTAGGCCATCTTGAGACAGTGATAATAGGTCGGTGACATGAATGAAAACTAGGCCAGATCAGAATTATCATCAACGTTTGGGAGGAAGAAGTAAATCTCCCTTCATCATATCATCATCATCATATCATTGTCAGAGCATTTACCTATGGTGTGTAGAAGCCTCCTATTCATTCAATCTGTTTGCAACAGGAATCACCGCAATTTTTGTTGAAGCTTCAGATTCATTAATCAACTCTCCACCACCTGCATGCTAAGCATGTTATAAATGCATTGTCATGGATTGATAACTATAACTATAATATAATTTGAGAGATAAAAAAAAACACAAGAATGGGATTTGAAATTTCAAAGTAAAATAAAAATATTGCTTACATTTTTATCTTTTCGCACCATATAAAAAGTTCAATCTCCTTCTCGCTTAACACTTCTAATGAATTAGTAGTGAGATATAAAGTAATTAAGAGTTACAACAGGGATTAAAAAAAACACAAGAACGGGATTTGAAATGTGAAAATAAAAGTAAAATACTGCTTACATTTATATCTTTTGCACCATATGCTACATCAATTTCCTTCTCACTTAAAGATTTTAATGAATTAGTAGTCAGATATACAGTAATTTAAAATGCATGTGCTATTTTAAATTTGTATATTAATAATTTCTTTTGGGTGTTATTTCAAATTTTTATATTGATAATTTGTAAATAGATTTGAGAAATATCAAATATTAAATTTAAATAAAAATAAAGTATTATTATGATAGGAATATTTTATGATATTTTTTTAAAAGTGGATTTTTTTATTAAGTATAAAATTATTAGATTTAGAATTTATATTTTATATCATAAAAAAAGGATGTTAGTAATTATCATAAATTAGAATTTGGTTTGGTTTAATTAATTATTAATTAGTAATTTATATTTTGAAAGAATGTTTAGACATGTTTAATATATGATTTTATTCTAAACATGATAATATGGAATTTGTATAGAAATTTTGTTTATATTAAAGATTACATGATAAACCTATGACATAGTTGGTTATATAGACAAAACATTTCTCACAAAATGTTATTATAAATGTTAAATTATAAGCTCAAAATGTTAAACTATAAACTTTGAGAAGTATACTTCTGAATTTTTTTGTTTTGAAATTTAAGCAATCAATTTTTTTCCATACTGAATCTAGTTCAAATTCGATTTGAATTCGAACTTAGTAACTATGGAGTGGAACACAAATGGAGATGGATAGAAATATATCACCACTATTCTAATAACCAACTAACGAAAAAATAATATAAGTATAAGAAAGATCAGAATTTCACCATGTAATTTATTGATTTATATTAAATCTTAAAACTATAGACCATCCTTGGGGAGTATTATTTTTAGTGGCAACAATCATAATATTGTTGTCGACATTGAGCAATGGATTAGTGCATTTGACTTGACCGCAGTAGTAACATAAATTTGAATTTATGTATATTTGTTAAATTTTCCAAATATTTGAAATTTGAAATTTTATATGAAATTCCAGTGAAATTAAAATAATATAAAAAAATTAAAACTGGTTGTTTAAAGTTTACTGAAAATAATATTGAAATGTGTAGAAAATAATATAAAATTATAAAAATAAATGTAAATGCACCAAATTTTATTTGCAGATTGTAGTTAAATTGGTGATCGAAGTTAGGCGCTGGGTTCCCCTTTAAGTTCAATCGGGTGTGGCTGAAGGACCTGGGTTTTAATACGTTGGTGGTGGATTATATGAAAAAAATAAAAGCGTGGAGGGCACTACAGTGATGGATTATCTGATGGACATGCTTAGAGGGTTAAAGAAAGAAGTTAAGAGATGGGAAAGGGGTAAAAAATTTCAATTAAAGGTCCGTTATATGGTATTTGCAAGGGAGACTGCACAACTTATTAAAGAGTTGGAAGCTGTAAATCTGAAGGCTGGAAAATGGGATAGACTAAAGGAGGTTGAGCGGGAGAAAAGGAACATCCTTCTCATTGAAGAGAAGACATGGCTACATGAAGGAGATAATATACTAAGTTTTTCAATGCTTTCGCAAACGGTGAAGAGACTACAACACAATCTGGCAGATAGAGGAGTGTGGCTCTTCATCATTCACTACAGAAGACATCCAGGAGGGAGTAGTAAGACATTTTCAAGATTTTTTCAAAGCTAGAGAGTCGGGTCACTACAGGGAGTAGCTATGGGCAATTGAGGACTTTCCACTGATGTTTGATGATAGAGATCGCGCTGTGTTGTACAAGCCGATCAATCAGGAGGAGATCATGGCTGTACTAAAATCATTTTTGGTGGACAAGAGTCTGGGGCCAGATGGTTGGACCCCAGATTTCTTTATCCATTTTAATGAAATATTCATTGACTACATTTTGCAGATGGTTGAGGAGGCACAGAAAACTGGAAAGGTTAGTGGAGCTTTCAACTCTACTTTCATTGTTTTGATTCCAAAGAAAGTTAGTGCTAAGTCTTTTAATGACTTTAGGCCGATATCTCTTTGCAACACTTTGTATAAGATAATGTCAAAGACTATTGCGGATAGATTTACACAAGTACTATCTAGACACATTACTCCAGAACATTCAGGGTTCCTGAAGAACAAGAGCATACATGATGCGGTTGCATCTACTGAGGAAATCATACACTCTTTACACCAAAAGAAGATACATGCTATGGTTATGAAGATTGACCTCAGTAAGGCATACGGCCGGGTCGATTGGGGGTTTTTGAGGATGATTCTATATAATATCGGCCTAGATAGGTCCTTAGTTAATTAGATCATGCGCTGTTTATCCAACACTTCTATGGAGGTTATTATCAGTAGGACATCTTCGAGGTTTTTTAAGCCCGGGCGAGGTTTGAGACAAGGTTGCGCACTTTCCCCCTTACTTTTCATATTGGTCATGGACTCATTGAGTTTAAAAATCAGTAGGGCAGTTAGATCCAGAAATATTAGGGGTATAAAGTTGTCACATGTTAGAGAAATTAGCCATAATTTCTTTGTTGATGATGTTTTGCTTTTTGGCATGCTTATAATATATGTTTGGCAGGCTTTTCATGAGATTTTTCTTAGCTTTGGTTTTGCCTCGAGAATGTTGGCAAACATTTGGAAATATTGTCTATATCATGAGGAGGATGGGAGAGGATTTTCTATTGACATTGCAAACATGTTCAATTTCAGTATTGCTCCACTTAGCAAGGGATTCAAATACCTGGGATTTCACATGAAGCCTAATAAATACCAAACTAAGGATTGGGTTTGGCTGGTGGAGAAGGTAGAAAAGAAAATCAAAGGATGGACAACAAGGTCGCTGTCATATGGTGGTAGATATATTTTGATACAGACAGTTATATAGAACATCATGGTTTTTTGGGCACATTTATATGCCATCCCGAAAAAGATTCTACATGATATTAGAAATGTTTTTATGAATTTTCTGTGGAATGGAAGGAAGGACAATGGTAATTACCATTTGGTGAGATGTGATCTTATCATGAAACCCAAGACATGTGGAGGATGGGGTCTTAAAGACCTATATATTTTTGGAAGGGCTCTCCTCATGAAATCTTTATGGAGGGGGTTGAAATCTACAGAGATATGGAGCGAAATCATAAAGTTTAAGTATCCGGAGGTGGGGGATGTGGAGAAATTATACAGTTTGGGTTGGAAAAATTTAAAAGGGGGATTGACAGTTTGGAATGGGTTTAAGAGCTGTTGGCCCAATTTCACATCTTTTCTGCGTTGGAAATTTGGTGATGGAGGTAAGATTATGATAGGATGCCTGATTCTATATGGTGATGTGGAGACATCCTAGTGCAGTGATCATCTGCTAAGGTTCTTAAATGGAAGGTGTTATTTTTACATATGCCAAATCAAAAAATGTTTTGATGGGGTTATTCCTTACTGGATGTCGGAAGAGGAAATGCATTTTCCAAGACATTTAAAAAGAGAGTGGGACGATTACATAGAAACATTAAGAAGAAGAGGTTTAATTAGGATCACAAGCAAGGATAGAGTGGTTTGGAATGGCCAGACAAAGGATGGTATGTTGGTGGTAAATGCAGCATACATTGCACTGTTCATGCATAACACACATATTAATGAACAATAAACATATCAGGGGATATGGGACAATACAACTCCACTAAAAATGAATTTTATTATTTTATTTTTTAATTTTTTTAATTTTTATTTTATGGCTAGTTCTAATGGATAAAAATATTACATGGGAAAACTTGAAAAGGAAAGGGAAGATTGGTCCGGGTATATGCAAGCTTTGTATGATGGAGGATGAAGATAATACTCACCTGTTTTATTTGTGCGGATTTTCCAGGAATGTGCTGAAGGTGATCTGTGAGTTATTTAAGATGCAGGTTCCTAAACTTGAGAGCACAAAAGAGTTCATTTTATGGTGGAAACAGAAAAGCTTAAACTACAGAAATATTCTGGCCCTGTACCACTGGGCCATTTGGGGTGATAGGAATAGATGGTTATTTGAGGAGGTGCGGTGCTACCCCATAGGGATTACTTACAAAATTTTACAACACTGGGAACGACTTAAAGCTGTGCAGAAACCACCAATCAATTTGTCTAAGAGAATGAGACCTACAGAAATCCACTACCCAGTGGGCTTTTTTGATGTCGCTTCACAGCATTCTAGATGTGGTTGTGGTGCCTGGTTGATGCTGTCACCACACTGTCATTACAAGATCTTCTGGCACGGCGGATTCAGGACTAGTATGAGAGTAGAGGTATTGGCTTTATGGGGGTTGCTATGGTTTGCTTCACAATTCTGTACCGAGGATATATGGGTGTTTGGGGACTCGAAAGTTCTCATCGACCATCTAAATGGGGAAACTAAGCTCTCACCGAGACACCTTGTGACCTGGCTGGAACACATAGGTGTCTTAACAAACTCTTACAACACCATACATTTTAAACATATATACCGTGAAAAGAATTCACAGGCGGACAAGCTCTCCAAAAAAGGATTAATGGGGGTTTTTGGTCAAATGCACTATGAGCTGCTGAATGCGGATGGAGAAGGCGCTATCGATATGGTTCAATTCACATAATTCTCATTTTAGATTGCCTGCTGCCATCTCTTATGATCGATTTTCCAGTTCTTGTGAGGCCTATTTGTGGGTGACAGTGACCGAATTTTGTTTTTTGGGCTTATATCTCATCACAGTGAATGATATTCTGAATCAGTTTTTATGAATTAGCTTTGAGATTTCAGATTGATAACTGGTTTATTGGTATACTATCAGCAACATATTTTACAAGACTATAATGATGTTTTTGAAGACTAAAATTTTTTGAGACTGTATAGATATTTCCATTATGAAGTTTATGGTATACTATCCGCTGCCCACGCTACAATGAAGGATGGGTGAGTTTTCCACAGTCACATTTACGGACATGATTATTTCGTTATATGTCACTTCTTTAATGTCAAAATTCTAGAAGTTCACAATTTAACGTGTCAAATATAATTCTTTCCATTTTTTCCTCCAATAGTTGGAAATTTGTTTGTTTTTAAATAATGGAGATGATTTTGTTGTGAATAAATATATAAAAAGTATAATAAGTTAATTAAATTTAAATATGTTGAAGTATTATTTTAAATTGTCAAATTTTTTTATAAATTTTATGTAAATTTTAAATTTTATAATATGTTACAAATAATATATAAATAAAATTAATTGTTTAATTTTGATTATATTCATCAAATTACTAAAATATTTGAAATTTCTAATTAAAATAAATGGTATAATGAAAGGCACTTAGGAGCATATACATGCTATAACATATTAATTTATTAATATATTTACATAAAAAAATCAAATTCCTCACAACATAACCCGCATGGGAGTGGAGGGATTTTCACCTAATTCTATCCAAATTTGGGGTAGCTTTAGGGTTCATTATGAAAAAAGAAAAATCAGAGTTGAATTTTGATGAGACTCGGGATCAAGAGGTAACGTTGGTGATTGCAAATTTATTTGAGGTAAAAGTCAGATGGATGGATGAAGACTTCAAATAATTGGGATTTCATTTGAAGCCCAACAATGATGAGATATGAGATTCTCAATTAGGATTGACTCATCAAAAAAATTGAGAAGAAGCTAACCCTGTGGGAACACAAGTGGTTATTTTTAGGTAGAATACTAATTATGAATAAAACTATCATGCAGGGCATTTCTATCTATTGGATGCACTTGTTTAATCTCCATGGAGTTGTCATGAAAACGATCAATTCTATTATAGAGAAAACCAAGAAATTTCACTTGGTTCAAATGGATATAATATGCATGAGTGAGTCAACTAGGGGTTGGGGTATTAGGGATACAAAGAAATTCAATCAGGCATTTCTTGTAGAGAACCTATGGAGAGCTTTCAAAGGAGCATGAATATGGCAACAAATAATTAGGGAGAAATACCTCAACAATCAAAATTTGGAGGCATGGGTAAGAGTTGGGGCTCCAAAAAAGAAGAATGTTTCATTCATTTGTTGTATTTTGACGAAGGCCAAGCCTTGGCTATGTGATAATTTACAATGGGATGTGGGAAGGGGTGATAAGATCGCTATCGGCCTCAATGCTATCAAAGGCCTCACAAGAGATCACTTTCTATCTGTTCTAATTTTATATTACCTTAAAAATTATGGGTTATATTTTTTGGAACACATTGGGGGCCAACACAACTCTATTCTATCTCTTCCAAATTGGCTGCATTCTAAGGACCTTTGACTTTCAGTGTCTTTAGATGCCAAATGGGAGCGATACAAATACAAAATTTTCCACGCATGTATCACGTTGATTGAGAAGGATGAACAACTAGTATGGGGTAGGTGTGAGTCTGTAGGTAACATTTCTGTCAAAGAAATATATCCGTTCATCTTTCAAGATAACAATATTAACGACATGATTCATGGATGACTCAAATGTGGATATGGGAAGCTCCATTAAAACTTAAATGTTTTATATGGTTGGTTATCCATAATCGAACACTTACATGGGAGAAACTATCCACATTGCAAGGAAAAGACTTCTAGTGGAGGTTTTCGTGGAGGCCCCTATAAAAATAGCCCAAAAATCCGTTTGTAGCAAAGTTCACTAGTGGAGGTGGGCGAGTGGATGTTTTAGCGGATGTTTATTTGACAGTTCGTCTAAATTATTTAAGTACACAGGTGATTTATCATCTATAAACACACTGGAACTGCATATAACATGGTGCATCGTGGTGCTTGAATATTTGATAACACCAGACTGCTTCATATAGTAAAACATACTGGTGTTATTCGACAATGACGTCCCAGTGCGGTAAACATATAAGAATGCCCCGGGCCATCTTATAAAGCATACCAATAGACATTTTCTAATTTCTAAAAAAAGACTAATGCTATTGTAAAACCATGGCACCGGTGTGTTAGTTGTAATGTAAAGCCTCAGGGCATCTTGATAAAGCACTATGATAATTTTAAAGTAAAAAAAATGGTGGTTTTGGATATATCTTGCCCTGGTGCGCTTCACGAAACACACCAGAGGAGGGCTAGATAAAAAACCCTTTCAGGTGTAATTTTCATTTTTACCATCTACAATGTAGGAGAGCTCTAAAGCACTGATGCCACTCTTGCCATGTGCAAGTTCCCTGACTTCGGTGCTTCTATTGCTCACGACCTTTCAGTACCGTGGTCACTATTTGAGTTTCCAATTTTTTCAAATGGTGTCAAAATTTAATTTTCCCCATTACGTGTCCATAATGCCTCCCTGACGACAAAATATCTGGGTAGTCTCTACGCTTCTTTCTAATTTAAGTTTTAAGCGGTTTTAAACTTTTAATTAGGTTGAATTTATCATTGTTTTTTCAATTTTTTTTTCGACGCTCAGTGTGTTCGATATGTTCAGCTCTCACAAGGAGCCGCGCACACCTGTAAATTTACAGGGTGCACTTCATTTTGGTGCGTGAATATATCAAATCACCATTGTGGAGGTGCGTTTTGTAAATATAAATGCACTGTGAAAGATGCGACAGGTTGTGTGTCGATGCATCATTACCGATGTGTTTATATTTACCAAACACACCACAAATACATATTTAAAAATATTACTATAGCTTGGTGCTTTCGATAACCTGAACATACTGTACCGGTGCCAATAGGTTATACATGAGCACTGGTGCACAAGTATGCCACACCGCTATGAAAATTTAAATTTTTGAAACACCTGCAGTGTGCCATACTTATGTGCGCACCATCACTTGTGCGGATATAGTTGAAAGCGCATTGACTCTGGTGGATGACTGTGTTTTGAGCGCACCGATTTTTTTTTTCTTTGTTTAGATTGAAAACTATGTTTCCATAGTTATAAATACATGTTTAATTTAATTAAAATAAAATGTATTTTATGTATGAGCTTGATGTATTTTGTATGTCAATCATGTACCATAAACACTAGCAAAGGGAGCAACAACAGGAGCAAGAGTAGTAGGAGGACCCATATAATATGGTCCAACCATGGCATACCAAATAGAGAGAGAGGGATTTATACCATCGCCCTATTACTGCATCGACCAGAGTACTCTTGAAGAATGTAGGCCTCCTCAAGTATTATGAGGAGGGTACACCCTTGAAGGTGCACTCAGCCTTATTGGCACATTTGATCTGCCGATGGAATGTCAAACAATAGGCTTTCCATGTTGGTCCTGAGTTGTGGTATAGGCTCACTGAGGAGGACATCTACTTGATTATTGGCCTATCCAGGAGAGGGTGTCCCAACATATTATTCACAACGCATGAGTCTCTAGATAATAGAGGTAATATTAGTGTTTTCTTTAAGTTAATCTAGTTTCATTTTCTTGTTTTAACGAATTCGAATAAAGTTTATCCTGGCATGTTCCTTAACTTGTTTAATGAAATTTTCTAACTATTTTTGTGTACTATATATTTTGTGGACATTGGATCATATGATGGGGACATGCCTCCTCCCCCACCGCCAGATGGAGGAGATGAGGAGATGGCAGAGGCCCAAGAGGGTGAGGGTGAGGTACATCCTTAAGGGAGCGTGGGTGTTCGGGGGTGGAGGACTGCTATGCAATTTTAGATGGACTACTGTGATAAATTAACCAGAGTTTGGCTCGGCAAGGATTCCGCCTTGTGAGGCTTCGATGTCATCGAAGCTAGTACTTTACTGGTAATAATGAGGGTTACAGGGCATCATGCAACAACACATCCATCAAATGAGTGTGGTCATGATGATGATGAGGGTGATGATCACGATGATGATGATGGTGATGATCACGATGATGATGATGGTGATGATGATGATTCTAGTGGTGCTAACCCTTCAGATCATGACTGTTAGGGTGTCGGTGATCCTTCTAGTAGTACACCTTCTCGTTAGTCTCTCGATGATGTCGATATGCCAGAGTAGAGGATGTCTTGTATGTGTCTCCTGACAGAGCCGACCGATCACCTTCTCCTGTAGACCAACCACGTCCTTCTACTGTAGAATAGCCACCTCTTAGTCCTCCACCCCAACTGGATTCGACATACGTACTTGATCAGGAAATAGTTGACCATCCATCGTCTTATACTACATACCAAGATGCAGGCACTACTACATTTGTTGTATCATATATTCGATTGCACTTATTTGAATTCATGATGTAGTTATTTGTCTTCTTTGTATATATATATATATATATATATATATATATATATATATATATATATATATATATATATATGGTGCATATTTTTTGTTCATGTTTATGTACTTAATTTATATATTGGTGTTGATGTGTATATTGATAAGTCATTTTAGATATGTTCATTTAATGTGCTTGCAGATAGATGTGTACATGATAACAATTGTTTGACATGAGATTTATATTAATTTGAGGATATTTGTGGTGATGATGTTAGATTAAAACTTTTATGTTTTATGAGATGTGATCACGATGATGATGCACTGTAATATTATTATATTTGTGTGCTAGTTAATCATGTTTGTATGTGCTACTAAAAGTGTATATAATTAGATGATGGTAGTGAATTCAAATGCATATCTTAGATGGTGTTTAATTTTGTTAGATTATTATCGTCATGATGATTGCATTTATGAAATAATTCTTATTATAGAATACATATTGGTGAATTTATATCAAACTTTTACATATGAAATTGCATAATAAATGACTTCAAAAAAATGAAAAGATATTTTTATAAATTACAAAGTTTAGTATGGTTGAAACTATGATTTTAAAATTATGATAAATATATTTCTATCGCTTAGATAGTTCATTGATATTCAATCTAATTTAATTAGTAAAATATTTCAATACTCAACTATAAAATAATTAAGGTTAAAATAATTTTGTTAGTTCTTAAAAAGACGTGTAACTCATTCAATTTTTAATATAAAATATTACTAATAATAAATTATTCAAAAATACAATTTAACTAATTCAATATTGGTTTAGAAAATTCAACCTATTGTTAAATTTTAAAAACTTAAGTCATTTTTTTTTACAACTGACAACCTAGATCCATCTTAACTCTGGATCTACCAAGCGTCGAGAGGGACCAAACCTTTTGAGAATACATATTTTTGAGTGAAAAGAGATTTGATCTCTCTAGGCACTTGGTGGATCTAGTAAGCCGGTAAGCTGGTATATTAATATATATGTAGTTGAAATTGAAATATTTTATTTATTATTCACGTTCTCCGTATTAAAATGTTAAAATATTCCCCCTCTTCTTTTTTCCTCTGTATGTATACATTTAATTATTTTTATAATTAATCTTTTCTAAATTAATATTACATATCAAATCCATAATAAACATTGAAAATTTTACAAATATCCCTCATACATTGAATTAGAAAGAATTTCAATGGAATAAGAATTCTCTCAATTGTTCTCACTAAAGTGAAAATATAAGAAAATTTTCAATTTAAATTACTTTATTTTTCTCTATATAAAGCATCTATAAAATTATGTTATTTAATATGAACATTCAAATATTTTACTTATGGTTATCAATGAAATTATATATATATATATATATATATATATATATATATATATATATATATATATATATATATATATATATCACATTTAAATGGAACATAGAATGAATTACACATAATGTAATATCAGTAATACTATTTCTTATCATGCGAAAAAATACATTTATCCTTGTAATAAAAAAGTAAATTGTATTTTTTTACTTATTACATTTCTTCCTAAAGTTATATAAGATTAAGGTGTAAATTAAGTTTTAATTTGTTAATTTCAATTATTATTTTATTATTTTTAAATGTAACATTATTTGACAATATCTCTCGTTGTATAGTGCTCATTTGTAAATTTCAATTATTATTTTATTATTTTTAAATGTAATATTATGTGACAATATATCTCCCATATTGAGTTGTAAAGCACCCCTTGACACAATTAATTTAGATTTAATACAAGTTAAAAAATTATATTTTAATAAAATTTATTTTATTACTAAAGTTATGAGATTTTCAAGCAATTTAAATTTAATCTTTATAACAACTCTTTCCAATTTAAATTAAAATTTTCTCTCTCTAAAGACGGGGATAAAAAAATGCAAAATAAGGCTTGTGATCAACTTACTTGTAGTTAGGGATTTTCTCTATTGGAATTTCTCCCTTAAAGAGACAAGTGAACTTTTTTCTAGTAATAAGGATATAACATTTTGATGCTATTTTGGTTCTGTATTTGCTATTGTACTGGTTTAAATTAAACTCTTTTTAATAATAAATATGAGTTAAATAATACAAATTAAATTATCATGAGATATTCAGTAAAATTCATGTTTTTCACATTTCTCCTAACTAATATTACATCGTGTTCACAATGATAAAGACATGTCTACCTTAAATAATTTAGTTACAAATACATGAAAAATAGATATTTATTTTACATAATCAAAACATGAAACAAAAATGCATCACCAAATCTATTTTAAACTCAAACAAATGCCTTTTAATCACCATCACCAATGTGGTGCGCTTGGTACGTTCAATCACACTTGTGCGCTTGGTATGTTATGATCACACCCGTGATATCATATTTACCTAACATGCTACCTAAATAATATTGAAAAATATAGATATATCTCAGTGCATTCGATAATGTGAACATTCTGACCGGGTGAAAAAATGTTATACGTGAGCACCGGTGCATATGTGTGATACATCGCTACTAAAATTTAAATTTGTGAACCAACAACAGTACGACATAGGTATGTGTGCACCGCATATGATGCAGTTGTCTTTTACATAATACCGAATCTGGTGCACGACTATGTTTTTGGCGCACTACTAATGTTTTTTTTTTTTTTAATTGAAAGTTTTGTTTCCATATTAATAAATACAGTTATCATTTAATAAAAAAAGTTTATTTTATGTATGAGGCTGATGTATTTTATTTTTCAACCATGTAGCAGAGACATTAGCAGAGGGAGCAGCAACAATTGGAAATATTTAGAGAAATAATGAAAACAAAAAATACAACATTAGTATAAATGATGAAATAACACAAGTACATATCACTCTCCATTTTCATCACCTTAATTATCTTCCTTAGTGCTTGGAATGAGAACACTGTTGTTATAAAAACCATTTTTTGATCTAGGGTCATGTCTTAATACGAACCACCAATCCCTATCTAACACATCTGGGAAAAAAAACACTTGGTTGCAGTGTTTTGGGAAAACATAAGGCTCCCTAGCTTCATGCCACATATTTCTAGAGTTGACAGATATCAACCCACTATCACGATATTCCTTTACATTATTCCTTTCAAATGTGTCTCACGACTTGAACCTAAAAACAACATACTAGAATGAAGAGAAGTACACTTTAATGTTCTCTTGTGTCTTTCCAATGTAACATATTGTCCCCTGAATTAGGTTTTGATTGCGGTGGCTAGCATGAATAGATTGGTCAAACTCGAATTCCACTTCATAGTCTTGTGTCATGCATCCATCATCAATATCCTCCATGCGAAAATGATGTCTATATTCCCACATAGATGGGAACAAATGCACTTATAAAAAAGTGAAAAAATCACAGTGTCATGTGTCTAATAACCCAATCATAATTAAAAATATAAAATAAATATAGATGTTACAATTCAAATGTGAAATATGAACTTAAAAATACATAGAAAAATATTGTAATTACTGAGTGGCAACACCTAATCCTTATGTTTAGCGCATCCTCTTCAGAACACGGTTAACGACTAGATGCATCATATGTCTCTTTGACTTGATAAACAACCCAAATGTTAGGGCATGTCATTGGCATATTTTATTTTAAATGACTAGGATAAGGCACACTTCTACCATTCAACCATTTCAATTATTTCCTGTCACTGTGCCATTTCCTCCTGTTCTCTTCATGCAATGTGATCAATGGTTGTGTCACTTCCATATTGTAAAGAATGAATTTCTTGATGGCTTCATTTTCTGAATTCATTGATGAAATCAAACACACATTTTCTGAATTCATTGATGAAATCAAACACACACACACACATATAGTACGTATGAGATCAAAATATGCATTAATATGAAGATCATTGTGAATAGTTATTATGTAGTAATTTGAAAAATGATAGGCATGCACTTACTCTTTATCATGAGCCTCTTTCCATTAGTTTTGAGAAGCTCCCATTCTCTTTTGTCTTCATCCCTTTCGATGTCCCAAATCGTCACACCTGGTGTGTTGTCGATCTGCTTGATGTACTCACTCACATAATAGAAAGACTCATATGATATATACCCTTCTTCCATATACCCCTTGGGTTTTTCCATTTGCTGAACAAAAAATTTTAATTTCTTCATGTACCTCTCTAAGAAGAACATCCAACAACAAGAAACAATCGTAAACTAATTCAACCTCATCTACTAGGTGAATTAGAAGATGAACCTACAAGTCCATGAAACTAGTTGGCAATTCATTCTCAAACATACCAACAATCTCAACTATCTCTTGACACCATCATGGAATGCTAACCATATGAATCTCCTTTGATGTGGTCCAACGTACGAATGCATATAATTTAGATATGGCACATCGTAGGTCTTAGAGGAAGATATGGTTCACACACCCACACATGAGAAGAGGATAATGACACTCCACAGTAAATAGTACTTTACACAAACATTAACTATAAAATATCCCATTACATAATAATAATAATAATAATAAAATCATGTTTTTGACACACTTACTCTTAGAAGGTTCAAATAGTCATGTGATTTCAACCTCGAAAAATGATCATCCACAGTGAACCAGCGTCGTACTAAAGACCCATATAAATAAGACACCCTAAAACTCATTATAAATTCATTTTCTAAAGAAATATTATATTTCTTTAAAATCCATTGGACATGAGCTTATTTGAAAGTTCAAGAGGGGCCAAAATCTCCTCTAGTTCCTTGTCTTGGTCAATGTTTCTTTTTAGTTTTTGAAGAAATATTACCTCTCCTAATAGCCAATGTGTCACTTTATTTATATGATATGTTCCTCCATAAAGAAGATGAAACATTTTTAAATATATGCATGGGATCTAGTAAGTGGGAAATATTAAGATGCTCCCAATATGGGAGCTCATAAAATACAAATTTCATTTTCATCCCAATTTGAAATTTCTCAACATAGGTGTCGAAGAAATTTGGATCATCAAACATAGGCTCCCCATTTGAATCGAACATTTCTGTGAACTCCTTCTCCTTCTCTATCTCATATTCTTTAATCCATCCAAATGGTGTCATTATTTCATGCCTTTGTGTTCTCTCTGTTTTACCATTGAAAGTGGATGTTTCTCTTCTGTAAGTGTGTTATTCCAGGATAAATGCCCTTGAGTAGTCATACACTGGATTTTGTAGGTGGTCAGACCACATAGCCTTCATAAAAGGTCCACAAAATTTACATCCATGATACCCTTTTGTTACAATACCTGTGAAATTATTGTACATATGTTGACACGTTAACAAGCATGAAGATATGTACAATTGCAACGAATTAAATTAATATGTGAAACTATATTGTTACTAAACAAATCAATATGAATGTAATTTACTAGAGAAAACTCCTAAGCTTGGATAATCATGTATGGTGTAAGAACATATGCCATACAATGTAAAAATCCTCTCTGTTGCCATGGGTCTTGATACATCGTACACGTGTATCCCTTCCCTTAATTCGTTAATTTCATATAACAATGGTTGTAATTAGACATCCATATTCTTCAATTGTATTCTACCAGGGACTATGCGAGCCAACATAAGATGTTCATTCCTCAAGAAAAACCATGGGGGGATATTATTATTGATCCCTACTACAAGCCAAACAAAATAGTTGGTGTTTTGGAGGGAATATGGGTTGATGCCATCCATGTCTATGATAAGTCGTAGACTTCGTACTTAATCCTTGATTTTTTCAGGCCATGTATCCTCTATATGCTTCTTGAATATTGAATCTGTTGGGATTCACATAACTCCTAAATCACTTTTGTGTGAGGTATGCCATCCCTGCAGCATAACAAATTCTTTCTAATGAAAGCGTCTGTTGGAAATACTGAGAGGGGGGGGGGGGGGGGTGAATCAGTATTCCTTTCAATTAGAGAATTAGTTAGTCTTCAATTATTATCAGTGTTTGTACAATGATATCAGCAAACAAGAGGAACACAAATGCACACAGTTTTTAAGGTGGAAACCCACTCCGGGACAAAAATGACCTAATGCTTTTCTAATAATTCTTTAATATTCAACTCCAATTGAAAATAAAGCTCCAACTTCCTCTAGAAAAGCATTCTTCTCCAACTCCCACTGGATGGACTCTCCAACACCCGAGATTCTTCAGTAGTCAACTGAACGGATGCCCCAACACCCAATGAGCTACAACTCACCATAGCACCAACCTACCACCCTATAGAAGAATAAAAGAAGAATGGACTCCCGTACCAGGGAAAATGGTCCACTTTACAATGATATAGAATGATGTAGAAGAAGAAGATATACTAGAACATAACCCAAACTTTGACACAACCACCTAATGATGATCCTAGACCTCCCAACACTGCCTCTTCAACCCTTGGCAGATAGACACTAGTACAATTTTTACAATAATGTATTTACAATGACTTAGTACAATGATACCTTTACAATGATTGTATGCAGTGCTTCCCACTTGAAGACTTCATATGCTGAACTTCTTGTTGCTGTTATGCACCCTGGTTTCTGCTCTTGTCATGCTACCTTCTGCTGCACCTTGCGTTGCTTTGCTTCCATAGAAAGTCTTTTCCTTTGAAACCCTTGACAACACATGATCTAGTTTTTTCTTGCCTTCTAGGAGCTTGATATTGAATCTAGTGTAACTCTGTTATTTCAGATCCTCAATATATAATTTTTAGTATTTTAGTATTCCTCTGAGTGGAATTTCCAATGCCAGAGGTATGACCCAATTTGGATTCTTCAAGAGAGAGTTATACCCAATCTCTCACAATGCCCTAATTATGAACTGTTTCAATAGAGCGAACTTGTACAGCGTGCCACGTGTCACTGTTTCTTCATTAAGTTCTAAAATTGATAGAGAGAAAAATAAATTATATGCAATATCTGTCACTTTTTACAGAATTCCAATCCGATACTCAGAGAGAGAGTTATGACGATTTTACCAAGGTCGCTTCTTTGAGATTAATTTCAGGAGCCTGCAAAAACCCTGACTTCCACAGATCATATCTCCAAAAATATTGTGCACCTTGATCTGAAATTTTTACAGTAGCTTCCTCAAGATTGTGGATTTGCCTCATAAAAATTTCAACTTCTGAACCTTTGTAGAAAACAAGTTAGAGCAAAAATTCCACGATGACTTGTTTCAGATGGCGAAATCCCTTGGATAAGGAGGAAATGAGGATCACAATTTATATAAATGATTAGGTTGAGAGGGGCTTCAAAAAGTGAACGTGGAAGGGATTTTAGGAGCTTAAAAAATATTAATTATGACTTTTCAATGACCCATGCCCCAACCCTATGGGGTTTTAGCCCACTAACTAGGGGTACAAAATTCAAACATAAATATCTCTCAAATCGTGAAGAATTACATGGCATGCCATATATCAATGGAAACATCTCGACAAGTAGAAACCATAAAAGGAATTATTGACCCAGAATATATTAATTTGGTAGGTAAAAATTCCCATGCAATATTGGGTTAGCCCCTAGAGCTGCTTGGGTTGACATCAATGACAATTGCTGATCAATAGAGTCTTTGAATCCTTGGGATTATATGCATGTGCCTCAATATTTTATGAGGAGGACCATGTGATTTACTCTTTTTTTTTTTTTTTATAATTATAGTTGTTTTCATGCCCACATTTTAGACATATCTCTTTGGCTGCATATTCTCCTCTATATAGAATACAATCATTCAGACATAGATGACATTATACGTACTCACCACCCAACATTTTCGACAACTACTTTACCTCTTCGTAGCTACCCAACAAGATATTATCACTCAGAAGGACCTTATCTTTTAATATCCTGCAATTGGTGGGGAATATAATTGTACAATGTCAATATTTAACATTCATAAAAGATACCAATTTTAAATTTGATTGCGTGACAAAATACAAGCAACTTGATCGATCATGTAAGTTAATTACCTCAATATTGTCGAGAAACATGCATTCGACATGCCAATATTTGCTTTTATGTTGTACAACAACATATTTATCCCCAACTAAGTAGAATTTGACTTGTCTACAAGTCCAAAGAGAGGGGTGGTGGAAGCAGATTTCAACATTTTGAATAAGGTATCAGTGATATGAGGATCATTCCCTAGTTCACCATTCTCGAAAAAATATAACAACATTGCCTCCATGGCAGTCGTATGCTGTAAGTAATCATCCATACCAACCTCCATTTGATTGCCTCCATTACCAACTTGTGATGAAGAACTACTATTGTTGTAGTCATTAGGAATTGGTGAATTTGGACGTGGTGGGAATTGAATAGGTGGTTGATTCAACCATTATTTGTATGCTTCCTCTCCGAGTGTTTCTATTACTTCAACCTTATCTCAATTTGACGTTGTAGTGGGGTGCACCAAAATATGGTAGGTGGGACGCTCATCATCACTATAATCCTAATTTCAAAAAATATTGAACGTCATTAGTACAATATCAATGATATTAGTAAGCATGTCAATGTAACTGGTTTGTTGAAATTTCATTATACTAAACAATTATTACCATACTTGATCCAGGATTGTGGTTAGAAGATGCCATGTTTCAATTGGCAAGGTGAAAAGATTTTCCATTTTCATCTACCATATGCTTGTGATATGCTCCTCCTGATAAGAGCTTCTGATGTTTTTGAAAATAATATGGAGTAATATTTTCTGCGTCTGAACTCGATTTTGAATCTCGAACTTGAAAATAATTTTCATACAATTTTATTCAAATTGACATGGATTAAAAAAACAAATTCAATTATATAATCAAAATATAAATAAAATATGAACTTATTCAAGATAGAAAGGGAGAAATTTGCGAAAGAATTTGATCAAAAATATGGAATGAGCCAGAATTTGAAGAATTGACTATTTGATATTATTGATATTTTGCCCTTGTATTTGAGAAAACTAAGGAACATTTTTTTGTGTGAATGTCTAAAATTAATCTTGAGAACCATATAACCATAATCAGAATTTCAATATAGTTTTGAAACCATTTTTCAAGAAGAAGATGAATTTAAGCAAAAAATGTATGCTATGAACTACTGTAATTAATGTGGATGCATCCTAAAGGATAATTTGAGATTAATATGCCATTTTATGTGAAAATAAAATTTTAGATAGCTTTTAAATGCAACCATTGCGCTAATCAAAATAAATCGTATCAGTCCATTTAAATAATAAGAGCATTAGGGCGTTTAAATAATACCTGCACCAATTTCTGACATTTCGAAAAAATAAAAAATAAGTTATCATATCAATTATCTTTCACATAAAAAGGCACCAATACATTTAAATAAAAAACAACACATGTACGCATTTGTTTCTTGAATTTATAAAATAAAAACAAATTCAACCTTCTTGGTTCTTTTTTAAATATAGACCACACTGTTGTGTTAAAAAAAATAATCACATTGTTTTGAGATTTTGAAAATGATGAAGAATTGGATCATGTCGGTGCATTTAAAAAATATGACACCCTGGAAATGTCGATGAGATTTTTTATATAAATGCACTAATGTGCTTGATTATCGAGTGCACCAATGTGGGGCGAAATTGAATAAAAAAAGGC
This sequence comes from Pinus albicaulis, assembly GCA_034641835.2. Lineage (NCBI taxonomy): Eukaryota > Viridiplantae > Streptophyta > Pinopsida > Pinales > Pinaceae > Pinus > Pinus albicaulis. The sequence goes on along the minus strand of CM076569.1, from coordinate 881,766,921 downwards.
ACAACTTTTTTTCTTTTTTTTTTTTTAAATTAAAAAGAAAGCGGAAATTGATTTTTCATAATCTATTTTCATAAAGTATTTTAAATTGTAAAAAATTATTCACCATTTCATTATTTTAACCAAAATTTTAAGGGAGTTATTTGCAAGAGAGATATACTAGTAGCAGTGTGCATCAACAACAAAATGCTTTGGAGAAACATAACTATTCATAAGATCAAAAGCTAAAAGGTATGGTGATTCACTCAAAAAACTGCAAAGTAAGGTTCAAATTTTATTGTTTTTTTTTATTATTAAAAAGATTACAATTTCTGTTAGGGTTTAATTAAAAGAGAGATCATTTGAAAGAGAAGATCAGATCAAAGCTACAATATATTTTGGATTCACCAAAAGATCAGATGTTGAAAGGTATAGTGATCACTCAAAACCATGGATAACAAGAATCTTAAATTTTACTGTTATAATATTTTACAAATTCTGTTAGATTTATTCACAATCCCAAAAATAAAAATAAAATTAAAACCATGTATAATAAAAAAATTACTATAGATTTTACTAGTAAAAATTTTTATGATCTCTGTTCCTATTTAAATTTAATTAAAATTCAATACTTACCTTAACCATTACTTCTTCCTGAAAAATTGCGCTTTAGGGTTTAACTTTCTATACCACTTCACAGTTAGGGGTTTTCAATTTAGAAATTTTAGATTTAATTGGTTTGTGTACTTACTATATATAGGTAGTTGGACATATAAAGTAGAGGAATCATTTATTGAATTAGATCAAAATCTTGTCGACCCTCTCCATTTTTTTTTTAAACGATTATATGTTGCGTGGTGCACAATCTGTAACATAACACATTGGTGCTACATGTGTAATAAAATGCACCGAAAATTTATAACACCTTTAATTTTGTCCAATTTTTTTATTGTTTCTCTCCGTGTAGTATAAAGCACTAACACGACTGTTCCTAATAGCACCGTTAAATCATTGCGGTGTGTTGAGCCTTACAAATCGAACCGTCAGCCCTCTCTGATTAAAAAAAAATAACTCTATGTTTCGCGGTGCGCCTTATGTAATATAACAAACCGGGGATACCTGAGTAACACAACACACTGACATATTATAACACTTTGGATTCTATCATGTATGTTCATCATTGCTCTCGATGTAATATAACACATTGAAGTGTTTGTTCCTAATAGAACTGTAAAATCATTACACTGAATTTAGCACTACAAATTGCACCATCAACCCTCTCCTTTATTTTTAGAAACAAATACATGTTTTGTGGTGCACCCTTTGTAATATAATGCACCGGGGCTACCAAATTAATACATTGAATCGGTATATTATAACACTTTCAATTATGTCTAGTTTGTTCATCGTTTCTCCTAGTGTAATATAATGCACCAACACGCTGATTCCTAATAGCATCGTTAAATTAGTGTAGTGCATTTAGCCTTACAAATCACAACATCCTAATTTTAAATTATTTTTAAAAATTAATTTTCGATGACGGTGCTGAACAGTTAAACACCTAGTGCAATTAGTCCTGTAAACACAATGATGTGTTTATTCAAATATATGCACTGGGTACTAGAGATTTTTTTTGCTAAAAATAATTTGATTTATTTGTAAAATATATATAATGGATTCTGTATTGACATGTACATTTTGTATATTGATAAAAAATTTCTCAGAAGGTCTCAAGTAACAAATATATTGATTAGCACAATGACAACACATCAAAAAAATCAGAGAAGGAAATTTCTTCGTAAATTCTTTACAAAATTAACATTTTTTTTCTATATATAAGTTAACTAATATGTATTAGTTGGTGTGTGTCATATAGAGCCACAAAATGAACAAGGTCGATAATATTATTTATAATCTAAGTTCAGAAGAGCGTAAAACCCTGATAGAAAAATTGCAGAATGATGAATTAGGTGAATGAAAATACTATTCAATATTAGCTTCTTCTTTTTTTAAATTTTCATTAATAATATACTTAATATTGTTAGATATAATGTTTCAAACAATATATTAATTCATATGTGTAATGTTATATAGGGAGCAAGAATGAAGGAAAATATTAGTGTCATTCTAAGAAAAGAAAAATTATGGAACATGTAAATGATTATGAATTGGTCCTTAGCTCATCTAGAGTTGTGCTGGAGGTTAATGAAAGGGGGGGATTTTTTACAAAACTATGAGGGAATTAGTAGAATGAAATTATAGACGTACTTTCCACTTACAATACGAAAATAACTGCAATGATTCTAAGAATGATTTATGTCTAAACTACATGAAGTGTTTCAAGATAAATGGTCAATGAGACATGTCAGACTTGCAATAAAAAAATACACAACAACAAAAAATAATTATTCAAAAGGTAATATTCCTAACTGTATAAAATAGTTTTCTAGAATTATATGTATATATTACTATAAAGCATTAATTATTAATATCGATTTGGTTATATTTAGTTTTCATATATCATTATAAAAATAGTTTATTACATTTTTTTTTAGGAAGATTATGAAAATCCCAAATGATCAACACGTTGATATACAAAACATGCCAATAGGAATTTCCATAAAAGCTTATAAGGAGATGGTCAAAGCAATGACATAATTGCATCATACAAGGAGCCATATCAACACAAACATGTTTCAAATGTATGTAATGATTGAATTTGTACATATAAAAAAATATTGAGCATTAAATATTAATTTTCAAGTATTTTCTTATAGAAAAGAAAACAAGATGGAACTTGTACAACACGTAAAAAAGGATGACAAGGAAGAAAAGGGTTAGTTTCGAAATTTGTGAGTAATTGTTAATATTTTCTTATAACAACTCAAGGTTTCGTTTTTGTATATTTTAATTTGTGTTACAACAACCATCCTTGAATGCCTTCAAATAAGTGCTAACATACAAAGAATACCATAGGAAGAATTGATTGAAATGATCTTAAATAAGGGTTGTGAGTATATGTTGACATATCAAAAATTAATTATGGAATTCATAAATTTTTATGTTGTTTTACTTTTTTGAGTTTATAATTAATAGAACAAAAAAATACTTTATATTAAATCCATGATTTATAATGGGGTTTAAAACATGCAGGAAACAAAGTATGGAACTACGCCAATAGAAGACTTATTGCAACAAGGCGTGATACTTGGTTTTGGCAGAATGTGCACAATTTATGAGTCACTCCTTGTTTTGGTACATTTCTATTCAATTTACATTAATGTATATTATTTATTTCAATTTTCATTATTATTAGCAATGTAGATACACTCATTACACTTTATTTTTATGTTTGTAGATGGAACAAGATAAAGAATACAAAAACAATTGATGCAATCAACAAAAAATTTCTCCAAATAACCCTAGTCATGGAAGTAGCTCAAGCACTAACAATAGTTCCAGCGAAGAATGATGATCTGTTTGGATATCAGTGCAACATGTTGTATATTTTGAAATAATTTTCCGTGAAAATCATACATTTTTTTAAATATAATTATGGACATATTGTCCCAATTGAAAGACAAGGGGTTACCAATAACAATTCCATTTTGTATGAAAAAGATCCTCTTATTGATATATAATAAAATAAATCTTAATTTATTCTATTGTGTTATTCAATGTCGTTATGAAATGTTACACCACTGATTAAATGTATGGATGATTTAATATTATAATGAAGAGATGCGAAATATGATAGTATAATAAATTAATCCAAACTTCATATACAAATGCACTAATCAAATATTCATTTATATGAATACTGTTATAATATATATGTCAATTTTTCAATGAATAATGGATATAAAAAATTACAATAATTGCACTGCCACAGGTTGATGTCTCCAAGAAAGAGAAAATCTCATACAAAAACACGGGTGCATCCATAACATAAAAATGCACTAGTGCTTTACTTTAATTAAAAGCATAGTGACATCATATTTTAGCATAACCAGTTCCTTTTTGGAAAATGACAACACTAGGGCTTTCAAGAATTCAAGCACCAATAATATTTTCAATTAATTCCCTGGTGCATTGTAACTCTTAAGGCACCAGTGCCTTCATAGAACTAACTCCCCCAGTTCTAAAAAATATTGTTTCCATTCCGAGTGCACTAGTAAAATTAACAACACAAACACCTCTATATAACAAACACACTGGTGCGTTTATACAAACAAGACACGTTGACGTTGCGTGTTTAAGAGAAAGAATCGACACTGTAATTATTTTTTGGGTGCCTTGGAGCCGTTCCTTTATCAAAGAACACCCAAGGGTTTTTTTATATAAGCACCAACGTGGTATACATTTCAAGCTCCGATGCTATTTTGAGTTGAATGCACTGGGGCGTTTTCTGTTGTAAGCACCAGTGTGGTATACATTTCAGGTGCTGGTGCTCTTTCAATCAAATTCCTTGGTGCTTTTAATTATTTTTAAATCTCAGTGTGCTTCTATAAGTATCACACCAGGGATTATTGTTCCATAAAGCACACAAAAAAAAACATCCGTTAAAACCTTCGTTTGCCCATATTTTTTCAGTTGTGATGAATTTATATTATAAGCTTCGCTAAAACATCTATTTCCACAAACAAATGTTTTAGCAGATTTTTTTTTGACAATTTATTCCAATTTTATAACACTAAGACCTTTGTTGTAACGTCCACTAGAATGTATTTTCCTTGTAGTGCCAAGAGAGCTTTATAGGGGCTTGGAATTTTTTCTTTGTGCAGAGGGGTGAACTAAGATGTCGGACACCTTTTTCTTACATGATCCTTTGTTGCTTCGATTTTTAAAGAGGTTTTCAAGTCCCTCAAAATTAATGCTATGGTGGAACGATCCTCTATCAGTTAGTGCCTATCTCATTGGATTGAGGATCAAAGTGAATATAGGGCACTACCATTGTACATCTTCTGGGGCATCTGGAGTAGTATAAATGCAAAAATATTTGACAATATTACCCCAGATGAGGAACTATCTAGTATAAACATTGTGGCTTTATTTATGGAAATCTGACCCTAGAGGCCTAAGCCAAGCTAGAGAATTAGTGTCTATAAGGATGAATTCACTGGTGGACTATTTTTATGGGGATTATTCAAGAGGGGAATGTGGATTCGAGGCACAAATAGTGTTGGTGCATGGAAAATCATATCAATTCAACTAGTCGGGTGGGGGGTGGGGCGCTGATACCAATAACAGGGTTGAAATGTTGTCTTTTTGGGGAGTCTTACAATGTGCATCCTAGTTAAAAATTGAGGAGATGGTTATTGCTGGTGATTCCAAATTGGTAATCCAATGGGGTTATGGGCGACATTTTCTTGGGACACCATATTTATATCACTAGATGCAGTAAATCCATGCCTTGTTGAAATATTTCAAGCACATCTCCTTCATCCACATTTCTAGAGAGTAGAATTCTTTGGTTGACCTTTCTGTCCAAAAGAGGTAGATTTGTTCTACCTAGAGAAATAAATTAAATTTTTTTTTTAATGTATTTTTTCATTGTTATGGGGCATTCACATTCTTGTGGTGGAGTCGATTTCTCCCTCAGAGGTTTTGGCTATCTCACTATGTTTATTGTTTGTCTTCAAAACATTTATAATTAGATAGAGGTTTTTTGGTTATCTTGTTCATAGGCATTCAGATCCATTGGATAAGTAAGTAGGCCATTTGCAATGGAATTCAACTCCCTCTAGTTTGTCTTAGATGCCCTGTATGCCACTAAACATTCTATGTTTTTTTTGTGATCGTAGTTTCCTCTTGAAGATCTGGTTTCTTTCTCTGTAAGGAGAACCTTTATTCTAATTTATGGATAATGAAGACATCAATATGTTGAAAATTGTAACTACTTATGTTTGTTAATGAAATTTTGTTGTTTTTTTTTTCTCATGAAGGAAAACCTTCATTTTAAAATCGATTTTGGTAATGGTGGAAGAAATAATATACAATAGGGGTTATTAATCCTTTCTTTTAGTTGATTGACCCTTATAGGAAATTATTGAGCAAGTAGTTTTGCATGCAATTTTGGAAATAAATTTCATTAAAGTTAGTAATAAATTTCAATCTTAATAGTAAGTAATAGATATTGGGTTTGTACCATTTGTTAAGTGATTGTTAGTGTGAATTCTAATCGCAAGCGTACGAAAAAATCTCACTTTAGTTGTGCATAACAAACAACCCTAACATCAATTGTGGCTGTCAATTTCCTTAGATACATAGTTAGTGATCATAATAAATGTTACAAAAATCCAGATCTATGTAGTTAAAGACATTAAACATCAAATAATAAGCAAGAGTTTCTCCATGCATCCAATGAATAAGACAAGAATTTTTAAATTTTTTTTTGTATTATGACACCTGGGAAGGGAACATAGAAAGATGTTACGAGTCCCCCTCAATGGGATGGGTTCTTGTATGTCCTAAGTGCTTCAGACCTAAGATCTCTCTCTCTTTATGGTGCAGAAAACCTAGACAAAATGGAACTCAAAGGGAGCTCACAAGCAAAAAGTAGACAAATATGACAATGATGGGAGGATCAAAGTCAGACCAAAAGTATAGATGAAGAGTGATCTCTAGGCAACACAAGGTAGTGAATGAATGGAAAAAACCCTCTATTTATAACAAAATATTGAGTTAGTCTAGATATTGGTGCATAATTAAAATATTATTAACCAAATCTAGATCCAACTTTTATGGAATATTTTTTTTTTAATTTTTCTTGGAGGGAAAAAGAATTTGAAGTTGGTCAAATCCCTTTATTTAGACATAATAAATAAATAAATAAATCATTTATTTATTATTTCAAGAATGTGGTTAAGTAATAATTAAATAAATAATGATTTAGTCAAATTTAACCAGAAATATTATTAAATAATTTTTAAAATTATTATTAATTGAAAATAATAAGATAAATAATGATTTATCTAATTAATTTTCCTGTTTTGGGTTAAATATGACCAGTCTCGGATGTGGGTGTTAACGGAGCTTGACATGGCTGGTACGTGGCGTGACGACACGTGGCCTGGCCACATGGCCTCCTGCACGCTATCTTGTTGGCCTCCTCCTGCATTTAACGCCCCTCACCGTCACCCTGCTCAGCATTTAATTCATTGCAATGGTCAAGGCATTCACTCGAGCTTCAAAATGCCGTCTGGTTGTTGTTCCCTTCGGCTCTCTATTCTTGCTCCTAAGCTCTTTGCGATGATTTAGTCCCCCTCTGTGGGTTCTATGCCGACTTGCATCCCTCCTCTGTGCGGTGGTTGCTCCCTTGCAGCCGTAGAGCCTAGCACTCACACGTCATTTGGGAGGCGTTGCAGTCTCAATGGTTGTATAGAAATCCTCCTCGGCATCCATTACTCACAGAGCCCCCACTGCTATCTACGTTTCTCGACCTCTTCCGGCCCTACCTTGCCCTCCATCTCTCGGCTTCTCCACGCCCACTCGGCCTCCTCCGCCAGTCGAAGCTCTGCGCACCCTGGTCGCGCTAACATGCCTCGCTTGTGACATCGAATGCGATGCCGAAGCGGTGGTAGCAGAGGCAGAGCTTCGTGTGTTATCTCTTCCTCCTCTCCTTGTACCTCGTCCTCCTCCCTTGCTCACTCAGGGGGTATATATCTGGATACACGTAGCCGTCGGGGTCGTCTCCTTAGCTCCACAGCTCGCCACCCCACCTCGGAACCTCCTTCTGTCCCTCCACCCCAACACTTTCCGGCCTCAGCCCAGTTTCAATTCCAGTGTTCCTCCTTCAGCCCTCTTGTCATTGCCACTGTCTCCATTTCCTTCTGCGAAATCCCAGGTGCTAGTCCTGTCCCCAGCCATGCCCCTTCGTCTTCAAGACAACATGGTCATCCAGAGCCCTTGAAGGTTGCAAAAGCTTCGCAGGCCTCGCCTATGCATACCTCCAGCTCGCACAACGATAGCAGCTCTGACTACTACAAAGAGAAGCAAATGCAGGTCGATGGTAAGGGCGCTGAAGCTACTGCTCCCCGCCAAGAAGCAATTGGACTCCAGTCTGCTGAAGATGACGGGTTCAGATGCTTAATAGTTGAAGAACCTCCTCTAGTTTCTCCAGATGCTTAGATTACCAGGTCTCCTTAGGTCTTGGACCTATAGTTCTCTAGTTTTGTTTTCTGTTCATGCATACTCTGAATACATTAACTTATGTTTTCTATTTCTGATTTCCTCTCTGAGGCGACACTATCTACTCTTCTCGGGCTGGTTTCCCCTTGTGGGCAGCTCCAATTTTGGTTTTTTTGCTATCTTGTTGATATTATGGCAATACCTCACGCCAACTCTACTGAGGCCCTAGCCTCTCTGTAAATTATGTTACATTATCAATAGAATTTTAGTCTTACTTACAAAAAAGAAAAAAAAGACCAGGAATATTAATTAAACACTGGTTTCATTAATTATCCCTTGAGGAAAATCAAACAAATAAGAATTTATTCAATTATTCCTCATGGGGTTTCGTGTTAAGACCATAAATAACTTAATAAGCTATGGGTTATTAAATTAATTTTCATAGTGAGAGTAGTTTTACTATGGTAAAATTGGTCTTACATGGTGTACTTTATTCCATCTAATAGTAATAAGTTAGATGACCAAAAATTGGTGTAACAATGATCAATAGTAATAAATTTCAACCATAATTATAAGTGATAGATATTGAGTTTGTAAAATTTATTATTAAAAATTCTACATTCAATATTAAAGTTCCAAACATATAGATATATAAAATATTTTAGATTCTCATAATATGTATTATTAAAATATATTTTTTAAAAAAATTCATAAGACGTGTCCTCGAATTATTATTATTAATTTTTCACAAAAAAAATGAACTTTTTTTTTTATTCCTTTGAATGAAAAAAAGAACATGTAAGTCTAATATAGTATGATTTTTTTCTCCTTTTAGAAGTGACTATTAGAATAAAGTAGCTCTATAGAGGATTGATGTTGTTTGGGAAATACAAATTATAACTAAGTACAAATTTCGAACTGGCTAATTGATGATTTAAAACATTAAAAAAAGAAATACTTATTTTTTATAGAAATTTTTCTATGATAAAATACTCATGAGATATGAAGCTATCCTTGAAAGTGGTATTTAGAAATAGTAGTCTCTAATCTAAATTCAAACCCAAATTTTTCTGAGAAAATTTGAAAACTATAGGTTGAGAGCAAGGATGTCTTCCAAAGACTGGATATATAACACAGGGTTCTTCTAGCCTATGGGCATCGAGTGTGCACTTTGAATTGTGTTTCCAACCCTCTCTTCATAATAGATGTAACTTGAATCCTGATTGACGACTTCTTTTGATAGTAGGTTTGCAGATGAGTTTAGGTCCCTGTAAACGTGGAAGGAATTGATCTCTAGAAATTGTTTCCTTATTTCCTCAATTTTGACTTTCCAATAAACTATATTTAGAACCTCCATTTGGGATTTTCCAGCTAGCCAATCGATAATATAATTGGAGTCTCCAAAAATTTGAATGAAATTTATATTTTTTGATAAGCTAGGATAAATAGAGCCCAAATAGAAATAATATTGTCCTTTGTATTTTTTAAATATCCTAAGACGATTTTGAAGGGAATTGATTTATTCCCTGGTAATTTAGTCTATCCTCCCCCTCCACATTTATATTCCTTAGTGGCCCATCAAATAAACCTACCAGATGCAAGGGAAAGGGATCCTTCTCAGTTTTTTCCTTCCTTGAGATGTGGCACTGTATTGGAGGAATGTAGGAGCACACTAATATGTGAATTCTTGAAAGTGACACAATTTCATAAAATCTAGATGCCCCACCCCTTTGTAATTCAAACACCTAAACAAGGTCTTCTAGAAGTCAAGTGGTTGTAAGATAGTTTTGTCCCCCCACATTATTTTGAGAGTCCTTGGAATATCCTCTGGGACATCCATCTCTACAAGGACTCACACAATCCTTTTTTCCAATGCTCTTAGGAATATTCATCTAGAAATACAAATCTCCCTAGGGAGTTTGTGATGCTTATTAAAACATATTTTGACCAAACCTCCAATGGGAAGCTGAGAAGCATAACCCACAATTTTTTTTTTTTTTTTTTTTTTTTTTTTTTTTTTTTTTAGGTTTTCTTTTCATTTCTAGGGAAAAAAGTTGGGTGCCATCTCAGAATCCGCAGGATTCCTCTACCGATGACCCAGAGCATGATATGGATCAAATGTAGATTATATTATTATAAAAAATGGTAGTGAATCCATTTATTTACCAGAATACTTACAACCGGGGTGTATCCCATGAGAGGCTTCTAAATTTTTTTTACCCAGATAGGATCTCCTCATGAGCTAGAGAAATATAACTAAATTTTCCCACTAGAGCCTTCTTTGACAAAGACTCGTCTCTGTCCATGTTTACATCCAACCCAAGAGTTAACTCTATAGAAATTGCAAGAAATTTACCACTACTAATGAAATTGAACTAAAATCAAGAGACACAAATTTATTCTACTATTTAGTGGAAAGGAAAACACACTATAGAAACACACGAAATAATATGAAAACATCAAAACACAAGTAACACAATGATTTTACAGGGGATCCCAATTGGGAAAAACCCTATGTTTCTTTTCATTGATTCACACGAGAATACATATCAACTATAATTTCTTGATTCAATCTTGAAGCACACCCTGCACTGCAATTCTAATATCCTACCGACTAACCTGCTCTGACCAACACTTAGCAAAAATAAGCCTATGCTCCCCTCCTATTTCTTTGCACAATACTTGAGGAAATTATCCCCTAAAAATAGGATAATTCTCTATTTCCTTACACAAATCCTGAAGTAATTGACCACCTTCTCCAATGCAAAGATTGTACTCTCAACTAGTATACAATTGACAACAACAATGTGCACTTTCCTCCTCTTCAACTAGGAGATTCAAATTCCATGCATGAATATGAATATTTGTAGTAAATTGACCAGTTAACTGAGAGATCAATCAGTTAAAAACAATCATTACTATGGCACTAAATTCCTACTCACTCTAGTAATGACTAGTGCTCCGATAAGTGAGTTTAACTAACAATAAATCCACTAGACGCTATACTTTAACAATCAACCCATGCACAACTCTACTTCTAGCCTATAACTTAAATTTACCAATTTAACTAGGAGACAAAGCCATGCCACTCCAACTAAATGTAATCCAAGTCATCCTATTGATGTGGAAAATTGAATTTCTCCATTTGATTAAGGCACAAGTCAAATGGACCCTTTTCTTGCTATAATTTTAACAAGCTCCTTCATGGATGAGAGTGCCTTGTAGGATTTTTGAGCACCCTTTTATTTTTCTTTCTCCCCTAAACAAGTTTTTCCAGTCCCTTCTCCTCCCACTCCTGCTACCCGAAAAGGTGCTTATAATGACTAACCCACATTGTCATTCAGAATAGGGGAATTCATGAAGGTGGGTAGCACTTTTGAGTCAAACGTGGGGATGAAATTTCAAAATTTTACTCTTTTATCGAATTGAATCAATAAAAATTCATATAAGCATTGTGAAATGGATTCAGAGTAAAAACAATTTGTGGAGAAATATGTTGTTGTCCTAATGATATTTTTTGCAAAAAAAATTAGTGTCGTATAATTTTCCAATTTTCCATTAAACGAAATGCTTGTCCCAACAATTTTTTTCACATCTTAAGAGTTATGTGTGTGTTCACGTAGCATAACTTAGTCTAATATATATATATGTGTGTGTGTGTGTGTGTGTGTGTGTGTGTGTGTGTGTGTGTGTGACTATTAACGTCCACTAAGAGAAATATATATGAGTGTGATTTACATGGAGAGAACTAAGTTATTCATTTAATTTTTTTTATGCAAAATTATATTTTTTACTGTTTTTTGAAGTTGACGAAGAATATTTAAATTGCATGTTGCAAACACGTGTTCACCTAAGTTTTTTTCCAATTATTTAAATAAATTTAAAACCCAAGATTATCATTTTGAAGAGGACTCATAAACGAAAATAGTGGCATTTTTTGAATTTTTTTCATTGTATTTATTTTATGTTGTTGATTTTTTATTCAACCTCTTTGAAACTATCCAAAAAAATTTCTAAACATTACGTTTAAAAGAAATTAGATGAAAAATAGCATATGAATTCAAAAATTTCAAACTCATATGCCATTGGATAGAGGATTCCTTCAAAAATCTAGCATGATAAACTCCAACACTTAAGGAAAATTCTACCCTATTTCTGCTAGGGCACAAAATGTTGTAGATAAATATGTAGAAGGTGTGCTAAAATTGTGGTTTTTAGGATCTTAGAAGCATGATCGAGCACTTAAAATGCTTAATAGAGAGTTGAAATTATAAATTCAAATAACTCAATCGAGGGTTTAATAAACCCTTGATCAAACCATTTATGTGGTTAACCAAGGGCTTGATCTAGCCTTTGTAAAAACAAAGTTTTCCAAATTTGAAGAAGGTTTTAAGTTTATGGATATGATCCTTGTGTGAACCTCATAGATTTAGAATAAAAAAAGATGTAAAATTTAATCCATTAATAATTTAACCAAGTTGATATAATATTATTTTCTTCAAAATGGAAATTCAACTAGATCTATGTTATGAACAACATTAAAATATTTTCATGTTATTAATAAATGCCACGTGTCAATTTGATATAAAGCATGAAATAGTTACACACATGCTTCATATTGGATTGTAGAAAGTGAAGCATATATATATATATATATATATATAAGCTCTTGTAGATAACCTAAAATAAATAAAATTGAATAAAACTTATTTTAGTTTATATCTTGACATATTTTAAAATTGAATAAAAATTATTTCAATCATAAAGAAATTATTTAAATACTTGGATAGCTAAATAAATTTAGGAAATTTGATAACATCATATAAAATTATAGAAATGTTATCATATATTGTTTTTTGACCTATATTAAATTATGACGATTGACTTATATCATCTTATGACTAAGCTATTGTAAATAATATGAAAATAAATAATATTGAATAAAACTTATTTGTTGTTTACAATTGAAATAATTTAAAATTGAACAAAACTTATTTCAATCCTATTTGTGTTTTTTAAATGAACCTTGAGATAAGAAATTGATTGAATACTTAAAAAAATAGACCATGCAATGGTATATGGGTGGGTCACAAAAATTTCCATATATATATATATATATATATATATATATATATATATATATTATAATATGGACGACTTTAGAGTTCAAATAATTTATTTTTGAAATTGAATTGTAATAACATACATGTTGATTGCACTAATAGAAAATTTCTACAAGCCAATATGAAGCATATTTTTAATTCTTTCCATGCTCACTATTAAATTGATACATGATATATTTTAGTCCATTTTAAGTATCAAAGTGACTTTCATCATAGTAAGATTGTACATATATCATGTTATAACTAAGCTCTTGTAGATGACCTCGAAAGAAATAAAATTGGATAAACTTATTTGTTATTTACAATACATCTATTAGAATTGAATAAAATTGATTTAAAAATTATTTGTGTTTCTTAGTTGAACCTTTCGATAAGGAATTTATTGAAATATCTTAAAAGAGTTGGCCATGCAATAGTATATGGGTGGGTCAGAAAAATTTCCATATATAGATTTTTTAAATTATAGTATGGATGAATTTAGAATTTAAATAATTTATTTTTAAAATCATTGTAATAACACACATGATGATTGCACTAAAAGAAACTTTATACAACCCAATATGAAATATATTTGTAATTATTTCCATGTCCAATATTAAATTGATACATGATATATTTTAGTTCATTTTAAGTATCAAAGTGACTTGCATCATAGTAATATTGTACTTATTTTTTTAGTCTATGAAACTCGAAATAAAAAATGTTATATTTTTTAATAAAAAGTTAGACTATATAGAAAAATTTGTAAACTAGTGAAATAAATAACAGATCCATAAATTGAAATTTAATGAACATCCATAAATAAGATTAATAAACATCCATAAACTGAAATAATGAATGTATCAATAAACAGTCCATATGAAAAAATACAAAAATTACAAATGTTGCATGAACATCCATAAATTTAAATAACAAGCATCCATAAACTGAAATAATGTTCATGTACATCCATAAACTGTCTATGTATGAAAATATACAAAGTTTGTATCACATGTGAATGTGCCCTATGAAATGGGCCGAAAAATATACAAATTATCTACTCTAAGTACCACCAGAACTCCCATGTGAGTTTCGCTTCCATTGAAAATTTTAGGGGCTATTATTCTTAAGTGGGCTATTTTTCCATGATTTTTCCAAAAAAAATATTCGCCAATTTCCATTTTTTATAAAAATGATTCACACAAATTTTACAATATAAAATTATTTTTACCTTAAAAATTGCCAACATTATATAGAGAGTATATATAAAATTATTATGAACTTGAATAATTTTACAAATACATAAATAAATATTTTATAATTTGCATATACGGGACTAGTGAGATTCGCCAATGTTTTTAAAGTTCAAGATAATTTTCCATCCTTAAAATTTTCCCTGTCAATCACTGCGCAAATTAATCATCCATAATCCAATACTGCAATATTACACATTCAAATTCAAACTAATTAGATCATTATTTGTACAAAATAAACAATGTGGAAATAAATTATTTTGAACCACATTTAATTACATATATGAATCTATTAACCTCTCTCAAGTTCAAATGAAAGTCAGGTAGGATGGGTGTCTAATGAATCTAGGTTTGGTGCTCCCCTGCCTATGACTCAAAATTTGGGGCCTACATGAATGGAAACACATCCTCAATGCCTCTATAATCAACATACCACTCATGCATCCACATAAATGCGACATCGAAACACTTTGCATATGATCTTGTGTACACAACGACAAAGACAAATTATAATTAGTCTACGAATTAATTTGCATGCATGTGACTTAAAAAAAGAAAAAAATGAAATCTTAGGAATAAAGAACTTACCTCAATTGTTAGTCCATGTGGCTGTCAATAATGAATCTTCTCCACATGAGTGTTATGAGGTGGAGGTGAATCCATGGAAACATGCACTGGTGGAGGTTGTTCTGCTGATCAACGCCCCCCTCAGATGACCTCAAAAGGTCGTCCATGTAGTTGAGTCATTTCTACATTTTATCATGAAATTCTTAATATAAATGAAATCAAATACAAACTAAAATTAATATAAATAAGTATGTATAATTCGACGATAAGAGTAAAAAATTTCGTATATATGTACCTATTTTGTTTCACACGAGTCGTGCACTCTCCAAGTCTCATAGATGGAATCATGACACATACATGCATATGAAAAAATCAGGTCAAAGAGTATACTCATGAGATATGATTCATAATATAATGGAATTGGCAGGTCACGAGGAAACAATGGTGGTCTTCTCATCTCTCCATGTAATGCAAAATGCATACTGGCCAATTTCGTTTGCATTTTATCTACAATGGTGTCCCTGGTGTTAGTTTCAAGATGCAATGACCCCTCTAGCTTTGCCGACAATACCACACTTCAAGATGGTAGTGGTAACAATATCGGAGGTGGTGGTATATACCGAGGGCCCCTACAAGCTCCGTAAGAATCAAATGTATGTCCCAAGTCGGGTCCATAAAACTCAGATCCGACATCGGTGTAATTTGACCTCATATGTAGCACGAACTCCACATATATATGATTTGAAAAGTAAAGCGAGACTTTCTTATGGTGGTGGAACTAGCCCCAAGCTCCAATTAATTGATCATAAACGAAATGGGTCGCTTCAACATTCTTAAAGTATTTGAGACCTCGATGTCTATCACAACGCTCTAGAGGGATGTCGAATAAATCCCCACGAACATCAATATCCTTGGTGGTGTCTTTCACCGCCTCCCAAGTATGTGGGCCTCTAACCTCATTCCTCCTAATCCTTTGTATAGAATGTAGAGGTGGATTTTTGGGCTTTCCCTCTGGTATGTCTCGATTAACCTATTGATGTTATCCAACATCAAAGGCAAACTTTGCCTAGTAGGAAAACTAGCAAATATTTTACCCAAATATTATGTGATCCATGTATGCTGGGCCCTAACATACTCTACTGTGATACTAGCTATAACATCGTCCCATAGAGGGATCGATGTGACATTGTGATATTTATCTTCGCCCTACTATGGGTCTGCAAATTTATGGGTCCCATTAATATGTATATTTTGAGGTTCATTGTGTTATCCTCCACCTCTTAAAACTCTCATTTTATCACATTAATTCACATTTTTAGCCATAATATTCTTAGTAAGAAGTCTAAAGGGTGTTTTCCATATTGTATGGCCTAATGTGATTAATATATAGGAAAAAGAAGCATTTTTGGAGGTATTGACTATGTAGGGGCTTGATGGAGACAACCAGAGAGAATATCAGGAGGCGTGTCCACCTCATTAACTCTCCAACTCAACTTGAGATTAGAGAATCCTCACCAATAGCTTGAATTCACTAGCAACTGATGGACTCCAAGTACATGGGAAGATCAAAGAGAACCATATCCACAAATCTCGATATTTTGGAGGTAATTACTCCTCTTTTCAAGGGAGCTACGCTCAACTAATTTTTTTATAAATAAACCAACCAAGAGGATCATTAAGATTCGATTTTTTGTTGCATATAGGAGTAGCTACTGAGAGCCTAGTGTTTGACATTGTTATTATCATTTTTCATATGATGTATGTGACTCTTATTTTCTTCTAATGGAAATTTCACTATTGGTATGCATGTGAGTTAGTTTTGGAAGGATGAAACCCTTGAATTTGGGCCAAACCCATAGACTTTAGTCACTCTCTTGTATTTATTCCTTTTTTCTGCTCAAGTTATTGCAATTTTTTTTTTTTGTTTCAGTAGATATTATCTTAAAAAATTTGTATTTTTAGGTTTTCC
Source organism: Pinus albicaulis (assembly GCA_034641835.2). Taxonomy (NCBI): domain Eukaryota; kingdom Viridiplantae; phylum Streptophyta; class Pinopsida; order Pinales; family Pinaceae; genus Pinus; species Pinus albicaulis. The sequence goes on along the minus strand of CM076569.1, from coordinate 881,749,924 downwards.
TATCACCTCTCTTGTGGGAAGAGTGATTGGAAGATCTACAATAAAAACCCAAATTTTTTTGTTTATGATTTATTAGAAATTTTAAAGTATTGGATCAAAATCATTTGGCATGTTTAGTTTCTGCAACTTGTAAGTTAGAAACATTGGGTTGGAAATTGGAATTGTGTTGTAGGTTAGAGTAGATTTCAATGAAATTCAACTTATATTTTCCATGTTAATTTACTTTGTTGTAATAGTGGTAATTTGATGCATGTGTTTGATTGGTTTGCAAGGATTGTGTTGACCTTCAAGGGTGGTCACACGTTTTTAAATCCACCTAGGGCACTCCATATCCCTTCTAAACACCTCACATTGCTTCCAAAATCTGCCACTGAGACCGCTATGTTGAGATATATGTAGGACATCATGGGCACAAACTTTGGTGCAAGATAGACCTCCGAGGGGCACCAGGATTAGACAAGGGGATAAAAAACCCTTCATTCACCTTATTATACTCTCGTTCACTATATTATACCTTCAATACACCATCCTTGTCCTAAAAATGCTCCTAGAGGCCCCCTCCTATAGAAAAACAGAGCCTCCTGTAGGATGGTTTTCTTTAACCATATTTGCTCCAGATTTCGACCTTGGCATATTGAAGTTTAATAATGAACTCCAAGCTTTGATTTCATGATTAGGGGAGACTCTAAGACCACGCCAACCCCATCCTTTCCTCATTGCAACAATAGAACAACAAATAGAATTAGAATTAGAGTTTTTTTCCAATTATGTTGAAGGTTTAATTTATCATTTTCAAGCAAGTTGAAAATAGATAAATGACTCATGCAAGTAGGATGTTAATTTGATAAAATATGAAAATAGAATAGATTGGTTTACTTCTGCAAACTAGACTACCTTTATTTTTCCTTCATGCAATTTCAATTCAACATTTACATTGAATGAATGGAATTTTCACTTCTATACTTAGAATCATGTTCATATCCTTGCAATTGTGACGTGATTTTCTCTTTGTAGTTAGTGGAAGGAGTGGTATCTGAACACCTTGATTTAATCTCGTCACTGAGGATGACACAAGTAGAACCTAACCTATTATGCATATAACACTATCACCTCTAAGTTTGTATGAACCCTGTGTTGATAATTTAAGTTGAGAAGCCATTGGGAGTTGCAACATTCTTGGTGAAATACCAGGTCTCATCAAACTTTGGCGTCGTTTCCCAGTTGGCGTCAAAGTAGGTGTTGTTTCTTCTTAAGATTTGCTGGTTTTTTTTTTTTTTGCATTAGTCTTATTGTTTTGGAAAATTTGAAAAATTGAAAAAACTAGTTCTTTCATGGCTCAATGGAGTAGGGATAACCAAGGGAAATTATTACCAAAAACCCCCATCCCTCAAGAATTAAACCTTCATTATTCTTTGGTGACTGCACATGGTGACGATACATGGTGGATTGGCATTATATATATTGCATTGATGCCATACAACTGAGTTGGAGGGTGAAACCTTCCACGAGATGGGGAAGTATGGAGTATTGCGACGAGTTGCAGATGATGATCGTGGCTTGAGGAGTCTTAACCACATAGAGTCATCAACCTTGATGAAATTTCATGTGATGGAGGTAGATATTTCATACAATAGGGATGATTGACATTAGAGCTAGTGATACTTTGCGACTTTTGGTCTTGGTGATGGATTTTTTCGAGACGGTGTTGTTGAGGGTGACAAACTTTTTAAAATGGGGGAGGATGTCAGGGTTCCCACTTGGCACTAGGCCAACGGGTGCTCATGACCTCCCATGAACATAAGGAGAGGCAAAAAACTGAACTGAGTTAGGGAGAGTGTGTGTTCATGATCTATAGCAACAACTGAGTTAGTGGACACATGCACGATTATAGTGGTCTATACTATGGGTGTGGCAGCATCATGTGGCGCTCAGGAAAGGGTGACATAGGTGAGTCATAACGAGTGTGCAATGAGGAGTGAAAATGACATAACATGCGGAGCAAGGAATGAGCGATGAGCGACAGAGGTAGGTTAGCGTTAATGTTAATGAAAGGCACATCACCATAAGGGGTGCCTGACTGCCCATTTGAAGGTTGGCCTAGACACACCCACCTAGGGAAGGGGCATTCACCTACTGAATGATAGGTCTTCTAGTGTTTCAACATAATGACAAGGAGTTCACAAAAATGGAAAGTCAGCTCCAAGTGAGTGGAGAGCGTATATGTAGAATGAATAGCCATTCGTTCAAAGGTAGTTTTGACAAGCAAGTCGAACAAGATAGGAAGTTGCAGAAACAAGTTTCACACTAAGGTAGAATAGAGACGCATTGCAGGGCGATGCGAAAAATGACGATATACCAACAAGCCTAAGTACTAGGACGACCGAGTCAATTTTTGTGGGTGGAGAAATTTGAAGTTGCTGGCAGAGGTCCTACTAGAATAATGAGAGGTTGCATGATTGAGAAAAAGTTGCACTAGAGTAACTACAGGCTGTACGACTAGGAAGAGGTCGTACTAGAGTAACGAAAGGCTGCGCGACTGGGCGAAAGTTGCACTAGAGTAACGAGAGGTTGCACAATTTGGGTATAACGAGTGGAAAAGTTGTTGGTATAACTAGGTAATTGCCACAACATTGTAAATTGTAACTTTGTAAAATAATTTCATAATTTTGATAATATACTTGGGGAGAACTGTTGGTAGTTTCCCCCTCCCCTTTATCAGAGTTGTATTTCGATGTCACATTATTGTTTTACTATTATGGTTATTTGATGATATCGCACATTGATGAAGTATATGTAATTACATTGCATAATTGAGTAAGAGAAAACTTGAATAAATAATTGACTAAGTGTTGGAAGTGAGACGTAGTATAGGTAGAATAACTTAAGAAAAAGTGAAAAATATTCGATGTTGGATAACTCCCACAAGTGGACTTGAACTCGCTCTGCACATTATGTGACTACCATCGTTTTATTCCACCATCCACATGCTATCATCCCCCGCTCTTTATTTCCCATCATGATTCAGATGTGTTGCCCTCCCCCGGGTTCCCCATGGTCTGGGTGCAGCCATAGTGCGGGCCACTATAACATTCATGGGTCCATTGACTTGGCCGCTATGAGTGTTGAACACACGTTCTCCTTGACACGTTCACTATGGTTGGGTTCTCTTCACTGAATTAGTTTGGTTTTTAACCTCTCTTGGTATTCGTGGGAGGTCACAGGCACTTTTTGGATGTAGTTCCAATTCAGGGCCTTGACATCCTCCTCGACGATAAATTGAATCTGTGCACTAAGGGCATTGCGTGACACTGGCAGAATTTACTTTTAGAATTACTCTTGCTCAGAATACCCCTACTTCCAACACTTATTTTATTTAATGTTCAAGTGTGCTTCAATTAATTATGCAACGAAATTAATATTAAATTCATTTAACCTTAATGTGCGATAACCATAAGTAAACCAATAATGGAATATCATACAAAAAAATTATAAAGGTGAGGGTAAAATCCCAACAGTTCACCCAAATGTTATATCAAACTTCTATAATAATATTACAAAGTTACAATTCAAAAGTGTGTGGAACTTTCTTGGTTACACTAGCAACTCATCCACCTGATTATACCTAAGTCGTGCAACCTGTCGTTACTCCAGTATGGCCTCTGGCCAGTTGTGCATCATGTCGTTAATCTAGTACTACAACCTATTACTAGTTGTGCAACATGTTAATACTCATGTATGACCTCTGTCCAGTCGTGCAACCTTTAATTACTCCAATACGACCTCTTCTTGAATGATGCGGCTAACCCCAAAACCCCAAATTTTGCCCAAAGACACAAAATATCATCTTGCTCAATTTCACTTTCTCACTATGCAAGCCTCACCCTTCCCATTTCCTTCAATGCATCCTTTTCCTTCCCTTAGTGTGACTTATTTTTTTTGTGATTTTCTCTTGTTCAAAATTACTTCCCTTTGAACTTGCTTGTTGATTGCACCTTGAACGAATGAGGTTCTTCTTATTTAAATGCTATCCATTCTTGTGGTCAACACCCCTCGTTCACTTGAGTTGACCTGTTATGTGATTGAACACCTCAACCAACCTGCCATCGTGTATGCGGACACCTCGACCGACTTGCCATCGTGTATGTGGATTCCCTAGTAGATTTGTTGTTATGTGTTGAATTCCCCTTCCGTGGGCGGGAGTACATTGGGCAGACTTGTCGGTGGGAAGTCAGATGCCCCTTGTGGACCGATGCGCCTCTTACTCGTGGCTCATTTTATCTCCTCACATCACCCCACACATTATGTCGCTACCATTGCTTCATTCCACCTACCAGACGATATCACCCCGCAATATTTCTTGCCCTTCACGACCAGACCGTGTTGCCCTTGCCCGGGTACCCCATGGTGTCGCCACATCTATAGTGCGGGCCACTATAATGTGCATGCACAGATCCAATAACTTGGTCATCATAAATGATGACCATGTGCTATCCCCGATGTGTTCACTATGGGTGGGCTCTCTTCCTCGATTAAGTTTGGTTTTCCACCTCTCTTCGTATTTGTGGGTGGTCACGGACGCTCGTTAGCCATAGTGCCAACTTGGGGCCCTAACTTCCTCCCCCACTTTAAAAATGTTGTCACTATCATTTTGTTCCACCATTCACATGCTATCACTTAAAGCTGACATACCATGTTTTTGAATGCCCTTTCATTATGCTGAATGCCTCGATTGACCTATTGTTTAATAAATGAATGCTTCTTCTGCGGGCGGGCATGCCAAGGGCGACCTGTCCATGGGTAGTGGGGCGTCCCTTGTGGCTAGACACACCTTTCCTTAATGATCACGCTAACATCCCTCTGTTGCTCGTTAGTTTTTCCTTCCTCTGTAAATTATGTCGTTGCCGCTCCTGATCACACACATGTCATGAATCTCCCATGTTGCCCTTTCCCGGGTGCCCCATGGTGCAGGTTGCTACAATCGTGCATGGTTCCACATACTTAGTTATAGCTATAAGTCATCAACGCACACTCTCCCTGACTTGTTTTGGTTTTTTTCCTCTTTTTATGTTCGAGGGCAGTCATGGGCGTCCATTGGCTGTAGTGACAACTTGGGGTCTTGACATCCTCCCACGATTTAAAATGGTTGTTTCCCTTGAAAGTAACATATAAAAATAACGCATCACCAAGACAAAATTTCTCAAAGTTTCAACAGATCCAATGTCAATCATACCTCAAATCCTCCCATGATTTGAAATGGTTGTATCCCTTGACAACACCATCTTGAAAAACTCCATCACCAAGACTAAATGTCGCAAAGTTTTACTAGCTCGAACGTAAATCATCCCTGCTACATGAACTCTTTGAATCAACCATACGAACCTCCATCAAGGCTCATGACTCTATGTGAGTAAGACTCATCAATCCAAGATCATCAACCACAAATCATCCAATTCCTCCAAACTACCCTATATCATGGAAGGTTTCCCCCTCCAACTTAGTTGTACGGTATCACTGCAACATATATTATGTCAATCCACCATGTATCATCACCATGTGAAATACTGTAATAATACAAAAACTCAACTCCAACATATCTCACTACATTTTCAAACCCCATGACTCAAACCAATTGGATGGCCACTCTAACCATCATCCATATCTATGAGAATATACCTCCTCATGCCTTCTTCAGTCATTTCTCCAACATCCTGTCACATTTTCAACCCAATCAAGAAATCTTCCTGTCAATTCAATGCTCAATGTGGATTATCCAAGTCCATGAATAAATCTCCATCTCATTTGTGATATGTTGTGCATTAATTCCGTAAAAGGCACAAGTTTAAACCTTCCTCATCATATCATCCATGTGCTACCCATGGTCATGGACTAACAAGCCTCCATGTCCATGAAAAGTGGCTAAGTCTCATCAACTCAACCCATTTCTAAGTGATTCCACCAATGCACCTCAATCACTGCAACTCCATCCAAATCCAAAGTGTCTTTTCTTTATTGCATCCATCAAATCACTCCTCACAAATATACCCCATAATGTGCCAAAGGTACGTGTCCCATACTCCACCAAAGTCAAGTGAAAACTGATGTCAACTCCTTAACGACTAAAATACTTCAAGACTGACATAGTATGCAATATTCAATGGCTAAAACTCTCTCAAGTCACCATGAGCTCGTACGAACCATATTCATGAGATACTTTGGCAGACACATGTTGGCAATATGATGCAGAGTGTTGTCCTTGATGGCAACCCATTTGATGAAGATGATGGAAACCTACTTGACGAAGTTGTTCTTGACTTGATGAACTTGTTAAATGATGTAAATCTGATGTATCTACAATGAGCACAGAAGGTAATGATGGAAGAAATGTCAGTATGTGCCAGAACATGATGAAAAGAGTATGTCTCAAGGCATACGCGGATTTGTCTAGGCAAAGTAGCGTATGCACACGGGAAATAACGTGCCAAGTCACGTATGGGAAAAAGCGCTCTAAATTTGTAAAACCAGGGGTAACTACCATGGTATTGACCCATTGTATTGAATGATGGTGCGCCTATGTGATCCCGTCCAGGAATACCATTGGAAGTTATGTGGTTTTGACTCATGGTATTGATGAAGGGTAACCCTATATAAGGAGAAGAAAATCATTGTGCAAAGTGTGTGCATGTGTCTGGGCTTTGATGAATACTTCACTCTGAAGTATATCTGTATGGTTGAACCCTATTCCTAATTGATAGATCTGAATCTATGATGCACCTATGAACATGATGAAGGCTCAAGATCTCTAGATCTAGAAATGATGAATGTCAAGGATGATCTGAAAAGAAGTGAAGAAGACCTGGCGCAATCCTCTTGAAGAGATTGAAGAAATCTGGGTAAGTTTATAGATCTGGTCTGTACTGCAAAGTTTATCTTTTATAGATCTATACGCAGGTTCGTTTCATGAAAAGCGCGTGTATACACGGGTTTGTGGAAGGAAAAGCGCGTATGTGCAGTTAGGGTTTTTCCCTGGAAAATGCACTGAAGTATACGCGGGTTCGGCTTCTGGAAAGCGCGTATATATGCGGGTCTGATTAAATAAAAGCGCGTATGATTTCTGATCTAATAGTTGCTGAAGGTTGAATGTGTTTCTGCATATCTATTCTGAAGTCTGGGTTATATCTGATATTCTGGTTACAGTGGTCTCACTGTTCTGTTTGAAGCAATGAGCAAGGTATGATTGTTGATAAGTGAAGGGTTGTGTTGAAGTTGTTTGATCCAGTTTGAAAATTGATGAAACGTGGTCTGCAGTGGTGCTGAGGGTCGAAGCCTTCAGTCAGGGGGTTGTAGCTCCCTTCTAGGAGAGGCTGGTAAACGAGTTCAGGGGGTCGTAGCTCCCTTCCAGTAGAGGCTAGTAAACGAGAGCAGGGGGTTGTAGCTCCCTTCCAGGATAGGCTGGTAAACGAGGGAAGGTTGTAGCCTTCTGCAGGTGGGTGCCTGCATGCTGGTTTGAGTCTGCACCAGTACATGATTGTAAGAAGTTTTCTTAATAATAAATTTTGAAGGCTGAAACGACGGCAGCGGTGGTTTTCTCCCGAATTGGGTTTCCACCTAAAAATCCTGGTGTTCATGTGTGTTGCATATGTGTGATGATTATTCTGTTCTGTCTGCAACTGTTTACTGTTTCTGAAATATTTGATGAATGAATAATGCAATGATCTGAGTTAAGATTCAAAAACATAATTAGATCTCTTGACATACGCGAGTTCTATAAAGGATATCCGCGTATATATGCTAGTTTCCTTCAGTAAAGTAGCGTATGGGTTTTAGAAAGGAAAAAGTACAAGTTTGATTGTCTGCACTAAATACTGATTCACCCCCCCCTCTCAGTATTTTTCCCAACAACACACTTTTCTTGGTCGTAAATTCCATCGCAAGTTTCCTCTTCCTTCTTCATCATATGAACACTCTCATAGGTTTCCCATGTCTCCTCCAAAAACGACCATGCTCTTGCCCATCGGTCCAACTTCATATCAAATTGGAAAGTCCATCCACAAAACATCCTCACATCAACACTTTTCCTTGATGCCAATACATTACATCTCTACAAGTGCTCACTCTTGATGCCACTGCATGAAGTCTTCCATGCACCCATCTCTTCAGCTCGATTCCTATGACTGCGGTTTCCCAACTCGTCCATTCTAGCAGAACCCACACTAATTTAATCATCACATCCTTTCTTTCGTTCAGGTTAGCACCCTTGGTCGCCCTACCTTCATATTTTTGTCTAGTGTAAATTTTCCCCTTCGACGACATTGATGGGAGGCATATCACAGATGAGATGGAGATTTCTTCATGGACTTGGATATGGAACATTGAGCATTGGATTGATGGGAAGATTTATTGATCGAGTTGAAAATGTGAGAAAATTATGGAGACACGACTAATGAAGGCACGAGGAGGTGCATTCTCATATTTTTGGATGATGGTTGGACTAGCAATCCAAATTTTTCGAGTCATGGGGTTCATAAATGTGTTGAGATGTGTTTGAGTTAGTTGGAGTATTACAGTAACAGTTCACGTGATGAAAACATACAGTGGACTGGCATGATATATGTTGTAGAAATACTGTATAATTGAGTTGGAGGGAGAAACCTTCCATGAGATGGGCCAATATGGAGGATTGTGACAGGTTGAGGCTGATGACCATGGATTTAGAAGTCCTACCCACATACAGTCATGAGCCTTGATTAAGGTTCATGTGATGAGGGAAAGGATTTCATGTAACAGGGACGATTGACGCTGGAGTTGATGACACTTTGCAACATTTGGTCTTGGAAATGGAGTTTTCCGAGATGGTGTTGTCGAGGGCAAAAAAATTTTTGAAGTGGGGAAGGATGTCAGGGCCCAGAGTTAGCACTATGTCCAATGGGTGCCTATTACCCATGAACACAATGAGAGGCAAAAAACCAAACTGAGTTGAGAGGGGCGCGCCTACCCGTAGCAGAGAGTATGTTGGAAGAGGTGCATCTTCATGACTTATATCGGCGACCCCAGTTGGTGGACCCATGCATGATTATAGCGACCCGCACTATGTGTGAGGCCACATCATGAGACACCTAGACAAGGGAGACACGATCGAGTCATGACAGGAAAGCATTGAACGAGTGACAACGTGGAGTGATGTGCAGAGCAAGGAACGACCGATGAGGAGTTAGCTTGTAAACTAAGGGAAGGAGTTCCCATCCATAAGGGGCACCCAACTTCCCACCAACAAGTCATCTCGGGGCGCACCCTCCTACAGAAGGGGAGTTTGCTATTGAACGATTGGTCAGGCATGGCATTCAACACTTTGGAAATTCGACTCAAACGGATGAAGGGGTGTGTTCCACACACACGAGGAGCTTATAATTAAGAAGCATGATCATTCGTTCAAGGAAGTTTCGGCAAGAAAGTTTAACAAGAAAAAAACACAGAAGCAAGAGATTCACACCAAATACAAAAAAGAACACATAGAAGGCGACGAGTTGGGCGAGTCTCTCCCAGCAAGCTTACAGAACTGAGCGAATCTAGTATTTTGATTCTGGGCCGAATTTCAAGGTTTGTAGGTAGAGGTCGTACTATAGTAACAACAGGTGGCACGACTCAACAGAAGTCGCACTAGAGTAATGAAAGGTTGCATGACTAGGTAGAGGTCGTACTAGAGTAACGATAGGCTGCACAGTTGGGTAGAAGTTGCACTGGAGTAACATCAGGCTACATGAATTGGGTTTAACCAGGTGTACGAGTTGTTGGTGCAACTAGGAAACTACCACACCATTGTAAATTGTAACTTTGTAAAATAATCACATAAGTTTGATGATATACCTGGGGCGAACTGTTGGGAGTTTCCCCCTGCCCTCTATCACTATTGTATTTATGATATCACATGATTGTTGTAATGTTATGTTTATTCGATGGCTATCACACATTGATGAAGTAGATGTAAAATTAATTTAAGTAGGTATAATTCCACTACATAATTGAGTAAGAGAACACTTGAAAAAATAATTGACTAAGAGTTGGAAGTTAGGTATAGTTTTGGTGGAATAAATTGAGAAAAGGTGAAAGCTCATCAGTGTCGCATAACACCCACAATAAGAATTAGATTCACTTGGCATAGTCCCATGCTACTCCACTTCATTCACTATGAGCATTTTGTAGCACTGGCAGATGTTATCAGAGCTTCACAATGGCCAGAGTGAACGAAGTGTCATAGTGTGGGATCTCGACAGAGTCAAAAGCATCATGCTTGAGTTAATGGATTTGAAAGAACTTAAATCCCTTTCCATTTCATATTTAAACTTAAAATATTTTTTTGCCTTCTTGATAAGGAAACTATTCGTAGCTCCTATATCAACCAATGCAACAAAATTCCTTCCACACACGGTTACTTACACAAAACTCAACCCCAACGCACCTTCATTTTGCACGAGTCTTGTCTTGCATCTTACTTCTGTAACCTTCTTCATCGTTTCCGCATCATAACTTTTGCCCCATGTCTTGATCTAACCATCCTCTTGAGGTATGCTACTTCCCCTTTTGGGATACTTAGGTAGTTTGAACTTGATTCATCTTGAGTGTACTTTGTTTCACCAACCTCATTCCTCCTTCGCATGCTCCCCAATCACACCTACTTTGAACTCATTGATTTCTTCAATTTTGAGCGTTGTAATCATTCCATGATTCTTCATATCCCTAACAGTGCTGTCATCCTTAGAAAGGAAACCCCCCCCAAGAAATTTTTTATTAAGATTGAGTTTGATGCTCTCAAGTATTTGAATAATAACAAGGACATAGTCATTCTCAAAGTCGACAAGAGTGGTGTTGTGGTTATTTTAGATAGGGAGGATTACCATAGAAAAAATTTGGATCACCTCTGTAATAACGGGAGTTACAAAACACTTAAAAATAATCCTTTGAAGAATATCCCCAGAACTGTGGCTCGAGCTATTAAATCTAGTAGCACTGTTAGTTCCTTTGGCCATAAGCTCATTGAAAGTATCCTTATTACCCCTATGATCTATGGTCTTCGAAATTTACATAAGGAAGGGGCTCCCATGAGACCCATTGTCAACATTATAGGAGGGTTGAACTATCTTCTTGCTAAGTATTTAGCCCAAAAGCTAAAACCCCTTGTTGGCGTTACTGAATCCTCTATCAAGGACTCATCATTGTTGGTTAATGAGTTAAAGGTTATTAAAATTTATTTTCGTGACATGATCGTGAGTTTTGATTTGGTATCCCTCTACACTAATATCCATATTAATGAGTCCATTAAATTCATCAAGCACATTACAGATCCTAATACATCTAAATAATTTGAAATCGGTCTTACCTCTACTTTCTTCAAATTTCATGGGGAATTCCATGAACAAACTTGTGGTGTTGCCATGGATTCCCCCCTTTCCGCTGTAGTGGCTAATATATTCTTGAAATACTTTGAATCGAAAGCCTTGGCCTCAAATAAATTCAAACCAAAGTTTTGGAAGAGGTTTGTGGATGAAACCTATGTCATCTAGCCCCATGGTCAGAAAAATTTGGAATTTTTTTCCAACATCCCAAGAATCAGTCTAGCTCCATAAATTTCACCATGGGATGTGAAATCAATGGGAGTCTACCTTTCCTCAACATCCTTATTTTGAAGAAGGATGATGGTTCTTTATCTCACTAGGTCTTTCGTAAGAAAACTCACACAGAGCAATATCTTCATGTGAAATCGCACCATTTCCCTGCTCAAAATCTAGGTGGTCTCAACACCTCAGCTACCCAAGCGTTAATTGTTTTTGATGAAACCACCTAAAAGATCAGAAAATCCATCTCCTCAATTTTTTTGATTATAATAATGGGTATAATACGCATTAATGTCTGCAAGCCTTCCTTAAAGCTTACACTGGTGCAAAGATTATAAAAGAACCCAAGGATCGGTTTTCATGTGTGCATATTCCATTTATCCAAGGGACCACTGACAAGATTTCGAGGATCCTAGTGAAGCATACGGTTCCCTCAACCTTAAGACCCCTAAAAAACATTCAAAACTATGTAAGATATGTTAAAACCGGTGGACCCAAAAGATACGAAAGGTGTTTATTTTATCTCTTGTTCTTATGGCACTCCCTACATTAGTGAGGCTACCCGCTCAATAAATCAAAGGATTCATGAGCACACATATGACATCAAACACGGGAGAAACTGATCCTCAGGTCTGGTAGAACATGTAGAAAATACTAATCATCACATTTGCATTGAATAGGCTCATGTTATTTCTAGGATTAGTCATTTCCATCATCACAAGTTTAGAGAAGCCATTAAAATTGAAAGGAGGCCTAGTAATCTAATAGAGACAACGACTGAAAAATTAGCACTTATTAGATCTTTGCCATGTCTTCTTAATATTATTTTTTAGTTGATTTTTTTTTTTTTTACTTTTTATTTGATTTGATTAAAAAAAAAAATCCTTCCTTTTATTCTTATTTGTTTTAAAATAATCATTTTACTTTTACTTTAATTTAATCATTTTCTTTTTACACAATCATATTATTTGATTTAATAAAAAAACACATTTTCCTTTACTTTTATTTATTAAAAAAAACTTTTTTACTATATATATATATTATTTGATTTTTAAATTAATTTTTTTTTATTATTTTTTTTAAAATAATTAATTTATTTTAAATTTTGATTTAATGATTAATGTTTCTTTATTATTTTTTTATTGTTAGTAGATGACTTACTATCATATTAAAATATTATTTTTAAATAAAATTTATTTTCTCTAAGAGTCATATTCAACTATTCAAATCTAGTCTTTATTTTCTAACCATTGAAAATTGATGGTCTCTACATTGCTCTCTCTATTTAATTGTGTGTTAAGATATAATTCTCCATCTTGTAGTGACGATGAACTACACTAGATGGATCAAAACACATCGAATTTTCTCAATAATTCAAGTATGGATCACAGAGGTCTCAATCAGAAAATAAATAATATTGTTTATTATAATTTAAAATTCACTTGAATTTTAAAATTTAATATGTAAAAATAAAATGATTTTGGAAATAAATTATATTTTTTAATATTTATAAAAATAATTATAATAATCTAATTTTAAGGTTATGACTAATTTAAACATCAAATTAGTGTACATATCCCACAAAGACTTAACTAGTAAAATCTAAAAATATATACTTACTCTATAACCTCTAATTTTGAATTTATAACTACTTAAAAAAAACACATATTCTTAGCCATAAATATTTTTATTATATTAAATTTTCAATATTCAATAAATTTTAAATAATTAATTTTTAAAAATAATACAAATATAATTTCACTCACCTGGATCTATAATTATCATTCTAAAGCACCAATTAAGCCTCGTAAATATCATAAAACCTACCCATAAATATCCTCAAAGGAAGATGATATCACTTTTAAGTTTTGATTATTCGTAAATTTTTTTAAAAACATTACTACATGAATCATGTTTTAACAATTTATATATAAATAATATTGAAATTTACATTATTCATATTAAATTTGTAATGCCTTACTCATTTCTATCTTGAATCAATAGAATTCGCATAGAAATTGTAAATTGCTAACTCATATAAATAATGAGTACATGCAAATCAATATTTATACAGAGAATAATAGTATTTATACTATGCTATATAAAAAATAATATTGTTTACAAAATGTTAAAATATTTATATCTAAGTTGTTAAAGTCACATGAATAAATTTTCACAAGGGTTTGACATTTAACTTTAATTATTTTTATATTGAATGAATTAATTTAAAATCATAGCAGCCCTCTAAGTTTTTTTTTTTTTTTTTTAATTATCAAATGTTTTGATATTGTTTGTTGCAATGACTTTAAAATTGAATAAAAGGTATTGTTTATATTGAACAGCACACGAATACAAATGAATTTTAAAATATAAAAAAAACATAATCAATTATACACAGTACCATAGGAGGCTTTAGCAACCTCCTAAAATAATATCATATTTGTCCATTACTTGAAATCGTTAAAATGAGATTAGCATGCTCACCATGTTCGTAAAGATGCTTTTAACGACTACAAATTGTAATTATCATCCTAATGAGGGGAGGGAATCTCCTCCAATATCATCGCTGCTAGCTCTAATGGACCTTCGTCAGATTATGTTATGTCATCTTATGTTAGGTTATAGATTAATTTATATATAATAAATTATATAATAAATAAAATAATTAATTAAATTAGTTTAAATTTATTTTATTTGTGGATCTATTAAGTGTTAAGAGGAATCAATTCTGTCAAAATGAAAATATTTATTCAAGTATTGTACTTAAAAAAGAAGTTTGTAATTTGAGAGATTTGAGCCCTCTTAATGCTGGCTAGATCTAAATCAGTATATAATATTATTGGAGACAATGTACTAGATCATTTTTAACATTAATTAACATTTTTTTAAATCAATTTACATATTGGAATTCTAATGCCTTAGTAATGTCTTTGTTTCCAATTTGATGTTGGAGAGGCATGGCCAAGAAAATCCAAACATCACCCAATATTGGTATGCTGACTCTTCACTACCTTTGATATCAATATATCTTCAATGAGGCATTGGTAACACAATTAGAACATCACTTAGGCATTAGTATTCCAATGACACTTAACATCTAAGGCACTGAAGTCATTAACATAGGGTCCCCTACAAATATTAATTCTTCATTGAATAGTTGTGCTATTCTTATGCCAATAAGGGAAATTAGATTTATGAATCCCTTCCCCATGGCTTCCCATGGCTCTTCATATGTATTTAAAGAGAAATGGTCAATCAACATTGCTAAACTAATAGTGAAATTACATCAAGATGCATTTGATGATAGAAAATTCCTTTGCCCAACATTGTGGCAACAACACAATCATGAGTCTAATGTTAAAAATTGCACCCAAATGTAGTAGTAGGGTAAAATGTGTGATAAATACCTATGATTGGGTGAAAATTTCCCATAAGTTTCCAAAGAGTGTTCTATTATATAAAAAAAAGTGTTACATCCCTATTTGGAATTCCCATTATAATTTTGAAGTTAAGTTTTTATTTTTCTCATACATGAATTTAGAAATGGAATTTGCGGTGGTAAGAAGTTATGTTACATTAGCTAATACCTGCATTTATGGAATTCAAACATAATATCTTATTAGGTTTAAGATTTCATTGTACATTTTGAATCAAGTTGAAGTTGTTGAAGGCAAGAATAGCTCAATATTCATGCATGTTGGAATGATCAAAGCACAAATGCCATCATGGATCAAAATCCTTCAAATAGGCTTCCATCCTTCTAAATTTTGAATGTTATTCTTATGAAATTTTTTATTTGAGTTCAAGTGAAATTTCTTCCAAGTTCAAATATGGGTATAACTTCCAAATGGGCTTGAAAGCATTTATCTTTGGAATTGATGTCTTCTTAAGGAAAAGCCCAATGTATGCCTTGTTGTTTTTTAAGATGGATAAAACTTTGAAATAGGTAAGATGGCCTTATATTTTGATTTCCCTTACTTACATGTACAAATTTCGAGGTGTATCAATTGACATATTCCCTTAATTTTTGGTTATCATTTTTCTTGAAGTTGTGGTTAATATCCAAATTAAATCAAAGGCTTTTGTTTGAAAAGTGGGGTTCTATTTAAAAGTGGCCTAATGCTTAATCAAGCCATGTCTTTCAAAGTGCCCCAAAGAATTTTAAACAAAATTTTCAAGGGGGCCAAAGGCATTTAAATTTTGAGGCTACTTCTTTGAAAGATGTCTAGTTACTTAATATATTGCATAAGGATTGGGCATGTGATTTTGATCGCATGATGGTATGATGGTTCTAGCTTTCCAAAAGTTGGAATATTGGTAGAAGATGCTTCAATTATAGATCATGTTGTTCACTTAGTGATATTATCAACTTCTTCTGTGAGTGTCCTATTGTATTGTGGCGTAGAACCATGTTTCATCTACCAAAGGTGCATGACACCATTTGTTTATAATTCCCTAATTCTTAATTAATTCCTTATTTCTCTTATTCCCACTTTTCCATGTGTGAAAACACACTTAATTATTTTAGGATATTTTAGGTATATGATGAATGATCATCCACTTGGATTCAAATCGAGCAATGTAATAGTCAAATATTTTATCATGTGAATGATCCTATGCTTATCTAGAACATACAAGTAAGAATTCTAGAACACAATTTTAATCAATTACTTATATGCACATTACTAGGATATTCAATGAATTCATTCTCATTAAAAATTGACATTAAATTAGTATATGTAACAATAATTAAACACATTAGCATGAATAATATCATGTGAAAAAATAAATATTTCCTCTAGAAAGTCTGATCAATAGGATATGGTGATATAGATATTGGGATATATATACCACCAATGCAAAAATGTTTGTGAAGAGGACTCACCCTCCAATTCTAAATTTTCCTACATCTAAGATAATTAGCAATAGTCATTTTAAACCATTATAGAATATGGTTCCATGGTATTGCAAATCCTACAACATGATACTACACATCTAGGGGCACCTCAACCAATCATATGGGTGCAAGTCCTTATGTTATTCCCCCAGTGGCATCAATTTTGAGGAAACACGACTACTTGTACTTTTCATACATATACATAACCATAATTGAGATATCATTTTAGGATTATCTATAAAGTTAATTCATTAATATATGACCTATATCCATGAATATTAGTTTCAAATGACCAATTTCTCATGATTTTGAATAATCCATTAAGTGTCAATTTTTGGTACGATAGTATTAGTCACCATAATTTTTTTTATTAGATATGGCCTTCTCATTCAGGGTGTAAAAGAAATTAAATGAAAATGTAGAAAATTAAATGGAACACACATTGAGAAATATATTAGATATTACAATAATGCGGTGAAAGTTTTTCGTTTTTAATAAATGAAATAAAAAAATACTATACAACACACACTAGAATAATGGTAGCTATCTCTGCACAAAGAGAGATGGAAGCTATACATATTCACAAAATCTATTGCAAGAGGTCTATATAATGGAATTTTAACATAAATAAAGAACCTTAAAGGTCCAAAAATGGCACCTTATAATGTGAAACGCCAAAAAGTTTGTAGGCCTTGATAGGGTCAGTTGATACGTTATCTTCCCAAGGTTGTAGCAATTGCATACAATTTTTATTTAGTGTGTTAGATGGCTCATTGGAAATGTATAACCAATAATTACACATTATAACTGGGACCTTGGATAGAGCTTATGGCTATTTCCTAGGCTCCTCGCACATCAAAAAAACTTGTTTTAGGGCCTTAAAACAACCCCAGAAGTTTAGGACCTAAAAAGTATAGAAAAGCTGCCAAGATGGAGAATTATGCCTTGAGCTAGTGGAATAGGTGGGTGGCCACCAAAATATACCTAGAACATTCCTCCCCCTAAGGAAGCAACAATATCCATTGCATTAAATGCCCCCATCATATGGGAAAACTTCCTCTTGAATTTGGTTCCTTGTGAACCACTTTCCTAGGTGAAGAAGTTTCTCTACATTCACAACCTGATACAATTGTTTGTGTTTATGGTGGGTATCCTTTGTCTCATTGTCCATGATATGATCCATGGTATCCATTTTAATGTAGTTAATATTGAGTTGAATGGGGGCCAATTTTTTTTTTTTTTTTTGAGGTGTCCATCAAAGGCGGAAAATATGGTTGAAGCAACTCCACATAAAACATTGGGTGCAAGCCAAGGAAAGGGGCGGTAATCAATTCAAAATAAATTTTCACCCATAAATTGTATGATATTTTAAGGTCCATATCAAAGTGATATTAGCTTCATATTGGGGCATGTGAGGTTCTATTTTTGTAAATGTAACCATTACTAATCAACAACCTAAATCTTATGAGGAACTCTGTGTTGGTCATGTCACTTCTTGTACTTAACGTTGCCTTTCTATAGGATATCATGAACTTATTATTGGATATGTTAGATATTATCAACAAATTTAGCTTCCCTATCTACCTCAACCTGAGCATGGGAGGACTCTATCGGTGAAGATGCATTGGGCATAACTACATCAATTGGGGCCAATGGTTGGAACCCCAAGCACACCTCAAAAGTATCATGACCAATAGAGTTGTGAAGGGTTCTATTATAACTATGTTGAACATATGGAAGACTTTTGTCCCATGTACGAGGATGCTTGGAGCTGTACATGCACAAGATATGCAAAATTATCTTATTGACCACTTGTATTTTTCCATTTGATTGGGGATGAAATGTATTCGATTTGGGGGTGAAAGGTATTCGATTTGGTCAACTTGGTATCCATGAGATACCATACGCTATACCAAAATGTGTTAAGGAACCTATTTTCCCAATTTGAAATAATGGCTAAGGTATCCCAAAATGAACCCAAAAATGTTGAAAGGAGAATTTAGTAGTGGCTTCAACTATGATGCTCTTCCTATAGGTTGCCAAAATGGCCAGCTTAAAGAACCAGTAAACAACCATAAATGAACAATAATTATTGTGCTTGGTTGATGGAAAATAGGACATGTAATCCATGGAGACTGACTCCTAGGGCTTGTATGGGGTAGGTAGAGGAGTGTACAACCCTTTCTTCTTGATGGTTGGTTTAGAAATCACATAGGTAGTGCATGGTCTGATATTATGCTAGACATCTTGTTGAAGCTTTGGCTAGTAGAAATACTTTTGAAGTATTGATATTGTCTTCTCCACAAAAAAATTCCCTGCTACTCGACTCTAATGTTCTTCGAAAATAAACTTGGAACACTTACTTGATGGAACACAAAGGTGGCTCAGGTACCACAAGAGTGCATATTGAAGGTGGAAGTATGGAGCTTGATTTCCTGCCATCCTAATCTGGTATGCAGTAGAAAAATCGAAGTCATTGTTGTATATTTGTTTCCACCTACAGGAATTTTTCCCATAAGAAAATAAATTTGGTTCGCACCATAATTGGGGCTAAATAAGTTAGTATGTCACATGATTGGTGCTATCCTTCTTGTATTTGATATTCAAATGGAATTCTTGTAGGTTTGTAGACAATTTTTATGGTGGTCATTATATAACATTCATTGTGTTTACATAAATTTCATAATCCTATTATTAGTATGTATGAGTGTATCCTTCCGTAAAATATAATGCTGCCATTGTCAATAGGCTTGCATGATGGAGTACATCTCCTTAGCATAGGTTGGGTATCTTCAGATAGTATTAGAATGAGGAATAAGTGAGGAATAAACCAATATTATAGTTAGAGGCATATAGCTCAATCTCAAATGGTTGTTGGAAGTCTAGTGGGGTGATGAATGATGCATAACTAAGATAGTGTTTCATATCCTTGAATTCCTTCCGCCATGACTTAGACTAGAAAAAATAACCTCATCTGGTGACTAGCTTTTGAACCAATATGGCACTTACATCAAAGCATATGGTAGTCACATATACTTAAACTAATGGAGAAGTATCCCCAGGGGAAATTCAACCGACTCAGATAACCCCAAGAATCTACAAACTCTGCAAAAAATAAACTATGCCTAAAATTATCAGCCTACCAAAGGTAAATCCCTATTGAGACAGTTTCTAGTCATCAGTCTCTATGAAAATTACTACCTATGCGCCAAAGAATAACTGTAGTGTTGCAAAAAATAACAATACCAATGCCACTCTTATGTAGAGAAAAAAATATATGTTAGATTTTGTGCAAACATACTCCCTACCTTTTCTCAAAAAGCCTAGTTTTCCTCCCCTACTAGAAATATTGAAACTTTAGCTTCTTTAGGAAGTAAGTCCCTAGAATATAATCTAATTGAATAAATTAAGAAAACCAATTATAATCTATAAAATCTTCCACAATAAAGAGAAATACTTCTAAAATCATTTCATCCTTTTTTTCTTATTTCAAACTTGCAAAAAACCCTGAGATTTCTACCAAAACCCTTGCCACTATGCCTAGTGACTCATATACTGTCAAGTCCACTCTAAATGTTATGAGCATTGGAGCACATTCAAAATTGTAGACCCCATATTTCCTTCTTACCTTCGATATTTCCAACCATAATGTACACAATTTTTTGGTGGAGTACTATGGAGCCTCCTCCAACATCATGCCTTATTCTGTGTGCAATAAGGTAAATATTGTTCCAAAAAATACTAATGCTAATATCATTCAACTCGATAGATCAAAATTTAACTTAAATGGAAACATTAAAAAAGTCATGATCATATTATCCTCTAATTATTTGTTACATCAAATGATTACTACCATAGTTGTGGACATACCTTAAGAATATGGTCTACTGCTAAGTAGGGATTTGTTGTAGAAACTTCAGGGATATTTCACCACTAATAGGTTTCACCTCTAGCTACCCTAAAAAGGAAATAATAATCAAATACGGGTAAAATATGAGCCTCATATGAAGCATACACTGACACAACTAGAGAAGCAAAATAAAACAATTAGTTTCACAAACACTGCTAGGGAACTATTTTTTGGAAACTGCCCTTGGTTTTTATACATCCCATTCTTTCCCCTTCACATTTGAAACCTAGCTTGATCTCCTTCAATATTCACAACATGGTCATAATGAATATTGTATATTATATATAAATAATTGTGGTCTTACAAACTCATATGTAATTACTGGTTGTTTAGATAATTTATCATTTGATACTAACATGTAGAATTTGTATTTTTATGGGTCTAACATGTAGGATGGAGCTAGTGATGGGTGCATTTTAATTGATCCATACAAAAAAAAAACCATAATATCATACCAATAAAAAATTGAATGTACAAATAACACCGTATATTATGAAGCATTTCTATTTGGGCTAATGAAATCCATTGACCTAAAGGTAGAGTGTTTGAGATTTTTAGGTGAATCTGAAACAATCATCAAATATGTACACAATAATATTCACTATTTTTATCCGCATATAAAAAGTTACCAACAATAATTATGTAGGTTAATTTCATCATTCAAAGAATTTAATATTACATACATTCCTTGATCAATGAATGTTGTCACAGACACTCTCGAAAATGTAAATAGTAGATTTAGTCCATTGCGTCACATTTTTTTGTGAATTTGTTTTAAATATAATGTCGTAGAAAATATCACTAAATGGTAGGTGTTTAATGATGATGAAAAAGAGACTAAATTCATAATAAATTCAAATACATTCAAGGAAACTATCATTGATGATGAATATCATGACAAGAAACAACAAGTGAAATAGGAAAGTAAGGTAACCCTATCCCTAAAGGCGTGATTTCACTAGAGAAATAATTTTAATATGAAATCAAAAGAATTGGCACCTACCAATACCAATACCCAAAATTATAATTTTAGGCATGAATTAGTAAACATGGGAAGTAAAAAGGACGTAAAGTTTGTGAACATGGGTGTAGAAATTATAAAATGAGTATGCATATCATGGATTCAATCCGATTTAACAATGTACTAAAGTTAAATACTTAATCATTTCTACAAATAAATTGTGGAAATTAAACACAATCACCAATCACATGAAGCAAAGAAGAATCAATCAAACCACAACATAGATAATTTCCCGGGGAAAGCTTCTTGCTAAAAACCCCACTATCTTCTATTGTATATTTAGCATGGATACATGAAAAAATTACATACAACTCTTCTCACAAGAGCCCTCCTATACTCAGCTAACTGTCTCACACTGTATTTGATAAAAATGACCAATACTTAGCCAATTTACTGCCACTTGACATCCTGCCTTGCTTGCACAATTTGTGTGGAATGCAATCCCTATTCCATAGGAATTTTGGCCTTCCTAAACTGCGCAAGGATCATGGGAAATCCAAAGGGTGTTTGGTTGCATGGGTGTAAGCCAATAATCCTACAACTGATAGTCAACTTCCCTTTTACCTAGATCTCAACTAGGTCTCCACTGGAACTGACATGCATGAAGCTAATAATATTAAATCCTTAGTTGCATGTGAGATCACTGATTGTGAATTAATTAATATTTAATTCACTTGATCTATCATTAGTGCATCAAACAGTTACAACTAGCACAATTGATTTTAACTCACTTAACTGAGTTAAACCTTTTACAACCTACATTAACAAATGCACCACTACACTTTGAACTCCTACAACTGATAGTCAACTTCCCTTTTACCTAGATCTCAACTAGGTCTCCACTGGAACTGACATGCATGAAGCTAATAATATTAAATCCTTAGTTGCATGTGAGATCACTGATTGTGAATTAATTAATATTTAATTCACTTGATCTATCATTAGTGCATCAAACAGTTACAACTAGCACAATTGATTTTAACTCACTTAACTGAGTTAAACCTTTTACAACCTACATTAACAAATGCACCACTACACTTTGAACTTTGTTACAACTAGAATTACTCTACATGCCTCACCAACTACCCTCAACTCGAAATTCGTGAGCTAACTTATTTTCTCACTCTCAGTTAAATATTACAAGTTATTTTGAGATTAGATTACATTTTATTGTCCATCTTAATTAAGGGATCACTAAAATAGACATGCACCAAATTTAGCCCACACCAGTGTAGGTGTTGCTTGGACCTCCTGGTCCCACACTATCGTGGGTGCTGAAATTTATTGTTGAACTTCAACACTCCCTCTCAACAAGAAAGAGATTATCCTTCTCCCCAATATTGCCTCTATGGTATTCAATTTTCTCCCGGTGAGCACCTTTGTCAGAATATATGCATCTTGATCTTCCATGGGAACGTACTAAAGTAAAATTATCTACCTCTGCACACAATATCTAGGATGGTGGTACCGAATATATATGTGCTTGGACCTATCATGAAACACAAGATTAATCAATATTTTAATTCAACTCTCATGATCATAGTGTATCACTCTCAGATCCATCTGAGAACCGAACAAACCAACCAAGATCTTTCTCATCTAGATAGCCTTACATGCAGTTTGAATTGCTGCCATGTACTCTGCTTCCACTGAACTAAGTGCCACAGGTCATTGCTTCCTGTTGTACCAAGAAACTGTTGTCGATCCTATGCTGAAGATCCCTCCCGATGTGCTCTTTCTGTCTGATGGACTGCCTGCCCAATCTGCGTCTGTGAAGCCTTGAAGTTTCACTCCCTCTGTCTGTCTATACCATAATACATACTTTGATGTTCCCCTCCGGTATCTCAAGACATTCTTCCCCGCCTTACAAAAGAGCTTGGTAGTTACAAAAGAGCTTGGTAGGCTTAACCATAACCTGACTCAGCTGGTTAACTGTGTAGAAAATTTCTAGTCTAGTGTTTATTAGATACATCAGTGAACCAACTGACTCCCTGTAGATAGTAGCATCCACTACCTCTCCAGAAATAACATCCTCTTTTCTCCAATTTCCTGGAAGAGGAGTATCCATGGGTTTGCAACTCTCCATGTGAAACATACCCAATATCTCTTTGGCGTAATTTCCTTAAGAACCAAACATTTCATGGTCCCGCTGCCATATTTCCAAGCCAAGGAAATAATGAAGAAGTTCCATTTCCTTCATTTTGAAATCCCTTGCAAGATCCTCCTTGCATGAGTGTATCATCTTCTCATCACCAATCAAATTAGATCATCAACATAAATAATAATAATTGATAGTTTACCCCCAACCAGAATCTAGTACAGGTTTTCATCAACTTCACTTTTGGTGAAGCTGGGTCTGGTGAAATAGCTTTCTATCCAAGTGTACCAAGAACCATGTGCTTGCTTCGACCCATACAGTGCTCTCTTAAGTCGACACACATATGACTCACTATCGAAGATATTGAAACATTCTAGATGCTCTATGTACACTTCTTCCTCAATGAATCCATTGATAAATGAAGTTTTCACATCCATTTGATGAATGCACCAACCCATCTGCGTTGACACTGAAAGGATGGATCTAATGGTAGAGTACCTTGAAACTGGTGCAAAAGTCTCATCATAATTGATCCCCTCAATCTGTGAGAATCCCCGAGCCACAAATCTGGCCTTGTATATCTCCACACTCCCATCAACAACTTGCTTTACCTTGTAGATCCATCTAGATCCAACCACTAATTTTCCGACCGGTCTTGGGACAATATCCCATGCACTATCCTTGACAATGGATTCATACTCTTCCACCATTGCATCAACCCAAATTGGTTGTTGCAATGCCTCCTGAGAGGAAGATGGTTTAGTCACAATACATTTGCTGATAAGAGCCATGTTCAAATAAACCTGTTTGGAGACTGTGTCTGTTTGCGCTGTGAAGTAGGGGCTCCTACATTCTCTGCATCATCAAGTCTCAGTATATAAACTTCTGTGGTGTGCCTTCTACCATTTATGATGGATGGCTCTGCATGAGTTTTTTCTTCCACTCCATGATCCTCTGCATGTGGCTACTCCACATTTTGAGGCTCATCCTTGGGAACCAAGAGTTCCTCCTCTCCATGAAAATCCAACTCCCTCTCAGGGAAAATCGCATGCATTTCTCCTCATTAGATTTTATATCCCATCGCATAAGAATCATTATCTTTTTTGGAAAATACACCCGATAGTTGTGGAGAGTTTCAGTGTACCCCACAAAAATCCCAATCTTAGTTGTTGGTTCTAGGTTCTTCCCGGTGTTTTTGGTCACATGCACATAAATAGATGAGCCAAAAATCTAAAAATGTGAAAAATTAGGTTTCTTACCAATGAAAGCCGCTTTTGGTGTACTCATGCCAAGTATCCTATGAGAACAACGGTTCTGCACAAATACCACAGTGTTGCATGCTTCCGCCCATAGATGCATTGGCAGGCCTTGATCATGAAACATCACTCTTGTTGTACCCATAATGTTTCTGTTCTTTCTTTCAGTGACCCCATTCTGTTGTGGGTTATGAGGTGCTATCAGTTCTATTCAAATTCCTTCTTTGCTGTAGAATTTCTTGAATTATCATTCCTAATATCCTTCACTTGCTTCCACATGTCTTTCTCCACCAATTCTTTAAACTCAAGAAACTTTGAGAATATGTATAAAATATTTCAATGAAAATAACATTCGAGCAAATTGTGTCGACACGTTTCGAACCAGCCAGTGTGGTTCATCATCAGGAATGTCTGATATTTTTTCTGCATGAAGTAGATCCAGCACTTACGAGAAAAGTCATCAACAAATATTACATAGTACTTATGTTTTGCTATCGAAGCAATAGAGAATGGTCCACACACGTCTATGTGAACTATCGCAAGGATCCTCGAGGCTTGGTTCTCCTTCTCATGAAAGGTGGACTTTACATATTTTATCATAGAAAATTCCTTAAATATGTCTGACTGCTCAAGTGTACCCTTAGGAAGACCAGTAAAAATATTTTGCATGACTTTCAAGGCTCCGTGGTGAAGATGGACCAATCTCTTGTACCATAATTCACCCTCATCCCATCTCGCCACTTTTTCCACCTTGCCCATCAATGTTGTGCATCCATCTACATCCAGCTTATATATATTCTTAACTTGAATCCTAATATTATTGGCTTGTCCTGTTCATTTGTGTCACAGGAAATCGTTTCCTTCACTAAAATTAACATCATAGCGTCTATCCTCCAACATTGCAACTGAGACTAAATTTTTCTTCAAACTTGGTACATGCATTACATCTTTTAATTGAAAGGGTTTACTTGAATGTCTTTAGAAGGTAATGGTACCAATCCCAGTAGCACTGTACCGCCCATCACCACCCATTTCAATATGCATCTAGAGATCCTTCTCCTCCAAGCTACTAAAAATTTCCTTGTCTCCTATCATGTGAAAGGAAGCACCACTATACAAATACCACACAGATCCCAATGCACTTGAAACCATGCATGCGATCAATGAGAAGTCAAGCTCAAATTGCCAGGCCAAACCCTGACCAGCTGCAGATCCTCCAACCTTCTTGTTCTTATTCTTTTGTGGATAGTTATTAGCATAATTCCCATGCTCGTGACAGTGAAAACACTTCACCCTATAAATGTCCCACTTCTTGCCATATTTGGACTCCGATTTGGAATGGAATTTCTTCCCCTTCCCTTTCTTCACCTTGGCATCCAGAGCACAATATTCTTCATATTAATTATTAGATGAGATCCATCTTTGGCATTCTATATGAACTCCTCCTGCACCAAATTTGACCACAATTGTTCCCAATCTGGAATCTTTTCCCTTCCATTGACAGAGTCTTGATAACCATGCCAACTCTTGGGAAGTCCTAGGAGAGCTAGACTCACCAAATCATCATCGATAACAGTTATGCCAACGCTCCCCAGCTCATCCGAACATTGGACAAATTTTTTTACGTATTTTGGCATGGAGTCGCCTTTCTCCATCTTGATCTTCCTGAGTTTATCTTTCAATGCCAATTTCCTATGGTCACTGTTGCTCTGAAATAGATTTGTCAAAGCTTTCCACTTAGCATATGGTGTCACTTTTCCATGGAGACTTGAGACAATGTGGTCACGTACTCCCTCTAGTAGGATCCTCCTCGCTTTTGCCACTTTCTTTTGACATGCATCAATATTTGCAGCATATGTCACAGTGGGTTTGGGAACATCGTTGCCAATGAATTCCTTCAAGCTATTTTCTTCGAGTACTGACTCCATCCTATCCTTCCAAGAAATATAGTTGGAACTTCCCTCAAGTGAATACTCCACTATCAAGCCATTGGAATCCATTTCAATCGTGAATCAGCTGTAGCACCAAGAAAGTATTTTGCAAATTCGAGTTCTATTCAGTCACAAACTCGGCTCCTCCTCTACTATTGTGATTTCTTGTGCTCTGATATCATGTATAAATTATACAACAAGCATGTATATCATGGATTCAATCCGATCTAACAATGTACTAAAGTTAAATTTTGAATCGCTTCTACAAATAAATTGCGGAAATTAAACATAATCACTAATCACATGAAGCAAAGAAGAATCAATCAAACCACAACACAGATAATTTCCTAGGGAAAGCTTGCTGCTCAAAACCCCACTATATTCTATTGTATATTCAACATGGATACATGAAACAATTACATACAATTCTTCTCACAAGAGCCCTCCTATACTCAACTAAATTTCTCACACTATCTTGGATAAAACTGACCAGTACTTAGCCATTTTACTGCCTCCTGACAGCCTACCTTGATTGCGCAATTTGTGTGGAATGAAATCCCTATTCCATAGGAATTTTGGCCTTCCTAAACTACGCAAGGATCATGGGAAATCCAATGGGTGTTTGGTTGCATGGGTGCAACCCAATAATCCTACAACTGATAGTCAACTTCCCTTTCACCTAGATCTCAACTGGGTCTCCACTGGAACTGACATGCATGCAGATAATAATAGTAAATCCTCATTTGCATGTGAGATCACTGATTGTGAATTAATTAATATTTAATTCACTTGATATCTCACTAGTGTATTAAACAGTTAAAACTAGCACAACTGAGTTTAACTCACTTAACTGAGTTAAAATGATTACAACCTACATTAACTAATGCACCACTGCACTTCAATCTCTGTTACAACTAGAATTAATCTGCATGACTCACCAACTACCCTCAACTCGACATTCATGAGCTAACTGATTTTATCACACTCAGTTAACTATTGAAAGTTATTTTGAGATTAGATTACATTATATTGTCCATCTTAATTAAGGGATAACTAAAATATACATGCACCAAATTTATCCCACACTAGTGTAGGTGCTGGTAAGACCTATGGTCCCACACTAGTGTAGGTGCGGCTTGGACCTCCTGGTCCCACACTAGCATGGGTGCTGAAATTTCTTGTTGAACTTCAACAATGGGTACATGCTCCTTATTGACAAAGAATAAAACATATTTCCAGTTGTTTACCAAGTATAAAGATTTTTTCACATGGGCATACAAACGCATAAAAAACTATGATACTTGTATCAACCAACGTATTATTCCCATCAATTAGGGTGTCAAAACTTTAAAAAAAAAAACTTCACAAAGTTAACCCATGTTATAACCCTTGACACAGAAGGAAATCAAGGGATTGATGAATGCCAGGATCATATTCAAATTAAAATACTCAAAAGGGGTTTCTAACATGGTTCTAGTGAGGAAAAATAAGGGAAAATAAGACTCTACATAGATTTCGAAAGAATCAATACAACATTCAACAAGGATAGTTAGCTAGTGCCTCTAATGGAGAAAATTCTCCAGAAATTATTATAAAGTAAGATGTTTTATTATAGGACACACTTTCTAGATACAATTAGGTCTTGATTTCCAAAGAGTATAGGCTCAAGGCCACCTTTTGCACCAAGTCGTATACTTTGACTTGAAAGAGGATGCCATTTGGGTTGATTAAAGTTGGTGCTACCTTTCAACAAGAAATGGATGTAGCCTTTAGTGTCCTCTTAGTAAATAGTGTGGTTTCTTACATGGATGACACCACTATTTTCTCCAGACATAGGTCACATTTCCCATGCCACCTGAACCATATCTTTGAAAGGTGCAATAAATATAGGATATCATTAAACCAAAGGAAAATTATTTTTGCAGTGGAAAAATTAAACCTTTTAGGACATGCGATATCCAATCTAAAGATCTATTTCGATCTTGAAAGAGTTAAAGCTATCACATATATACCTTACCTAAGTATTAAAAAACCCATGCAATCCTTCATACGGAATATCAATTTCATTTTAATATCTATTTTAGAATTGACATAGATCCTCTAACCATTACAACAAATGGTAAAGAAGGACATATAGTTCAAATGGTTTTCTATGGAAAAGGAAGGATATACCAAGTAAAATATTCTTTCATACATATTTTTTCCCTATGTGGTTCTAATTTTACAAGGAATTATCTCACAATACCTTTTCCTCTAATTTCACCCTATAAACTGTACTCACACAAAAATATAACTAGGAGATGGGAGATCCATTTAATTTATGATTAAATGATCACATGGCATTGAAAATAATTACCCAGACATTGAAAAATAGGCCTACATTTTATACAATTTAATCAAACACTTCTAGCCATACATCTTAAAAATTTAAAGATAATGTTCCCCAGCTTCCAGTAAGATCAGTATTTATCAAGAAATAACTAGGGAAAATAAGGGAAATTTGATGACCTCTCTTTAAGAGTATGATATGGAATTCAGCCATGGTTGGACTCTTTGTAGAAGGTTTGGACCCTCAAAATGAAGAATAATAAGAATGCGAGAATGTGATATCCATGTTTTCATGTGATATCTTGCATTATCCAACACAAATACTCATGTTATCAATATTTAAAACAATATATGTAGTAAGGTACCATGTTTTCACACCTTCACACTAAGAAGAGAAGAGTAGTTAGACTCAAGGATTCTTAATACAAATTCAAAAATAGGATGCTCTTTCAGAAGCGCCATAACAGAGTGTTTCTTTGATTTTTAGAAAAAGTTGATGTGGATAAATTCCTATATGAAATGCATGACGAGCCCACCGATTTCTTTTTTACAGGAGATGCCACAACAAATAATATCCTTACATCATGGTATTACTAGTCAAATGTCTTTTCATACTTCCATAGTTATGCTATAAATTTCCTAAGCTGTCAAAAGTGTGTTATCCAAGAGAAAAGGTTTGTTATATCTTTGCAGCCAGTAATGGTGGAGGAACCATTTCAAAAATGGGGATTGGAAATGATTGATGAAATTTGTCCTTAGTATTCCAAACAACACCATTTCATATTGAAAACCATGGACTATTTCACCCCATGGATAAAGGTTGTACTATTGACTACAATGAGTGACCAAGTAGTCATTCAGTTCTTGGAACAACATATCATAACTAGGTTTGGAAAATTCTTTGGTTTTCGACATTGACACATATTTTTCATCTCTGAAATTGACTGAATTTGCATTAGATAAATGCATTATATTGCGACACTCTGTCAATTATTACCCACAAGGAGATGGATTGGCTAAGCCCAACAACAAAAATATGATTAAAATTTTGAAGAGAACTATAACTGATTAGTAAAGAAATTGGCACAATGCCTTTACTATTGCACTCTGAGAAAATCGAGTCACGCCAAAGACTACTATAAAAACCTATCCTTACTTTCTAATATGTAGGAAAGAGGCTATAATTTTGCCTAAAATTTTCTTACCTACTTTGCAGTTTTATAAATATTCCCATGGAAATCATTCCAAGGTAAAAAAGAGAGGATAAACACATTGCTAAAACTTGAAAAAGAGAGCGAGGAAAGGCTCAATTTTATTTTTTCCAATCACTAACAGAAAATTAAGAAATGGTTTGACAAGTCTACTGGTGAGAAGTGTATCGAGATAGGGGACCTTGTACTTATGTGGGATAAGCCTCATGAGAACAAGGGTAAATAAAATTTTAACCTGATGGCCGATTCCTTCTGCCATCACTGAGAAAGTTAGCCCAGGAACATATCATCTCCAAAATATAGTGGGAAAATTAGATATTCTCCAATTTAATGGCCAAATTATGAAAATATGTTTCACTCAATAGCTACAACCTCCATCATCTATACATAAACAAACTTTTTTTCATTTCCAACTTTCATGTTTTGGCTCTTTTTATATTTTCTTTTCTTTGCTTTCAATCAACCTAGTTACTTATGCCCAGATAAAATATTTTATGATAATTAACTTCATGCATTTACCCAATAGAGTATGTCTTCATTCAACTACTTCTTTTAGGTATAATGTAGGTTAGACCACGAATTCGTGTGTGATGCTTATAACTACTTCCCAAATATTAGTCACATTTTTCCTATATATAATATAATCACTGCCAAGTGGGGAAAATTGTATGAATAGGGATAATGATGAGTGGTGACTGATCCAATTACTAGTCCAGTTGAGAAGCCTTAAGTGTCTTGTATTTTCTTAACTAAGGCCTCATTCTAACTTGAAATATCAAGCTTGAGAAATGATACTATAACACCCTCCTCCCTCATTTACCCGAGCTAATCGAGCCACCAGGGTAAACATGTGATGAAGGGTTACTATGATATGATTCAACTCCCAAAGTATAGTTAAGGAAGTAGAATCAACAAAAAAATACCAATCTAACCTTTCTCAGATGCTACAGGACCTTCAGGATCTAAGTAACCCTTCTAGGTGCTCAACCCATGAGACAACTTGTTGTTTGACTGATCTAGAGCCCTATTTGCATTGATGAAAATCCCTCCATGCAGTTGAATCCCTCTAGTCGCATCCACAATCCTACATTCATGCGACTGCAAAATTTTTCAAGCAGTTTTGTGCTAGCGACCCCGTATTTTGAACCACTTTTTCAGGGCCAAGACTCAGGCCTTTGCCAAGAACTTCATGAAACTTCGAGAAATGATAAAGAACACAATGAAAAGGCCTCTAATGCAAAAATTGAACAAGGAACTAATTTGAAAATGCCTTGCCAAGACATACATTCCATCAAACACATCATGAACATGTAATATACAGATCATAAAAATTTTATGTTTCTCCAAAAATAGAAGAAAAGAGAGATCAATACCTTAGAATTCAGCCACTTCGAGGGGGAAACCTCCTTTAGATTACATATATGAACAATAATTGGATGCTACAGATAAAAAAACCTCCTTTCTATATATAGGAGTCCATGGGTTCTCAATATAATCCTAGACGACCTAACAATAATAATGTAAGGGCACAATAATAACAATACGGGGTTACAGGGGTACAAAAATAACAATAAGGGGGATATACTAACAACAATAAGGGACTACACTATAATATAGGGACCTAACATGCCCCTCTCCTTCAAAAAAGTGTTGTTCTCATCTCTTGAGTAGCTCTGGATGATTTTGTATAAAATTCTTAAGAATATTCAGTTGGTAAGTTCTTCCACTTGATTAGATACTCTGAAATTGATCGATTTCGTAGCTGTCAAGTTCTTGTTTCCATTATTGCTTTATGTTCCTATATGATTTTCCCTCCTCTTCAAGTTCTGGAAATATTGTTTGAATTGGAAGTTTGTCACCTATAACCTTCTTTAAGAATGAAACATGGAAAAATGGATGCACTCGAGATGAAGTAGGAAGCTCAAATTTGTATGCCATAATACCAATATTTTGCAACACCTTGTAAGGACCATAATACTTTGGTGATAAATTATTATCCTTCTTAGCTTGATTGAGGGAAATTTTTTTGCATGGTTGTAGCTGCAAAATGCCCAGTCTCCTACATAAAAAGTTCTCTCGCTGCGATGTTTATCTGCTTGTTGTTTCATTCGATTTTGTGACAAATTAAGGTTATCGTTTAGGAGTTGGAGAACTTGTTGTTGATGCTCGATGTGGTCTTCCACTGCTTGAACCTTATAATTTTCTCTTAAAGATGATGTGATGGACGGTGGATGATATCCATAAAATGCCATAAATGGGGTCATTTTTGCTGCAGTATGGAAGGAAGAGTTATACCACCATTCAACTAGAGGTAACCACTTATCCCATTGTGTTTCTTTATCAGATACAAAACAATGAAGACATCCTTCCAAATATTTGTTCACTATCTCAGTTTTCCCATCGGATTGAGGATGATAAGATGAGATATGAACTAGTTGAGTACCCAAACATTAAGAAACTAATTTCATTGAAAAATTTCCAATAAAAATGGGATCTCTATCGCTAACAATAATCTTTGGGTTTCCATTTTCCTTTTCAATTGTTTCCATAAATGCAATAGCAATTGTACTTTCTTTAAATGGATGAGATAATGCACAAAAGTGTGCCTACTTGGAAATATATCAACTACCACCATGATGACACTCTTTCTTTCAGACATAGGTAAACCTTTGATAAAATTCATTGAAATCTCCTCCCAACATTGACTTGGAATGGATAAAGGTTGTAGAAGACCCTGGGTCTTAATTGTCTCAATTTTATTTTGCCGGCAAACCAAACATTCAAC
Organism: Pinus albicaulis; assembly: GCA_034641835.2. NCBI lineage: Eukaryota > Viridiplantae > Streptophyta > Pinopsida > Pinales > Pinaceae > Pinus > Pinus albicaulis. The sequence goes on along the minus strand of CM076569.1, from coordinate 881,716,881 downwards.
CACAAACTTTTGAATATCAAATTTAAGGCCATCCCAAAAAAATTATTTCTTCACCTTGTGGTAAGTTTTAAAAATACTTAGCGTCCTCCTAAGGGAGAAGTGTGTAATTCCAAAAGAATATTTTGTTTTAGTTGGGAATTATTACAAATATATAAGCGATATTTGTACCACAAGGAATCATTTTTTGAATTAAATGTATCAGATATAGTAGGATCTTGCTGCAACTTTTGAATGAGTGTCCACACTTCTTCATCCTTTTTCCATTCATCACTTGCTTCAATCATCCAATCTACTTGGATAATAGAAATGGAACAAAGAAATGTTTCCATATCTTCATCCTTTCTTGAGAGTGCATCTGTAACAACATTTAGCTTCCCTTTTTTGTAGATGATTTCAAATTCATAACCCAACATCTTTTTGACCCATTTTTGGTTCTCTTCTGAAGACAATATTTCTTCCAAAAATTATTTAAGATTATCATGATCAATTTTTACCTTGAAGTGTCTTCCCATTAGGTAAGGTCGCCATTTCTTTGGTGCAGGTAGTATTGCCAACATTTCCTTCTCATAAATAGCTTTCAGGAAATAATTTCCTTTGATTGGACGATTTTCAAAAGAAATGGTTCTTCCTTCTTGCATTAAAACAACACTGATTCCATTTCCTGAGGCATCACATTCCATAATAAAGGTTTTTGAGAAGTTTGGTGTAGCTAAGACCGGTGCTAGGCACATTGCCTCTTTAAGATGTTCAAAGGCCTTAGTTGCTTCAGGAGTCAATGAAAATGCATATTTCTTCAATAGTGTTGCTAAAGGTGTTGATATTCTCCCATAATTCTTAAAAAACATGCTATAATACGCTGTTAACCCGAGAAACACTCGCAACTGCTTTATAGTTGTGGTTTCTTTCCATTCCTTAATGGCTTTAACACCCTCGTGAAATACAATATGACCAATATATTCCACCTCTTGTACTCCAAAGAAACATTTGGAGGTTTTTGCATATAATTATTTCTCCTCCAATAATTTGAGCACCTTGTCAAAATGTTGAACATGATCCTTCCAAGACCTATTGTAGATTAGTATATCATAAAAAAAAACTAAAACAAATTTTCTAAGGAAGGGTTTGAAAATGGAATTAATTAACCCTTGAAATCTAGAAGGTGCATTGGTAAGGCCAAAAGGCATGACCAAAAATTCATAATGACCCTCATGGGTTTGAAAGGTTGTTTTAAGAATATCTTCAGTCTTTATTATAATTTGATGATATCCTGAACGAAGATCCAACTTCGTAAAATAAATTTCTCCATGTAATTCATCCAATAATTCATCAATCACATGAATAGGAAATTTATCTTTAGTAGTGAGCTTATTGAGCTCCCTACAATCCGGACACATGCGCCATGATCCATCCTTATAGTGCAAAAATACTACTGGAGCAGAGAAAGAAATTTGGCTCGGTTGAATTATACGAGCCTCTAACATTTCTGCAATCATACGTTCAATTTCACTCTTTTGGACATAGGGATATCTGTAAGTCCTGATGTTTGGAGGAACACTTACTAGAATCAAATGAATAGCATGATCATGATCATGAATAGGTGGGAATCCTTTGGGAGTTTCAAACACCTTGGAATGATTGTGCAATTATGCCTCATTTTTATTTTTTCAGAATATTTTTCATGAGATTAGAGTTTATTATATTTCCTGGCTTCCCTGCGATACCTCATAATTCAACTTCCTTCATTCCAAAAAAAATTTCAAGAAAAGTTCTTGAAAATTAAAAGCTACCGTCCCCAAAGATTGTAACCATTATACTCCTAGTACAACATCAACACCTCCTGTTGGAATGGAAAGCATTGGACTATTCAATACATATTCCACCATGGTTAGCTTGATATTATGGAATTTTCTAGAGAAATTTATAGTTCCTCCATTTTCAACCATCATTCTGGTGCTGGGTATAGGAAGCAATTCAATTCCTTGGCTACCTTACAATGAATAAAATTATGGGTACTACCTGAGTCAATCAACACTATTACCGTTTTCTTCTTGATATGTCCTTCTATCTTAAGAGTTTGAGGAGTGGTAATTTCTGCCAATTCATTACAAGATATAGTCAGACTCATTTCTTCATTCTCTAGGGTTGGTTCTTGTTGTATATCCTCTTCTTTTGAAGTTTCTTGTTCATTTTCTTCCTCCTCTTCACAATCTATGTAAAATAATTTCTTCTTAGCACACTTATGACCTTTACTGTATTTGGTATCACAACTGTAACAAATCCCTTTTACTCTTTTTTCTTCCAATTGTTGTGGTGCCAAATTTGTAGGTTGTGGAAGTGTCGGAGTAGAAACACTTCCATCTTTATAGATGTGAGTGGTTGTCTTCCTTGTCGCCATAATTCTACATTAAATTTTTCATGCCAACCTGAATGCCTTCTCCAATGAATCAGGTTCCCAAAGGGAAACCTCATGTTGGATATTATCCTTTAAATTCCCTATGAAGACATCAATCCTATGTTCCTCTGAAATATCAGCTACCCTTATATTCAATTTTTGGAGGTCCTAAATGTGCTCCACCATTGAATCCTTTTGTTTGAGATTTATCAATTGGGTAAAGAAGGTGTTGCTCTTTTTATCCTCATAACGTGCTATCAATTCCTCCATAAAAATTGACCAAGTGAAAATTTTTTTACGAGAGCAAAGCCATTGATACCATACAAATTTATTTTGTTCTAAATTTTAAGTTGCAATGCATACTTTTTGTGTGTTTTGCATATTATGGAGATCAAAATATTTCTCCATATGCAGGATCCTTGCCATCAAACTTCCTCATATCCATCATTGGAATATGGTGTGTCTTCTATGCAAAATTAGAGTTTATGAAATCACGATTAACATTTATTTTTTTCTCATCATGAGTTTCCTTTACTATCTTTTCTCCATTAGGAATCATTTATTATATCAACTTTGTCAAATGTACCTTCAAACCTTCCATGTCTGCTTTTAGATCATTCTTCATGTCTGCCATGTTTTATTTCATGTTTTCGTTGATGTCATCCATATTAGCTTCAATGCCATCCATCTTAGCTTCCATGCCTTTATTCAAACCATCCATTTTAGCTTCCATGCCTTTCTTCAAAACTTCCATTTCATTTTTTGATTCTCTTTGCGAGAGCGAAATTTGGTGCACTTGCTTTTGTAATTTTGATATATCATGTTGCAATTCTTCCTCCTCATGAGTCATAGTAGAGTATTTTGAGGGCTTAATAGGTGTTGAATTCTTTTTAGGGGGAATTTTAGAACCCAATACTGATATCTATGGTTCAATATTCCCTTGGAATCACTTCAAAATGTTTTTTCAAACAAGACTCATGCAATTTGAAAAAAAATACACACCTTTTTATTTCTTTCGAGGAACTCAATATTGAAACTGAATTATCTCTCTGATTTTAGATCTTCAATATCTGAAATTCTTTCCCATAGTAGCCCTATGAACCTTCTTTCGAATGCCACAAGTTTGACCTGATTTGGATGCTTCACAACAAATTTATTCCCAATCTCCTACAATGACCTAATTATGGATTGTTTCAGTAGAGCTAATTTGTATGGTGTGCCTCGTGTCACTGTTTCCTCCTTTGGCTATGAAATTGATATAAAGGAAAACAAAGTCTGTGTAATTTTGGCCACATTTTATAGAATTCCAATCTGATGCTCAGAGAGAGAGTTATGATGATTTTCCGAAGGTCGCATATTTTAGATGAAATTTGGGATCCTGTGAAAAACATAACTTCCGCAGATCATATCTTTGAAAATATTGCGAACCAAGATCTGAAATTTTTACAAAAAGTTCCTCAGGATTTCGGCATCTCGTGGTAAAAATTTCTGCTTCTGAACCTTCGTAGAAAAAACATTATAGCGAAAATACCACGATGACCTGTTTTGAGCAGAGAAACCCTAGAATCCAAAGCTCTGATACCAAATGTTATGAAACTAGCTCCAAAAAATAGAAGAAAAGAGAGATCAACTCCTTATAGTTCCGCCACTTCGAGGGGGAAACCTCCTTTACATTAAATAAATGAAAAATTCTTGGATGATACAAATGACAAAACCTCCTTTCTAAATATAGGAGTCCATGTGGTCACAAAATAATACTAGCCGACCTAACAATAATAATGTAAGGGCACAAGAATAACAATATGGGGGTTACAGGGGTACAACAATAACAATAAGGGGGCTATACTAGCAACAATAAGGGACTACACTAGTAATATAAGGACCTAACATTATCTGAGATTTGTCAAGAAGGTTTGATGCCCTCTCATAATAGATGCAATAACATCTATTAGGTTGTGCATTCATTTTTTATTCATTTACTAAAAAAAGTATAATGAGATCCATAACTCATGTCTATCATAATCCATTATTATAACCAACATAATAGAAATGATAGAACAACCATTAAGATCACACAATAACAAGCATATTTACACATAACACACAAGAGGAAAATAACTCTTATTAACATATGAAAAATTCAACCAGATCAAGAAATTCTAGGTATGACCCGACCATAGATTAGGTTGAACCAAACCTTTCTTTCAGCCAATAAACCCCAAGCCATATTCCAAGCATGAATGTGGGACTTACAAAAAATCAACCAGGGCTTCCCCATGCTTTACCGCAATCCACCAAGGGATTCCTAGGCCCAATCCCTCATCTATGCAACTGGGATTTACCGCAATCCCACAAAGGGATTCCTAGGCCCAAAAAAGGAACATAAACTACCAAGATTTACCACAATCCCACCATATACTAGTCAAGGGATGATTAGGCCTATACAATCATGGACGCATCCAAATATCTCCACCTAAATCATGAGTAATTTGTCTCTAGTCTCTTAGATTTACCTTATATCCCACCATTCATCAGTCAAGGATTATAAGGCCCAACAAGACTTGACTCTCTTGGATTTATCGTACATCCCACCACTCACTAGGCAAGGATTGCTAGGCCTAACGAGGTCATACACCTCTAGGAATTACCATATATCCCACCATTCATTGGTCGAGGATTCATAGGCCCGCCAAGGTATACACAATCTGGCTTTACTGCAATCCCACCTTCATCAGTCCAGGGATTCCTAGGCCTTGTGTTCTTCTCCTGAGACCACCCCACTCAGTTTCTAAACCATATGGAAATCCAAGTCAACGAAGTAAGATAGACCCCATCACATCATGGCTATCCAAAAATGGCAAGGCAAGGATGAAAATCTCTGTCACTCTTGGGAAAATCCATGCCAATGACATCTAGAGAACCGAGTACACACATGCATGTGCCATGCATGCCAAAAATATCAAGGAAATAACACATGAAAATCGACAATAATTGCAAGTAATCTCATTGTAGTTGCTTGATCCAACTCTTCCTTGCTTGATCTTTACTTCCCTTTGCCTTATTTTTCCTTCCTTTTCTTCCTTGATTCATTGCTAAAGTGCTCCAAGAAAACTATAAGTGTGAAATAGTATCATAGAGTAAAGAGGATATAGAGAGAGCTCATAACTGAATTGACAAGAGCTGTGAACTGATCCTCAGAATCCTTTTTATCAATGAGGCCTCTAATTTCTTCAATTTTCCATTATTTTTCTTCAATTTCCTTATCATGCATTTGACCTTTCACCTTCTTTTTCTCCTATTTCATTTATTTTCATAAATAAAATTCCAATTAATGCCTCTTGCCTTTCGAAAGCCTTTTCCATTTCCTTTTCCAATTTCCCTTATCCATAATAAACCAAATGCACACACACACTAGGATGTTATGCCCAACATTAAGCTTGGAATACGTGTCCCATGACCATGGTGTTATTTTTGTTTTATTAACTTTATTACATTTATTTTTGACCAAGGTTGTCAAATAACTCTCCCCCTTGGGGGAACACCATAGTGAGTGTTCAATGACACCTACAACCAACAAACCGCTGAAAACCAAAACATACTTCCCATGGAGCTTTATAACTTAGCTTGGTGCAATATTTACAATGAACAACCTACTGAAAAACATAACCAACATGACAACATAACAACATGACACCCATATAGGGTGTTACCCTCCGCGTTGTGAGTCAGGCGGTTTTTTCCCTTGCTCGTTGCGGCGCATAGAACCATCGCGTGGCACACCGAGCAGCCGCGCGGCGCTCCGAGCCGTTAAAGGCTTTTGAGGAGCCTCTCTCCTTGTCTCTCTTTTTTTCGCCTCCTTTGAAGCCTAGGAATGCAGTGCGTCTTGCCTGCGTTTTTTACCTAGCCTCTTCCAGCTGTTCTTCGTTCTTCTTTCTCTAGGCCGTCATGGGCTCTCCGGAGGCGGCCTCGGAGGTTCTTGCAGCCAATGCCTTCTCCGCTCTGGTCAAATCCTTACAGCCCCAATGACCTCGGCCGGCTCTTTCGAAGTTCGTTAAGAAACTTGATGGGTTACAAGAAGTCGAGCTTCCTCCTACTCTTCCTCGAATGACTGCGCTCGCTCTAGCTGATCGGGGACTCATCGGTCAATTCACTGGCTTATGGCCATCTCCGAAAATAGTTCAACGCTGGATAGAAAGGAACTGGGTAGACAAAGTTACTGGTAAAATCTCCATTCGATTTTGCGGAAAAGGCTATTACACCTTCCATTTTGAATCAAGAGCAGATAAGGACCTAATCTTCAGAAATGGTCCTTATTTCATGGACTCTCGTGGATTATATCTGAACAAATGGACCCCAGATTTCGATCCCGAGCTGGATGTCCCTAATGCTGTCCCGGTTTGGGTCCGGTTGCCACATCTGCCGCTCCACTGTTGGGGAGATGACTCGGTTCGTGCCATTGGCAATGCCATCGGGAAATACATTGATCGGAGCGAGCCCAAAGATAATATGCAGGGATGTGCTCGTATATGTGTTGAAGTTGACCTCGGCAAGGGTCTTCCAGAGGCAATCAAGCTAAAGGTGGACGACTGGACGCACATTCAACAATTAGACTACGAGAAAATTCCCTTTAAATGCAAGGTATGTCATGAATATGGCCATTTTTCCAATAGATGCTCTAAACTGGTTAATGTTGAACCTGCTCAATCAGAAGACCAATGGGAAATCGTTAAAAAGAAGAAGACTACAGCTGGCCTGAAGGCAAATCCTGAAGCTGCTCCTCTCAAAGCTGCTCCTTCCAAACCACCCCCCTCTTCTGACGCTCCCAAGACCTCTCCCTCAGTTGCTACTCCCACCACTTCTAACCTCGGCCCTACCATCCCGGGCCCACCCTCTGACCCTCCTTTGAGCTCCTTAAATCCCTTCAGTGCCCTCTCTCCTGAAAATTATTCCTTTGAAAATGACCCCCCCATTATATTTTCCCTTTCTCAATCCTCCCCTTCCCACTCACTTAACCCCCTCCCTTCCCGATCAACGAGGAGCTCATCGAAAGAGCATGGAGTTTCCTCAGAATCTCAAAAAAAAGGGCCTGGCAGAAAGACTAGCAAACAGCAAAGGGATGAAAATGCCCAAAAATATATTGCTATGGGAACTCAAAATCCCATAGAAACCTATATATTGAGCCAAAATAGTCAAGAAACAGCACAAAAGGAGAAAGGGGGACGAGCATCCCTCCGAAACCCACATACCCAATGATAAAAGTTATATCATGGAACTGTAGGGGTCTGGGGCACCCCTCAAAAACAACCGCCCTGAAGGACCTCATTAATCAAGAGAAGCCAGGAATATTAATGATTCAGGAGACAAAACAAAGATTGCAAGAGACAAAAGGAACTATAGATCAACTTAGACATTATTATGGACACATTTGTGAAGCGAGAGGAGCCTCCGGTGGAATCACCACTATCTGGAACAAAAATGTTTGGATATGCACATCCAACACTATCAGTGATTTTTGGGTTAAAGTCACTTTAGAAAAGCAAGCAGAGCACAAACAAATAGTCATCTATAATATTTATTCACCGAACCATTTTAGAGACAAAGAGTAGTGCTGGGCCACTCTGCAAGAAGATATCCAAGCTGAAAACAACAGCAAGATCATCCTTGGGGGAGATCTCAACCTTATTCTACACTCCAATGAGAAACGAGGGGGTATTTTTACATCTGATCCTTTTAGAGCAAAACTGGAGAGCATCATGCAAGATCATGACTTAGTTGATATCATCCCAAAAAACCGGAGGTATATTTGGAATAATCGCAGATTGGGCAAGGATAACATAATGGATCGGCTTGACAGAATTCTGCTAAACACCAAATTCCTCTCTGATTTCTCCGCATCTTATGCTGAAATTCTTCCTTATCTAGCTTCTGATCATTATCCCACCAGTATTGTTCTTGAGACTCACTGCCCATTGGGGCCGCTGCCCTTTAAATATAGCTCTTTATGGCGCAGCAACCCAACTGTGGATCAGATAGTTAAAGATGCTTGGCAGCAACACGTAGAAGGATCACCGGGATTCATTTGGGAAAGTAAATTGAAAAATATAAAATATGCCTTGAAGGATTGGGTGAAGCAGAATTATAAAGAACTAGAAAATATCAAAGCTGATATAAAAAACAAACTGAAAGAAAACCATAGGAAAATCGAGGAGAATGGGCTCTCCCAAGAGGATAAAGCACTTGAAAGTGATTTATACTATCAGCTGTACCGCGGCAATAGAGAAGAAGAGCAGAAGTGGAGATTAAAATCAAGGCAGATTTGGCTACATGGAGGAGATAAAAATTCTACTTTCTTTCATAAGCAAGCAACTGTCAAGAAAGTAAAAAATAATGTTACCATGATCTGTGATGAGGAAGGCCTTCCACAAAAAACCCAAGCAGCCATCAAACAAACAGCTTCAGCATACTATCATTCTCTCTTAACATAAACAAAAGGAATAGAGGATTATTCCAATCTCCTACAGCACGTGACCAGAGGAATCAGTGAGGAAATCAATGCAGATTTGACAAAAGAAATCACTAAAGAAGAAATACAAAGTGCCATTTGGATGCTCCAGCCAGAAAAAGCCCCAGGACCAGATGGCTTTCCAATCTGTTTCTACAGAACCTACTGGGGAATAATTAAAAAGGATCTTGTAAAGATGCTAAGATGGACTCAGCGCAACTGTAAAATAGGAGGATTTACCAATGCCACCCATCTTGCCCTCATACCTAAAGAAAATCGACCCTTATCCTTTTCTCGCTTTCGACCCATATCGCTGTGCAACTCTTCTTATAAAATCCTAACAAAAATTTTGGCTACTCGACTTAAACCTCTCCTCCCTTCTCTCATCTCTGAAAACCAAGGGGGTTTCCTAGCCAATAGACAAATCTCGGACTCCATCCTTCTTGTCCAAGAGGCTATACACTCCAGCCAAGCTCGAAATGAGAAAGGCTTTATCTTAAAGCTAGACTTAGCTAATGCCTTTGACCGTGTCTGGCACTCCTTCCTAATTGCTGTTCTAGAAAAAATGGGATTTGCCACAACCTTCATCAATCTCATTAAAGTCTGCATTACTGGACCATGGATCTCCCCTCTCATCAATGGTGGACCTGGACCTTCCTTCCAATCTTCTCGAGGACTTAGACAAGGCTGTCCTCTGTCCCCCCACCATTTTATTTTGATGGTTGAATCCTTCAGCAGAGCTCTGAATTTCAACCGTCGCATGGGCCTCATCACCGGAATTAAATTTGAGAATGGCGTCAAAAACATCAACCACTCCCAGTTTGCTGATGATACTCTTCCACTGGGGGGAGCATCAGTTATCATCGCCAGACGCTTCAAAGCTCTACTAGATCAATTTATGAGCTACTCCGGAGGATTGATAAATTATCACAAGAGCTGTATCTATGGATGGAACGCCTCGGCACAAATTAGTCATAGAATTGCTAACATTTTTGGAGTTCCTTGCAAGCTAGATTGGGAACACTTTACTTATCTGGGCATGCCAGTGAGTGCTGGCAACCTGAGAGCTTCTGCCTGGGATGTTATTATTGACAATATGAAAAGGAAGATACAGCAATGGGGCACCTCCTGGCTTAATCCAGCCGGGCGCCTCATCCTTCTTAAAGCAGGACTTTCTTCTCTGCCCTTGTATTGTTTTACGCTCTTGCAAGCCCCTGCCAATTTTCACAATAAAATGGATGCTCTCCTTCGACAATTTCTTTGGCAAGGAGGGAGAACTGAAACAAAAAAATATAACTTGGTGAGCTGGAAGCAGGTCATTCAACGACATGAGAAAGGAGGGCTAGGAATCAAATCACCTAAACTTCTAAACCTTGCCTTTGCTGGCAAACTTGTTTGGAGACTCATTACTGGTAAGAACGCCTGGTGGAAGACATTCCTAGAAAAAAAATACCTCAGCTTCCCAAGGCATCAGCTTTTGGATCTTGAAGTCCCTAACAGAACATCCTCTAAAATCTGGAGGATGTGTAAAAAATCCATTCCTTTCCTTGAACAAAATACCTCCAAAGTGCCCAAAGGTGGCAGCCACATCAGGATTGGGGAGGATAAAATAATGGGGCAGCAGCCCATAAATCAAAGACCTGGAACACAACAGATTCTAAATTTTTTTCACAGCACAGGAATACAAAATCTGGACCAGATCTCTCATTGGGATGCCCACACTCATTTCTAGAAAGGCTGGACCTTCCCCTGCATTCCTGCAGACATAGAAACTAGCCTCAACAATCTGCAAGCCCATCTTCATGGTATAGCTCCTACCAATCGCCTCGCTGCTGATGACTTTCGTTGGGACCCTTCAGGAACTAATTACACCATAAAGGCTGCTTACCATCAGATCTGTAACAATGTATTCCCCATGACCTTCTAGGCGCAGTGGAGAATGGTTTGGAAGGCAGAATCTCTTCCAAAAATAAATTTTTTTCTTTGGATCCTTCTCGGAGGGAAAGTTCTCACCTCTGAGAACCTTAGAAAGCGAGGAATAATAGGGCCCTCCCGCTATCCAAATTGTCAATCTGATGAAGAGACAAGCCAGCATCTTTTCGTAGGATGCCCTTTTGCTATTGCTTGATGGAAGGAAGCATTTCGTAGCCATGATCTCCCTTGGGAGCCTAGCACAAGCATTACTGAAGCATTGCACATATGGAAAAAAAGCTATCCTTGGAGGAAAAACAAGAACAACATTGCTCGAAGGGTGTGGAATGCTCTGCCCTGTACACTTCTATGGAACATCTGGTTGGCAAGAAACCGCATGATCTTCAAAGGACAAGAAACTAGCGTCAGAAAGCTCTACAACAAAGCCTAGAATCTCAACTTGGAAGCCCTATCCACGAAATGTCAAGGACATTTGAAAGCGCTGGACCTCCATGTAGAAGAAAGGAACTACATAGGGTATCTTCTAGATAGAAACAATATAGCTCAAAATGAAAGCAATCCCAGCAGCAGACACAACTCCAGGTATAGCTGGAAACTCAGGATGAAAGACGAGGAATTTGCTCGATGGCTAGGAAATTGTAATATGCATTATCTCTTCTTTGATGGTGCCTCCAAGTCCAACCCAGGAATGGCTGGGGCTGGAGGACTCATCTGCAATGGCAACAGGGACGTTCTAATGGATTATGAATGGGGTCTGGGCACTTTATCTAATAACAGAGCAGAAGCCTTAGCTCTCTACCAAGGCCTGCTTCAGCTTCAAAAACTCGGCATCTACACAGCAGTTATCATAGGAGACTCATCTATTGTTATTAATCTGATGGTAAGCAACAGAAAAGCTTCAAATCTGTCTCTTCAGCAAATCATAGAGCGCTGCCAAGCCGTTGATCAGCAGATGAAAGGAAATCTCTATTATCATGTACTTCGAACCCTCAACAAAGAAGCTGATAAAAGGGCCAATAGAGCTTGTTCACATGTTGTTGGAAATCTTAGGTGTAACGGTGTAGACCAGCTCTCCTTCTTGCCATGAACAGACATCTTCTACTCTGTATTCCCTTCCCACAGCAAAACTCTGCCTCTGGATTCCGAAAACCCAATCTCATATCCCCTGCAATGTCACAAAGCCTCTTGAGTACGATGCCCACAGATATATTCTCTACACTCTCAAGATTCCTCTTTTTCTGTAATGGACCTTTAATCTCTGTGCTCCCTCATGTTTATGAGTTTTCCCTTATCCCTTTGAGCGCACTCACTCAACCATTGATTACTGTCTCCCTCTACTTCACCGATCCCTGTTCAAAGCTCCATGTCTATGCGTCTCTCAATCCTTCTGACTTTGTTTTTACTGCACCCCTGACTTCAACGCCCCTCTCCGACTTACCTGCTCCCTGTCACGGTAATCGGTTTCGCAGGGCACATTGCAATCTTATGAAACGGGTGAAGATCTATAGGCGGCATTCTCACCATCATTTAAATTTCAAACTATGAAATGCAAAGTGCGCTTTTTATTATTCCACTTTGTTAGAATTTATACCACATCTATCTTTTTCAATGTAAATCTAGCCAGATGCAAAAAATAAATTGATGTCAACCACATCGACTCTTGGCTCCCCTCTGGCCAATACCTACTTGTAATTCTGGAGCTTCGCCTCCTTTTTTTTCGAATATTAATCCAGCAACCGACTTTGTAAAAAAAAAAAAAAACAACATTTTACCCATATCTTATTGGATATTTATAACACAACTTGTTTTGTTCTTCACATGCATATACATATACATAGATGTGACCAAAGACAACATCGAAACATATACTTAAACTACTTTGTCTCAACCGACAAACAAGGAAGAATACATAGCCCACATCTGATCATCCATCTCCCATGTAGGTTCATCACGCCCAAAGTGCTTCCATTGCACTTTAACCTACTCGATTTCTCAATTTTGGAGCATGAGAATATTTTTCTGCAAAACACATTGAGGTTTCAACTGGAATTCTCCTTCTAGTTCCGCCTAAAGTAAAAACTAATAAATAACATGATCAATATCTGTTACATATCTTTTAAGCAATGAAACATGGAAAAAATAATGTAATTTCACTGTTGGAGGTAGTGCAAGTATGTATCCCACCATTCCAATCCTCTTAAGAATCTTGAAAGGCCCACAATGTCGAGGTTTCAGCTTTGCACATGACCCAATCCTCAAGGAGCTCTTATTTTTCTTGATGCGCAAGTACACATGTTCCCCAACCTGAAACTCCTTAGATGCACTATGCTAATCTCCATAACTCTTTTGTCTATCATGTGTTGCCTTTAAATTCTTCTTGATGACCTGCACTTCTTGTTCCATCTCTACCGAAATTTCTGGTCCAATCAATACCCTATTAACTGGGTCACTCTAGTTGATAGGAGTATTACAACTATGCCCATATATTACCTCAAATAGAGTCATCCTCAGAGACTCCTGATACCCATTGTTGTAAGCAAACTAAACCATAGGTAGATACTCTTCCCACTTTTGTTTTTGATGCATCACATACATCCTCAACATGTCCTCCAAAATATTGTTGACTCTCTTTGTCTATCGATCTACCTGCGAATGATAAGTTGTGTTGAAGGCCAACTGTATACCCAAACCTGCAAATAATTATTTCCAAAACATAGAAGTGAACTTAGCTTTTCGGTCTGACACAATATTCTTCGGTACACCTTGCAACATCACTACATATCTGATAAATACTTGCACCATGTCATTGGGTGAATAAGTAGACTTCACCAAAATTAAGTGCACTACCTTTTTCGACCTGTCCACCACAAACATGATGGAATCATGTTGTCTAGATGTCCCTCAAAATACTATAATTAAATCCATATAAATTACCTCCCATTTCCACTTTGGAATCCAAATCAGATGTAGTAAACCACCTGGATGCTTACACTCTACCTTTACCTGTTGACAATCCAAACATCTAGCCACAAAATTTGCCACTTCCTTCTTCATATTCAGCTAATAGTAGAGCTTGTTCACCGATGTCAATGTTTTCTGATATCCTGTGTGACCTAAATATGATTTAGCATGAAATTATCTCAAGATAATATTCTTGAGCTCACTCTTGTTTGACACATAGATCATGTCCCTAAATCTGACTAAACCATTATTTGTGAGATGATAGTCCACATCCTATTCACTTGTACCCTGTTGTAACTTGTGCCTAATATCCCTATACTTGTCATCCTGTTATCCAGCTTGTAATATTTGATCATGTAGATATGTCCCATAAGAACTGCTATATGATTTACATTTAACCACCTTCTAATAGCATCTACAACCCTGTTTTCCTTTCCCTTAATGTACCTGATATAGACGTTAAGCTCACTGATCATGTCCAACTATCTAGCTTTCATGGCATTCAAATTTGGCTGGTCAAATAAGAATCTCAATCCACTATGGTCGTTCATCAATACAAACCCCCTACCAAGAATAGAGTGACTCCACATATTCAATGCATGGATGATTGCTTACAACTAAAGATCATGTGTAACATAGTTCTTCTCGTTCTCATTATATTTCCTTGATTCGTAACATACCACTTGTCCCTCTTTCATGAGGACACCACCAAGTCCTCTTTTGAAATCATTTGTACATACCACAAATTCTTTGTCTCGATATGCAATCATTAAAACTAGAGCATTTGTCAACAAATCCTTCAATTGCTCAAAACTCGCTGCACATTCCTCTGTGCACTCAAATTTTTTACCTTTCCTCTACAATGATGTAATAGGATAGGAAATATGAAAGAAGTTCTTGATGAAATTCCTATAGTAACCCGCTACCCCATAAATGGCCTTACCTCATCCACATTCCTAGGAGATTCCCACTCAGAGACAACCTTTATATTTTCTAGATGTGCTTCTATGCCTTCCATGGAGAAAATATGCCCCAAGTATTGTACCTTTGTATGAAATAAATTTCATTTGTTAAGGTTGGCATATTAAATGATGCTCACTTAGAAATCTCAACATTGTTGCTAAGTGTTCAACATGTTCTTCCTTATTCTTAGAATATATCTATATATCATAAATGAATACAATAACAAATTTTTCTAGATAAGGATGAAACACACTATTCATCAAGCACATAAAATTAGTTGGGGAATTAGTCAAACCAAAAGGAACCAAACCAAACTCATAATGCCCACACCTGATCCTCAAATAGTCTTGTAGATGTCAACTTCTTTGATGCATACCTGATGGTATCCTGATCTCAAGTCAATCTTCGAGAACACTGATACTCCCTTCAACTGTCAAACAAGTGATCAATCCTCAACAACGAATACTTGTTCTTGATGGTCAATGTTCGGTCGCCCAAATACCATATTTTTATA
This sequence comes from Pinus albicaulis, assembly GCA_034641835.2. Taxonomy (NCBI): domain Eukaryota; kingdom Viridiplantae; phylum Streptophyta; class Pinopsida; order Pinales; family Pinaceae; genus Pinus; species Pinus albicaulis. The sequence goes on along the minus strand of CM076569.1, from coordinate 881,701,617 downwards.
GAATTTTCACTGAATCAAGCTCAATTCACTTTTAAACCATATTTCTCTTTCCCATAAACTAATTTCATGATTACATTAGGTTTAGACTTACAATTTCCCAATGCATTTGTTTTAGTGTTTTTGAGTGAATTTATGATTAAATATTGAAAAATAACATGTGTTCACATATATATGAAAGTGGGATGAGTTTCATGATGTTTGTAGGAATAATTGAAGACTTCAAAAAAGTGATATTTGACCACCAAGCCTCAAATTCGAATTTCTAGGTTTGATGAAGATTTGGGAGATTCCTTTAGGCATGCTTCATGGAGAAGAATCATGGAAGTTATCAAATATATTAGAGATTTGTGGGAGGATTTGTAGAGATGTTAATTTCTAAGTGTTAGCACATGGTTGTAAGCACATGAGATATTTGTGGAGCTAGGAGAGATTTGTGGATCTCAAACATTTGTTAGCTATCTCAAGTTTATGTATAAATAGGAGCGCCTCCTCCATTCCAAAGGGTGGACTATTGGAGCATGTATCCAACTTATTATGAAATAGAGTAAATATTTCTTTTACATAAATTTCCATTCTATAGTTTTATATGTAAATTGCTTTAATGTAATGTATAAATTTATGGAATAGTTTGTTACTTTGCTCTTAGGAGAATTGAGCTCACTCCAAATGGATCAAGGAAGCATTCTATTTACATTTGTGCATTGTTGTAAATATATGTTAGCATTTTTCATTTTTTGGGTTAAGATTGTATTTCTTATTTTAATTGTGAATATTTATTGTATAAACTCACTTGCATGCCATGGCCATTTAGATAGTGAAAATGGTTTCACTTGAATGATTAGATTCATTAAGAAATGTTACTGATGAAATGGGAACTATTACCTCAAAACATGAACTCTAGCAAAAAAGACTCAAAAAACATGAAAAAACGCCCCAAAAACAAAAAGTGTGTATTCCAAAATGAATTTGTTTTTTTTCTCAAGGTCAAATTTCACCTTTTTATAAAATTATGCTAAAAATGAAACTGTTTCTTGAAAAAATGATTGAAAAAACACCCCCAAAACAAAACAAGTTGATGCTGGAATAATAAAAAAAACATTGTGTCACACTTTTGACACATTGTAACAATGGAATTAAAGACAACATATTAGGACATTGAAACATCGCAAAATTCTAAATTTTTTTCTATATGATGTTAAATATAAACAAAATCATGTCTGAAGGGCTTATCATTTCGAACAATTTTTATCCATGTTGTTAAACTTAAAATATCTTGACTCTAAACAACCCTAAAATTGTAATTATTTTCAACCATAACATTAAAGATAAAATTTTGTAGCACATAAAAAACTTAATGACAAGTTGTAAATCTCAAGTTTTTAAATCTTAAGTTTTCAAGATACTTGAACCATGAAATTATGGAGAAATTATATGACTTAAACAATTTTTAAAAATGAACAAGTAAATGAAAAATTTATTATTTATATATTTGTTTGTTTATATATAAAAACATACTTTTTATTTTTTTTAATTGTTTTTATATATTTTAAATTATAATTGTTTTAGTTTTAAGAAAATAAAAATTTAAAATTAAAATCTTCATGTTTGTTTATATTTTAAAACATATTTATTTTTATTTTTATTTTTTTTAAATAATAATTGTTTTAATTTAAAAAAAATTAAAAAAAAAAAATATTTTTATTTTTTATTTATAATTTATAATTTGTTTTTATTGTTTTTTTATATTTTAAAATTTTAAATGAATAGTGTTTTTTTAATTTTAAATAATACATTTCTTTTATTATAACATTTTTTGTTTAAAAAAAAATTAATTTTTTTAAATAGTTTGTGTTTAAAGAAATAAAATAAAAAAATGAAATTAATTTGCCGCCTGTCGGGGGCCAGAGGCAGGCTGGGTAGCTCTCGATGACCCCACCTGACGGGCCTCTAGCCCCCAGATGGGTGGAGGGCGATTTCGAGAATCACCCCTGGCTGGGCAGAGGGTGATTCTCGGAATCGCCCTCTGCCCAGCCGGGGGTGATTCTCGGAATCGCCCTCTGCCCAGCTGGGGGTGATTCTCGGAATCACCCTCTGCCTAACCGGGGTGATTCTCGGAATCACCTTCTGCCCAGCTAAGGGTGATTCTTAGAATTTCCCTTTGCCCAGCCGAGGGTGATTCACGGAATCTCCCCTCGCCCAGCCGATGGTGATTATCAGAATCGCCCTCCACCCAACTGGGGGTGATTCTCGGAATCATGCTCTGTCCAGTCGGGGGCCAGAGGTAGGCCGGGCAGCACTGGGTGGGTGGAGGGTGATTCTGAGAATCACCCCCGGCTGGGCGGAGGGAAATTACGAGAATCACCCTCGGTTGGGCAGAGGGCGATTCCGAGAATCATCCCTGGCTGGGCAGAGAGTGATTCCGAGAATCACCCCTCGGTGGGCAGAGGATGATTCTAAGAATCACCCCTAGCTGGGTGGAGGGCGATTCTGAGAATCACCCCCGGCTCGGCGGAGTGCAATTCCGAGAATCACCCCCTGCTGGGCGGAGGGCCATTTCAAGAATCACCCCCGGCCACCGGGGGCTAGAGGCCGGTCGGGCGGTGCCGTTGAGGGCTGCCTAGCCTGCCTCCAACCCCCGACGGGCGCCAAATTATTTTTTATTTTATTTTATTTTTTTCAAACACAAACTATTTAAAAAAATTAATTTTTTTTTTAAACAAAAACTATTATAATAAAAAAAAATGTATTGTTTAATATAAGAAAAAAAAAAAACTATCAGCCGGGGGCTAGAGGCTGGTCGGGCGGCGTCGTCGAGAGCTGCCCAGCCTGCCTCCGATCCCCGACCCCCGACGGGCGCCAAATTATTATTATTATTATTTTCAAACACAAAATATTTAAAAAATGTATTTTTTTTTAAACAAAAAATATTTTAATAAAAAAAAATGTATTGTTTAATATAAAAAAAAAACCTATTCAATTAAAATTTTAAAATATAAAATAAAAATAAAAAAAAATTAAAAAATATGTTTTAAAAAATAAAACTAGGGGTGATTCTTGGAATCGCCCTCTGCCTAACTGGGGGTGATTCTTGGCATCGCCCTCCGCTCAGCCGGGGGTGATTCTCGAAATCACCCTCTGCCCAGCCGGGGGAGATTCTTGGAATCTCCCTCTGCCTAGTCGAGGGTCGGAGGCCAGCCGGGTGGTGCCATCGAGGGCTGCCCAGTCTGCCTCCCACCAGCCCGGAGCCATAGGCAGGCTGGACAGCCCTCGACGGCATTGCCTGGCCTGCCTCCGGCCCCCGGCTGGGTGGAGTGTGATTATGAGAATCACGCCCGGCTCGACAGAGGGTGATTCTGAGAATCGATCCCGGCTGGGCGGAGGGAGATTCTGAGAATCACCCCCAACTGGGCAGATGGAAATTTCGAGAATCGTCCCCAGTTGGGCAGAGGACGATCAGGTGGCGTCGTTGAGGGCTGCCTAGCCTGCCTCCAGCCCCCGGCTGGGTAGAGGGCGATTCTCGTAATTTCCCTCCGCCCAGCCGGGGGCTGGAGGCAAGCCAGGTGACGCCTTTCAATGACGAAGATTGGGTTTTGGATCTATTTTTAGGTTCAGGTAAGTTTTATTGTACAAATTTAAATTTAAATATTTTATTTTTTACTTTTTATGTCTTTATACTAATTTTCTTACCTATTTCTTTTTTACTTGATGATTAGGTACAACACTAGCATGTTGCCTACCAAAAGGAAGAAATTGCTTTGCCATTGAGAAAGACCCAGTGCAATGCAAATTTATTCAACAAAGAATTAACGCTCTTGAATTCCTTCCAGATGCGAAGAAAGAAGTTGGTTTGAGGAAAGGATATTTTAATGAATCACGTGTGGCAAAAAAATCAAAGGAATCTCAACCACCATTATATGGAATTATTGGAAAGGGACACTTTGGAAGATTTGCAAACATGAAAGATCCATTAGAATATGACAATGACCAAAATGAAGTAGAAAATGTTGTGGAAGAAGCCATCAATGATGTTCTAGATGATGTTGAACATGTATTAGTTGATATTGTTGAGGATATTTAAGTTATGTTTGCAAACAAAGCTCATTTTTGAGATCTATTAATCAATTTTACTTGTAATGTTTAGACTTTGATATTTTATGAGAAGAATCATTATTTTTTGCAAAAAACATGTGCTTACTATTATTTTTTGACATAAAATTTCAATAAAAATGCTATTTTCTTAAGTTTTTTTGTTACGATTTTCCCAAAAAATAGTTTATTTAACATGTTTTTTTAAGAAAAATTCTCTAAAAGTGTATTTTTTGCATTCTATTTGTATTGAAAATTTGTATTTTTTTGTCAGATCGTTCAAAATATTGGTTTTTTAGCGACAATGATTTGATGTGCATTGAAAAATTAATTAGCAATACATAAACTTGTAGAAAATATAAACTTTATAATATTGACCCTTTTTTCATTTTTTATTTATGTGAAAAAGTGAAGATATCATTACAAATTTTTATTTAGAAAAAAATTATTTTATTTTCTTTTTAAAACACAAGTACATAAATGCACTTAAAAATAAACATCTCACAGAAGAAGAAGACATTAGAAAATGTATAGTGTCAAAATCAATCCTCTAAAAAAACATTGGTAATGATATGCCACCACTATTCAAAATCGACATAAAAAGCATCACGGAAATTTAAAAAAAAAAAATTAAAGTGCCAAAAACATGCTTCAAAAAAAATTTGATTTTGCATCACCACTTTTCAAAATCGGGTGTTTTTCCTGCTACGTCAAAAAGTAGGTACTAGTGCAGTTACCTATTTCATCAGTAACAGTGTTTCAAATAAAGCAAGACAAATGAGGTTCTAAGTTAGAGTCTCTTCTTTGTTAACTAGGATTTAATTGATATCATTGTTCACTTTTTCACATGCTTTCTTAGATTACATTTATATGCTTTATTTCTATGCTTTGGTAATCTAGATAAGTGAAAAATGGTTTTTTTTTAATGAATAGAAGCAATAAGGAAGGACAACTAGGATCATTGTTAACTTTTTCATATGCTTTCACAGAGTAGATTCACATGCTACAATAATTGAGCATTTTTAAGGATGTTCTAGGTTTATTTCATGCAAATAGGATAGAACTAGCTACATCTAAGATCCATATTCTTCGGTTTGCTTCTAAGACTACGACCCCGGATTGATATTAAAATAAATGCTCTAATTTATCCCAATAAATTAGACTGAAATTTTTGGTGCCGTTAACAGGGAAGCATATTTAGACAGAGCTAGTTAGAAGGTTTATGATTAGACATATAAATTAGGAAAGTAGATACCCAAAACAAACCCCACTAACTACTAGCCCATTTGAAAAACAAGATCTAGAAAAAATGATGTTAAATAATCCATTTAGAGAAGGTGGGTATGCCACCACAAGGATCTTCTTAAATCATTGTCCGCAATTTAGAATGACCACTAGGAATTAATCTTCATTTCAGAAGATAGAATATGAACAAAACATTCATAAAGAGGATCCACAAGAAGAGAACCTAAAAGCTTCTTTTAGTTGTCTTTGGAAGGAGACCAATGAGTCATGGATCACATGAAATGAAGATCAAACATTATAGCCAAAAATTGAAGAATTTATAGCATGTATATCATAAGATCCCTTGTGCATTCAAAATTTTGAAGAAATTCTACAAGAAGAGTTTTCTAGTATGACAGTTGACGAGAACCAAAGACTTAAAGATCGCATTAAAACTTGGTTTCAACTTGTCATTAGGCTACAACACCACTCCATTTTTCCACATTCCTTAATAACAAATCTTTATGATCAACTAACATTTCATGTCCAAGTATTCATTAAGGTATATTTTTCAAACTCGGATGTGAGTCTACTTATGATCGTGTTACGCAAATGGATGCATTGGAAATTCTCTTATACTAAGAGAATGACTTTTCTTTTTCAAAATAGAGTAGGATTGTAGAAATTATAAAAAATACATATCTGTCCTGGATTCCCCTGATCTAACAATGTGCTACTATTAAATACATAATCGCTTCTACAAATATTTTCGGAATTAAAAACAAAATCACCAATTACAATATCATGAAGAAAGATCAATCACACACAACACAGATAATTTTACTGGAGAAAGTTTATAACTAAAAAACCCACTATCTTCTATTTTATATGATATCATGGATCATGAAACAATTACATACAAAGCTCCAGTCCAAGAGCCCTAAGTACATTAGCTAATTGTCTCACACTGTCATACAAAAATTGTCAAGTTCCTCAGCCAATTTATTGTCTCCAGACAACCTGCCTCCACTGCGCAATCTCTGCTGATAGAAATACTTGAATGAATGAATCTTGTCTGCCTTTACTGCGCAATCCTCATGGGCACATCCGATGTCCGTGTGGTTGCATGTGTGCAACTGGATAGCATCACAACTGATAGTTTACTTCCCTTTCACTTAGAACTCAATTGGGTATCCACTGGATCTGACATGCATGAAATTAATAATAGTAAGTCTTCAGTTGCATGTGAGACCACTAATTGTGAATTAATTAATAATTAATTCACTTGATCTCTCACTATTGTATCTTCAGTTACAACTAGCACAACTGATTTTAACTCACTTAACTGAGTTAAACTACTTTACAACTTGCACAACTGCACTTCTAACCCTGTTACAATTTCGAATAACTTAGCTACAACTAAGTTAACCTACATGTCCCACCAACCAACCACTTCACTCGAAATTCCTTTAGATAATTGATTTTCCAGTTCAGTTAACTATTTCCAAGTGCTCATTGAGAATAGAATATATTTTATTGTCCAACTAATGTTAAGGGATAATAATAGTATACATGCATCTATAAATAGACATGAATTCTATAAAAATATTATGCACATACATCTATAAATAGACATACACCTAAAAATAGCCTAAGGCTCCATCCTAGTGTAGGTGCTTAATTTTCACTAGGATCTTCCCGTTGAATCTCAACACTCCCTCTCAACAAGAAATGGATTATCCTTCACCCTGATCCTGCCTCTATGGTATTTGAATTTTCTCCTGGTGAGTGCCTTCATCAGAATATCTGCATCCCGATCTTCCGTGGTAATGTACTGAAGCAACATGATTCTCCTCTACACAGAATCTCCGAGATTATGATAGTGGATATCTATATGCTTAGATCTATCATGAAACACATGATTAATAGAGAGTTTAATGCAACTCTGATTATCACAATGAATCACTGTCGGATCCATATGAGAACCAAACAAACCAACCAAGATCTTTCTCATCCATATAGCCTCACATGCAGCTTGAATCACTGCCATGTATTCCGCTTCCACTGAACTGAGTGCCACGGACCTCTGCTTCCTACTATACGAAGAAAAAACTATAGACTCGATACTAAAGATCCCTCCTGATGTGCTCTTTCTATATGATGGACTGCCCTCCCAATCTGCATCCGTGAAGCCATGCAAATTCACTCCATCCATATGTCTATACCATAAACCATACTCTGATGTGCCCCTCAGGTATCTCAGGACATGCTTAATCGCCTTCCAAAAGATCTTGGTAGGCTTAAGACCCTGCATGTGAAACTTACCGAGTATCTCCCTTGCATACTTGCCTTGAGACACAAAAAGTTCACCATCTCGCTACCATATTTCCAATCCAAGGAATTAATGAAGGAGGCCCATATCATTCATTTAGAACTCCCTTTCAAGATCATACTTGCATGAGTGTATCAACTACTCATCACCAGTCAATATTAAATCATCAACATAAAGAACAATGATTAAAAGCTTACCCTCCACCACAATTTGGTATAGGTTTGCATCTACACTTTTGGTGAAGCCCAATCCGATGAAATAATTGTCTATATGAGTGTACCAAGCACAGGGTGCTTGCTTCAGCCCATACAACGCTCTTTTGAGTTGGCACACATGCGACTCGCTGTTGAAGATCTCAAAACCTTTAGGCTGCTCTATGTACACCTCTTCCTCAATGATCCCATTTAGAAACTTAGTTTTCACATCCATATGAATGTGCCAGCCCATTTGCGCTGAGAGAGAAAGGATGGATCTTATGGAAGAATACCTTGCAACATGTGCAAAGGTCTCTTCATAAGCTATCCCCCTCAATCTGTGAGAAGCCTCGGGCCACAAATATGGCCTTGTATTTCTCCACACTCCCATCAGCAACTTGTTTTACCTTGTAGATCCATCTCGAACCTACCACTGATTTATCAATTGACCTTGGAACAATTTCCCAAGCACTGTTTTTGACAATGGAGTCATACTCCTCCACCATTGAATCTACCCATGTGGGATCCTGCACTGCTTCCTGAAAGGAAGATGGTTTAGTCACAATAAATTTGCTCATGAGAGCCATGAATCCAGTAAATCGGTTAGGAGAATATCTTTGTCTTAGGGGCTCCTACATTTTGTGCAGCATTAACTCTCAGCCTATCAGTGTCCGTGGTACGCCTTCTGCCATTTCTGATGGATGGATCTGCATCAGTGGAATCCTCCACTCCATGAACCTACTCATGCGGATGATCCACATCTTGAGACTCATCTTTGGGAACTAACAATTCCTCCTTCGCATGCAAGTCTAGCTCCCTCTCAAGCGACAACCGCATGGCTTTCCCTCATCGAATTTTATATCCCATCGCACAACAGTCATTCTACTGTTTGGAAAATACACATGATAATTATGGGGTGTTTTTGTCTACCCCAAAAAATTCCCATCTTTAGCAGTTGGCTCCAGCTTCTTCCTGGCATCCTTAGTCACATGCACATAAACAAATGAGCCAAAAATCTTAAAGTGTGAAACATCTGGTTTCTTACCAGTGAATGCTTCTTCAGGTGTACTCATGCCAAATACTCTATGAGACAACGTTTTTGCACATAAACCACAGTGTTGCATGCTTTCTCCCACAAATGCTTTGGTAGGCCTTGATCAAGCAACATTGCTCATGCTGCAGCCACGATCATTCTTTTCTTCCTCTCCGTGACCCCATTTTGCTGTGGGTTATGAGGCACTATGAGTTCTCTTCGAATTCCTTATTTGCTGCAGAAGTTCTTGAATTCGTTAAAGATGTATTCTCCACCATTATCCCTCCTAAGAGCCTTCACTTGCTTCCTCGACTCTTTCTCCACCAATGCCTAAAACTCACAGAACTTTGAGAATGTTTGATCCATATTTTGCATGAAAAAGATCCAATATTTACAAGAAAAGTCATCAACAAATATTACATGGTACTTATGTTTTATTGTTGAAGCAACTGAGAATGGTCCCCACAAGTCTATGTGAATTCTCTCAAGGATCCCCGAAGAACATTTCTCCTTCTCTTGAAAAGTGGAATTTACATGCTTCCCCATGGTACAACCATTTCACTAATCTAACTGAGCAAGTGTTCCCATTGGAAGTCCAGTAGATATTTGTTGCATGACTTTCAAGGCTCCATGATGAAGATGGCCCAATTGTCTGTGCCATAATTCACCCTCATCCTGGCTCACCACTTTTTATTTCTTTCCCATCATGGCAGCGCATCCATCTACCTCCAACTTGTAGATATTCTTAACTCGAGTCCCTATTCTCTTGGCTTGACCCATTGTTTGATGTCTCATGAAAGCTTTTCCATCACTTAAAACAACGTCATAGCCTCTGTCCTCCAACATTGCGACTGAGACCAAATTTTTCTTCAGACCTAGAACATGCATAACATCTTTTAACTGAAATGGTTTACCTGAATCCCTTTGAAAGGTAATGGTACCAATCCCAGTAGCACTGCACTGTCCGTTGTCACCCATCTCTATGTGCATTTGGAGATCTTTCTCCTCCAAGTCACTAAAAAGTTACTTATCTCCCGCCATGTGAAAGGAAGCACCACTATCCAAATACCACATCAATCCCAATGAACTTGACACCATGCATGCAATCAAGGAGAAGTCAAGCTCAAATTTCAAGGCAAGGGCCTCACTAGTTACAGCTCCATCAACCTTATTGTTCTTCTTCTTTTCTGGATAGTTAGTAGCAAGATGCTGATGTTCATGTCAGTGAAAACACTTCAACTTGGACATATCTAGCTTCTTCCCTTTGGAGTCAGATTTAGAATGGAATTTCTTCCCCTTCCCCTTCTTCACCTTGGCAGCCAAAGCACAATCCTCTTCATCATCGTGCTTTGATGCAGAGCCATCTTCGGTGTTCCACCTAAACTCTTCCTGCATTAGATCCGACCACAGTCATTCCCAATCCGGAAATTTTTCTTGTTCATTGACAGAGTCTTCACAACTGTGCCAACTCTTAGGAAGTCCCAAGAGATCCAAGCTCACCAAATCATCATCAGCAATAGTTATTCCCACACTCTCCAGTTCATCCCGACATTGGAAAATCTTTGTGAGATACTTTGGAATGGTGTCGCCCTTTTCCATCTTGATCTTTCTGAGTTTATCTTTGAGCACCAATTCCTATGGTTGCTGCTACTTTGGAATAGATTCATCAAAGCCTTACACATAGCATATGGTGTGGATTTCCCATGGAGGCTTGAGAAAATGTGGTCTCTTACTCCCTCCAACAGGATCCTCCTCGCCTTTTCCACTTTCTTTTTCCATGCATCAATATTGGCAGTGTCTGACGAAGCAGGTGATATAGGTGGATATTGGTGGTCACCTTCCTATTCCACTTGGGGCCCCACCATTGTCTCTTTAATTTTTTTCATTTTCGGCACAACTTACTATTTTTAGCAGTTTTTCGGGTCCTGAACTTTCGGAGCCGTTTTGAGGCCCTAAACGACGTTTTTTGGGAAAACAGAGAGAAAGATGGGTCCATGGATCGATGTTGCTCGTTCAAAATTTGTAGTCCTTGGATAGATATTTCTAACACGGTATGGTACGCGTCAAACGAAGATCGTGTGCCAAAGTTATGCCCCTGGGAAGTTGAAACACCAATTTACCCAAATGGGGCCCATAGTTTTGGCGCTTCATCTCCTAGGATTAGGGTTTTCGCTGTTTAGGATTTCTCATTGTTTCTAAATAATAAATAGGCCCTTGAGCCTCATTGTAACTTAGTTCAGAGGCCTGTAGCCACCACATCTCTTCTCAGAGATAGCTACCAGCGCCCTAGCTAGTTTTATTTCCATTCTTTCTGTAAGCAAATTTCAGTTCTTTGATATTAATGAAATGAAGTGTTATTTACACTGCATCTCTGTATTTATGGTTATGTGTTTATTCTATTTCGTTCCTTCATAAATCTAGATCAGTGGTATCAGAGGGGTCTTATTTTTCTCGATCCTTCTTTGCATGTCCCCAACGAGGTCGGGGTATAAGGAGTTAGGGCTCGATCTGGTGGAACCTTTGCAAGATCAGCCTCGCAAGCCCCGACGGACGCCCATGGTGGACAAAAAGAAAGATGAGGGAGCAGGAGATCCTATCAAAATATTGCTCGAGGAGGCCCTTGAAAAACAAAGGAATGCGATGATGGATAACTTTGCCCAGATCCTTCAACAACTACCCACCGACGGTGCATCTGCATCCAACAGCCACTCTGGAGGTGTGACTCCTTTTAAGGTACAAGTAAATTTTTACAATCCCATATTGGAAGGTCAAATATATGTAGATGCTTTAGATAGAGTGTTGAATCTATTAGAAGGATATTTCTCGATTCATGACTTTTCCGACAGGGAGAAGATTATTTTTTCACTTTTCAAAGCTACCCCCCATGTCAAGGACTGGTGGGAAACCCACTATGAGAAAAAGGACGAGACAGAACCCTCTCTTTTCTCGGCCGTACCAACTTGGCATTCTTTCTGAGACGCCATCAAGGAACAATACTATCTCATTGGGAGCTATGAGGACAAGTACATACAATGGACCACGCTACGACAACAAAGGAATCAAGATGTGCATGAGCTGACGAATCTGTTCCATACCCTGCGCACCAAGTTGGGTATCAAAGATTCAGAGAAACATCTGGTGCTAAAGTATCACAGTTGTCTGCAAAGATACATTCAGGAGGAAATGGAGTTCCTTGACATCTCCTCGCTTGGTACGACATACTGGTATGCTGCCAAGATTGAGCAGAAATTCAAACAAAAGAAGTGAGACTTTGGATCTGCGAATCAAAAGCAAGGGAAAGGTGCTCCCAAACCAGAGAACAAAGGACAGAGCCAAGGCATGGCAACTCAAGACAACCTGTCGAAGCCACAAGAAAAGAACAAAACTGCAAAGCCAAAGAAGGACACGGGAAAGTGGTGTGAGTTCCATAAGAGCTCCACTCACAACAAAAGTGAGTGTCGGGCCAAGCAGGCGCTGGTGGCCGAGATGTGGGCTTCTGAGTCAGATGCATGCTCCAACTCTGAATCAGAACCTGACAAGGGGAATGAAAAAGGGAAACAGATTATTGATGCGGATCCCAATGCCACTGTTGCCACGACGAAGATCTAGAAGGAGGAACCGGAAGATCCAGAGGAGAAGGAACGTCTCTTCCACTCCTAGATGTGGGTAAAGGGCTCCTCGGTACAGTTCATTGTCAACAATTGGAGCCAAAAATAACCTCATTTTAGCAGACGCCATGAAGCATTTGGGCTTTCCGACCATAGCTCACCGACATCCATACACCATCGGGTGGCTTCACTAAGGACGAGATCTCCGCGTCAGCCAGCAGTGTCTCCTTCCCTATAACATCAAGCCCTTCACGGATGAGGTATTATGTGATGTTGATCCTATTGATGTTTCTAATGTATTATTAGGAAAACCATACATGTGGAAGCGTCATGCTGTGTATGAGTCTCGGCCTCGCGCTATTATTGTTACTTTGGGAAATAAGTTGTACAAGATACTAGAGGTACCACCTCCTGCCGCTATCTCTTTGGTTACTGCAAAAAAATGCAGTAAGCTCATTTCCCAAACCAGGAAATTCATTTTCCTGATGATCCGCCCCCAGGGCAAGAAGAAGATTGTGGCCATGACCTCCAGACAGGGCTCCTCTACACGACAACAAAAAATGGATAAGGTTGTGGAGGAGTACGGTGACATCTTCACCTCACTCACAGGGGTTCCTCTGCACTGTCAGGTCAAGCACCTGATTGATCTGACCCTAGGTGCGCCGCTACCCAATGGACCGATCTATCGGCACTCTGTTATGGAGAGCGATGAAATCAAGAGGCAGATTCAGGAGTTGCTGCAGATAGGCCACAACCGACCAAGTTCATTGCCCCGTGGGAGCCCGATTGTGTTGGTACAGAAGAAGGATGGGACATGGAGAATCTGTATTAACTATCGGGCGCTGAACAAGATCACTATCCATAATAGGTACCCGATCCCACGGATTGATGACCTTCTGGACCAACTCAAAGGTGCAAAATATTTCAGCAAGATTGATTTTAAGTCGGGGTATCACCAGGTACCGATTGAACCCTCTGATGTGTGAAAGACTACCTTCAAAGCCAAGGAAGGCCTTTTCGAATGGCTGGTCATGACTTTCGGGTTGATGAATGCTCCCACAACCTTCATGAGGATGATGGACGACATCTTGCGGCCATTCACCAACTCATTTGTAGTGGTGTACTTGGATAACATTCTGATCTTCAGCTAGACTTGGGAAGAGCACCTTCAGCACATCCGACAAGTCCTCCAAACATTGCGGCAACACAAGTTGTGTGACAATTTGGAGAAGTGCACTTTTGGCATGACCCAGGTTCAATATCTGGGATACATTATTGATGAAAGGGGGGTGCATGTGGATCCAGCCAAGATCCAAGTCATTCGGGATTGGCCAGCCCCAACCACTATAACAGAGCTTCGTAGCTTTCTGGGTCTTGCTAATTTCTATCGGAGGTTTGTGTTGGGATTCTCTCATATCACTTGGCCCTTGAGTCAAGTCACCAAGGGAGGAGCGAGAGCAAAAAATTTTTGGTCGGAACCTCAACAGAAGGCGTTCACAGAACTGAAAAACCGCCTCTGTTCTGCCCCAGTGCTCACTTTACCAGACTTGCAACAGCCATTTGAGATCGAGACAGATGCCTCCGACTATGCTATTGGGGCAGTTCTTACTCAACAGGGACATCCAGTGGCATTTCACAGTGAGACATTGTCTGACACAGTTCGCAAGTACCCCACATATGACAAAGAAATGTACTCCATTGTGCAAGCTTGTCGACAATGGAAGCATTACATTTTGGGGAAGGAAACAATCATTCATACAGACCACAGGCCCCTGCAGTTCATACAGACACAAGGGAAGTTGCAGAATGATCGCCATCAGAAGTGGTCTACATATCTGCAACAGTTTCATTTGAACATCAAGTATAAGAAGGGTAGCACCAATCATGTTGCAGACTGCCTCAGCCGACCACCGATCATGGCACTCACCACTGTGCTCAACTCTTGTGGGCACGAGACTTCTGATTGGTCGCTTCTCTATGAGAGTGACCCAGAATTCGGCCAAACTTACAAGGCACTCTTGGGGGGTACGCAAGTTCCAAATTTTCACCTCCAAGATGCACTTTTATGTCACATGGGACACTTTTGTGTTCCTTCAAGCGAGCGTGCCAAGATGATATGGGAAGCACACTACAGTCGAGTTGCTGGGCATTTCGGGGTCGAGAAAACAGTAGCAATCCTGCAGAAGTATTTTTATTGGCCGAACCTTCGAAAGGATGTCGAGAAGCACATCAGATCCTGCACTGCTTGTGCCATTGCCAAACCGACCATCAAGAAGCAAGGCCTATATACTCCTCTACCTACCCCTAGTCGACTTTGGGAATCAATCTCCATGGATTACATGTCGGGCCTGCCTTCTACTAAGCAGGGAAATGACTGTGTTTTCGTGGTCGTCGACAGATTCTCGAAGATGGCCATTATGGCGGCCCGCAAGAAGAATATCACAGCAGAAGCCACTGCTAAACTCTTCTTTGAACGAGTGTGGGTGCACTTTGGGATCCCACAGTCTATCATATCAGATCGGGATAGCAGGTTCCTCAGCACATTTTGGTCCAGCCTCTGGTCGATGTTGGATACCAAGCTCACCAAGTCCACAGCTTTCCATCCCCAAACAAATGGCCAGACAGAGGTCGTCAACAAAATGATTGTACACATTCTGCGCATGTACAATTCAAAGCATCCACGCACATGGGACGAGAGCCTCCCCTATGTACAACATAGTTATAATCGGGCTCTCCACAGTTCAATCGGCCATAGCCCCTTTCAGGTGGGCTTGGGATTCCAGCCACTATGTCCCATCGACGTAGCCATGCCATTTGCAGCTGCTCAGGCCAATTCAGCTCATGTCCAGTCTGAAGTTGACAAAGCAAGTAGCTTCATCGAGCGCATTCAACACATCCGCCAACAAGTTCATGATATATTGGATAGAGCCAATGCCAAGTACAAGCAATGCCATGATCAACACCGGGTGCCACACAACTTCCAGGTGGGTGACAAAGTATGGCTACATTTGCAGAAGGAGCGCCTCACTGGACCCCACCGCAAGCTTCGCCCGCTCCGATACGGGCCGTACACCATCACCAAGGCTGTAGGGAACAATGCATTCGAGCTCAGTATTCCACCATTCCTTGGTCTGCACCCAGTCTTCAATGTGGATTGCCTTCGTCCTTACTTCCCACCTCTACTGGACACCTCAGACATTGCATAACAACTCACACCAACAGAGTTAAACCCAGACTGCATGGAACAGGCCACCACAGATTGTATCATGGACATGCAAATCAAGAACACTCGCCAACAGAAGATCCAACTGTATCGGGTTGTCAAAGCTGGCCAACTCCTGCACTAAGGAAAGTGGTTCACCAGGGACCAAGTTCAGCAGAAATTTCCTCATCTCATGGAGGAACTTAACGCAATGGGGACCATTGCTTCCTAAGGGGGGAGGAATGATCCAGGTGGATATTGGTGGTCACCTGCCTATTCCACTTGGGGCCCCACCATTGTCTCTTTTAGTTTTTCAGTTTTGGCACAACTTACTATTTTTAGTAGTTTTTTGGGTCCTGAACTTCCGGAGCCGTTTTGAGGCCCTAAACGACGTTTTTTGGGAAAACGGAGAGCAACATGTGTCCATGGATTGATGTTTCTCATTCAAAATTTGTATTCCTCGGATAGATCTTTCTAATGAGGTATGGTACGCATCAAATGGAGATCGTATGCCAAAGTTACGCCCCTGGGAAGTTGAAACACCAATTTACCCAAACGGGGCGCATAGTTTTGGCGCTTCATCTCCTAGGGTTAGGTTTTTGGCTGTTTAAGATTTCCCATTGTTTCTAAATAATAAATATGCCCTCAAGCCTCATTGTAACTTAGTTCAGAGGCCTGTAGCCAGCACATCTCTTCACAGAGATAACTACCAGCGCCTTAGCTAGTTTTATTTCCATTCTGTCTATAAGCAAATTTCAGTTCTTTGATATTAATGAAATGAAGTGTTATTTCTGCTGCATCTCTGTATTTATGGTTATGTGTTTATTCTATTGCGTTCCTTCATAAATCTGAATCAGCAGGCTTAGGAACATCATTTTCAATGAATTCCTTCAAGCCATTATCTTCAAGTACTGCCTCCATGCTGTCCTTCCAAGAAATGTAGTTTGGGCTGCCCTTGAGTGCATACCCTAACCTCAGGCCATTGAAAGCCATTTCGATCTTGAATCAGTTGTAGCACCAAGAGAGTCTTTCTACAAATTCAAATTCTTTCCACCAACACACTCAGCTCCTGCTTCACTACTGCAATTTCCCAAGCTCTGATACCATGTAGAAACTATACAAAATACAAGTATGTTTTGGAATCTCCTCATCTAACAATGTGCTACTGTTAAATACAAAATTGCTTCGACAAATCTTTGCGGAATTAGAAACAAAATTGCCAATTTCAATATTATGAAGAAAGATCCATCACACACAACATAAATAGTTTTACCAGGGAAAGCTTATAGCTAAAATCCCCACAATCTTCTATGGTATATTATATCATGGATCATGAAAAAATTACATACAAAGCTCCAATCAAAGAGCCCTCAATATATGAGCTAATTATCTCACACTTTCATACAAAATTTGGCAAGTTCCTTAGTCTATTTACTGTCTCCAGACAACTTGCCTCCACTGTGCAATTCCTGCTAATAGCAATCCCTGAATGAATGCAATCTTGCCTGCCTTGACTACACAATACTCATGGGCACATCCAATGTGTGTGTGTGTGTTTATATGTGTGCAACCGAATAATGTCACAACTGATAGTTTACTTCCTTTCCACCTAGAACTCAACTGGGTCTCCACTGGATCTAACATGCATGCAGTTAATAATAGTAAATCTTCAGTTGCATGTGAGCCATTGATTGTGAATTAATTAATAATTAATTCACTTGATCTCTCACTAGTGTATCTTCAGTGACAACTAGCAAAAATGAGTTTAACTCACTTAACTGAGTTAAACTACTTTACAAATTGCACAACTGCACTTCCAACTCTGTTACAACTTCGAATCACTCAGTTACAACTAAGTCAACCTGCATGTCCCACCAACCAACCACTTCACTCGAAATTCCTTTATCTAACTGATTTGCCACTTCAGTTAACTATTTCCAAATGCTCATTGAGAATGGAATATAGTTTACTGTCCAACTAATATTAAGGGATAATAATAGTCGACATGCATCTATAAATAGACATGCATTCTATAAATAGATTATGCACATACATCTATAAATAGACATACACCTAAAAATAGCCCGAGGCTCCATCATAGTGTAGGTGCTTAATGTTCACTAGGGTCTTCTTGTTGAATCTCAACAAGGATATAATCAACAAATAAAACCAAGTTTGATAGTGTTCTTGTTTTGAAATTTGATTTCACTTATTTTTTTGAAATTTTCATTCGGTGGTGCAATAAGAGCCACCTTGTTCACTAACCATTGGCATAAATATCTACAATAAAATGGATGTTTGTAAAGAAGGGGAACAAGTGGAGTTTAGAGTTTTAAAATTTGAGGTTTGAGATCAATTCTTCTTAAGTTGTTTTTCAAATATCAAATTTCAATTGTATAGAGAATTGACAAAAACTTCTAAGTATGCTCTCTTCTTGCGTCTTGTGCGACGTGGAAGATCAGAAAAGAAAATTGAATAAGTTAGCTTTGAAATTTCACAATAAAATTCATAGATCTAAAAAAATGACTAACAGAGCAAAATTTATTTATTTTGAAAATATGTTGAAATTTTCATCTCCAACTCACATAGATTTGTCTCAAAATACCTAAATTTCTTTTTATTTATTATTTAAAAAATAATATGAATAAAAATCTTAATTAATTTTTTCTAAATTTTTCTAATTTTTCATTTTTTTTTCTTAAAAAAAACCAATTAAAAGAACCTCAAAACAAAACAACAAACTATTAAAAAAAAAACAAAAATAAATCAATAAAAAACTTAAAATAATAAAAATCAACCCAAAACAAACCAAAACATCAACTAAAACAAAATATGTATATATATATTAAATAACTACAAAATAACATTAAAAAAACGTAAAACACATGAAAATACTAAATAATAAGAAAATAAAAATACCAAGTAATAAAATAATAAAAACACACATAACACAAAAACCAATACTAAATACTAAATAATACCAAAACAACAAAAAAAATTCAAATAAAAAAAACAAACAACACATAACCAATTCAACAAACCAACGAAGTTGTGCTGGAAACATAAAGAATAAAACATGAATAATTAAAAGCCAAACAAAAATAATAATAAAACAACACATCAATAAAGCTCACGTTGGAGGACAGGACCGATATTGCATTACAAAGAGGGTTTCAGCGAACAGTCCTCACTCGCAAGTTAAAAATGAAACAGCGCCTAAGATTCTCCATGGCTTCGGCCCCCCATCGAACTTGCAAATAAAAACAACCGCATTCTATCAAGCTTGCTCCGGATCAATGAATGGAAATTGGTATAAGACAACGCTCAATTTCGTGGGCAGATTCATCTTTCGGGGAAAGAGAATGATTTCGAATGGAAAACAAGCATCTCGGTGGTTGTTTTACAAGTCAGCGCGTGTGGTTTAATAGTCAAAAATCAGTTTGATGAGCAAAAATTTCGAAACTTAGTTGGTTGTCATTGGTCATGTTGTCGAACTGTTAACTAATTTGTCACATTGATAATTGATTTTTTTTCAACCTGAAAAATATTTTGGTTTATATATTGTACCAGTACAAGAAATTTTAAGGCCACAAAGTTTTTGCAATTACATTAACTTTAAGGCTACAAAGATTTTGCAATTACATTCAATCTGCTGAAATTTTCTCCATTAAAACCTTATCAAAAAAAGAAAATACTTCTCATCCCAAAAACTGTTAACATTGTTTTCCATCCCATCTGCAGGGCAGCGTGGTAGCATTTACCTAAATTTTACAAAAATCAGGACAAAGTAAGTCACTAAAACAGTACATGACATCAGTGATCCCCTCGCACATTTTTGAGGGATTTAACCTTCCGATCCGATGCAAAAAACTGTGGAGCATCACCAGCCATCATATGAAATTAACCTTCCCCACTGCTCTTGGACCATTTGAGTTGAATAACTCATAATGCATTTCTCCAACCATTCCGTCCAGTCCTCTTTTTGATAGTCGATCAACTACATTGTTTTTCTCCTTGTAGACATGACAAAAGGAAATGGAGGTGAAAGTCCTCTTTAAAGCGTATATTCTCTACAGCCAATGAGATAACATAGCCAGGTTTAATGTGGATTTCCGGTTCATGTGGTCAATAAGGATTTTGGAATCCCCGAAAACCCATAGCTTTTCCAAATATAACTGACTGGTGAACCATAATAGGCCCCAAAGAGCCAAACATTCTGCCTTCGTATTCGGGCCAGTTCCTCCATTCCAGTAAATTTTGTAATGACAAGAGGATGATATCATTAGCCAGGCACCGCATCCACACATAGAGTTTTGTGATGCCCCGTCAAAAAAACCAGCTGGGTAATGTACCTCATGAGGGCGTAATCTTTTAGATAAGTCAATAGGTGGCTTCTTACATATTTTTAGACTTTCCCATGAACTATAAATTTGAAAAGTAGTTTTTATAGGAGAGCATGGTTGTCCCTCAAATAATTTTCTGTTCCTATTACACCAGATGTACCAATGGAAAAGGATGGGAATGACCCTGTAGTTCTTACCTCTTTGTAACCACCATTTGATGCAGTCCTCCGTAGTTCTATATTATGGGGGTTGTATATGCATATTTGCGCATAGGAGTGCTAAGGTATCCATTGCAAATGTACATAGATAGAAAAGATGTGAGTTATCCTCCAATTATTCACCACATAAAATGCACAAGCCCGAACCTTCCCAACATTTTCTTTGCAGGTTTTTCCATGTTAAGTTCTTATCTCTCCATACTAGCCATAAGAATGTGATCATTTTAACTTGTACTTTGACTCTCCATAATACCTTAAACCAGCTATCTGGTTCTTGATTCAACTTATTGTGTATCAATACAAAATATATTTCCTTTGCTTTCAACCCCTCATTTGTCCTTATACCTCTCCATAAAAGCCTATCTCCCTCATTTGACCTGCAGAGTCCAAAAGAACTTAGAGATTTTGTGAACCCGTTTCATTCCATTTCCCACCTCTCATTCAGTCCCACTTTTGTTCTTGTTTTCCATCTTGGGGCCTCATGATCCCAATCATGAATAATCTGTTGCAAATAGAAGAAACCCCTTTGATTTAATATATGCACAATCTACTCATTTAAATTTTGTGGATTTTCAATCCCTAGCATATTACGACAGCCAATAAGAATTTTATGGCCCAAAGTGCCATCTCAGATTTTCATTTATTAAAGGCCATATTTTGCCAAAACCCTTCCATATGTTTGATCTACTGCTACCTTCCTTCCATCCCGAGATGACAAGATCCTCCATTATCTCCTGTCCGAGATATTTTTGCTTGATAATCTCTTGCCAAATGCCTTTGAAATGAAAGCATCACCACAGAGATTTGACGATAAGAGATTTTCCAAACACGTCTAGATCAAGAATTCCCCAACCCCCTTTGTCTTTTGGAATTGCAATACTTTCCCACCTTGTTAAATGGAAGGATATTTTTTCTCGCCCCCCTCCCCAGATGAATCCAACCATAATCTTTTTAATTTCATTCAGAATCTTATTTGGGACAATGTAAAGATGTGCCCAGTAAATAGTGAATTTTTGGAATACAACCTACGTCAGAATCAATCTACCTGCCCTGGATAACCATTTAGTTGACCAAATATTTAGTTTTTTCCGATATTTGTTGATGAGCCATTTCCAATCCTTCGAAGTGTAGTTTAAGGCTTTCATCTTGAAACCTAGATATGTCAGCCCATCGAGTCAAAGGGCCTTGTTGAAATTGAACATAGTTGATAATTCATTAAAGACCCCATCTTCTCCAGCTACAAAATATAAACATGATTTACCTTCACTTGTCATCATTACATTCATGTCTTGTAGTGCCTCCCAACTTTTCCTCTACAACATGCCAAAAATTAGAATGTCATCTACAAAAAGACTGTGAGTTGCTACCTTTCTTGAACCAATATCAATACCTCTAAAAATTCCTTGTTCAGTCGCCCTTTTTATCTTTATGCTCAAAGCGTCCATCATCAAGATAAATAATAGTGGGGAGAGGGTGCATCCCTGTCGTAGCCCTCTGCTTGGGTGGAAAAAATTTGTGGCAGAACCATTTATAATAATGGCCATAGAAGTGTTGCTTATACATTGTAATGTTCCAAGATTTTAGCCTCCAAACTAAATGGAACATTAGAGTTAGCAGCAGCTCTAGCCGGTAAATAAATGGGTAGAAAAGCCCATAAGTCTCCTAAGGAGGATAAAAACACTCCAAGTGTGAAAGGAGACACTCTTTCTAGCTCAATAAAACACCTCCATGTGTGCACAGAGATAAGATCAAGCTGCTTTGACTAAGTCAACAACGCAGTTTTAGTGGAGGAGGAATCCAAGGATGAATAACGCAATTTTGGAGGGAGAGGTAACTCGGGTTAGAAGTAACCTAATTGAGTGGGGCCAAGGGCAAGAAAACTCATGTCTTATATAAGGAAGAGGATGGCAACATTATTCTTCATGTTGTAGATTATTATTCTTGCTTGTCAAGAATTGTTGCTGCTTTGCTGCTTAGCAAAGTTGCAGTGTTGTTTAGCACTGGGTGTTCCCGGGCGGGAATCCCACCTCTTTCCTATGAGGAGCCTCATTGGGAGAGTTTGCATTCATCATTCCACATTATATTTTCAGGCAAAGCTTCAACCATCTACATCATCACAACTTTGCCGGAGATTGTGTAGTGTTGCTGGGTGCAGCAGTGGAAGGGATTGGAATCCCGGCTTCTGAGCTAGTTTCTCATTGGAGGAAGGTTTCCTTCACTTGAGAGAGCTATTTTGAGAGCTCCAAAGCTTATTTCATATCTGTGGTATCAGACCACACATTTTCCATACATTCCCAGTGTTGTTTCTGCTAGGGAGTGCGTTATTTTGGAGGCAGTGTTCATTGCATGGTTTGGTGGCTCCGTCGCTGAGTTTCCTTGTGATTGAGAGGTTCATCATTTCATGGGAGGAAGCCCTTAAGGGGTATACATCATATCAGTCATCATTCAGCCTTATATTCTCTTATGCTTCAGTGTTGCAGTGATTATTCAGTTATTTTCTGAAGATCACATTTGTATGCAGAGTATTTGACAAGAAACCCTTGCCGGGTTCTCTTGTATTTTTTATGTGGAGACTAGATCTCTGTACTTCAGCATTATTAATTAATATATGAGTAGATATATTCTTATCCCATGTTTTTATGTTAAAACCCTCTTTAGACTGCGCAGTCCATTGATGCAGCAACTCCGGTAAAATGCAGTTTAGGGTTTTTTAGTCATTTTCCGCTACACTAGTGTGGGAGGTTTGTTTAACCCACCTAGTTTCATTTCTTTCTGATATCCTCTCGTACTTAGATGATAGATGGATGTATATACGAGATCCAATTGATCATTTCACTGTTTTATTGCATATGTTTCTGGAAATGCATTTTTCATGCATGATTCATGAGCAGTCCTAAAAAAGAAATATTACAGTGGTATCAAAGCATGATCTCTGGCTCAGCCTATGAGATCCAGCTATCAGAACAAGGAGATATGGATATAAGCTAGAAAGCTTCAGTATGTGTAGGAAGAAAGGAAGACAAGCTTACAAAGCTTTTTCCAAAATCTATGAAGAGCTTTCAAGGAGAGCTGAAGAAGATGAGATTGGAGATGCAATCTAAAAAGGAGGTTGAATCTAGAGCTGAATATAGATTTTCACATGGTGAGTGTGAGCATGCAGCTGCACTCCATGATGCACAGCGCAATCAAGTGACCAGAGCTATCTTGAGATGGATGGGAGGAGGAAAAATTCCTAAGAGAAGAACTCTTAGTGATTTGTTGCTGGAGTATGAATCTAAAACTGAGAGGTTTAGAGATCATACTAATTTCCAAGAGTTTTGCAAGATCCAAGTGTAGAAGAGCCAACAATAGGATGCAGATATATTTATTCTATCTACTTTTTCCAGATCACCTACATGTTCAGCTGGAGCTTGGGTGAAGTAGCTAGAATCCTATTTGCAGCTGCACAATATTTCCAGAGATGAAGCTATCAGAGTTGCAGCGCTACATTTCAGAGGTAAGGCTCATGCATGGTGGATTTTTGAATCTTGTCCTTTAAAGAATGCAAACACTTCATCTTATGAAAGATTCATAGAAACATTGATGGGGAGGTTTGGTGAAAAACTTCCTAAGGCACATGAGCAAGGAAAACTTGAGAAAACAAAACCCTTGCATGTGATGGAGGAAACCCCATTTCAGGAAACTATGAGAAGAGTTGACATCTTGCATTACATATTTCCGGAAGGAATACCTCCAGTTCATATTCTTGAACAAGAGGGCATGGGGATCTCCTTTTCACAGGAGGATCCAACTATTGAGATATTTCCCATACACATTTATGCAAATTACGGCAACAATGCTGTCACATCTAGAGCACATCCAGTGCCTCATGCAGAGGAAGGAGGAGCACATGCTCCAACAGGAGGGATTCTTGCATTTTTGCAAGGAAGTCCCCAGGATCTCATACATGGAGGTCCAAGCACAATCAGTGAGCAGCATGATTGTGCTGCATTGTAGCTGGAAGAAGGAGGAAGGGAGGAAGAGCATCATCATTTGATGAGAGGTACACACCCTTCTCTATTTCAGAGAACTAGTGCAAGAAATAGGAAAACTGATTTGCATTGTAAGGGCAGGGGCAAGGTTGCCCAATCACATGAGCAGTCTACTCTTGACATTGATGTCTCACTACATGGAGGCATTCCACCTGGGAGGCCACCTGATCTAGAGTTGATAGAAGACATCTTGTCTTTAGATTCACCACTCTTAGATTTTGGAGAGGTGAAGAGTTCGGAGGAAGACTTTGGCATGGGGGATGTCAAAGTAGCAGGCAGCAGCATGAGGAGAGCTTCACATGCCAGATCACCAGCGCTGTATCTTAGGAGGATTGATCCTTATTGGAGATCTTAGCTCTTGGTAGAGTACTCCAAGGATCTTGGTGCATGCATGATTCTTGATGACCCGGATGGAGATGACAGATACATGGTGGATGATGTGGTCATCAATTCCTATGGCAGGATCTTCTTGACTATATATTCTGGTCTCAAGGAGAAGCTGCTACATGCAGCACAGGAGGACTTCTCTTCTATGCACTTTGATGCATATTTCCATGTGATGGAGGAGTTAACTTGGGAGGGCATCCAACAGGACATATATCAGCGTATGGAGAGATGCATATCCCAAATGGTGATAGAGAGGATGTCACAGCCACCTTCCTACTCATTGGGAGTGAGGGAGAATTTCTAGTTGAGCCATTTCAGCTCAAGAATTCAAGTACATGATGGAGGAGGTATAATTTCAAATTTTGTATTGTACTTCTTTCCGTTGTTTGAGCAGCATGTAACAAGAATAATTATCTCTTCTTGCATATTGTATGATGATGTACTTGCAACTACTTGTAGCATTGATCTTGGCTATCTTTTTTATGAGCTGTGGGGGAAGCCATATGTCTCTTAGTGTGCACCAATGACACCATATTGTAACTTCATGTTTTCATCTTATGAGATGACTATGGCAGCAAAAAATTGGCTAGAAAAGCACTTGTTATTTCTTATTTTGATGCAGGTCAAGGATGCACTACGCTGGTTCCATGAGAGGGACCATGATTCACTCTCTGATTGTCATTTGGTAACTTTTTTTTATTGTATCTTGCTTCCATGTATTCTTGATGTGTTTTTGTTCAAAGGAAGCTTTGTATGGAGAGAAAAACCAATTGGATGGCATGGCACCCATATGATAGAGCAGCATAAGACTTGTTGGTATGGGGCATCATACAAGTTGATTTTCATGATCTTACTCTATGGCTTGTATGAGGGAGAGATGAGGCAGCAGCAAAAGTTGTTGTTGCTATGGTTGAACTTGGGAGAGTATGGGAAAAATTCTTCCCATACTTTTCATGATATTTCTGAAGAGAAGAAAGGCACATTCATGGTGTAAGGAGGCTACCCTTTAGTATTGGAGGATCATGACAGACTTCCATGTCGAAAGAAGATCTTCTCACATAGCAGCATGATGGTGGATGGCTTTGGCATGTGGAATGTCAAAGGGAGGAGTCATGGAGCCTTATTCTTAAGGCCTACAACACTGTCACATGGGAGTGTATTCTTATTGATGGAGTGTTCCAGGGAGTATATGTATCCTTTCTTCTTGCAGATATTTATGAGGGGATCCACATGGGGGAACTTATACATTGACCTCATTTTCAGCTCCCACATGATGCATGGTAAGAAAGACATTGATGTGCTTGTTGATTACTCTATTGAGTATTCGTACTTTCTCACCATATGTAAACAGTGCATTGCTCCACATGAGAGCAAGATTATTTATGGGTTTCATGGTCACTTTAGGGCCAAATCTTGTGATGTTGATGACCCATCTTTACATGACTTTGGGCAAGTGTTGTATTTCTTTGATTGCGCACAGCCGGTGACAGTATATTGTAGCTTACTACTTCATAGTAGATGAGCTAACATGCATAGCTGCAAATTCTTGGGAGGACAACTTGCCACTTGATGCTCTACATCAGTAGTTGAAAGAATTATGTTGTATCCACCAGGGAGACCATATGTATCATCCAAAATTGCACATAACCTTCAACCATTTTCTGATTTGGATGCCATGTGGTGATGATGTGCCATTCATCTTGAATGGAATGGTTTGGGTTGGCATGTCTCATGATTGTGGAGGAAGAGTCATTGGAGGCTCAATATTATTCTTGCCATTGGAGGGAAATCATGTTTCAGCCCAAGATCAGCATGCCCTCTACACTTATCATGAGTGGAGAGGAGGACAGCGTGGGATAGGCCCTCTTTCCTATAATGTACATTTTTTCAGCCCACCTACATTTCAGGAGCCACAGGTGGAGGATAATTTTCATGAGTTACCATGTTGGAGGGTGACTCACTTCATTTGGATGATAGCATGGGTGAAAGAGGCACTCATTCACTGGTGCAGGGGCATTAGGCACAATAAAATACTTTTTATTTAAGTAGACATAGGGGGTTCTGATGTTTTTAATTTCTCATGTAATCTTTAAATAATTAGAGTGACTTTAATTAAATATAGTGAGGAATTGTAAATGTTCTCATATCATTGGAGAACATGAGGAGAAGTCAATTTTATAGGAATGTGAAGAGTCAATTTCAACAAATGTAGGGAGTTAGGCTAAATTTAGGCTAAATTGAGAATTCCAAGAGTTTTGTTGAGTCATTGAAGGAGCTGAATCAATTGATTACCAATTTGTATAAATGTAAGCCTCAATGACATTCAGAAGACAGACCTGGAGAGAACCGTGCAGAATAGTGAAGATAGAAGGCCATCGAATTGAAGATCAGGCCAAAGGACGAGAAGGAGTTTGTAAGAGAATTAATTTATATGAAAGAATCTGTTCAGTTTTACATGAGTTTTAATTGATTAATTTCTGTGTGAAAATGTCCTGAATCTCTATGATTAACTGTGTGAATAGAACTCTGAAAGTTGGAGTTTAATGATGCTTTGTATGTAATTGGAAAATCGATGTTGATTAATGGGCACTGTTAGTATCAATCATGGGATTTTAAGTTGAATGCAAAAAGGGTTCATATACCTTTAAGGAAGTTGCAGAAGCTTGCAGTCATCGATCACTACAAGGATCAATGACCACAGTAGGGAAGACGAATTACTAATCTAGAATTCTATATGGGGTTATATGATATACGCGTTGTGTTAATTCGAACCAATCGAATCTAACTTCTTTATTAAATGCATGTAACTCTTTGTGTAAAGGGTTCAATACAAGAAATCAGGAATCTAATGATGGAGGGATTCATTCTAAATCCTGTTTGTATATATTTTAAACTGATGGTAGCGATGGTGTAGTATCAGAAGCGGAACTGTGTATAAAATGGGTTGAACCTGATCGAAGATAAATGGCACAGTGAGTTAGATAAGAAAAAAATATGTGCAAAAGGATGAATTGTGTAAAAGTGAATATGAATGTAGTGATGGTGTAGAAGACCAGGACTTCAATGGCGGAGCGATGAAGTAAGTATAGCAAAGGAACTGTTCAGAATCAGAAAAAGGATGTGTGGAATGGAACCTTGAACAAGAGGAAGCGGAACCGTGAGGAGAAACCAGAAGGGCGGTTTTGAAAAGGAAACCTAGCGGCATCGCGCAACCATAAGAGTGGTAAGTGGAATTAACGCAATATATGTCTTTGGTTGATGCGTGGCCATAAGTGGTTTTCGAAAACCATTTATATCGCGCAATTTCTGAGAGTTAAGTCTCATGCACCTAACTTACGCGATGATCTTCAGATGGGCGCGTAATTGTGGTTTGGGACGCGATGAAACCTGGTCCATCGGATCCATTCGAAATTTAATGCAAGGTAATATGCTGTGGGCCCAAATGTTGTTTGTTATCGGTGTTTGATTTTTAATCAAAGTCAGAGTTATATATGAGCGAATATTCATATGTGTTAGCGACTAATTAAGGCGTGAGGCTCCATATGATATTTGTTGATTAATATGCATTGGTATTAAATAAACCAATTTGAACTTTGAAATTGAAATGTCCGCATGAATTAAATGCTATGATAAGCCTTGGTTTTAATATACACGGTCGAGGCGATGCTTGTTTAACCAAGGTCTGTTGTGGGGCTTTCGAAAAGGATTTTCACTTGTGAAAGAAACCTTAGTATTAGGTTTACTTGGTTTTAAAGTGTGAAGAGCATTCGAGATGCGTTCTGGGTTTTATCATATGGTTTTGACCATTGGTTGAAAAGTAAAGCTCCGCTTATGTAATTGGTTGTATGGCTTTATAAATCATGGTGAAATGATTTATAAAAGAGCTTCTGCATGAGATATAGAAATATGGGGTTGTATGGTTTTCATACACTATAAGAAATTTATTCTAATATCTCAAATCTGAGATTTGAGATATAGAAGTCTCAGTATATGGCATTTGATATTGCCAGATTTTAAAATTGAGGACCCTTTTTCGGATGATTAATTAGAAAGGCATTTTTCTATGCAAAACAAAATTGGGGACTGTGGGTCTTATCCGGCATCATTCACCATGATGATCATCACTCCTACTTTGTGGAGGCCGTGAGACAACTAGCAGGTTTCCATTCACACTTTACACCTTTGATTGATGCAGACACTTTGGTTTTGCACACTTGGGAGGAAGCATTGGATGACAATATATTTGCAGATTCTCTTGATGCAGTGATGGAGGCTATTGATGGAGGCCATATGAGGAAAAGGGGAGAGATTTTGTTCTCTTTATGCATTTTCTTGAGGACAAGCAAAGATTTTGGAGGGGAGGACTATAATGTTCCAAAATTTTAATCTCCAAGCTAAATGGAACATTAGAGTTACTAGCAGCTCTAGTCGGTAAATAAATGGGTAGAAAATCCCATAAGTCTCCTAAAGAGGATAAAAATAGTCCAAGTGTGAAAGGATACACTCTTTCTAGCTCAATAAAACACCTCCATGTGTGAACAAAGATAAGATCAAGCTGCTTTGACTAAGTCAACAATGCGGTTTTAGTGGAGGAGCAATCCAAGGATGAATAACGCAATTTTGGAGGGAGATGTAACTCGGGTTAGAAGTAACCTAATTGAGTGGGGCCAAGGGCAAGCAAACTCATGTATTATATAAGGAAGAGGATGGCGGCATTATTCTTCATGTTGTAGATTATTATTCTTGCTTGCCAAGAATTGTTGCTGCTTAGCAAAGTTGTAGTTCTGTTTAGCACTGGGTCTTCCCGGGCGGGAATCCCACCTCTTTCCTTTGAGGAGCCTCATTGGGAGAGTTTGCATTCATCATTCCACATACAAAATGCAGTTTGGGTGTTTTTAGTCATTTTCAGCTACACTAGTGTGGGAGGTCTGTTTAACCCGCCTAGTTTCATTTCTTTCTGATCTCCTCTTGTACTTAGATGCTAGATGGATGTATCTACGGGATCCAAGTGATAATTTCACTGTTTTATTGCATATGCTACTGGAATTTCGTTTTTCATGCATGATTAATGAGAAGTCCTGAAAAAGGAATATTACATACATCCCATTATCCACGATACAACATCTTAGTCTAGACCAATTTTGAAAAGGACAAGTCTTATATACACCCAATTGACTCTATCATATGCCTTATTTAAATCAATATTCATCACCGCAAATTCCATCTTCTTGGATTCAATGGTATGAACAATTTCTTGTGTTGCTGCAACTGCATCATGAATACTTCTATGTTTCAGAAAACCAGATTGCTCTGGCGTAATATATTTTGACAAGACCCCTTTCAATCTTTCTGCAATGACCTTGGAAATTATTTTATACAGTGTATTACATAATGAGATTGGTATATAGTCATTGAAAGATAGCTTTCCTTTCTTCTTAAGAATTAAATCTATGAAGGTTGAGTTAATGGCCCCATGAATCCACCCACTCACCCTTGCTTCCTCCACCATGTCTATCAGGTCCATAATGAGATCTTCACAGAAGTGAAGGAATAAGTCTGAGGTCCACCCATCCAGCCCCAGACTCTTATCAACTGCGAAATATTTTAATACAGTCTTTATCTCCTCAGGGTATATATTTCCATTGAGTCTTTGTAAATCTTCATTTTCAAACATGACAGGGTAACCCTGTAGCATTTCTAGTTGTTCGTTAGTCATTTGTACCTCCCTGCTCTTATATAGGTTTCCAAAATAATCCACTACATCATTTTTTATGTCTTCAGTCGAGCATATAGTTGACCCCCCCCGTCCTCTATTTCCCATATAGCATTTTCTCTCCTCCTACCCAATGAAAAATTATGGAAAAACTTTGTGTTTTTATCACCTGCTTCCAGTCAAATTGCACGGCTCTTAAGCCGCAATGACTTCTCCTCTCTAATTAAGTGTGAGCGGTATTATTTTCCAGTATTTTGAGTTTCTTCCCAGAAATCAACAGCCTGTTTTCCTTGCACCACCTCACTAAGAATCCTAGACCTCTCCATATGTATGAGTCTGATCCTTTCCTTAAATTTCTGCTTCTTTTCCTTTTCCCATATACACACCACCTTCTTCAATCCCCTCAAAGTGTTGGAGAGGTGTGCCATAGCTGAGGTCCCCTCATCCCTCTTATGCTGTTTAATATAGCCCTTTATTAGAATATTGAAATCCTCATCATCCAACCACATTCTATTGAATTTTAAAGTATATCCATCTTGTTTTATCTCAAATTCCCATAACAAGGTGATCGGTCTATGGTCTAAAATAGTAATATCTTCGGCAAAATCCAAGATACCCTGCATCATAGATCTGAGGCCAAAACTAATCGCAAAACGATCAATGCGCTTACTTATGAACTCCTTCCCCTTTCTCCCATTGAACCATGTAGGGCAGTTAACCACAAGTGGGGTGTCTATCAAGTCTGCATCCATCATAATTTCCCGAATCTCATCTGCGTGAGGATCAATCCTCCCCTTCTCACTCCAAATTTCATTCACATGAAATGTGTATTTAAGGTCCCCTGAAAAAATGGAGTTCTGTAACAAGAAGAAGCCACAACATTCCAACCTTTTCCAAAAGGGTAATTAATCAATATGAGTATAATTATTCAAAATGTATAGACGCTGGCCAAAATCCTGACAGAAACTCGAGAGTAGGATTCCACCAAAAAAACCATATGCTTTCATAGTGAGCCACCACATATCCCACAAGGCAGCTAAACTGCTTGATAGTCCGATAGCATCTTTCGCAGTGATGTGCCACTCTAGTAGCATGGTTCGGTAGAAAGCAGTAGTGCAATCAGCGGGAATCATCGTTTCTTGGATCAAAATTATAGAAGGCTTGGAAAAATATACAAAATTTTTAAAAGAAAAAAAAATTTCATGACTCCCCAACCCTCGAAGATTAAAAGACACAACCTTCATGATGGAGACCCAGAAGAAGGGGTCAAAGCTCTAAGGACCTGGCCAATGACATGAGATACAGGAACATCCTGAAAATTTCTGTCAGGTAGATCATTTATTAAACCTGACATAGATACCAATTTTTTTTTCCTCTTCTATCTATCCTTTCCCCGTCGGACAGTGACATTGGACCTAGAATAAGGGCTAATTAGGATGGGTGGAGAGGAAGGACCAGTGTCCACTGTTAGAGGTTCCAATCTGGCATCAGGGTTCATCAGAAGTAGCTCAATATCGCTCCCAATAGAGTTCCTGGGGGATAGAGAATCACCAAACAGTGGAGGATGTGAGGTGAGGGTGGGTTGGCCAGGCATCTAATCGGGACTCGAAAATTCCACCCAGTCATCTTGTTCAAAAGATGTGGACAAAGAACAACCCTCCCTTAAGATTGACAACAAAGCAAGGGTGGGCCAGGCCTTCACTGGAGAGACCAGCTTAGATATGACACCCACATCCACCCCCAAAGGAAAAGAAAAGACACAAGAAGGATTAACCCAAGAAATTTCGGGACAAGAGTCAGACAGGAAATCACCCTCGAAAGCATTAGACGGTGAAGGACTGAAAGAGGTGTTATTACCCGTGAAAATCATGGAGTCCTCGCCATTTTGCACGCGGGATTAGGTCACGACTTCTTCTTGAGTCACCTTCCCATGTATCACCTTCTTGTCCCGTAATGGAAAACCATTCTCGCGCCTACTTAGAATCACATAGGTGCCTTGTAGTTTAGTGGTAAAGTGCTTAAATTGTTGTTGATAGTAGGTCGTGAGTTCAAATCGTCAACAAAACAATTATTATTAACTATGAAACATTTTAACATTAATTGTTCGATAATTTGCTGCCAAGTGACAACCCAACATTGGTCTATCTAGTCATGAAATTGTCTAGTCAATATTGACTAGTTGGTGGCCACATCAGTTGCCACTTGGTGCCCTCTGAGTTGCCATGTGGCCACCATGCCCCATTTTCATTGTTTTTCTAAAACTTCAAAAGGGCATAACTTTCTCTCATAAACCGTTCGTTTGAGGCAATTTAAACGTTGTTGGAAAGATATCGACGAGCACTACACGATGATGTAGTTTTCATCATCATTTGAGACAATAAAATGGTCATTTTTAAATGTATTTTGCAACAATTAGACTTTGAAAAACTAGTAATTCATTAAAATCATGTTTTTGATATGAATTTTCTTTAACTTGGTTTTTGAATCACTAAAATTAGGCATCAAACGAAGACATAATAAAAAAAATAATGACAGCTTGTCCAGGGTACCACTTCTTGATAGGTAAAAGTGCATTTCATTTTTATCTGTCTTCCTTGAATTTTTTTTATTAGCACTATTTATAAATTTGTTGCGTATATATCATATGAAGAGATACTAATCACCTCTCTTCAAGAATCTTACATTTTATTGAAGATTAGTGTTGAATTTTTATAGGTTCCAGGATCATAAAATAAGATCAATTTATGCACAAGTGGTTCTCAAAAAGAAATTTATTTTTCAAGAAGAACATGAAGACGTCAAGTCCATATCAATTCACATCCATTGCTACTCATTCATTTTCCTCTTTCTAAGCATAAAATTCATCCATGAATTTCCATCTTCCTACTACTAGATCATGACTGTATTGAAAATTAAATCAACTCATAAAATATAGAAAACACACATAATAAACCAGAGACTAAATATTGGCGGAAAAGGCTTTAGCCTCATGGCTTCCTCACATATTTTCTCATTATTAAAATAATGGAGTGTTACAATTAAATAGATGAGGAGACAGTGTCTCAAGATAGTGCGTGCTATCTTGGACACCTTGGTTGAGATAATTTCTCAACCAAAAACACACCAATATAGGAGCTACCTAAACTAACTCCTATCTTAGAGGAACAACCCAATCTAAAGAGTTAGGCATAAATTCCTAACTTCTAATATTTATTTTATTTATTTTATTTTTGGATTTATTATTGTTTTATGAGAGAGGCTAACATTCTCCCCTTCAATGATAAATACAAAATAAGAACATGGAACCATCTTCCAAGTTCGCATGTTGATCCTCAAAAACATTGCTTGAAAAACCGCCAAAGCTGGATGCTGGAAAAATGCAATCTGAAGAGACCAGGGGTCAGCTACATGTCTGAATCATCTCTGAATTTTTCTTGACAACTCATTCACGTGCCAAGTTGAAAAATGATCCATCTATCCTTTGCGTGAAATCAACATCCTTTGTCCACTGACAAAATTTGTTCAACACCCACTGGCTGATGATGTCAAAAACAACTCTCTGTTTATTTTGTTGTATTGAAAACTGCTCACTACTTCTTTGCTATCGATATCCCACTGGTGAATTTGTTGATGCCCACTGGCTGTTGAAGATTCCCACTGGCTACGGAAGCTGCCCACTGGCTGCTTTTGCTGGTTTTTTCGAGACTTTCAGTTTGACAACCACCATCAATTTCATTAACATTTACCCCCCTATGTTAGCTGAAAGGAGAGACACTTCTCTGGAAAGTATTCCTGAACTCCCCCCCTTTAGGTGTAGGAGTGTTGCACTATTGTACTCCTCCGTTCAACTGTGTGAGAGTACCATCTTCTTTTCACTATCAGCTACACTATGTGTGATTGTATTCGGTTTTAGAACTGAGATAATCTTTTGACTGTGGATGACCATTCCCAAGGATCAATCCATTCATAATTTATCTTCAATCTAGCTGATTGTTGTTGGTTGTAAAATTTCTCTGAGGAATGATTGGGCTTGCCACAATGGTGACAAGGATAGAGATCAAAACACTGATCTTCCATATGAACGGTTCTTTGACAATGAGAACATGTCAGTTTGACTGCAACTTCGGGTTGCGTGCATTTTTTTTTGTTCTCAACTTTCTTAGAACTTGTTGAGGTGATTTGTGCAAGAAATCCCGCACCGACGAACTTAATTGGCTTGGAATAATCTGGGATATGCAAGTTGGTGTCATCGTTGACATATCATAAGCCTCGTCAATTCTTGTTACTTTGAATTTCTTCCCATGGCTTGATGATTAGCTTGGAAGAAAGTTGAATTGGAACAACTTCAACACTAGAAGCTGTTTGGATGAATGACTTAGAATCATCTTTAGCTGTATGGTTCAAATACTCTGAAGCATCACACTTCTATTGCAACTCATTTCGTTGTAGTTGCGACTCTATTTGAAGAAACTCAATGGTTTCATTTGTTTATTGTAGATGCCGTGAAAAATCATCAAGAGTTTCTTTGCTGATTTGCACCATGTCTTGATCACTTGAGAGGATCAAATTGTGAAGAATTTTTAACAACTAGATGTGTTGCGCCATCTGAACTCGCTCTCTTGAATTCAGTCT
Organism: Pinus albicaulis; assembly: GCA_034641835.2. NCBI lineage: Eukaryota > Viridiplantae > Streptophyta > Pinopsida > Pinales > Pinaceae > Pinus > Pinus albicaulis. Next base: position 881,666,614 of record CM076569.1, on the reverse strand, counting down.
CTCTTGTCGTAGATGTCATGCTTTGAACTGTTTCACTTGATTTTGTTACTTGAATGAGAGGCTCGCTTGCTATGTGGCTTGAATGGCACACTCAATTGATTTGTTGCTTATTGCGCTTGCTTGGAACACTTGCTAGAGTTGTAAGAATTTATTGCTTGAACTCTTGAATTCACGCTCGCTTGATGACGATCGCTTTGCTTGAATGATCACTTGACTTGCTTGATTACTTCACGCTCACTTGAATGAATACTCACACTCACTTGATGTATATTTAAACTTGCTTGATTGGTGTTAGAGTTGAACTTTCTTGGTTGCTTTGATGGTTGCTCCAATGAACTTCATGCTGGCTCGCTTGATGGTTTGAACTTTGTACTGAATTGATGGAAATTTCTTGAATGAATACTCGCACTCGCTTGCAGGAGATGTGAACTTGTTGCTTGTTTTATTTAGAGTTAAAACTCATGCATTCACTTGATTCTGCTTAAATAAAGGGTGTCAAACAATGTCGAAAATGCACCCAAAAATTCTTAATGATTTTAATGACTCACTACAATGAATTCAATTTGAATTAATTAGACTTAATTCAAAACTTGGGCGTCAGTTTCAATAGAGAATGCACCCTTAAAATTCAATGCAATTTGAGTTTTATTACAAGTTCAATAATGTTGATGTAGACTGTGCTTTGAAACGTTGGAGGTTGTAGGCTCATTAACTTGATTGTATTGATGTAGACTTCGCTTTGAAATGCTGGAGTTTGCAGGTTCATTAACTTGATTGTATTGAGTGAATTTTCTTGTTGAGTTATAATGTTGATGTTGAAAACTTTGATTATTTGTTGTATTGACGCAAATGTAGGTGTTGAGCTTAATTATCCTTCCTTGTAGCTACTTTGATACAGATGTTGTGCTTGTTGGCATTGAACTTTATGTGTGTCTTAAATGAGATCATTTATGTGTCAAAACTAGACACAAATCAAAAGCAACATCATGAAGCATGCACCATCATCAACACATTCTTCGTGTACCTAAGATCCCCTTATTCAATTTCGGGTGGATCTAGGACATAATCACCACAAAAAATATATGCTTTATTAAAATTTGGAGTACATAATCGTTCATCTTCACAACATCTTCATGGAAACAAAGTTCGAGAACTTCTTGGAAGAGAAATGTCTTCAAAAACTGACTCAACCTCATACAACAATGAGCTTTCCTTTGAAAAACTTATCACTCCAAACTTACAAAACACTCACCGTGTCTCTCCAAAAAATTTACTTCTTTCTTCACACAAAAACATACCCTCATCATTACAATTATTTTTTATTGTATGACCATTCTATCTCTTCAAAAGAAAAAAGAGAAAAAAAACTTTATGATTACCCTTTTTTGTAAGGAATTTATGAAGCCCCTAAAACAAAATGAAAGAACCTCCTTTGTTTTTTTTTTTTTTAAATGATATGAAATTTCAAGATTTATCCACCTATGAAAAAATATGAAGCCCATTTTTAAATAAGAGAATTAAAAAGTGAAGTTTCACATTCACATTCACATTCCTCTATGCTCCTCCTAGGCTTCAACTCATCTGCACTTTTTAAGAACACATCTGTCCTTTTTATCCAATCTCTGTTGGAATTCTTCAAGGTTCTGCTCCACACTTTGCTTTCATTAAGAAACTATTACTAGTATCTTTCATTAGTACTTTTAAAACTGTGATCTACTTTTGTTGAGATTTTCTTCAATTGTCTGCAACCTGAATTCTACAAATATCATCTTCAAACCAGATTTAAAATAAAACATATCATCTCACCTTCAATATCTCTATGTGATCCGGTTCCATATCTCACCTGTACTTTCATGCACCATACAACTGCACATTATAAATGGTACATCCACTTACATCTCTTCACCTATGTACAGATAACAAGCTATTCATGTTTTCAATTTCTGCGATGAATAATGTACAACTCATAGATCGTGTCCATACTGAATGCTATCACATGATGGTAAAATGAAGATTCTACATCATCACACAATTGTGTCTTACAATATTAAAACAAAAACCAAAAGAATTCTCTGACTACCAACTACAAGCTTTGGTCCAAAAATGGCTTAACCAAAACTGTGAGAATCCATATTTTGCATAATAAACCATCTCATAAAAATGTATACTTCTTTTTATTTCACCCAGGATAGCGCATTTTCATTTTCCATTCATTTATACCTCCGCATTTACAAAATTTTCACTCTAATGTTGAACAACATGTTGACATATCATTTCCGCAAAAATACTTGTCTATAAATTTGATTTTGGTTAAGAAAACCAAAAAATGTCAACATATGATATGTTCACCCCATAACTTTACTTAACATACCTTTCCAATTTTCTGCGCCCTTCTAATTTGTCCAAGTGCACCCACTCTCAGCCCATTGATTGACCTCTCAAGCAAGATCTCCAAATGTGCTTCCAACATTTATGAGAAAAAAAAAATGCAGATCCCACACTTTCAAATTAGTACAGTAAAATATGCATTTTCTCTTTGGCCCAAGCTTATTCTTTAGAATAATGTGGTTGATCCACTACTTCATGGACAATTTCTGAAACCTCTCTCCTTCAAAATTATGCAATTAAACATGCAATATTTTCTAATCTTGATTTAGCCAATTTATTAAACCATGTGCTATTCACGATTTAATCTCATAGAGCATAACAAAATTATCTACACAAATATCAAAGTTGTTTTTTCAAAGGCATATGAGTCCCTCAAGACTGTTTGTGCGCACATCACAACACGATTTTTTTTTTTTTTAAGAATTTCTTTATAATGCATATGGTAATCAGGCTACATCCCCACCAGTACACTGACCTATAACATGAATTTCTTCACAATTTATCACCTTTGATTTCAAGTTCGGACGCATAGAGGAATTCTCCTCTCAGCATTGATGATCGACATCTGAATGCGTTTGTGGATGGACCATCGACTGGTGAAGTTGATCCAGCGTTTCAACACTACTTTTGTTGAGCAGCTGGCCGCAATGTGGTTCACCCACAGACATGCGAAGTCAACCAAGCTCTCTTAAACTTCTGGTGCCACCGTTCCCTTTATCACATACTACAATGCAATCTACAGGACGCAGAGCCCATCTCTGTTGATGTCGACTTCATTAACTGCATTCTGGGCATTGGTGTTAATTACACCATTCAACATTTACCATCAGCCAAACATAGATCCACTGTTATACGACCTCAACGAACCTTCATAAAAATTCTGCTGCTGTTTGTAATTTCACAGCGTTCATCGAATTTCACAAGCTCTATTGAATATATGGCTCGAACGAGCGCCAGTTCAATGTGTGTTGGTTGGGCATCAAGCCTTCTCTCTCTGTTGCTTAGTGTGCCCTCACTTACATGCATACACCAGCCTTTGTCATCGTGAGTAAACTTAAAAAATTTATTCCATTGCTAACGCAGAAGGAATACTCTTATGCTGGCTATCGACACCTTTCCCTGATGTGTGTATTCCTGCATTCACAACTTGCACACACAATATATGTATATACAAACTTGCAGATTCAAAATAGGTATCTTTCCAGCTCTGATACCACATATTGAGAATCAAATCAACTCATAAAATACAAAAAACACACATAATAAACCAGAGACTAAATATTGGCAGAAAATGCTTCAGCCTCATGACTTCCTCACATATTTTCTCATTATTAAAATAATGTAGTGTTACAATTAAATAGATGAGGAGACAATGTCTCAAGATAGTGTGTTCTATCTTGGACACCTTGGTTGAGATAATTTCTCAACCAAACACACACCAATATAGGAGCTACCTAAACTAACTCCTATCTTAGAGGAACAACCCAATCTAAAGAGTTAGGCATAAATTCCTAACTTTTAGTATTTAATTTATTTATTTAATTTTTGGATTTATTATTGTTTTATGAGAGAGGCTAACAGACTGCAAAAGAATTTTCCCTTTGAAAATTTCATATTTTCCTATCTCACTTACATTTCATCTCTAAGCCATAAATAAAGTCATTAAGCTCACTTACAATGTTGAGTTACCCCATTGTCATTTTCCCTTTGTAAAATAAATCCTTCTTCATAAATGAAAACCTTCCATCCATGGTCCTCTAAATCATTATTTTATACTCACGTTAGATGATGTGGGATTCATTAAGGCGTTCCTTTTGGTAATTCTTGACCCATCGACTTGAGCACATTATCTGGGTTTGAGACTAGAGTTATTTTTAGTACCTTAAGGCTTGCATGCCTTAATGGAAAGTTCTCTCGCTAATGAACAATGGGAATACATCAATGTCCCATGTTTGTAGGATCTTCTAGGTGACTCAACTTCAACTCATTTATTTGTACCTAGTAAGATGTATTTGGGAATATTGAATCTCATCGACATTAATGGTGAGCAGTCTCGTGTTGGTTAACGACATTCATTATTGGTCGGTAATCCAAAAATTTCTTTCTATATTTGACATCAACAAAATTTATTCACATAGAAAAGAACTATGCCATGATGCGGATATGAATGAAGACTACATGGTTCCATGATACTTACAATAGTTTGTCACCAGTGTTACAATAAATCAAAATTTAGCTCCAGAGTTCAGCATAACCAGATTAGTTCCAGCAATAAGATGGTACAAATGTACCAATTTTAGATCTCATTATAAGTTCATACAACCAAGAATATTAGATTATTTCACTTCAAGATCGATGATCCAACAATAACAACCATATAAATATATCTCATATGAATAGATCAGGACCTTCTCAAGTAAGTGAAGGTATGTTGTTTTCCACTCTTTAATCAATAATTCACTGAATGCTAAAATACATGTATTTGGAAAATTTCTCTATTTGTCCTTTCATATCCTTCCCTATTTCATGTCATTCTATGCCTTCCTTATTTGCTAAATTTTCCAAGGATGGAAAAGACTTTCAGTTGAGGGCGGGTAGGGGAGGAGTGGGGGGATATTCACCATTCCTTATATTCATTACACTATTTTTCAATCCCATATTTCATAACCTCATATATTGTTGACCAACATTTTTTTCCCAATTGAAATTTGTTGGTCTTTATAAACACCTTGATTGACTTCAATAATGCATCATTAGTTTTCATATGAAGCATACATTCCTAAGCAAAACTAACGTGTGGAAGATGTTCCAAATAATTTTTGCAACCATACAAACATAAATTTTCAATAAGCTATACATAGCCTATTTACAAAGCATGCTTTGCACAACAATTTCAAGCAAATGAGGCTAAAAATATTGGATGGTTGATGCACACATTATCGAATCATCATTTGGAATGTATTCAAATGGTTGAATTTTCAATATCATTCTTTGTTGTGGTAAGAAGAAGAGTAAAATGGAAAATGTTGTTACACAAGAACCAACACTTGCAATATTTATGGTTTTCACACAAGAACCAACTATAGGAAAACAATGTTGCTACACATCAAAAAAGAAGACTCCATCACATAGATCAAGAAATCCAATGCAAGGTTGCATGAGGAAATGCAACACCTTCAGTTGGGGGGAATGTTGGGTCGCCGAAATACCATATTTTTACAAACTTTCACTTCAATTTCACTTCACTTTTAAACCATATTTCTCTTTCCCATAAACTAATTTCATGATTATATCAGTTTTAGAATTATAATTTTCCAATGCATTTTTTTTAGTGTTTTTGAGTGAATTTATGATTAAATATTGGAAAATAATATGTGTTCACTTATATATGAAAGTTGGATGAGTTTCATGATGTTTGTAGGTGTAATTGAAGACTTCAACAAAGTGATATTTGACCACCAAGACTCAAATTCGAATTTCTAGATTTGATGAAGAATTGGGAGATTCCTTCAAGCACACTTCATGGAGAAGAATCATGGAAGTTTTGATAATATTTCCTATCAAAGATATTAGATATTTGTGAGAGGATTCGTAGAGATGTTACTTGCTAAGTGTTAGGACATGGTTGTAACCACATGAGATATTTGTGGAGCTAGGAGAGATTTATGGATCTCAAATATTTGTTAGTTATCTCAAGTTTATGTATAAATAGGAGTGTCTCCTCCATTCGAAATAGAGGACTCTTGGAGCATGTATCCAACTTATGATGAAATGGAGTAAAGCCTTCTTTTACAAAAAAATCAATTCTATAGTTTTACATGTAAGTTTCTTTAATGCAATGTATTTAAATTTATGGAATAGTTTGTTACTTTTCTCTTAGGAGAATTGAGCTCACTCTAAGTGGATCAAGGAAGCATTCTATTTACATTTGTGCATTGTTGTAAATATATGTTAGAATCTTCATTTTCTGTGTTAATATTGTATTTCTTATTTTAATCATTTGTGAATATTTATTGTATAAACTCACTTACATGCCATGGACATTTAGTTAGTGAAAATGGTTTCTTTTGAATGATTATATTCAAATAAAGAAGGACAAACCAGGTTCTAAGTTAGAGCCTCTTCTTTGTTAACTAGGATTGAATTGAAATAGTTGTTCACTTTTTCACATGATTTCCTATATTAGATTTATATGCTTTGGTAATCTAGATGAGTGAAAATGTTTTTTGCTGAATGACTAAAAGCAATAAGGGAAGGACAATCATGACCTCTGAGATAAGGGCCTCTTTCGTGTTATCTAAATTTGAATAAGATCATTGTTCACTTTTTCATATGCTTTCATAGAATAGATTCACATGATACAAGAATTGAGCATTGTTAAGGATGTTCTAGGTTTATTTCATGCAAATATGATAGAACTAGATACATCTAAGATCCATATACTTTGGTGTGCTTATAATACTACAACCCTAGATTGATATTAAAATACATGCTATAATTTATCCCAATAAATTAGAGTGACAGAAACCTTTTTTAACTACCTGTAATCAATGTATAACCTGAGAGTACCATCCCTTTTCTTCATAAACATCACCGGTGAACCCCACGACAACACACTTGGCCTAATGTACCATTTTCCAAGCATTTATTTCAATTGTAAATTAAATTCTACTAACTTTGGAGTGCTCATCCTGTATTGTGCCTTCAATGCTGGTGTTGTTCCTGGTACTAACTCAATAGAAAATTCCACTTCCATGTGAGGCAGAAATTATGAAATCTCTACGGGAAATACATCCTGAAACTGTTGTAGAACTGGGTACCTATTCAAAACTTATGCATTCTCAACATCCTTATGTTTATCACTAGAAATATTTACTTCAAATAACACACACCCTTTCCTACAACTGCACTTTGTCTGCATAGTTGTAACCATTTTGAATGATGTAGCTTTCTTCTTACCCTGCAAGATTATTTGTTCTCCATTGTCATCTAAGTATTAAATAGGCTTATCATAGCAGTCTACCTTGGTCCTTTGAAGATATAGCTAATCCATATAAAAAATAATACTATATAATTTCAATGGAAGTACATTAAAATGCGATGTTTTAGGCATACCATTTGGTTCAAATGCATAAGCTCTTACCAAATGATGAGATATCTTCTTTGTACTTGTAGCCAACTGCACTAACCAAGATTATACATGCACTTATTTTATCAAAATACACTTATACACCAAGTTAGGGTTAACATAGCAATAATTAGATCCAAGGTTAATCAAAATAGAAACAAATTGAACACAAAGCTTACTATCCATCTTGATAATAGAAGCCTGGTGATATGCATGTATGTTATCCAACGATGCATAGATTCGAGGAATTCTTTGCCCAACATCCCCAACAGTCTGCGCCTCCTATGCACTATAGATATGAGGTATGGCACCCTAATTCTGCGGGAGATCTCTCTTAAGGTGCTCCTTACCACATGTCCAATACTGCAACCATCCTTTAATATCACCTCCATTTTGTTGTTCTTTGGGCTATGACCTATGTCCCTATTTAACTACATTGAACTTATTATAAGGAACAACATGCTCCTTCTCACTTGCATCCTGGGGCCTTGTTCTTTTTGGTTGTCATTTACCTTTGGCTTTTTGTTTCCCTTTATAACCTTACTGAGACTCTGTCTTGCACTTTTACTGTTCATAATAGTTCTTCAACCTACCAATGACTTCTTCTAGTGACTAAGGTTCATTATACTCAATCCGATATATAAATGCTAATGGTAATCCACTGAAAAATATCTAAACTTTGGATTTCTCGTCCTTAAGATATGGTACATACCTCAATAACTCTAATAACTTAGTCATGTACTCCTCATCTATCATTGATACCATATTTAGCTCATAGAACTCCTTGTATTTATCATCTTAGTACCTCTTTGACAAATATTTATTCCTGAAAAGTCTCTTGAATTCATGCCAACTCAGCTCCTCTTTCCTAATGTCTCTGACACACTTCACGTATTCCCACCAAATGTATAATTTCCTTTTCAGGCTGAAGATATCTATTCTAGACTTCATGTTCTATGTGTAATCATGCAACTTAAAGAATTTCTTCACCCCATGTAATCATGCCTCTACACATTTTGGATTATTCAAATAACCATACAAGGTAGGTGCTTTTGATTTCTTGATCTCATCTAGAAAATATCCCCTATCATTCCTCATGTAAGGATGATAATGATGATGATCATAATACCTGTCATAACTAGAACTAGAATAGAACCAATGTCCATAACCTCTCCTATGTGGTGTGTCCAAGAACCATCCATCCCTGATAATTTCATATCTATCCAGCCTGTGACCACCATGAGACTGACTTCCATATGCTCCATTAGTCCTATCCTCCTGCCCATGATTGACACTAAACAGTCCCTGCCTCTGCAAATATGAAATAATCTGAAGGATGACTGCATTAACTTCTACTTTTTTCTCTTGTTCTTGAATGATCCTATCATTTTCTGCCTTGCAACTTCTTATTTTTTCCTTCAAAATTATCAAAGTGTCTTCTATATTAGGATAGTACCTATCACCATGCTACTCATATAATCTATAAGGAGAATCCTGTGAACTATAGTCTACCATATTGCTAGTCATATTTGATATTCTTCCTACAAGTATACCATATCAGCTAAACCAAAAACATAAACATAACCAACATACTTTAGTATAGTTCAGGGGAGGATATCTCATCTGCAAGATCAACCAGATTAGAATGATACATGTATAATCATAATCATAATTAATATATCAACATGATGAATGAAAAAACCAACTATATACCATGACCTTATGCGTGACTGTCAAAACCATAACACAACATGCATATTTCCACATAGAAAATAGTCATGCACAAAAATGCATATTCAACCAGCACGAATTCATGATGAACACATCCCAAAAACAACATCGTCAAATTCTATATGAAAAGACAATTATAATAGCAACTACTGCCATGCACACATGAAAAACACATAAACCACAAGTATAATGAACACATATGCAACTGACATGTATGCAAAAAAAACACATTCTTCCCATCCAGTCCAAGGGGTGAACCATGCTCTAATACCACTCTGTGGTATCAGGTATCACACAAAGAAAACAGAAACTAGACACCACCCAAAGAGAACGAAACCCACTCTGGTACTACTCTGTAACACCCTCCTCCCAAATTTACCCAAGATAACCAGTCCACCTAGGTAAACATGTGACAAAGAGTTACTATGATATGATTCAAATCCCCAAGTACAATTAAGGAAGTGGAATCGACAAGAAAATACCAATCTAACCTTTCTCAGATGCTACAGGACCTTCAGGAGACAACCAACCCTTCTAGGTGCTCAAACCCTGAGAAATTTTTTTGTTTGAATGATGTATATCCCTAGTTGCACTGGTGAAAATACCTCCATATAGATGAAGCCCTCCAGTCACATTCACAATCTCGCATACATGAGACTTTATAATTTTCCAGGAAGTTATGTGCTAATGACCCCAAATTATGAACCACTTTTTTAGGGTCGGGACTTAGGCATCTTTCCAGAACTTCATGAAACTTATTGAAATGATAAATAACATAATGAAAAGGCCTCTAATGTAGAACTTGAACAAGGAATTGATCTAAAAAGGCCTAGCCAAGACAGACATTATGTCAAAAAAATCATGAACATGTAATATACATGTCATATAAACACATATGAGCATAGGGGCTCCATACTTATTTATTATTTTTCAAGAAGGTTTGGTGCCCTCATAATAGTTGCAATATCATCTATTAGGCCATGCATTCATTGTTCATTCATTTACTAAACAAAGATAAAGAGAGCCATAACTCATGTCTATTATAGTCCATGCTTATAACCAACACATAACCAATAGAATAGAAATGATAGAACATCCATTAAGATAGCATAATGACAAGCAAATTTACACATAATACACAAGAGTAAAAGAGTTCTTATTAACATATGAAAAATGAAACAGGTCAAGGAATTCCATGTAGCACCCGACCATATATTGGGATGAACCAAATCTTTCTTTGAGCCAATCACCCCCATTCCATATTCCAAACATGAATGTGGAACTTACAACAAAATCAACTAGGGCTTCCTCAGGCTTTCCCGTAATCCACCAAGGGATTCCTAGGGCCAAGCCCTTATCTATGAAACTAAGATTTACCACAATCCTGCTAGGGATTCCTAGGCCCAAACAAGAAACATAAGCTCCTAGTATTTACCAGAATCCCACCATATACTAGTCCAGGGAACAATAGGACTATACAAGCATGGATACCTCCATATCTCTCCACCTAAACCACGAGGAATTTTTTCGTCTCTAGTATGTATACTTTACCATATATCCCACCATTCATCGATCGAGGATTCCTAGGCCTAACAAGACTCCACCCTTTAGGCTTTTCCCTATATCCCACCATTTACTGACTAAGGATTCCTAGTCCTAATGAGGGCATACACCTCTAGGCTCTATTGTATATCCTTCCATTCACCAGTTGAGGATTCTTAGGCCCACTAAGGTACAGACAATATGACTTTACTACAATCCAAGCTTCACCAATCCAGGTATTCCTAGGCCTTGTGTTCCTCTCCTGAGACCACCCCACTTAGTTTCTAAACCATCTGAAAATCCATCTTAACAAAGTACGAGAGACCCCATCACACCATGGCTATTTGGAAATGGCAAGGCAAGGCTGAAAATCACTGTCACACCTAGAAAAACCCATGTCAATGACAACAAGAGAACCAAATACACACATGCATGTGCCATGCATGCAAAAAATATAAAGAAAATCACACATGCAAATAAATATCAGCAATTAATCCCGCTATAGCCGCTTGATCCAACTCTTCCTTGCCCAATATTTGCTTCCCTTTGCCTCATTTTTCCTTCCTTTGCTTCCTTAATCCAATTCTAAAGTTATCCAAGAAAACTCTAAGTGTGAAGAGCATGCGAGAGTAGAGAGGATAGAGAGAGAGCTCAAAATTAAACTGAAAAAATATTTGAACTGATCCTCATAATCATTTTTATCACTATGGCCTCTAATTTCTTCAATTTTCCATTATTTTTCTTCAATTTCCTTCTCAAGAAAATCTATGACCTTTCACCTTCCTTTTATCCTATTTCATTTATTTTCATAAATAAATTTCCAATTAATGCCTCTTGACTTTCCAAAGCCTTTGACAATTTCCCTTAGCCATAATAAACCAAATGAAAACCAACACTAGGATATGTTTCCCAATGTTCATCTTGGAAAACATGTCCCATGACCATGGTCTCACTTTTCCTATATTAACTTTATTACATGGATTTTTTACCAGGTTTGTTACATATACTAAGGATACATGTCAATAGTAAGCAATATTTAAAGTTTTTATAAGGAATAATCCCCATTTTTCTTTAGGATCCCTCATCCACCTTGTGGAAAATTATACACGGTGAGAAAAGAAAAGCATAACAAATGAATAATTGTCAATAAATAGAAAGATAAAGCTTGAGAATGGTTTCTTAAATAGATAAAACATACAAGCATCATTGAAAATTCTATGGAGATCATTGGCCACAAATCAATGCCCGTGATTCCAAGGTTACTCTATCGAGGAGATGGACACTTGCTAACAATAGGGAAACACTAGAAACTCATATTTTATGCTTGATATTTTACTATCACGAAATGTCACTCTTTTTGAAACATTAGAGTTCAAGTGAATATGTTGTCCCCTTTTAAAAATTATATCCTTCTACATCATCCTCAAGCTGAAATAAGAAATGAGAAAAGGGAAGTCATGTAACTCATCATTCCGCAATTCTAAGTAGTGGTGCCCTTATGGAAAAAACAATAAATGTTATAAGTACAATGATCCCACATGATTTGGAATATATTTTTGAAAAATATTCAAAGATTCAAGTCTCCTACTACTGCTTCAGTAATTGTTGTAACTAATATAACAACCCTCCTCAATTCCTCCTAACACTTTATTCGTAGCTGAATTTGAGGGGCCAACATAGTTAAATCAACTTAGAAGTTACCTTGTAAAATATATCTAAAACTTTTAAGATATGACAAACTCTATGATGACTTCGGATAGTGGAGGAAGGCTTATGGGCCTGATTAAGCTTGTTGGTCGATATAGTAACATTGAGGAGCGCTAAGCTTTAATCTATCATAAAGGAACCCTATAGTCTTTAGCCTATTGAGGTGTCCATTTAGGAAAAATTTCAACTTGAGTTTCTTTGCAATTTTTGGGTTTTAAAGGGTAGTATTGTTCCTTCTTGAGCGTTTTTCTAGTGCTATAGTGCCCCAATGACCCTTAGCTCAATGCTATTGCCTCAAAATTAGCCTTGAAACTGATATTTAGTGAATTATTGAGCCTCGAACTGGTGTGATGGTGCCTTGTTGAGCCTTAATGCAATATTATCGACATAAGAAAATCCCTCTCTTGAATATTTCTCTCAAAATTTTCCTTGTATGGTTACTAGAATCCCTCATAACCATTAAACTAGTGTTATTTCACTTTATTGGACCTCTAGAAAGTGTTATAGCCCTTAGACTTGGCCTTCAAGCTAATTTTTCTTCATTCGTGGGCATGTTTAGTGCTTTACTAACCCTCTATCTAGTGCTATAACACCCAATTAAGCCTCAGTCCAATGTTATGGCCTCAAGAAATCTTTCTTGAGCTCATGTTTTGGCCCTCTTAGTGTGTCGCTCCACTAATTCATAGTGGATCACTATAACATACTTCTAGGCCTTAACCCAAGGCTACAACACTCTCTCGATGCACAAGTTAGAAACATAAAGGAACTATGATTTTTTACTCTCAATCATAATTATTTTCTTGAGTTTTATTATGTAACAACAAGATCAATGCATGAATATGGGTTACAATTTTTGGCCAAATGTGGCAATGAAATTTCAAAATTTTACTCTTTTACCAAATTGAAGCCCTCAAAATTCATATAAGCATTATGAATTTTGATTCGGAGTAAAAACACAATTTGTGGAGAATTATGTTTTTATCCTAATGATATTATTTGAAAAAATAATTAGTTTCATTTATTATGTCAATTTTTCATTAAATGAAATGTTTTTCCTTGAAAATTTTCGCACATCTTAAGAGGTATGCGTGTGTTCGCATAACATAATTTAGTCTAAAATGGTAGTAATTTTTCAATTATATTTTGCAGAAACATGTGTTCACATAAGTTCTTTTTCAAATATTTAAATAAATTGAAAAACTAAGAGTACTCATTTGAAGAGGACTCATAAAAAAATATAGTGTCATTTTTTGAATTTTTTTCGTTGTGTATATTTTATGTTATTGATTTTTTATTCAACCTCTTTGAAACCGTTAAAAAATATTTCAAGCATTATGTTTAAAAGAAATTTGATGAAAAATTTCTTATGAATTTGAAAATGGAAAACTCATATGCCATTGAATAGAGGATTCCTTCATGAATCCAACATTATAAACTCCACCATTTAAGGAAAAACATTTCCCTAGGTCCGCTAGAGTACAAAATGGTGTTGTAGAGAAATCTGCAGAAGGGGTGCTAAAATTGTGCTTTTTAGGACCTGAGAATCTCGATCGAGTGCTTAGACCATAAATTCAGATAGGTTGATTGAGCCATTTACGTGGTTAACCAAGGGCTCGATCGAGCCTTTTTAAAAATAAAAATTTCAGGATAGGATCCTTATGTGAATCCCATATATTTAGAATCAACAAAGTTATAAAATTTAATCCATTAATAATTTAACCAAGTTCATATGGTATTATTCTACTAAAATTGAAAATTCAATTGGATCTAGGTTATGAACAACAATAAAAAATTGTTATGTTATTGTGCCAAGAGGTGCATTCCACAACCCAGTATGGGGGCAATGTGTAAGTATGTTTTTTTGTGCTCAAAATATACCGTATCATATACCTTGAATTTGAATGGATCATAAATTTTCCTTCCACAAAAGTTTTAACCACATTAAAATTCCAAATTATGTAAGATTTTAAACATATTTACTCTTCACTAGTGTCAATATCATTTCTTAAATCAAAATAAAAAGGTTAATTTAGCACAAAGAATAAAAAATCCTTTGTAATAAAAGTTGTCATATTTGAAAATATTAATTTGATGCATTTTATTATAATTTTTTGTTATCATGTCATGTAAAAACCTCATTAAATCTAATATTAATATTAAAAAATATATTATTATTATTATTATTATTATTATGAGATCTCATATTAATATTAGAATTTTAATATTAATATTATTAGTATTATTAATTTTGGATTAATATAATATTAAATTTGTTATATTATAGTATATATTAATATATTAGGATGTATATTAGCTCCAATTATATACGGGAGGGGAGAACAAAGACCTAGAGTTATGGAGGTGGAGACATGGAGGGGGTGACAAGGGAGAGATGGAGATAACAATGAGGGAGAGAGAAGAGGAATGAAGAAAGAGAGGAGAGAAAATTTTTGATCCAGGAGGGAATGATTTGTTTGATGAGGATTAGAGGCCTCTTGTGTTTGTTTCATAACTAACGATTGTAGAGAAGCCCCTTTATGGAGATCCTACACCCCAGCGACGCCAAAAGAGCTTGATGCACCCTCAAAATATGAAACCTTATAGAAGGTTCTATCTCTGCAACACATCCCTGCACTCCATTAGATATAGGGATGTTGATGTCAACTACGATGATCCCCACAGAACCTTCAGGTGATGAAGAGATAATATTTTTCTTAATAGGGAAGGCTGATAAAGTTACCGGTAGAGCGTTCTCATACAAGAAATGAGAATGGTTAGAAAAGGTTCCAAAAGATCTACAAAATATAAGAGTTTCCTTGTTAGGCTCTCCAAAATTTCCAAAATAAAGAAGCTTTGTAGGACTTGATATTAGTGCCTGAGATGTTGGTTTTGTGTTATATTCTTTCCACGACTAGTCACGCGCGGGGGGGGCGATAGGCCCCCTGTATCTTGCCTTGGGTGCAACGTACAAAGGGGTCACAGGGGGGGCGGTAGCCCCCCCTGTCGGGGTCTGGGGCAGCACCCCGGAAATTTTTTTTGGTCCTTATTTTCCGATGGGCGGACCCGCCCATGGTTTTGTGCATAGATTTGCACATAGTTTGGGGCATGATGATTTTCGGCCCCTGGTATTTTGTAGATCCGGTCAAGTGAACTACGGTTATGTTCTAATCCAGGGTTAATGGATTGGGGTTTATGTATACTTCGGCATGTATATATATGTGTTGTAACACTAAAATGAATATAATGAAAAATCAAGCTGGTCATCCCGATTTGGGATCTAGGGGGAAATCTCTGTGTATATATGTTTTATGTTTTATGCTCTTGCTATTTTTTATTTTTTGTTTTTAAGATTCATTTGTAGATAATTTCTGTATAGGGTTAAAACCTACATTTGGCATCGGAGCAGTTTTGGCTTCAAGGGACGCCTTTGCTACTGAGGGGTTTTTTGCTCGGGCCTGAGGTAGACCCTATTAAGTGGGAGATCTGTGGGATCGATTCTTGCGGTGAAAGAAGATGGCGTGCGGCGGGAAGATATAAATCGAGAAATTTAATGGTCAGAGTTTTGAGTATTGGAAGCTCAAGATGGAGGATCTGTTGGTGGATAAAGATCAGTGGATCGCGGTAGATCCAGTTACTAAACCAACGACAATGTCAGATGAAGATTGGAAGGAGCTGGATTAGAAGGAAAAGAGCACAATACAGTTGTGTGTCTCAGATTCAGTATTGTTGAATGTATATGGGGAAGCTACGGTGAAGACCTTGTGGGACAAGCTAGGGACTTTTTACCAATCTAAGTCTTTGGTGAATAAATTTTTCCTATGGAAAAAGATGTATAACCTGAGGATGAAGGATGGAGACATGGTGACAGAGCATCTGAACACCTTCAATACTGTGGTAAGTCAGTTGTCATCTATTGATATTAAAATCTTAGATGAAGATACGTGCATCAGTTTGTTGTGTTCTCTACCAGACTCGTGGGACAGTCTGGTTATTGCAATAGGTAGCAATACAACTACCTTGAATTTTGATGATATTGTCTCAGCCTTGCTGTCGGAGGAAATGAGATAGAGAAATATGGAGGGTCAAAATGGATATGCCTTATTTGTACGAGGAAGGTCCCAGAACAGAAACAAGAATAAGGTTTCAAGTGGGAGATCTAAATCTATAGGGAGATCAAAATCTCCTAGAAAGTTTGTAAAGGTGTGCTGGAAATGCGGAAAGGAATATAGATCTAAAGCTCCTAAGAAAGGAAAGGGATATGATGATGCTCCTTTTGCAGAGGAAAAAACGACCTCGGATGAAAGTGGGCATGTGTATTTGGCTTCTTCTTCAAATACACATGTAGATCATGAGTCATGGTTGATTGACTCGAGTTCATCCTTTCACTTCACTCCTCATAGGGAGTGGTTCTGCGAGTATGAGAAATATGATGGCGATGATGTCTTATTAGGTGATGATAGGAAGGCTAGAATCGCCGGACATGTAAAAGTCAAGATGAAGCTGCAAGGTGGAAGGATTAGAACACTTCCTGGTGTTCTGCACATTCCTGCATTGGCCAGAAATCTAATTTTTGTAAGCAAGATGGACGATTCAAGTGTAAAAACAGTGTAAGATGGTTTGGGGAGCACTGGTATTAATGTAGAGAGTTTGGATTGGAACTCTATACAAGCTTCAGGGTAGCACTATTATTTATGGGTGCATCATCTCTGTGGTTCCCGAAAGTGGATCGGAAAGCCTAGCGGTCTCTAGAGAAAAGACCATGCTAGGGCATCAAAGGCTTGGACATATTGGAGAGAAGGGCCTTCAGATACTACATGGAAATGGTATGGTAGAAGGTATGTCTAATATCTCTATGGATTTTGATTTATGTGAAAATTGTGTATATGGGAAGCAGAATCGGGTGAGTTTTCCTTCTGGTGCTAAGAGGGAAAACAAGATATTAGAGCTTGTGCACAGTGATGTGTTTGGACCTATGTCAGTTCCATCACTGGGTAAGTCTGTGTACTATGTTTCATTCATAGATGACTTATCAAGGAATACATGGATATATTTCTTGAGGAAGAAATTTGAAGTCCTTGAAAAATTTAAAGAATTTAAGGCTCTGGTGGAAAACCAGACAGAGAAGAAGATAAAGGTGTTGAGGACAGATAATGGTGGGGAGTTCTGCAAGAAGGAATTTGAAGAGTTCTGTAAGAATTGTGATATAGCAAGGCAGAATAATACTCCATACACACCTCAGCAAAATGGATTTATAGAAAGAATGAACAGAACGCTGATGGAAAAGGCAAGAAGCATGCTCAGTGGTACTGGGCTAGGACAATAATTCTAGGCAGAGGTAGTGGAGACTACATGTCACTTGGTTAATAGATCGCCTTCATCAGCGTTGGAGGATAAGAATCCACATGAGGTATGGACTGGTAAGAAACCCTCCCTTTCACATCTGAGGGTATTTGGATGTGATGCATATGTACATGTTCCAAAGGAGAAAAGGACCAAGTTGGATAATAAATCTGAAAGGTGCATCTTTATTGGGTATAAGGATGGTTTAAAGGGTTACAAGCTTTGGAACCCAGAAACAAGGAAGGTTGTGTACAGCCGAGATGTGGTGTTTAGAGAAGTGAAAGATGTTGTTAAACATGAAGTCCTACCAAAGGAACCTGAGAAGATAGAGTTTGAGCTAAAAGAGGATGAATCAGACTCTACAACAGAAGAAGACTCAGAAGATGAAGAGCCACAAACTCTAGCTTTGAGAAGATCAGTTCGGGAAAGAAGGCAACCAGAAAGGTATAGTCCATCTGCTTTCTGTTCAGATTTTGCCTTAACTATAACTGATGATGAACCCAGAACTGTCAGGGAGGCAGTAGATTCAGAGGATGGAAAACTCTGGAAGGAGGCCATGGTTGATGAAATGGCATCCTTGCACAAAAATGATGCATGGGATCTGGTGGAGTTTTCGGCTGGAAGGAAGCCCATTGGGAGCAAATGGGTGTTTAAGAAGAAGATGAATGTAGAAGGCAAGGTGGAGAAATACAAAGCTCGGTTGGTAGCAAAAGGTTATTCCCAGGTGCCGGGAATTGATTTTGGTGATATTTTTTCTCCTATTGCCAAAGTTACTTCTATTAGATTACTTTTATCTGTTGCTGCTGAATTTGATTTTGAGGTAGAATAGATGGATGTGAAGACAACATTTCTTCATGGAGATCTGAAAGGGGAGATCTACATGAAATAACCTGAGGGCTTTATGGTGAAGGCGATGAAAGAACGGGTATGCAGGTTAAAGAAGGCTCTGTATGGGTTAAAACAGTCACCAAGGATGTGGTATTAAAAGTTTGATACCTATATACGGGGACTTGGCTTCACCAGAAGCAAGGAAGATCACTGTGTTTATTTTAAATTAATTGGTGACCGTGTTATTTATTTGGTCTTGTATGTGCATGATATGTTGTTGATTGGAAATGACAAAGAAATCATCCAAGATTTGAAGACCCAGTTGTTCTCCAAATTCGACATGATGAAGGATCTTGGTGCTACAATCTATATTTTGGTCATGGAAATTAAGAGAGATCGGGAGAGAGGAAGCTTTGGTTAAACCAGAGGAAGTATGTTGAGACTATATTGTAGAGGTTCAATATGCAGGATAGTAAACCGGTGAATGTTCCGATTCCTATAGGTACAAAGCTGTCTGCTGAACAGTTTCCCAAGACACAAGAAGAAGAGGAGGATATGTCCTATGTTACTTATGCAAGTGCAGTGGGTATCCTGATGTATGAAATGGTCTATACTAGACCAGACATTGCACATGCAGTGGGAGTATTGATCAGGTTTATGTCAAACCCAGGGAAGGAGCATTGGACTGCAGTGAAGCGAGTTTTCAGATATTTGCGTGGTACTAGTGATTATGGCTTGTGCTACCAGGGAAGACCAGGATTGGAAAGAGTGTTGGAAATTCGTGGTTTTGTTGATGCAGACTGGGCTGGAGATCTGGACCAAAGAAGATCTACAAGTGGGTATGTGTTTAACCTATTTGGAGGTGCAGTCAGTTGCATGAGTAAAAGACAGTCTGTAGTGGCTCTTTCAACTACAGAGGCAGAATACATGGAAGCCACTCATGCAAGAAAGGAAGCAATTTGGTTGTAGAGATTGTGTTCAAGTATGGGGTTGGTGCAACAAGCTATAAGGATATACTGTGATAGCCAAAGTGAAATTTTCTTGGCTAAGAACCCTACTTATCATTCAAAGACAAAGCACATTGATGTTCAATATCACTTTGTGGGATATATGGTTGAAGCTAAAAGGGTTTTGCTGGTAAAGGTGGACACTTTGAAGAATATTGCAGATGCATTGACAAAGTCTGTGAGCACTCAGAAGTTCCCTTGGTGTAGAGAAACAATGGGTGTTGCAAATCTGGGCTAATGACTCAGCTCCCCTGTGGGCCCCTGTGGAAACAAAACAACAAGTGGGAGAATGTTGGTTTTGTGTTATATTATTTCCATGACTAGTCACGTGCGGGGGGGTAACGGGGGGGTCACATGGGGGGCGGTAGCCCCCCCTGCCAGGGTCTGGGGCAACGACCTGGAAAAAAAAAATTGGTCCTTATTTTCAAATGGGCAGACCCGCCCATGGTTTTGTGCATAGGTTTGCAGATGGTTTTGGGGCATGATGGTTTTCAGCCCTTGTTATTTTGTAGATCCGATCAAGTGAACTACGGTTATGTTCTAATCTAGGGTTAATGGATTGGGGTTTATGTATGCTTCGGCATGTATATATATGTGTTGTAACACTAAAAGGAATATAATGAAAAATCAAGTTGGTCGTCCCAATTTGGGATCCAGGGGAAAATCTCTGTGTTTATCTGTTTTATGTTTATGCTCTCGCTATTGTTTATTTTCTGTTATAAGATTCGTGTGTAGATAATTTCTGTTCAGGGTTAAAACCTACATGAGAGAAGGATGAAAAATCACAGTCATCCAACAAGGATAATTGAGGATTCTAGGAGTGTCCAACTGGAAAGGAGAGCACCAATACACCAACTATCACAGATTCAATTAGGAATTTAAATACTCCTATTCGGGAGAAGGGACCCCTCCACCATTAGAGAGGCCCATATCACCAACAACAACCTTGAAAGATGGAAGAAATTGCAGATCAATGACAGGAGGCAAAGAAAACCTTTATTACCATAGAGACTCACTAAACGAGCTATAAACCACGAGGATGAGACTAATTCCTAGGAACCGAATCAGCATTACAAACAGATAAGTTTTGTTAGAGGGTCGCAGTTGCTAGGGTTTCAACAAGTTGTTTCATTATATATATATGTGTGTGTGTGTTAAATAACTTTATGTTGTGTTAAATAGTTATAGAACTATGTTATATATATATATATATATATATATATATATATATATATATATATATAGAATTATATATTATATATCTATGTGATGTTATAGTTATAATAATTAAATATATATTGGTATATAATTATATAGTTATGAACTATATCTATAGTTATGTTACATGCTACGTTATAGTTATAGTATATAGTTATAAGAACTATATATATAATTATATTATGATAAATAACTGTAGATATGTGTGTTAAATGTTATATCTAGTATGTTATATATAATTATATGCTATATTAAATATATATAATTATAATTATAATATAATAAATAGTTATAGTTATATTATTTTTTTTTACAGAAATGGATATTGGAGTATATTAGAAATTTGGCATGAATGCCTCAAAATCGGAATACAAAATTTAGGAGCAATGCCCAGATTACCTCTCCTACCACAAACATCATGACACATATGCTTATAATCCAGAGCTTCTTACATGCAACAATGGAATCCATCTCCGTGATTTGCCCAAACTTGTGGATACAAACAAATTGCTTCAATAAAATGCAATAGAACATGACAGCTAAAGGATTAAGGTATTGGGTCCCATGTTTCGTCTTTGTCCCTTAGAAGAGAACAAATGGATAGGAGAGCTGCTTTGTTGGCTTCATAATCTGCATCGTTGTTATTCTCTCTCAGCACATGGAAAAAACTCAATTTCTGGAAAGATTTTGCCAAAGTTTTGATTCTTGATATCAGCCTTGCAAATCTTAGATCTCACAGAATAGAATTGTTCACTATAGTTTTGATAATGGATTGAGAATCGCCAAAAACATTTACCTCTTTGATGCCCAAATCTTTGAGAGTTATAGTTATATTATTAACTATATATATAATTATACTTAATTATGTTATGTTATATACTGGATGTTATATATAGTTATATTATAATTATATAGTTAAACATATATATATATATATATATATATATATATATATATATATATATACATATATATATATATATATATATATATATATATATATACATATATATATATATATATATATATATATATATATATATATATATATATATATATATATATATATATATATATATATATATATATATATATATTCTCATTTTGGATTTTTAACTTTAAAGGTAGTATTTTATTTAAGTAATTAATTGATTATATTTATTATTAAATAATATTTAAAATATAAATTAATTTATATTTAAAATAATGAAGTGAAATAAATTTTCTTATTTGATAAATAGATGTTCACCATGGGAAACCATATTCATCATGTCAATTTCAAGCTTCTAAATTATTTATTTATTGGTTATAGTTTGGTTGTTTTTTGTTTTGGAGTTTTTTGGGTATATTTTCAGTCAAATTTGCTTGAAATTTACAATGCATTTTAAATAACAAAAAGTCAATTTTTTTTTTTCCTGCTAAATTCTCAATGAAATTTTTTAAAACATAAAATAATCAGAAAATAAATTTTTAGCATTCAAAATAATAATAATAATAATAATAATAATAAACATCCTGCCATTGCAAGTAAGAAAAAATATTAAAGCCTAAATTATAGTTCTTTTGGTGGTTTTGAAGCGTTTTCTTGATGGTTTTGGTGTTGTCTAGGTTGTTTTGTGGTTTTCTGAGATGTTTTTTTTGCTTTGAAGGTTATTTTTGGTGTATTTTTGTGGTTTTTATGGCTTCTATATGGTATGATTTTTTTCCAAATTATTTTATTTAATTTTGCAAGAGAAATTTAATAAAAAAGACAAAAAAGATAGGAAACCTACCTTGGTTTGAGCTTCCAGGATGTTGGAGGGGTTGTTGGGGAGGTTGGTTGGGTTTCTCCACATCTAAATCCCTCGGTCTAGCTTCAATCTTGTCGTTCAAGACCTAGAATTCTCGTTCGAGCTCCCGTTTGCATCACGATCTATAGAAAAATGAATTGCACAGACCACAGTTGCACCTTTTAATACAAAATAGGGGCTTGTCGAGCTACTATTGTTGGGTTAAAAAATCTCAATTGAGGGTTTTCTTTTAATCCCCGATCGAGCTATTTTTTTGGCGCTCAAGGAGCTCGATCATGCATTTAAAAATGACTTTATAAAGTGCTTAAAGTTGCTTTTGAGATCTCTTTTTTCACCTAAACACACCCTCTCTTGCCAAAACAATGTAACCTAGCTCCATGCTTTTACCCACTGAGTTAACTAAAGGTAAAGGTAAAGTTAAAAAAAGAAGTTATGTGATTACTTAATACAAAAAATACCCTAAGAACATTAAAAGAGGCTCATAACGCTCCCTATTTGTCACATCAATTAGCTCTCATGCTTTGGAGTAAAATCACTTTATTAATGAAGTATTTCACCTCAACTTTCCCGATTAGCTAGATTTAGCCAACTCAACCCAAGTATGTGATTTTTTTACATGTATTCAACTTGGTTTTTAACATTTATGGTCATATTTAATGCATTTATTTACCCAATGATGATTGTATTTATGTGTAATCATTCCTTTGCTTCATTTTTTACCAGGTGAGTCGGTCTTGAGTGAATTTTATAATTATTTAGGGTGCGATAAGATTTTCCTCTGCAACCCTCACCCTCCAATGGATTAGTATACACTTGTATTATATCATAAAACATGAAAAATAAGAGGAATAATCTTATCTCAACCTCGACAACAATCTAAGAGTTTAATAAAGGTAATTTAATACTAAAACTAGCTACCTCACCATCTCTCCTTGCTCAACTCGAACCCGTAATTGTTCCCAAGCCAACCAACAATTTTTTTTCCTTTTGTAGAATTTTTCCATAATATAAATCCCAACAAATATTTGTGATAGCTCAACAACTCCCAATTGGTGATTTTCTTCAGCTACTTGCGACTTTTATTACTAGAGAACTTAGGGTTTTAGGCCTAGATCTATTCCCATGCTCTCAACTCATATTTTTGTATTAAAATGTCTACTAGATTTTTTTTTTGAAGTTGGGTTCATGAACATGTTTTTCTTGTCAATAAAACTTTATCCTTGTTAAGTATGTGAATCTAACGTTATTTATTTTTCCTCATCATTGAAACCTACTATCTTGCACAAACATATTCAAACTTTAAAGGAATAGATCTTGGTTGTTTTCATTTTTCACTATAAGATAATCTCTATAATGGGTGTTGAGTTTCCACGACATATCAGAATATAGGTTAGGGTATTAGAATCTCTAAATTTTTAAAACATTCCTCCCACATCTACCAGGTAATTGGACAACCGGGATAAACATGCGACGATCGGCCACTATAATGAGATTCAACCTCCTAGGTGATCTTAAGGAATTCGAACCAACGGAAACACATCAAAAAGACCTTATACAACATCAACAACACCCCTAGGAGGCAACCCAACACTTTAGGCCTCTTACCCTTAGGTCACACTGATAATTTGACCCTTTTGAGCCATATCCATAGGCATAATATTTTATGCCTACGACCAAGCGGCTATATCCCTAGACACAACACTGCATGCCTGCGGCTGGGGCCCCAAATGCCCAGTTCTATGCCTACAGCTCTGGGATTTGAGCCACCTTAGTAGGCTCAGAGCCCCGATCACTACCCAAAACTTCATGAAAACTTAGAGGATGATAAATAACATTATAATAATGATACAAAATCAATCAAATCAATAAGAACTCATCTAGACGCTTCCTATCCATGATAGCGATTTTGTCAAACATGTCACAAATATTGAACCTACAGGTGTAAACATCAGATTTAAGTATAGGGGTCTCATACTTATCTGAGAATCACTAAGAAACATTTCTCCCTTACTTCATTAGTTGCAATACAATCTATTTGACCATTTATACATTATGCATTCATTTATGAGTAAAAACATGGATAGAGCCATACATCATAAATGATAAAATACATGCTTATAATCAGCATAATAACAACATAAATATCATGGATACAACAAGAATATAATACACATAATTACCAGTACATTTTCATTCCAAATACCAAAAGAATGATCTGTTCATTAATGAATGTAAAAACTGAACCAAAATGGGACTTCCATGTTCCACTCAACCATAGATTAGCTGAGCCAAATATTACTTCAGCCAATCACCCCCTTACCATATTCCAAGCATGAATGTGGGACCTCATCAAACACATCAATCACAATCAATCTAGGGATTCCAGAGGCCAAACCACCTCAACCCTCAACCAGTTATTCCACCTCATGGTCAAACATCAAATTCATCATGGATTGGTCTCTATCCAAGTTATTCTAGGGCTCCAGAATGTTTCTTCCAACCAGGGATTCCAAGACTAGTAACTCACCTGCAACTATTACAGGGCTTCTAGAGCATTTTTCTAACCAGGGTTTCCAGGACTAGTAAATCAACCCACCTTGGGCTTCTAGAGCGTTTTTCAAACCAAGGCTTCCAGGAAATAATAACTCAAACCACAACAAAAGGAACCTTGAGAACCAACCAAAAAAAATCAATGGAAATAAAACCACAACACCATGACTATCTAGGAAATGGAAAGGCTAGGTAAATCCACTTGCATGCACCATGCATGCCAAATATAGTGAGGAAAACCTACTTGAAACTCAGTACCTGGACTGAAAACATGTTGTATATGTTGATCCCGATGTCCGATTTCACTTTCCTAATCTTCCTTTGTCTTGTCGCTCCAAATCACCAAGTATTCCCATTCTCCAAGGGTGCTCCAAGAAAAATATAAGTATCTCGGAGTATGATAGAGAGAGAGAAGAATGAGAGAGCTCCAAAAATGCATTGAAAACATATTACCAAATGATCCTCAGAAGCCTTTTTATTAATTAATCCTCTATTTTTATTCATTTTCCATTATTTTGCTTCATTTTCCTCCTCACATGCAACCTGACCTTTCACCTCCCTTTCCTCCTAATTTACATTATTTTCATAAATAAAATTCCAATTAATGCCTCATGCATTTCCAAAGCCTTTTCCAATTTCCTTTATCCATAACAAACCGAAATGAACACCCACTAGTATGTTTCACACAACATTCAACTTGGAATAAGTTGTTCATCAACTGTGGTCTTGTATATTTTTTACATGGTTTTTTAACTAGGGTTGTTACATACACAACCAACTTAAATGCCACAACATCACTAATTTTCACTGCTGAAAAACACACATCAATGAATCATCTAGTGCACATGACAATTTTTAACTTTTCAAACCCTTCTTTCTTATATTAACAAACTATATACAACATTTTAGGGCTCCTATACGAGGGATAATTACCCTCATACAATAAATCATACAAGAATACAAAATAGGGTTTCGAATCAATCACTTTGAATTCCAATCAACCCTAAAAAAGACAACACTTGGCCTACTTGTTGATGGTGGCCACACACAACCCTTTTAATTTGCGTGTCTTGAACACATCTTTTGGTCCTTCTGCTCCCACTCTGTAGTAAAACCAATCTACCTCTATCAATGAATATTTATGCTTTAGGTCATTGAATATGACTCTCCAATATGATTTCTAGCTAATCATTTATCCATCAACGAATCAACACATAGGGTCATCTTGTGAGTTGTTCACAACTCTGTTTGTGAAAACTCCTAAATCGCCCACTGCTGCTCCTCAACACTTAGGTAATTCTTCCCTCTTTTTCCTACCTATGTTTCTCCAATGAAGGAAAACTTCAGGCATGGAGACTATCCATCTTTTCAATGAAAATTTCCTTCTTTGATAATGAACTAGGGTTCTAAATCTAGATCTCTTGGTTGTGATACCTCACCTCAATAATTATACATCTCTTATTAGGCTTGATTTCCATCTCAATCACTGCACTTAAGACTCTTTGTAGTAGTCACTTAACAACCATCCTTAATATATTTGGACTGCCATACACTTGTCCCAATCTGAAATCATCCTTGCACTGCTTTCTTCTTCATATTTTCCCATCTTCAGTCATCTCCTTGACCGATATAGGACCTATAAGACTTCCCTCATGTAATACCCTCTTCCCACATCTACCCAAGTAACTAGCCAAATGAGAGTAAATATGTGACGATAGGCTACTATAATGATATTCAACCTCCTAGGTGACATTAAGGAAGTGAAACTGATAGAAATACAACGTACAGACCTTGTACATTATCAATAACACCCCTGGGAGCTAACCCAACCATTCAGACCTCTTACCCCTGGATCACGTTGACCTTTTGATCTATTTGAGTCATAAACGCAGGCATATGATTGCAGGCCAATGTCTAAGAGGCTATATCCGTAGGCATAACACTGCATGCCAATGTCTAGGGACCCAATTACTTAGTTATGTGCCAACGTCCTTGGGATTTGAGCCACATTTTCAAGCCCAAAACCCAGTGCTCTACCCAGAACTTCATGAAAAGTTCAGAGATGATAAATAAAAATAGGACAATGATACAAAAGAAATCACATTAATAAGAACTCATCTGGACCCCTCATAGCCATGATAGGAATTTTTTCAAATATGTCACAAACATTGAAGTTATAGATGTAAACAACATATATGAGCATTGGGGTCTCATACTTATATGAGAATTTCTAAGAAGAATTTATCCCTTACATCATAAGCCACAATAAAATATATTTTACCATAGATACAATCTGCATTCATTTATAATTTAAAACATGGATAGAGCCATACATCATCATTGATGAACTACATGCTTATAACTAGCATAATAACAACAAAAAAACCATGGATAAAACATAAATAAAATCCACATAATAACCAGTACATATGCATACCAAATACCAAAGGAATGAGCTATTCATTAATGAATGTAAAAACCAACCAGAGATGGGACTTCCACACTCCACCTGACCATATATTGGCTGATCCAAATCTCCCTTGAGCCAATCACCCCCATGACATATTCCAAGCATGAACGTGAGACCCAAACCGAAAGAACCAATCCAGGGCATACCGAGACTAAACCACCTCACCCTCATCAACATAAACCAAGATTTATCGTGATCTACACCCAATCACTAGGCCAACACAAACATGGATATCACTAGATTCTCGTCGCCTAAACCATCAATACTTTTCCTATCTCCTAGTCTCTTAGGATTTACTGTAACCCACAGTCCAAATCAGGGGTCACTAGGCCCTGAAAGGAGAAATAACCTTTAGGATTTACCATATATCCAAAACCAAAGACACTACAAAGAAAATACCCTCTAGTGGATGTTTTTGAGGAACCCCTTATAAAAATACCCCAGACATCTGTTTCTAGCGGAAGTTCCTAGAGGAGGTTGGCGAGCGGAGGTTTTCGCAGATGTATTTTGTCTGGTGCTCTTATCACCGTAAAACGCACTGATGCATTAAACACGAGAACACACTGGTGCGATTAAAAAATTGACACACCGGACACCGTGCGCTTCGTACACACCCTTCCAGTGCGTTTTATTTCCATAGATCACTGGTCCTTCACATAACTTGCACATTGACGCCTCATAAAAAATGCACGAAAACTAAAACCGTTCGGGTCGCCCTTAAATGCACCAGGTCGCCAACGCACCAGGCCGCCCTGAAATCCTCGTGCACCAGCACAGGGTTAAATAAATAAATAAACTATTTCCAAAAACCGCACAAAAGATAGGCACACCGGGAACTGTGTGCTTCTAACACACCCGCCCGGTGCGTCATATTCCTGTACATCACCGGTTCCTTACATCTCTACCATACCGGTGCTTTCGAAAACGTGCATGAAAACAGATATTTCCCAGTGTGGAATAAGTCAACAGTACTAGGGTGCCCATAAACTTGGCACACCAGCATATGGTTAAATTAAAAAAATTACGGCCAAAAATCTGCACAAACATTGGCACACCGGAAACCGTGCTCTCCGTACACACAACACCGGTGCATTTAATTATGGAACAACAATGGTGCGTGCCAAATCGTCAGCCCCAGTGCCTCATAAAAAGCACGCAAAACAGAAATCTCTCGGGGCAGAATGACAGAAATGCACTGGGATCCCCATAAACATCGTGCACCGAAAAAGGGTTAAATAAAAAAACATTGCGGCCAAAAAAATGCACAAATAATTGGCTCATCGGACACCGTTCCCAGTGCATCATATTACTATAGAGTACTGGTGCATTATAGATACGCCTCCCCGGTGCTTCATAAAATCGTGCGAAAATAGAAACGGCCCGAGGTGGCATACAGTAAACGCACCGATACGCTAGTAACAACCCGCACACCGGAACAGGGTTAAATAAAAATAAAAAATCCGGCCAAAGAACCGCATTTTTCGCTTTTTTCAATGCTACAGATCTCTCAAGCATTAGTGCAATCTATCCTTGTTTGAGCCGCCCTGACATCCGTTCTCCCTTTGCACTTATTACATGCACTACTTCTGTGCATTGTCACCAATCTCCAGCTTGAATTTTATAAAACAGTGGACAAATTTTATTTTGCAAATTCTACAGCCAATATGCCTCCTCGATGGGTAAATGTACAGGTATTTTTATTTTTTTTCCATAATTAGACCTTTTAGCGGATTATAGTTTCAAAAAACCTTAAAATTAACCATTAAAAAAAAAAATTGTCATGCGGTGTGCTCGAGCCGTTCGGCTCACACCGGTTTGCGGTGCTGCCTGTAAATTTACAGGCCACACCGCAACCAGTGCTAACGGTATCTACACCAGTTCTGGGGTAGTACCACCAGGCGCACCGTGCTATTTTAAAAAAATTTAAAAACTGTGGTGTGGTCGTTTACCAGGCCGCATCGTTGACAATGTGGTATCGCGGCAACATGGTGTGTTGACGGACATATTCGCCCTGTGGCACGTAATGTGATCAGTGCACCGCATACTGCAATTCGACATTGTCAACGGTTTGGCCAAGTAAATCGGTGCTAAGGGTATTTTCACCGGTTCCAGGGTGGTACCAAAGGCACATCGTGTTATGTAAAATTTCCTTATAAAGAGCTGTGTGGTCGCTTACCTGACCACACCGTTGGCCATGTTGAATAGTGGTGACGGTGCGTTGACCGATATAACTGGCCTAGGGCGGCTATTTTTGTCAGCACACGGCTTACTGTATTTAGCCCGTGTTAGTGGTGCGGCCCTTTACAATACCACACCGATGACTATGTATGGTGGCAGGATGGCAGTGCGCTGACTTAGATATACGCCCCAGGGCATGTAGTGTAGTCAGCGCATTTCTCTGCCGACACCGCATGTAGTGAACAGTGCGCTAAATTTTTTTTTTGGAGCACTGCTTTCGGTGCACTGAATATCATTAGGGGCATCGTATCCAGTGCGCTCTGTGGAAAGACACACTAGGACTGGTGCGTGACTGTGTTTTTGGTGCACCAGCTGTTGTTTTATTTATTTTTTAGAAAATATTTATATACGTATATTTCTAAATACATGTGTCATTTAATAAAAAAATTGTGTTTAATATGTCAATCACTCAGATACATGAAAGGAGAGAAGTGGGGCAAGCACAACAACAACAGGCGGAACAGTATAACGTGGTTCGCCTGTGGGAGGCAAGAGAGAGGGAGAGAGATGTGTACCCTCACCTTATTACAACAACAACAAAAGGACTCCTAAGGGAGGTAGGCCTCCTCAAGTTCTATGAGGAGGCTACTTCCCTAAAGTCCCATAGTTTGTTTTTGAGACATCTTATCCGAAGGTGGAATGCCTAGCGACAGCTTTCTGGGTTGGTATTGACCAATGGTATAGGCCCACTGAGGAGGGTGTATATTTTATTACAGGGCTATCGAGGAGAGGGGTGGATTTTGTGTCGTCCCTCGAGGTTCCAGTTGGCTGTGTGGTAGGGAGTCAGTTAGTTTACTCCCAGAGATACATTGGAGCACATTTAGTATCTCCTGTAGATTTTTAGGTCGCTGGAGGGAAGTTACGTATTGGTGCGTTTGGTCGTGAGGAGGTCAAGTGTCTCTCACTTATCATTTCTACCATTTCACACAACACCAGTGATAGGCAACGCATTAGGTGCTCACTTTTATATTATGTTGATTCTTTACTACAACAGCCACGACTTGTCAGGTGGTCTGCCATTTTTTTGCGGCAGTTCTGTACAACATTAGATAGATGTCGTGCTCATGCACAAGGGAGGGTAAACTTCCCTTTTTCTTCATAGATTTTATTTATTTATTTTTTGATAGGTTTCAAGAGACGAGACCTAGTTTTCTTTGGCAGCCTCGTAGGCCGGTTACTGAGCCACGTATGCACATGTGGGGGTAGATGATGCCCAAGAGGGAGGAAAATATTTTTCCAGCGAGGATATCAGATGATGCACTAGAGTTGCTAGCCAATGTTGATGAGAATCCCTTCATTATGGTCCCCCTGTCCTTATGCAGGGTTGGATTGGCAAGGGTGTGCCAAAGTCCTCTTCACAGCTGATGAGCCGCCAGATGATAGAGGTAATATTACTGCTTTATTTAAATTTATTCTAACATGTTCTTTAACTTTTTTTTATTAAATTGTGTAATGAAATCATCTAATTATTGTTGTGTACTTGTATATATTTTGCAGACATTGGATCTTTTGATGCCGAGGAGATGCCGCCACCACCACTTGATCCAGGTGTGGATCCTGATGATCACAATGAGGGCATGCCAAATGCCGAGGATGATCATCAGGAGGCTGGTGTAGATCAGATACCTGCTCCTACTGGTGTGCGGTGGACTTGGTGATGCTAGATATAGGATGGAGTTGGCTGACCAACTCATTGCTTTGATTGTTGAGGAGGGCATCAGGCCCACTGATTACAGAGACATAGAGGCTAATGATAGGCTATTACGAATGTGGAGAGGCATGCCGCGTGACATGTACAGCCTAATGCGACATGTCGTAGGAGTTACGACAACTTTTACATGACTGACGAGGACAGTTGCATGTTACAATCGAGCCGCAACATGTGATGGATAGTCTGCGAGGCGTAGCAAACCATCATCTAGCAGGAGTCATGATCATGGAGATGAGGTTAGACCATCGGCCACTAGTACTAATATTGATGCTGTACTACCACCAGTTGATCCATGACATTTATGTTATAGTTGTATATTTTTAACATTATTCAGTTATATATATATATATATATATATATATATATATATATATATATATATATATATATATATATATATATTGTCCATGTATTTTATGTTCATGTTGCAGTTGTACTTAATTTATAGGTTGGTGATCATCATGATGTGTATGTTGTTAGGTCATGATAGATATGTTCATTTAATGTGCATATTGCAGATAGATGTGTATGTGATAGCATGCGTTATTTGACATGACATGTATATTTGATGTTTTTGTTGTGATGATGTTAATATATAATGTTAATTGTGTTTTGTTAGATGATCATGATCACAATGATGCAATTAGCGATTTTGCAGAATGTGTTTTTTTGTCAAATTTGATGTTTGTACGATGGTTTTTTGTAATTTTTTAATTTGTAAAATTGTAAAATTGTATATATGTAAAATTCTAAAATTGTAATTGTAATTGCACGTGAAATTGTAAAATTGTAATTCTAATTGTAATTCTAATTATAATTGTAATTGTATGTAAAATATTTGTAAAATTTTAATTGTATTAATGTGAAATGAATTTATTAAAATTTTTGAATTTGTAAAATTGTAAATTTTAAATAATTCCAAAATAATAAATCTAGAATAATATGATTTATTGTAACAAAATAAAGTTATAATGAAAATAAATTCATGTACTTTAGAATTATCATTATTTTATTATGATCTTAGATACAAAAATAAAAAGAATTAATTTATACAACACGCCATTGTTTCTGAGATCAACATAATTAATGCAAATTATCAAGTGAATTATTGATTTTAACATTAACACAATGCAAATTACCAATTAATTCAAAATACATATTATATTAATATTTCGAAAAACCCATCTTAAAAAGTATAAATATTGATGAAATACCACATGTACCATATCACTCTCGGTTCTCATGATCACCATCCTTATTTTCTAGCTCGCATGGTATGATAACACTATTGTTCTAAAAAATATGTTTTGATCTAGGGTCATGTGTCAATACGAACCACCAATCCCAATCCAACACATCTGGGTAAAAAAACACTTGGTTGTAGTGTTTAGGGAAAAAATAGGGCTCCTTAGCTTCATCCCACATCTTTTAGAGTTGATACATATCAACCTACTGTCGCGATCTTCCTTTACATTATTCCGATCAAAGGTGTCCCACCATTTGCACCTAAAAATAACACACTGGAAAGAAGAAAACTTCACTTCAATGATATCTTGTATCTTTCCGACGTAACCTAACGTCCCTCGTACTAGGTTTTGATCATGGTGGCTAGATCGACTAGATTGATCGAACTCCTCTTCCACTCCACATTCTTGTGTGATGTTTCCAACATCGTAATTTTATGTACGAAAATGGTGTCCATATGCCCACATAGATGGGAACAAATGCACCTATTATAAAAAAGTTTAAAAAATGATAGTGTCATGTGTCTTATAAATAATAATCCAACAGTTAAAATATGAAATGTATATGTCTTAATATAAGTTTCAAATTTACATATATATTAAAAAGATTATTACCAAGTTGCTGCACCCAATCCCTACGTTTAGCGCATCCTCTTCAACACGCGGGTAACGACCGGTAGCACCGTATTTCTCTTTGAATTGGTCAGCAACCCAACTTTTGGGGCATATTTTTGGCATATTTTCTTTTAAATGATCAAGATAAGGCACACTTCTACCATTCAACCGTATGAATTCTTTCCTGTCACTGTCCCATTTCATCCTGTTTTATTCGTACAATGTGACCCATGGTTGTCAGTCGCTTCAAAATTGTAAAGAACAGATTTATTGTTTGCTTCAATTTCTGCATTCACTGATGAAATAAAATCAACATTATATAGTACTTAGAGATCAAAATATACATTATATCGAAGTTCAAAATGAATATTAATTACTTTTTGTAAATTTGACAAATTATAAGTTGCTTACTCTTTATCAAGCACTTTTTTCCACTCGTTTGGAGCAACTCTCCTTCTCTTTTTTCTTCATCCATTTCATCGTCCCAAATCACCGCACTTGGTCTGTTGTCGATCTGCTTGATGTACTCACTGGCATAATAGAAAGACTCATATGATATGTGCCCCTCTGCCATAGACCCCTCGGGTTTTTCCCTTTGTTGAACAAAACCTTTCAATTTCTTCATGTAACTCTCTAAGAAGAACATTCAATGATAAGAAACAACCCCAACTAATTCAACCTCATCTACCAGGTGGATTAAAAAATGAACCTGTAATTCCACGAAACTCATCGGTAGTTCCTTATCAAACATAAAAACAATCTCAACTATCTCCTGACGCCGCCGTGGAATGCCAGCCACATGAATCTCCTTTAATGTGATCCAACGTACAAATGCAGATAATTTAGATATGGCACGTCCTAGGTCCTGAGGGAATTCATGTTTCACAAACCCACGCATTAACAAAGGATAATGACACTGCAAAGTTATAAAAACGTGCAATAATATACAAAATTAGTTATGTTTTATGAATATAACAAATAATAAAATCATGCTTTTGACATTATACGTACTCTTAGAAGATTCAAATGGTCATGAAATTTCAACCCCGACAAATGGTGATCCATGGTGAAGCAGCACCGTAGTGAAGACCTGTATGAAGTTGGCACCCTCACATCCATTATAAATTCCTTTGCCAAAATCCATGGGATGTCACCTTCTTTGAAAAACCATGAATTAGAGGGACGAGTGCCTACCTCTGATCTCGTACTTTCTACTCATCTTGGCCAATGTTTCTTTTTAGTTTTTGAAATAATAAGATCTTTCCTAACAGCCAATGTGTCACTTTGTTTCATGATATGTGCCTCCATAAAGAATATGAAACATTTTTAAATATATGCATGGGATATAATAAGTGGGAAATCTTATGATGCTCCCAATATGGGAGGTCATAAAAGATAGATTTCATTTTCATCCCAATGGGAAATTTTTCAACATAGGCGTCAAAGAAATCTGGATCATCAAACATAGGCTCCCCATTTGAATCGAACATTTCTATGAAATCCTTCTCCTTCTCTCTCTCATATGCTTTAAGCCATTCAGCTGGTGTCATTATTGGAGGTCTTTGGGTTGTCTCTCGTTTACCATTGAAAGAAGATGCTGCTCTTCTGTAAGGGTGTTCTTCTGGTAGGAATACCCTGGAGCAATCATACACTAGCTTTCGTAGTTCCTTGGACCATCTAGCTTTCAGAGAAGGTCCACAACATTTACATCCAAAATAACCTTTTGTTACAAGACCTGGGAGATTATATTTGTATACATTAATTAATATGCATGGCATGTTAAAGAAGATATTGAAGATCATAACAAATATTACAATGAATTAAATAACTAATATGTGAAAGAATATTGTTACATATATAAACAAATCAATAAATTAAACATGTAATTTACCAGAGCAAACTCCTAAGCCTGGATAATCATGTGTCATGTAAGCACATATGCCATACAACGTAAAACCCCTCTCTGCTGCGATGGGTCTTGATACATCATATACATTTATTCCATCCCATAATTCCTTCAATTCATCTACTAGTGGTTGTAAGTATACATCCATATTCTTCACTTGTCTTCTACCAGGGACTATGAGAGCCAACATAAGATGTTCATTCTTCATGGACAACCATTGGAGGATATTTTTATTGATCACTACTACAGGCCAAAAAAAACAGTTGGTGTTCTAGAGGGAATATGGGTTGACGCCATCCATGGCTATGATGAGTCGTAGACTTTGTACTTCATCCTTGAATTTTTTGGGCCATGTATCCTCTATATACTTCATGGCTATTGAATCAATTGGGATTCACATAACTCCCAACTCACTTATGTGTGAGGCATGCCATCCTTGTAACATAGCTAATTATTTGCAATGAAAGAGCCTTTGAATCCTTGGGATTATAGGCATGTGCCTCAATATCTTAAAAGAAGGACCAGTATGTGATTTACCCTTATTTTTTTATTTATCATACCTGTCATGCCCACATTTCTAACACATATCTTTGTCTGCATATTCTCCTCTATATAGAATACAATCATTTGGACATGCATGATATGATATGTACTCAACACCCAACATTTTCAACAATTTCTTTGCCTCTTCACAGCTATCAGGCAAGACATTATCACTCGGAAGAACCTTATCTTTGAATAACCTGTAGTTGGTGATCATGGAAAAACATATTAATAAATGTACATTAATGTCGATATAATTATTAACGTTCATAAAATTTACCATTTGTAATGTTCATTGCAGTGTACTGATTATATTTTAAAATTATGTAAGGGGAGTACTTTATGGTAACTTACCTCAAAAGTTCTGAGAAACATGCATTCGACAAGCCAAAAATTTCTTTCAAGTTGTATAGTAACATCGTTGTTCCCAACTGGGTATACTTTGACTGACTGCCAGGTCCAAAGAGAGGGGTGGTGGAAGCAGATTTAAGGCTTTCGAAAAATGTGTCAGCGATATGAGCATCATCCCCTAGCTGATCATCATTTTGGAATGCATCTAACAACATTGTCTCCATGGCAGTCGTATCCCTTAAGTAATCATCCATAGCAACCTCTATTTGATTGCCTCCATTGCCAGCTTGTGAAGAACTACTATTGCTGTAGTCATTCCTAATTGGTGAATCTGGACGTAACAGGAATTGAATCGGTGGTTGATTCAACCATTCTTAGTATTGTTCCTCTCCGATTTTTTCTCTTAATTTAGTATTCTCTCGATTTGACATTGTCATGGGGTGCAATGGAAGATTGTAGGTAGGTCGTTCATCATAACTAGAATCCTAATAATTAAAAAAAATAAAATTGAACATGATTAGTACAAAATATATGATATCAATTAGTAAGCACCTTGACAATATTGCATTATTATAAATTGGTTTGACGTAGACATAATTACATATTAATCAATATATATACCAAAAACTTATAATTATAACTACCATCATTGTCCCAGGATTGTGGCTAGAAGATGCAATATTGTTACAATTGGCAGGGTGAAGCAACTGTCCATTTTCATCTACCAAATGCGCCTTGCGGTATTCAGCTCCTGATAAGAAATTTTGACGTTTTGGAGAAGTTTGAATATTTTGTGCATCTAAACTCGATGTTGAATCTGCATGAACCAACAATTTGTATACATTATAAATTTAATTAAGTTGTGCATGATTGACTGCATGGATAAAAAACATAAATTCAATTAGATAGTGAAAAAATAAAACAAATATGAAGTAAATATTACGTCTCCAGATGGATAGGGATAACTCTACAATGGAATTTGAGAATTATTATGGAATGAGCTGGATTTTGAAGAATTTTCGATTCCATATAATATAAGATATTTTCTTCCTGCATTTGAGAAAAACAACAATAAATTTTGGTGCACAAACCTAAATGTAATGTCGGTGCGTAATGTACGTATAACCGCAGCGGTGCGTTTTTGGTATTATGCATCGGTGCTGTGTTATAACCTGATGCCCCGATGCATTTCGATTAAAGGATGCACCGGTACATGAATAAACGCAAATAAAAAAAGTGCAACCCTATTTTATTTAAGTGAAAAAAAAACAGTAAATTGAAAAATGGGTAGAAAAATATTTTCAAAAATCTAATTTCATAAAACATTTCTTTAAATACTAAACACTTTTCATTATTTCACTATTTTTGCAAAAAATTTCAGCCAGATATTTGTAGGATACATACCTGGAGCAAACAGAGCACGATAGGACTCTAGAGTAGGGAAATACGTTCGAAGAAAAGTATTAAGACAATCAGAATTCCAAACCTCTGGTGATTCAAACCTTGTACCATAAAATTTCAAACGATGTGAGTAAAGTTTATTGTTTTTTTGTACTTTTTTCTACAGTTTTTTTTATGCAGTAAAAGAAAAAATCAAAGTCTACTGTTTTTTTTTACTTTTTTTTTGTAGTTTTTTTATGAAGGAAAATAAAAAAATCAAATTTTATTGTTTTTTTTACTTTTTTCTGTAGTTTTTTTAACCTTTTTTTGCAGTTTTCAGATTCAAAATAAATAAATAAAAGAATTTTTTTAGAAACAAAACCCTAGATTCTTTTTGTTTCTGAATTAGGGATTTTCAATTTAGATTTGTAGGGTTTGTATAGTCATAAGAGATCCAACCCACAGGATGACTTGCATAGTCAGATCCCAATCCATGTTGGCCCTTGCATCAATCTAAAAAAAAGAGATTTTTTTTTGTCGATGCGCCCTGCGTAACATAGTGCACTAGTGCGCTCTGTTATACCAACGCACCACGAAAGTACAGTGATAAAACTAAAACTAAAAAATTATGTTTTTATCAGTGCACCATATGTAACATACTGAATCGGTGCCCTATTTCATTATGGCACACCGCAAACGTGTTGTTTTACCAAAAAACCATTTTAGAAACAAACCCTATTTTTTTTTTTTTTGTTTCTGCCCTTTCTTCTCCCTCTTTCTGTGATTTTAGAATTAGAGTTTTTCAATTTTTATTTATAGGGTTTGTATTGCTAAATATAAGCCTAAGACATCCAAGCCACGTGAGGACCTACATAGTCGGATCCCAATCCATGTCGGCCCTTGCATAAATTTAAAAAAAAAAAAAATTGTCGGTGCGCCCAGTGTACCTGAGCGCACCGGTGCACTCTATCATCCCAGCGCACCACACAAGTACTGATCAAAAAATTATGTCAGTGTGCCATTTGTAAAACATGCAGCCAGTGTGCTATTTCATTATGGCGCACCACAAATGTTTTGTTTTGGGAAAAATAAAAAATAAAAATAAAAATTACATTCTTTTTGTTTCTGCCCTTTCTTCTCCCTCTTTTTGTGATTTCTAAATTAGGGCTTTTCAATTTAGATTTATAGGGTTTGTATGGCTAAATATAGACCTAAGAAATCTAACCGGTGGGATGATTAGCATAGTCGGATCCCAATCCATGTGGGCCCTTGCATGAATTTTAAAAAAACTTTTTTTTTTTTTTATCAGTGCACCTTGCGTATAATAGAGCACTGGTGCTCTGTATTGTCCAAGCGCACCGCCTAATTAATGTGATAAAAATTTAATAAACAATTTCTTTTTATCGATGCCCCATATGTAAAAATATGGCACCGGTTTATGCTACAAAAATTAACACTCGACGACTTTTATAATTTTATCATGGTTAACCAGTACAGTGATTGACATGTAACGCACCGGTGCTCGTTGTTGACATAGAGCACCATACAGTCTATTATACTATTTGTGCGGTGTGTTTGGAAGATAGCCACGCACTGGCATCGGTGCGTACACCTTGAATGGCGCACTGATGTCTAGAGATTTTTTTTTTTATTCGAAAAGATGACAATTTATTTATAAATATATTAATGAATGATATGGCACAAGTTTGAGATTGATAAAGAAATGACTGAAAAGAGATCAAGTAACAAAAATACTGATAACACATCAAGAAAAGAAAAAAAGGCAAGTTCTTTGTAATTTTTTTACAAAAAATATTATTTTTGAACTATATGTAAGTTTAACTAATATGTATTGTTTACTGTGTATCATGCAGAGCCACAAAATGATGAAGCTCGATAAGATTATTTCTGATCTAAGACCAGAAGAGCGTAAAAGCTTGATGGAAAAATTGCAAAAGGATGAATCAGGTGAATGAAAAAAATACTATCAATCCAATATGAGTTTCTTTTTTTAGTTTTCATTAATAATATAATTAAAATTACTATATAACATGTGTGAAACAGTGTATTAATTCACATCTGTTTAATGTTCTACAGGGACCAAAAAATCAGAAAAGGAATGTTGTTCTAAGAAAAGAAAAAAATTAGAACATGCAAATGAAAATGAATTGCTCCTTAGCTCATCTGGAGTGGTGCTGGAGATTAACGAAAGGTGGAAATTTTTTTACAAAAGTTTGAGGGATCTAGTGGAACAAAGGTATAGAAGTTCTTTCCACTTACAATATAAAAACCAATCCAATGATTCCAAGAACCAAATTTTATCTAAACTATAGGACGAGTTTCCAAATAATTGGTCAATGAGACATGTCAGACTTTTAATAGCAAATACGTACAACAACAAAAAATAAGGAATGAAAAAGTAATATTCCTTTAGATGTTTGTCTAGAATTATTTATAAATATCACTTTTTTTATACTTAATTTTCATATATCAATATAAAAATTAAATAGTTTATTGTCATGTTACATTTTCAGGAAGATTATGAAAATCTCAAAAGATGAACGAGCTAATATCAGAAATATGCTAGTAGGAATGTCTAAAAAGGTGTACAAGGAGATGGTCAAAGAAATGGAGAAAATTGCATTGTGGGAGGAACCATCTCAACAACAACGTGCTTCAAATGTAATATGTATTCATTGAATTTTTCGATCATTAAGTACAATAAATAAACAATTTAGTATTAAATATTAATTTTCAAGTATTTTCTTGCAGAAAAGAAAAAAAAATGGAACCCATTTTGCACATAAAACAGGATGACAAGGAAGAAAACGATTGATATCTAAGTTTATGAGTAATTGTTACTTCCTTATAACAAGTTAACTAGATTTCTTTTTTGCATTTTTAAAGTTGTTTTACAAAAATCATCATTGAATGTGTTCGAACAGGTGCTAACATACAAAGAAGAACCATCAGAGGAATTGATTGAAATTGGGTTAAATATGGGTTGTGAGTATATGTTGGCATATCAAAACTTAATTGTGGAATTTGTAAGCATCTATTGATCTTGTTTTACCTAGCTCCGTCTATAATTGATAGAAAAAATAAATCTTGTATATTAAATATATGATTTTTTATGGGGTATAAAACTTGCAGGAAATAAAGTATGGTACTGCGCCAACAGATCAAATCTTGAAAGATCGCATGTTACATGGTTTTGAAATAATGTGTATATTTTATGAGTCAATTTTTTCATTGGTACGTCATTTCTTTTCGATTTATATTGATGTATGCTATTTAATATTTCAATTTTCATTATTATCACCAATGTATATACACTTATTACAGTTTATTTTTATGTTTGTAGATGGAAGGTGAAGAAGAAGAAAACAATCAACACCGTGAATAAAACATTCCTTAAAATAACCCAAGTCATGGAAGTAGCTCTAGTAGTGACAAAAATTCAAGCGAAGAATGATGATCACTATGTTTGGATATCAAAGTAAGGCATTGTATTTTTTGAAAAATGTCTGTGAAATCAGACATTTTCTTTAATGTAATGGACATAGTGTCCCAATTGAAAGATAAAGGGATAACAATAATGGTCCCATTTTGTATGACAAAGAATGTCTTATAATAATAATAATAATAATAATAATGTTTTAATTTATTCTATTGCGTTCTCTATTGTCGCTATTGCGTTCTCCATTGTCGTTCTCAAATGCACTAATAAAGATTTAATTCATATGAATATTGTTATAAGATATATATGTGTCGACTTTTGATGAATAATGAATTTTAAAAAACCACAATAATTATGATATGATATAACAAATTAATCCAAACATGACATTCAAATTCATTATTAAAAATTTAGTTAATATGAAGATTTGTATAAGATATGTCGACTTTTGATAAATAATGAATTTAAAACAATCAGTAGTGCGTGTATACTTATACTAGTGTGCTTGTATTCTTAAGCGCCTCAGTGCGTTTTTACGACCTATGGGAACCACACAAATACCAAAACCGGTTAAAAATATTGAGGCGTTTGTGTGTTACGACACTCCGGTGCGTTTATGTCTATATACGCACCGGTGCCCTTTTACGACCTATTAGCACTACACGAATACATATACCAATTATAAATCTTGGTGCATTTGTGTGATACTATGCACTGGGGCATTTTTGTGTATATATGCACTGGTGCATTTAGATGACCTATGGGCATCGCATGAATATCAATACTAATTATAAATCTTGGTGCATTTGTGTGATACTACGCACTGGGGCGTTTAAGATTCTATACGCACCGGTGTATTTGTATGACATATTTGCACTGCACGAATACTGATACCAATTATAAATCTCGGTGCATTTGTGTGAAAGGGCGCCCCGGTGTGTTTCTATAAGTCTACGCACTGGCACGTTGATACGACCTATGGGCACCGCTCAAATCCCAAGACCAATTATAATGGCCCTATGCGTTGTATCAGCAACACTACGCCCAGTGTTGTTTTATACCTTAATGGCCCGGTGCATTATTCTTCGATCACCCCGGGGCGCCATCCATAGGTACACACCGATGTGTTAAATCCTGATTAGTGAATCGAGGAAAACAACATCTGTAATAACCTCCGGCCGCCCATTTTTTTTTAGTTGTGTTGAATTTCCGTTAAAAGCTCCACCAAAACCTTCATAACCATAAACGGATGTGGTAGCATATGTTTTTTTGACAATTTTGGCCAATTTTATAACACTAAAAACCTCCTTTATAACCTCCGCTAGAGGGTATTTTCCTTGTAGTGAGATTCCTAGGCATGATGGAGAGCAAAACCTCTCAGGCTTTACCGCAATCCAAACCCGAATCATTAGGCCCTAAACTGAGGCAACACATAAACCAGTTATGTGTCATATAATTCGAAGATGCACCTCACTCAGTTTTGAATCCATATGCTAATCCATCTAAACCAAAACATGAGAACTGCAAAACACCATGGCTATCCGAAAATGGAATGGCTAGGTTGGAAACATTGTCACACCTAGAAAAACCCATGCCATGACAAAAAACAACCACATGCAATACCATGCATACCAAACCTAGCAAGGAAAACACACATGCAAAATAATACATGTCAAGAATCCTAATGTAGCTTCTTGAATCATGTTGCTCCTTGCTTACTTCCTCCTTCTTCCTGCTTTCTTGCCTTTATCGGTCCAATGCCAAATTCCTCCAAGAAACTCTAAGTGTACAAGAGTGAGAGAGAGAGAGAACAATGAGAGAGCTCCAAAACTAAACTGACAAAAGGTACCAACTGATTCTTAGAAGCCTTTTTATAGATGAGGTGTCTATTTTTTCATTTTCGATTATTTTCATTCATTTTCCTCCTCACATGCAACTTGTGACCTTTCATCTCCATTTTCTCCTAATTTCCATTATTTTCATAAATAAATGTGCCAAATATGCCATTTTTCCTTTCCAAATCCTTTGCCTTTGCC
This sequence comes from Pinus albicaulis, assembly GCA_034641835.2. Lineage (NCBI taxonomy): Eukaryota > Viridiplantae > Streptophyta > Pinopsida > Pinales > Pinaceae > Pinus > Pinus albicaulis. The sequence goes on along the minus strand of CM076569.1, from coordinate 881,623,431 downwards.
TTTGCCAATTTCCTTAGCCATAATAAAACAAATGAACACCCACTATGATGTTTTTCCTAACATTTAGCTTGGAATATGTGTCTCATCAATCGTGGTTATTATTTTTAACTTTTATTACATGGAATTTTCACCAGGGTTGTTACAGAATCCTCACACTTGGGGGAACATTGTCCTCAGTGTTCAATGACACCTATAAACCAGCAACCTTCTAAAAAAAAACTTAATTCCTATGGAGCTTTATAACACAACTCGTTGCAATATTTACAATGAAAAGCCTTCTCAAAAGAAAAAATAATCATGACAATCATATCGTGTAATGGAGCTTTATAACACAACTCATTATGATATTTAAAATAATATACACATATGCAAATTTTCTCAACCAACAAATAAAATGGTACGATGCCCGTATGAACAAAAAGGGAATCCAGAGGCTCACACCAACACTCTCAAACTAGTACCATGATTCACTTCCTTCCTAGGAAGTCTAGAATCCACTATTAGAGCCAAAGCTTCATCCAATGCCCAACGCTACAATCCTGCACCACTTTTCCTCTCAGCGAATAGTTATCTACTCATTGTTCCATGGTGCACTCCCAATGTGCATTTGGTTCCATCTATAAACACTAATGACCAAAAAAATCCATCCCCGACCTTCCCTTATCTACTACATAGTCTCTCGGGTGATCAGATCACCCCTTCCATGCAATCATTCACCTTCCAAGTTCCTCGACATCCACTATCGTTGGAGATACATCCCTTGGCCAGGCTTCCTTGCATAAAAATTTCAAACATCCAAGGCATATACCTGCTCAAAACCATCATACCAATCATAGCATGTTCATGGCAATCAATGGATACTATTGGGTACTTGTTATGAAACTAACTCACAAAATAGAAGAAAATAGAGATCAACAACGTAGAAATCAACCTCTTTGAGGGGGAAACTTCCTTTACATTACATAAATGAACAATTATTTGATGACACAAATGAAAAAACCTCCTTTCTATATAGAGTAGTCCATGGGGTCACAATATAATCCTATCTTACCTAACAATAATAATGTAAGGGCACAAAAATAACAATAGTGGGCTTTTATGGGGCACAATAATAACAATGTGGGTACTACAAGGGTACAACAATAATGATAAGGGGGCTACACTAACAACAATAATGGACTACACTAGTAACATAGGGACCTAACATGCCCCTCTCCTTCAAGAAATGTTGTCCTCATTGCTTGCGTAGTTCTAGATGCTTATGTACAAAATTATCATCCTCCCATGTGGAATATTCAGTGGGTAAGTTCTCCCATTTGATGATATACTCAGACTGACTTGATAGATTTCGTAGCTGTCGAGTTATTCTTTCTGTGGCTGCTTCAAGTTCGAATATGATTTTTCCTTCCTCATCAAGTTTTGGCAATATTGTTTGAACTAGAAGTTTGTCACCTATAACCTTCATTAAGCATGAAACATGGAAAATTGGGTGCACTCGGGAAGAAGCAGGAAGCTCCAATTTGCACGCCATAGTACCAATATTTTACAACACCTTGTAAGGACCATAGTACTTTGGCGATAATTTATTATCCTTCTTAGCTTGCTTGAGGGACATTTGTTTGTATGGTTGTGGCCGTAAATATACGAGTCTCCTACAGTAAAGGTTCTCTGGAATTGCGATGTTGATATGTCTGGTATTTTAGCCGATTTTGTGCCAAATTTAGGTTATCCTTTAAGAGTTGGAGAGCTTGTTTTTGATGCTCGATGTGATATTCAACTACTTGAACCTTAGAAATTCCTCTTAAATATGATGTGATGGATAGTGGATGATATCCATAAAGTGACATAAATGTGGTCATTTTTGCTGCAGTATGGAAGGAAGTGTAATACCACCATTCAACCAGAGGTAACCACTTGAACCTTTGTGTTTTTTTATCAGATACAAAACAATGAAGATATCCTTCCAAAAATTTGTTGACTATCTTAGTTTTCCCATCGAATTGAGGATGATAACATGAGCTATGAGCTAGTTGAGTACCCCAACAAGAAAATAATTTCATCCAAAAATTTCCAATGAGTGCTTACAATAATATTTGGGTTTCCATGTAGCTTTTGAATTGTTTCCATAAATGCAGTAGCAATTGTAATTTATTTAAATGGATGAGATAATGCACAAAAGTGTGCATACTTGGTCAGTCTATCAAATACCACCATGATGACACTCTTTCCTTCAAACCTAGGTAAACCTATCATAAAATCCATTAAAACCTCCTCCCAACATTGACTTGGAATGGATAAAGGATGTAGCAGACTCGGGGTCTTAATTATCTCAACTTTATTTTTTTGGAAAACCAAACATTCCGCCACAAACTTTGACTATCAAATTTAAGGCCATCCTAAAAAAATTATTTCTTCACCTTGTGGTAATTTAAAAAAAATCCTAAGTGTCCTAAGGGAGTGGTGTGAAATTCCAAAAGAATATTATTTTTTAGTTGGGATTTCTTACAAATATATAAGCGATCTTTGTAACATAAGGATCCATTTTTCCAACTTAATGTATCAGATGTATTGGGATCTTGCTACAACTTTTGAATGAGTGTCCACACTTCTTTGTCATTCATCCATTCCTCCCTTGCTTCGGTTATCCAATATGGTTGGATAAGAGAAATGGAACAAAGAAATGCTTCCACCTCCTCATCGTTTCTTGAGAGTGGATCTGCAACAACATTTAGCTTCCCTTTTTTGTAGATGATTTCAAAGTCATAAACCAAGATCTTTGTGACTCATTTTTACTTCTCTTCTGAAGATATTCTTTGTTCCAAAAATTATTTAAGACTATCATGATCCGTTTTTACATTGAAGTGTCTTCCCATTAGATAACATCGGCATTTATTTAGTGCATGTAGTATTACCAACATTTGCTTCTCATAAATAAATTTCTGTAAATACTTTCCTTTGATTGGACGACTTTCAAAATAAATTGGTCTTCCTTCTTGCATTAAAAAAACACCAATTCCATTTCCTGAGGCATCACATTCCACAATAAAGATTTTTGTGAAGTTTGGCGTAGCTAAGACTAGTGCTTGACACATTGCCTCTTCAAGATGTTTAAAGGCCACAGTTGCTTCAAGATTCCGTGAAAATGCATCTTTCTTCAATAATGGTGTTGGAGGTGTTGTTATTCTCCCATAATTCTTAAAAAACTTGCGATAATACCATGTTAACCCAAGAAATCCTCACATCTGCTTTATGGTTGTGGGGAATTTCCATTCCTTAATGGATTTAATTTTGTTAGGGTATACCTTAACACCCTCCTGAGATATAATACGATCGAGATATTCCACCTCTTGTACTCCAAAGAAAAATTTGGAGGATTTTGCATATAATTATTTCTCTTCCAATAGCTTTAGCACCCTATCAACATGTTGAGCATGATCCTTACAATACCTATTGTAGATTAGTATATCATCAAAAAATACTAACACAAATTTTATAAAGAAGGGTTTGAAAATGGAATTCATCAACCCTTGAAATGTAGAAGGTGCATTGGTAAGGCCAAAAGGCATGACCAAAAATTCATAATGACCCTCATTAGTTCGAAATGTTGTTTTTGGAATATCTTCAGTCTTATTTCTAATTTGATGATATCCTGAACGAAGATCCAACTTGGTAAAATAAATTGGTCCATGTAATTCATCTAATAATTCATGAATCACGGGAATGGGAAATTTATATTTAATAGTGAGGTTATTGAACTCCCTATAATCTAGATACATGTGCCATGATCCCTCCTTCTTGTGCTCAAATATTACTGGAGCAGAGAAAGAAATTTGACAAGGTTGACTTATACCAACCTATAACATTTATGCAATCATATGTTCAATTCACTCTTTTCAACATAAGAATGTCTGTAAGGCCTGATGTTTGGAGCAACACTTCCTAGAAACAAATAAATAGCATGATCATGATCACGAATAGGTGGGAGTCCTTTGGGAGTTTCAAATACCTTGGAATGATTGTCTAAGACTTTTTGGAGATCTGGAGAAATAGGTGATTTTGATGTTGAAACTTCTAGTGAGAATAATTATGAAATTACGCCTCATTGTTCTTTCTTCAGAATATTTGTCATGATATTAGAGAATATTATATTTCTTGGCTTCCCTACGATACCTCTTAATTCAACTTCCTTTCCTTCCAAAAAAAATTTCAAGAAAAGTTCTTAAAAATTAAAAGCTACCATCCCCAAAGATTGTAACCATTGTACTCCTAGTATAACATCAACACCTCCCATTGGAATGGAAAGCATTGGACTATTCAATACATATTCCCCCATCGTTAGCTTGATATTTTGACACTTTCCAGAGAAATTTATAGTTCCTCCATTGGCAGCCATCACTTGACACTCTAGTGCTTTGTATAGGAAGAAATTCAATTTCTTGGCTACCTTACAATGAATAAAATTATGGATACTACCCGAATCAATAAACACTATTACATTTTTCTTCTTGATATGTCCTTCTATCTTGAGAGTTTGAGGAGTGGTAATTCCTGCCAATGCATTATAGGATATGGTCGGACTCATTTCTTCTTTCTCTATAGTTGGTTCTTGGTGTATATCCTCTTCTTTTGAAGTTTCTTATTCATTTTCTTCCTCCTCTTCACAATCTATTTAAAATAATTTCTTCTCAGCACACTTATGACCTTTAGTGTATTTTCTATCACAAATGTAGCAATGCCCTTTCGCTCTTTTTTCTTCCAATTGTTGTGATGTCAACCTTGTAGGTTGTGGAAGTCTTGGAGTAGAAACACTTTTATCTTTATAGATGTAAGTGGTAGGATTCCTCGTTGCCATAATTTTCCTTTCAATTTTTCTTTCCAACCTGAATGCCTTCTCCAATGAATCAGGTTCCCAAAGGCGAACCTCATGTTCGATGTTATCCTTTAAAGTCCCTATGAAGACATCAATCATGTGTTACTCTAGAATATCAGTTACCCTTATATTCAATTTTTGGGAGTCCTAAATGTGCTCCACCATTGAAAAATTTTGTTTGAGATTTATCAATTGGCTAAAGAAGGTGTTACTCTTTGTATCCTCATAATGTGCTATCATTTCATCTGTAAGAATTGACCAAGTGACAATTTTTTTATGAGAGAAAATCCATCGAAACCATACAAATGTATTTTTTTCTAAATATAAAGTTGTAATGCATACCTTTTGTGTGTTTTTCACATTACGGAGATCAAAATATTGTTTCATCTGTAGTATCCATGTTACGGGATCCTTGCCATCAAACTTTCTCATATCGATCTTTGGAATATTTTGGGCCTTCAATCCAACATTAGAGTTTATGAAATCACGATTAACATTTATTTTATTCTCATCATGAGTTTCCTCTACTACCTTTACACTATTAGGAATAATTTATTATATAGACTTTGTTAAACCTTCCTTCAAACCTTTCATGTCTTCGTTTAGATCATTCTTCACATCTTCCATTTCGCCTTTCATTTTTTCATCGATCTTAGCTTCCAAGCCATCCATCTTAGCTTCCATACCATTATTCAAACTATCCATCTTAGCTTTCACGCTTTTCTTCAAACCATCCATCTTAGCTTCCACGCATTCTTCAAACCATCCATCATAGCTTCCATTTCATTTTTTGTTACTCTTTGCGAGAGTGAAATTTGTTGCACTTGGTATTGTAATTTTGATATATCATGTTGCACTTCTTCCGATTCATGAGTCATAGTAGATCCTTCTGAGGTCTTAATGTGTGTTGAATTATTTTTATGGGACATTTTAGAACCCAATACTGATATCTATGCTTCAATATTCCCTTGGAATCACTTCAAACTAATTTTTTAAACAAGACTTATGCGATTAAAAAAAAACACACACCTTTTTCTTGCTTTTGAGGAGCTTGATATTGAAAACGATGTATCTCTGTAATTTCGGATCCCTAAGATTTTATCTATATTCCTCTAGTATCCCTCTGAATATTCTTTCCAATGCCACAGGTCCAACCTGATTTGGATTCTTCAAGACAAATATATTCCCAATCTACCACAATGACCTAATTATGGACTCGTTCCGTAGAGATAACTTGTGCAGTGTGCCATGTGTCACTTTTTCCTCTGTCGGCTATGAAGTCGATACAAAATAAACTGCAGTCCATTTACTTTCGGCCACTTTTTATAGAATTCCAATATGATGCTGAGAGAGATTTATGATTTTTTCCCCAAGGTCACCTCTTTGAGACGAAATTTGTGAACCTGAAAAAACCCTAACTTCCACAAATAATATCTCCGAACATATTGTGAACCAAGATCTGAATTTTATACAAAAATTTCCGAAGGATTTCCTTGCAAATGGGTTTTTGTTTTAGCTTCTTAACCTTGGTAGAAAAAAATTTATAGCAAAAATTCCACAATGACCTATTTGAAGCAGCAAAACCATAGAATCCAAAGCTCTGATACCAATTGTTATGAATCTAGCTCACAAAATAGAAGAAAAGAGAGATCAACGACTTAGAAATAAGCCTCTTCAAGGGGGAAACCTCCTTTACATTACATAAATGAACAATTATTGGATGATAAAAATGACATAACCTTGTTCTATATATAAGAGTCCATGGGGTCACAATATAATCCTAGCCGACCTAACACTAATAATGTAAGGGAGCAACAATAACAATAGTGGGCATTTATGGGGCACAATAATAACAATATGGGTACTACAAGGGTACAACAATAACAATAAGGGGGTAACACTAACAACAATAACAAACTACACTAGTAATATAGGGACCTAAAAGTACTAGTGTCCCATAATGGCCTTGCTCCTGAAGTGCTTTACCGACATATTGTTGCATGTTTCAACTCCTTTTGTTTTTGTTGCTAATTATTGCAATTAGTTTCAAACACCCAACCAGGCATTTTGTGCTTCCTGTACCAAGCACATAACTTCCATTCGATTCAAAATAAATTGAAATAAATTCACATCATACCTCATTGGTAGCTCATCAATAAGGTGCACTTGAAATTCTGTCCACTTCCTTTCACCACAAGTCAAACCAACTATTTGATCAAATCACCATGTATAAACATATCACATATGGTTAGCTCAAAATGCAAAAATCATAAACTAAAATCATGAATCACATGAAATGACCATAAACCATAATCATAAATCACATGCAACCATCATAAATCATAATAGCAACTCACTTGCATAATAATATTGAAATAAAATATTGATACTTATCCTTCACCGATGCTTACTTCTTCCCTTTTTCTTTTGTACACACACCGAATTGGTTGCCACACCCGAAAAACACCACCGCCTTATCTTCAACTATGTACACATATAACTAATGTACCTCACAATATGTATATCCACATATGACACACAACACCATACAATACACAAACCCATACTGGCATACAACACATACACCTACACCCAGTGTACAATACAACAAAATACATATGCCTACACTCGCATACAACACAATACATATGCATACATGAGGGATACAACACATACACCTACACTCGGTGTACAATACAACACAACACATACACCTTCATTCGTTGTACAAGAACAACACAATAGATATACATATACATAGTACCACACAATGAATACACATGTTGCGATACCATGAATACACCATGCAGATACATGGTATCGCATGCCCGAAAAAACACATGTATGACATGCACACAATACCACATGTATACCAATATCATATGCACAACATGTACACAATATCGCCTATACACAACAATACCTTCATAATGTGTGCACAACATCACATGTGCATGGAAACACCTGCACAACATGTACACAATGCCAAATGTACACCGCACTAACCATAAAATGTGCACACAATACCACATGTACACAACACCACATTCATGACATGTACATGACACCACATGTACACATCACCACATGCACGAAATGTACACAACACCACCTGCACTCAAAACCACATGTACAACATGTACACAACAACACATGCACACAATACCACATGTGCAATCATGCACACAAAACCATATGTACATAGCACCATATGTACAACATGCACACAACACTGTATGTACATAGAATTGTAATTACAACATTCACATAGCACCATACATACACAAAATTTCATATCCAACATGCACACAACACCATATGCACACAAAACCACATATCCAAGATGTAGATAGTATGATATGTTCACAACACTGCATATCCAACATGTACATAGCACCATCTATACATAGTACTACATATGAAATATACACACAACACCATATATACAACATGGATACAACATCATATGTATACAATACTAAATATGTTACATGTACACATCACCATAGGTAAAATCACTAAATATACAACATGTGCAACATATACACAACAATAGTATTGCATGTCCATATACCACACACTGACTCTGCAAGCAACCTTGATTCTCCGTGCTAATCCTAGCATGTCACAGAACACACTACTTTCACTTCGTTGATGTACCCCTCAACATCACCTACCTATAACATAAACATAGTCATAGTAAAATAATATAATATTAATTCATATCCACATTATGTTGACCTTGTAGATCTGTCAGGGCTACTCTTCGCACTTGATTCCCCATAAGACCAAGAATATATTCATGCTATTCACCTGCATGAGAAATCATTCCTCCATATGAAAGTTGCCTGATAACCCTGTCAAACAGTGCCATAGATAGATAGATAGATACATATATAATCTTTAACATAAAAAAAATCATCGTCATGTCAGACAATGACATACATACACACATGTATACATATAAAAATTTAGCATCAAACAACCACGATCCATGATGACCCCGTAAGGAACGACATACATACGTACATACATACATATATAAATACCAGAATAATCATGGTCACAACATAATTACCAGATAACATAAGGTTAATATAACTTCCTTGTTCATGCACAACATGCACAACCTTGAGAACCACAGTTCCCAACTTGGCCAAGGCATCTGTCACCTCAGATCCATTTGCTTTACCTTTTCTGGTTACCTTTCTCATGTCTTACTGCAACCGTCCATTGACCACAATGGACCCAACCAGTCCAACTGATTGTCATAGAGTTACCTTCTACTGTGCTTACTCATGCACCAAGCTTCATCCATGTGTTATATTACCTTTTGGGTACCACACAACTCTCCCCAAGCTCCATTAACTTTCATCTTTCCCAACCAATTCACAAGATCCTCAAAACATAAAAGGGAAGAACAAGAAAAAACAAGAAGAAGACCATGAGAAAATAAAATAAATATGACACCGCAACAAAGTGGCATGGACATACACTAGACACAATTAGAGCGCAACAAACCACAAAATATCAAAAGAACGAGACCAGAAACAAACACCATGACTCAATCCCCATGGTTCCCAGTACTTCCAAATGAAAGCTCAGCTCGAACCTTCTTCAAGATTTCATTGCAGTCTCTTTCCAGGTAATCCCCTGCATCATACTACCATAACCATATAACTGTCAGTGCATGAATAAATATAACAATATACCAGTTATCTTTCTTTGTTATGCAAGGCACACTACCTTTTATCTAAAAACACTTGGAAACCATATGAATCAACATCAATAAAACATATATATCAATTCGAAATAAACTTTTACGAAGACTAACAACCATGTGAGATTCAATGATTAACTCACATTCTGCAGTCATAATACATAATGCTACAAATATCACCTACTTACTGTTGGAGCATAATAAGGTATCTTTCAAACACCTAATTAGCCTACATTAATTATCAATCCGGGAGTGACTTTTTATTTCAACAGTGTACTCTGTCTGGGGCTGCAATTAACTAAGATTAATGCTATGAAGATGTAGTACATAATTCTAAATACAAGAGTAAATAGATGCTTGTAAAGAAATCTAATTACAGTAACATAAATGGAAATGATCTGAAATCTTAACTACATCAATCTACAAAACATCGATCAGGGATACAGAAGCAATAACTCCTTCCCTTAGAAATCGATCCAACTGAAATCAAACTGAGGAAAGATAACCAATCTGGGAACTTGGAAGCAGTAACCAATGTCCTCTACAGTTGGTGGTCTTGTTCTTGAAGCAATCAAAATGAAATCAAACTCAAACTACTTGCTGATGAAAATAATTGAAAGGAACTTCCTCTAATAACAAAATCTGGAAAGGAACAACAACTTGTAATTCCTATGCGTACACAACAACTGTAACCAATCTATCTACTAATTTGAATCTATGGATCAGAAATAAACAGGAAAGGAACAACAAACATGAATTGAACAACAATTCTAAACTTAACGCAATCAGGCAACTAATCTTAATATTTCAACCCTGTCGACATCCAATACTACGAAATAGTCAATCATAAAGAATCATAAACCAATAGAACAACAACTAGAATTGAATATAGAATAGCTTTAGCAAGATAAATAAAACAATGAATACCCTTCTTGCAAATGATAAAATAGCAGTGCAGTTCGTTAATGCTCACAACGAATCTGTATTCAATTCAACAGCAATCAATCAACTCTATAATCGTAATGAATTTAAACACAACTTCACACAACAGTAAGCAAAGGTTAGAAATACAAATAGCAGGGTGATTTCACCAGGGTCGGGCCCTTAGCACTAGTGAAACACTGTTGGGCTACTTCAGAACTTGAGAGATGAAATGAAACGTGTTTTTTATATTAATCGAGCATAAAGTATTACAGAGACCGCTCTCTAAAGCTGAGAGTCAATAAAACAATATTACAAAGGAAATGTTTTGAATACAAGAATCTCCAACTCCCTAATCACTAAAGGTGTTCCCTTCTTTTAGTTATCACATGATTTACTTTGACCGAAGCTGAGCTGTCCCCTGCCTTTTCTTAGCGATGCGTTCGGATTTCCTTATCTTTGGCAGGATTTGGTCTAACTCTGGAGGAACAACAGTTGCATTCATCTCAGCTTCGCCTTTGGTACAACTGTTCACTTCATCTAATTCTTGTTTTTATCAACAAAAATCAATCATTAGTCATATTTTTACAATAAACATACATCTTTCCAATTCTACCATAATTCTTATAATAAATCACCTTTCTAAGGTAAAAAGGATTATGTCTATAGTAAAAGAATGAGAAAATACATAGTGATTTCATACCTTTTCCACTACTCAACAGACCCCCCTGCTTAACCTTTTTCATGTCCTCATGAAAACTATAGTTCAAATGCAGAGAAGTTAAAGAATAAGCCGGATAAGGTTTTTCATCAAAAGGCCTAAAACCATGCAGTGCAGCTAATGCTTCGAAGACATGCTCTGTTTGTCCTTCGGGTAGTTCATAAATGGATTTGTATTCTGTAGCAGGATACCATGCAATGGGGCTTTGAAACCTACACCCTAGCTAGAATGGTCCTTCTTTCAAAATGAGATTACTATAGGAAACCAAGCGCTCTACAGCTAGCCCAAAGTTTTTATAGTTAAATGGTTCTCTATTTTGCACATTCCGATTGGAAATTCCCCATCGGACCTTAGATGCTATGTAAGCCCGGTTTCTAATAGATAGGAAATAATCTATCCCATTCAAGATAATCAATTTATGGATAGGCCCCAATGCTTGGATAACACCTTCCTTTGTCATCAAACTCTTTTGCCTAGCCCATAGTTGAAATGGGTCCTGAGGTTCACTCCTAACCCACAAATCTAATTCATTTTCCTGCCTTTGAAAAACATTATAGGCTTTAAACCATTTTAACTGATTAACAACAAAGGAAATAAATGCTTGGTACTGGAAATATCCCACAAAAGGGCTAGGATTTGTCTCACTATCATTTTCCAATATTAGATTATGCAAATAAAACTCACACAAGAGGCGATGTACCTTTACCCCATAGAGTTTGCAGCATGTTACAAAATCATCTATAGTTTTTAGCTCTATATATTTTCCTTCCCTAACTGCCTTAATCTTTAGCTATAAAAATCTTTCTACTAAAAATAAAGCATAGCTCTTGGCAGGGCATCTACAAGATAAGACATCAGTGTACAATGAGCAGAGAGTGTCCATTCGATTCTGGGCTAATTTTAATTGATTCATTACCTTTTCAGCCTTTTCTTCTACCTTTCGACACTTCTCGTGGGCTTCAGCTTCTGCTTCATGGATGGTCTTCATCTTCTGCTACAACTCTTGATATCTCCTCCTAGGGACAGTGTCTTCTTCCAACTTTTCTCTTTCCAATCGAGCCTGTGCCAACTCCTCTTGGAGTTTGGCTAATGTAGGGTCACTAAAAGTATTCTGACTACTAGCTTGCATGTTTTCACTTGAAATGGGTCCCTCTAGAATAGCTTGTGTTGCAACAGCTGTTTGTTGTTCTGTATCTCCATAATTAGGCTCAACCATAGCTTCTACAACTTGGGGGTTCATCTTAGCGACCACTTTTCTCCTTTTGGAAGCTCGCTTGGTGGCTATGCTTCTTCTCTTGGGGGCTCGCTTGGGCATTTTTTTCATTCTAAAAACCCTAATGGTTTGCCTGAGTTTTTCCATGAGTCTTTGAAGCTTCATTCGTTCCCTCCGAAGCTTTTCAATCTCCGTTACTTTCTTCCTTTTTCTTAATGGAATAACTCTTCCTTTTTCTGAACCTGTTTGCTCAACAGGGTTTTGGTCCTTATCAGCCGTGCCTTCAGTTGGGTTCTCTTCTTGGTTTTATTCTTGGGGTTCTTCTTCAATATTCATATGCCCTTGGCTAAATTCTTCAGGAATTATATCCTCAATTGACTCTGCAATCCTTTCAGGTTGGGATATTGCTTCGGTGTTCTCCTTTTCTTGTTCATGCTTTTTAGGGGAAGCAATCCTAGCTGATTCTATCACTTCGTTAGGGTTTTTTGTTTCATCCAGAATTTCTTTAGCTATTTCTTTGTTGATAGCAAAGTTCTCCTGCAACTGATTTATATCAATGTTAAGGTCCAAAGGGCTATGAGGTTGCACATAGTCACTCATATTGGCTAGAATTTGGGCCAATTGGTCTTCCCATAAAGGGCTTCGTGGTGAACTTGCAATAGTATTTTCCAGAGGCTCTGTTCCTTCTCTTTCATTGCTATGATTATCTTCGGCTTCCTCAAAGGTATGATAGCTACCTTCTTCCTCATTCAAATATCGAATTTCTCCCTCAATTTCCTCTTCTTCATTATTTCCTTCTTCTACACTGGTTTGTTTCTCACCACTGGTGTGGTGGCTCATTTCTTCTTCATCTGAGTAGAGAATTTCTCCCTCCATTTCCTCTTCTTCATCAGTATGAGGACTTCCTCCTTCCAATTGTGGAGGTTGTTCATCCTCTGAGCTGGGAAATTCTAAGGGCTGGCTACTACTGCCTAGAATTCCTTCTATCATTCCCCTACTTCATTTGGAACGGAGGGACTGTCTGTGAATTGATGGCTCAACTGTCAAACTAGCCATTGTCTTCTGTTTTGGGGTAGGTAAAGCTAGCCCTCCATCAATGGATAATATCAACTCTTCCCAGCTGGTCTGTTGTTGGGTGAGACTACGACTCACTATTAATCTGATTAGGCAATGGTGGCTGACCACCATGTCTGTGTGCTGAGCTTTTCTTATACTATGGGCAATATCATGCAGTAAGGAATTTAAAAATGTAGGCAAATTTACAGTGTATTTCTGTTTTAATACAGCTAGTAACTTAAGGTGGCTAGGTCTTACCACGTCTTTCCTTCCATTGCATGTTATATAGTCCTGCAATATCTTTGCCAATTCCATCCATGGTTCTCCCAATGATGTTAGCTGAAATCCTTTGCCTTTGACGACCAATGTCTGTCCGTCATCCTGAAAAATATCCATGGCTTCTTGAAGCCTGACCTTCTTCTGAGTCCATATAGTTCCTTGGGCTAGTAGCCCAGACGCCTCTGCAATTATTTCATCGGTTACAACTATCTGTCTTCCTCTGACCATGGAGTATCCTTCCTGCAAGTTCTGTAAAACTTCGGTGGCCACTATCTCATGGGGTTGTTGCATCCTTGTGAAATATGTAATCCATCCCAATTTTTCCAAAATCTCTTGTGCAACATCAGAAAAAACTAGCACTTGCAGCTCACTGTGAATTGGTCATCCTCCCATTATCTCTGCACACTGCTACTTCTTTCCAAACATACAATGATTGTAATGGAACCGCACAGCACGGTGAATTGGAATAATATCGTTAAATTTTTGTTATTCCCTAGAATGTAGGGATTTGGTTCACATACAGGTAAAGAAATATTGGGATTGGATCTGCATGCAGACATCTGCGCCCCCCCATGAAGGATGATGGGTCATCCTCGACCATCAATTAAGAGAGGCAAGTGTTGCACAGTAGTTGTACAATAGGAAAAAGCAGGAATAATTATGATACAATCAATCAAATTATAGCATTTACTGAAATCAATGTGTGTCATAAATCGTAAATAGATATAGAAACGTTTGTAATGATTCAAAGATAAGGAGAAGGGACAGCTTAAGATAAACATAAGTACAGATGCGTTTATTACCCACTCAAACTAATGTGATCGATTTATGATGATTTTCATGTATAATAGGTTCAAAATAAAAGGTTAAGGATTCATACTTTCATTTGATATTTAAATAGAGATATAGGAAAAAGGGTTTAATATTACTATTGATGTGTATAAATGTGACTCCAATACCATCAACAGAGCTCTGTTGCCCACAAGTGTCCATAACCTTGACAAAGTTGCTTTCTAACCCTTAGAACCATTGTCCTTTATTTATACTGAGGAAGTGATTGTTAAATGTCATAATGGAGGCCATTGTGCTGGCTTGGTGACCAAATAAATCACAATGCCATTCACCAGGAAGAAGTGAAAAGTGGGAAGGCTGGCTCGTGATGAGACCTCCTATTCCAAGGACTTCTTAATTTTTTCAATTTTCCATTGGACCATATCCCTGGTGTGGTCGCCATGATGGGAATGCCACTTCACTTTCTTCCTTATGATCATGGTAGGTTGGCTCTTGATGAGACCCCCTATCCTCCATCTGCCAAATCATAAAATTATTAATGAAATATCTAAATATTTTTCTTTTTCATATAGCACTTTCCTACTTATACATAAAGGATGGCTTAGCACTCCTTAAGAGTAGGGATGGTGGAAGAAGTCTGAACATCTCAATAGAAAATAATATGCCCTTATTCCTACTCCATAAGTAAAAATCAAAGAAAGTTTTAAAATATGGGAAAGAACCAACGTGATAAGGATAATCGATCAAATTAATTGAGTGATAGTAAAACAACAAAATCATGTTATTGATTATGTCCCTTTTTCCTTTTTCTTATCATTACTAAACAATTTTCTTAAAAATGACGATTTATTTTGATTTGTTGATTACAGTAAGCTTTAATTTGTATGATTTTATATAAATAATATTTTTTCCCTTAGAAGAGTCATCAAAAATCCTCAAAATGCTGATGTAAAACAAAAAACAATCCACTCAAAAGGTGTTGTTCCTTTAAAAAGAACTGCAGAAACAATCTGTGGAAATGTTGTTCCTTCCGAAAGGAACAACAAAAATCTGCAAAACTTCTATTCCTTTTGAAAGGAACAACAGAAGTGTTTTTCCTTTAGAAAGGAACAAAAAAAACTCAAATTAACGAAATAGACAGGGTTTTGAAAAAAAAAAAAAAATTCTATGAAACAAACAACAAAAACTCAAAATAAACGAAATAAACAGAGGTTTGAAAAAAATGAATTCCATAAAACAAAAAATCCAAATAAATGAACAATCTTTATGTACAAAAGTTTAAAAAAGAAAGAAATAAAGAAATGATTTAATAAATGGGTCCCGAGGAGGAGTTATCCCCTTCAGCCAGAATTTTCATGGTAGAATCTTCCTGTAGTTGTTGGTAAATGATTCTCGGGTAATTAGTTTATGATACAATCATACTCGATGACTGTTTACATTGAAGGAATGTCCAGATCCATAAATGGTGGTTAATGTAATAGTTCCATTGTCATGGAATTTTTGTATTTCATAAGGCCCGAGCCATCGTGTTTGGAGTTTCCCTGGAAAATCCTAAAACATAGAGTCATATAGGAGTGCCCAGTCTCCTTCATGGAAGATATTTTCTTTGATGAGGGTGTCATGCCATTTTTCTCTCTGTTGTTGAATTAACGTTGTGTGCTGAAGAGCAGAGAGCCTAATTTCATCTAACTCATTAATTTGCTGCAGTATTTTGGCCTGGGCTTCATTTAAATCGAGACCCACCTTTTGGGTTGTTCTTAATGTCTGAATTTCAAACTCTATTGGAAATATGGGCTCTTTTCCAAATACCAACTGATATGGTGAATATCCCGTAGTGGGTCTCCACGTTTTTCGATATGCCCATAATGCTTCTGGAAATCTGTAGGCCCAATCACGTCTGTGTGAGGCAACAATTTTTGTTAATATAGATTCAATCACTTTGTTCATGCTCTCTACTTGGCCATTTTCCTGTGGGTGGTATCGGGTTGTAATCTTGTGCTGAATGTGGTAATTTTGTAGTGTTTCAGCTAGTTTATTACCTACAAACTACGGTCCTCCATCTGTTATTATGTCCCTTAGGAGGACATATTGCACAAAGATTTGGAAAAGAAATTGTATTACAGATTCCTTTGTAGCTTTTGAAAGTGCCTCTGCTTCGACCCATTTAGTAACATACTCAGTTGCAACTAGGATGTATGTTTTTTGGTTTGATGGGGGGCTAATAAGGCCAACAAAATTGAGTGCCTGGCATTCAAATGGTTCAATTACTAGTTGAGGGTTCAAATTCATTTCATCAGACTGCCCAGGGAGACCTGCCCTTTGGTAGCTATCACAGGTCTGCACAAATTTTTTGGCATCTTTAAATATGGTGGGCCAATAATAGCCTGTTCATAAAACCTTATGGGCAGTTCTACGATCTGCAAAATGCCCGCCACACTGCCCATCATGGCATGCTTTCAAAATATCAAATACCTCGTCTTCTCGAACACATCTTCTTATTTGCATAGTTGCCCCTGTATGAAATAGGTAGCCCCCAATCCAAGAGAATCGGGTACTATGCTATATTATCTACTTTCGTTCATTAAGGGATAGATGTTTAGGTAGTTTACCTATTGCCAAATAATTTTCTATATCAGCATACCATGGGGTTCTGACAGTAACAGCGAACAAATGTTCATCTGGAAAGCGGTCTTCAACTGCCTCTGTATCTATTGGCTTTGGCATTCTTGACAGAAAATCAACTACATGGTTCTCTTTTCCAGGCCGGTATTTGATTGTAATGTCAAATTCTTGCAATAAAATCAACCATCTTGTCACTCTTCCATTTTTAACCGGTTTATTTGCTAAGAATTTAATGGCAGAGTGATCAGTATATAGTACTACAGGATACCCAATTATATAATGTCTAAACTTATTTACAGCATGTACTACAACTAAAAATTCCTTCTCAGTCACAGTATAATTTAATTCAGCAGGGGATAGATTTTTGCTAATATAATAGGTTGCATATGGTTTATTGTATTCCTCCTGCCCAAGTACTGCTTGAATTGCTATGTCTGAGGCATCTGATGAAATTTGGAATGAAAAATTCCAATTTGGGCCCCTCAGCACTGGGGCTGTTGAAACAAGCTTTTTTAGATTGTTGAAGGCATTGTCACATTTATCTGTCCAAATAAAATCAACATTTCCGTTTAGTGCATATAAAGGTGTAGCTATTCGAGAATAATGTTCTATAAATCTCCTATAATAACCAGAAAATCCAAGAAAGCTACGTACCTCTATTTGTCTGGTGGGTGTCGGTATTAACAAAATTATTTGAATTTTAGCTGGGTCCACCTGAATTCCAGCTACTAAAATTTAGTTCCCTAAGATAAATCCTTCGGTCATAATCATATGACACTTTTCATGGCTTAAACAAAGCCTAGTGTCAATACATCTTTGCAACACCTTTTCTAAATTTTCTAATGTTGGCTCGAAATCATCCGCATAAGGTGTGAAGTCATCCATATATACTTCAAGCCCTTCATTTATTAAATCTACAAAGATGCTGAGAATGGCCCCTTGGAATGTAGCAGGGGCATTGCATAGACCAAAAGGTAAGACTCGGTAGGCAAATGTCCCCCATGGACAGGTAAAAGTAGTTTTGTCTTGGTCTTCAGGGGCAATCTGGATTTGATTGTACCCACTGAAGCCATCGAGGAAGGAAAATAATTTGTTTTCTGCCAATGTGTCTAATACCTGGTCAATGAAAGGAAGGGGAAAGTGGTCTTTCTGGTTGCCTTGTTAAGTTCACGATAATCTACACATATTCTCCACTTTCCGCTCTTCTTTGGTACCACTACTAATGGAGAGACCCACTTGCTATCAGATATTGGGTAGATGAAATTAACATCCAATAGATTTTGTAATTCAGCTTTCACAATATCTTTAAGGTAATGGTTTAGTCTTCTTTGGGGTTGGCGAATGGGTCTCGCAAATTTTTAATATAGATGTGGTGTGTACACAATTGGGGGTCAATTCCTTTCATGTATGGGTAATCCCATGCAAAGGCTACTTTGTATTTCCACAATAGTTGGACCAACTTCTCTTCTTGTTCAGCAGTCAGATTTTTGTTAATGTTTAGAGTTTTTCCCGACCCAATTTCTACAATCTTACTATTGTACACAGAAATAGTGGGTATTACTTGATCAGGAATGTGTTTTAGAGGATCTTCTTCTTCCTTATTATCAAATGCTGCCTTGATCATGTGACATTGTAGATGGGATCTGATTTGTGGTTTATTAATAAAAATATTGATGATATCATCCTCTGTTTGATCTTTAAAATCGAAAGCATTTTCTATAGTTAGAGGTGATCTAGCATTTTCTATAGTTACAGGAGATCTCATATTTTCCATAAGATATGATACAGGTTGTTTTATTGTTTTGATTATTGATAGGCTTGGCTGGGTTGGGGGATATAAAGCTAAATTCTTGAAATAGTTTCCCTTTGTTATTGTCATGTTGCCTTGTCGGCATCCAATATAGGCATCGACAGTTGCCAACCAAGGTCTACCTAAGATTAATGGGTGTTCATGTAGCCGGTTCTTTGGATTGATAACCAGGAAGTCAGCAGGGTATTCCCAGGAATCTACTGATACCATTACATCTTGTAGTGTACCTTCTGGTTTGACTACCGATTGGTCGGCCAATTCCAATAAGGTTGTTGTTGGTTCTAGTGATGTAATGCCAAGTTTTTGACAAGTGGTGGTTGTTAGGGTATTTATTTCTGCTCCCAAATCAACTAAGGAATTTGGAAACAATTTCCCATGGATTTACACTGTCACTATGGGATTTCCTAGGTCTTCATATTTTACGAGTGTTTCCATTCTTGATAATAAGTCAGATAAAGTACCAACTATTTGGACAGTTTGATTGGTGGTTTTTCTCCTCTTTGGCTTCTTTATGCATAATTCCTTAATGTTTTTTGCATATATAGGGATGTCTTGGATAGCTTGGAGGAGAGGGATTTTTATACAATTTTTTTTTAGTTCTCCCAAAAGATCAAAATTAGGATGTTCTAATGGGCGTGGTATGATTAATCATTTTGGGAACGGTGGAGAGGAAGTTGTTACTTGTATTTGATTTTGTTGTTGAACCTCCTTCTCTTTTTGTAATGTTTGTTCTACAGGTAACATATCTTCAATTGAACATTACTGTTTCTCTCTATTTCTACTATGTGCCCAGACCTTAATTGAAGGTCATTACACTCCCTCAGTTTAGTTTCTAATTCTGGGGGTTCCATTATTTGGACATACTGAACTGTCCTATTGTTTGGGTTTGGGTTGGGCTGGGCTGGGAGTTGTGGTCTTAAGTTGGTCTGGGGGTTTGTATAGGGAGTTGGCAGTTTGACGGATTTTTCCAGCTGGTTGATTCATAGGTCTTTTCCAGCTTGACTTCTAGGCCTGACTCTGCGAAGTAGTGGGGGACCATTATGTTGGATAAGTATTGTTTTTCCAAAATGGTGGGCAGAAAGGAAAACTTGGCCAATTAGTTTGATTTGTTTGATTTGGCCATGATGTTGTAGGGAATGGCTGTTGTGACTAATTGGGGAAAGGTGGTTGATTCTGCCACATTCCATTATATTGTTGAGCATTATATTGAGGAGGCTAAAAAGAAGAAAATGGATCAGTTGGCATACCTGATTGTCGTGGTTGCCATTGTCGGTGTTGATTAAGCAGACATACCACTTCTGATTCTTCTTCTACCTCCTTATAAACTTATTTTAGGCCAGGAAGCGAGGGACATGCTTCTATAGGGTGATCTTTCGTGAAAATGGTGCAAAATTTGATTACATCCAGCAGGCACTCTTTGTGGCTGTGTTTGTTCCTGCATCTAGGACAGAATATCACCAAATTTTTCTCTACTTCTACTTGCTTTTTTTTGTCTTGCATAATTTCAAACTGCGTTGTTAGAGTCCCTAATATATCTGTTTTAAAATCTTCCAACAGGTTTCCAATCTCTGCACAAGTCACACCTTCATTGGAGGTCTTATTTTCTCTTGTAATCATATCACGTTCTGCTGATTTTAGCCTTGTGTTGCCCCTCGAACTCCTGATACACAAATCAATGATGTTAGCATAACTTTCCTAATATATATCACCTTTTCCCATAATATTCAATGTTTCAACCCATTGATCTTTCATTCCCCTAATTAATGTAGTTTTCAGCACATTATCAGGTAAGGGTAAATATGCATAAGGAGATCTCTGAATATTGTATTGAAAACGTTCCACATATTCTTCCAAGGTTTCATTTGGTTTTGCTATCATTTGGAATATTTCATCTTTTAGTTCTTGAGACCTGCAATAATCTTGATACTTTTTTAAAAATGCAGCTTTCATCTGATCCCAATAAGTTATGACACCCCCACCTAATCCCATAAACCATCGTAAGGCTGCTCCTTTTAATGTAGAAGGAAATGGTTTTAATTTTTGGGGATTAGTGGTATAATCATATCCCTTGCATAACACATCGAATTCAAAAAAAAATGCATCTGGATCTTCTGATGTTAAGCCATGAAATATGGGAATATGTTGAAGGGTAATGGCCTTCATAGGTGCATTGACTACAGTATCTACTATAGGATATTGCAGCGTAGAGGTTTGCTGGGGTGTCTGCTGGTTCTGATTTTGGTTCTGGGCCATTTGGTCAAAGATGTGCCAATATACTTCCGGGATCTCAAAGGAATTCCTAGGCTGACTAGAAGGAGCAGGAATGGCCTTGACAACACTTCCTTGGTCTGGAACAACAAGTATTCCTTGTTGACCTACTGTTTGAGGTGATTCAGGACCTTGGTTTTGAATGAGTTTAACAACACTTCCCTTATCTGGACTGCTTACTGTTTGGACTATTTTGATAGGATATTTTGGTTCTTCTGTTTCTCCTGTTTCCCCTTCTCCTTCACGGAGATTAGTAGAGTTCTCTTCTTGAGGGGAAATTATGCAGGGATTCTCAATTTCTTGGGAATCTTGTTCAATTCCCACTATTTGACTATGTATCTCAGCAAAGGCTTCAGATGGTGACTCTGTAGCTTGAAGGGAACTAGTAGGTTGTCTAGAGATAACTTTCCTAGGTCCTACTGATGGCTGAGATTCAGTGTTTTTAAGGATTTCGTCAATAAAATTTGTCCGCCCAAGGGTCACCGATCCCTTAGGTTTTTCAATTTTAGGAGGAATTTTTTTTTCTTAGCTGGTCTATTCATTCAAGAAAACAAGCCTTCATTCCTACCTAAAGAGATAATCTTACCTGATTCTGCTGTGAAGCAGGCTGTGAGCAAGTGTGTTTCTTGCCCGGTGCGTAGGTTCTTACCTTCCATCTTTAATACCCAATTATTCACAAGCAGGAAAAAAAAATCAATTATGCATCACTCTGAAATGGCATACACTCTCCCCCGCAACGGCGCCAAAATGTTGGAGCATAATAAGGTATCTTTTAAACACCTAATTAGCCTACATTAATTATCAATATGGGAGTGAATTTTTATTTCAAGAGTGTACTCTATCTGAGGCTGCAATTAGCTAAGAGTAATGCTATGAATATGTAGTACAGAATTCTAAAGAGTAAATGGATGTTTGTAAAGAAATCTAATTACAGTAACATAAATGGAAATGCTCTGAAATCTTAACTACATCAATCTGCAAAACATCGATCAGGGATACAGTAGAAATAAATCCTTCCCTTAGAAATTGATGCAACTGAAATCACATTGAGGCAAGATAACCAATCTGGGAACTTGGAAGCAGTAACCAATGTCCTCTACAGTTGGTGGTCTTGTTCTTGAAGAAATCAAAATGAAATCGAACTCTAACTACTTGCTGATGAAAATAACTGAAAGGAACTTCCTCTAATAACAAAAGCCGGAAAGGAATAGCAACTCGTAATTCCTATGTGCACACAACAAATGTAACCAATCTATCTGCTAATCTAAATATATGAATTAGAAATAAATAGGAAAGGAACAGCAAACATGAATTGAACAACAATTCTAAACTTAACGCAATCAGGCAACTAATCTTAATATTTGAACCCTTTCGACAGCCAACACTACAAAACAGTCAATCATAAAGAATCATAAACCAATAGAACAACAACTAGAATTGAATATAGAACAGCTTTAGCAAGATAAATAAAACAACGAATACCCTTCTTGCAAATGATAAAATAGCAGTGCAGTTCGTTAATGCTCACAACGAATTTGTATTCAAATCAATAGCAATCAATCAAGGTTGTAATCATAATGAATTTAAACAAAAATTCACACAACAGTAAGAAAAGGTTAGAAATACCAACATCATGGTGATTTCACCAGGGCCGGGCCCTTAGCACCAGTGAAACACTGTTGGGCTACTTCAGAACTTGAGAGATGAAATGAAACACGTATTTTATATTAATCGAGCATAGAGTATTACAGAGACTACTCTCTAAAGCCGAGGGTCAATAAAACAATATTACAAAGGAAATGTTTTGAATACAAGAATATTCGACTCCCTAATCACTAAAGGCGTTGACTTATATATCAGACTCTAACGGAAAAGACGAGGAATAAGATGAGGCTTGAACAGCGATCCCTCAGGATCGAAGGATCCTAAGGGATTCGCTTCCCTTATTTTAGTTATCATATGATTTACTTTGACCGAAGCCGAGATATCCCCTGCCTTTTCTTAGCGATGCGTTCAAATTTCCTTATCTTTGGCAGGATTTGGTCTAACGCTGGAGGAACAACAGTTGCATTCATCTTAGCTTCACCTTTGGTACAATTGTTCACTTCGTCTAATTCCTGTTTTTATCAACAAAAAGCAATCTTTAGTCATATTTTTACAATAAACAGACATCTTTCCAATTCTACCATAATTCTTATAATAAATCACCTTTCTAAGGTAAAAAGGATTATGTCTATAGTAAAAGAATGAGAAAATACACAGTGATTTCATGCCTTTTCCACTGCTCAACACTTACACTCCAGTCCATATCAACTGTCTCAACACATATGTGTTAGCACAACCATATTAAAGCAAGATAATTCCTTCATGCAATGTTATAGACACATATATTCATATCCTTCAAACAACTTGCAAACATACCATGTTAAATAAATCAACTAGATGATGTAATAGACACCAAATCCATCAAACACCAAGTATATGACATAATCAAACATTCAAGCACCAATTATATGATATAAGTAAACTCATACCTTAATATATCTAAGGGGAGGCTATCTTGTCTACACAATCAATCTAGTTAGCATGATATAACTTCAAAACACATAATCTAAAACAAAAATAAGATCATGATATCCATAACAATAACTAAGTAACATGTTCACATCATAAGCTCATAAACATATGTCATTCATTCATAGAAATCACAGATGCATAATCAACCTAGATTAGTATGACATAATATCACAATTAATTCGACTCATACCTAAATTCCATAACCATAATCATCTGCATAGGCAAATCCAATTTAGCATGTGATACATATAAAATCAAGATATTAATGCTACAACCCTAATCACCAAGTTAACTAACATATAACAACAATAAGTTAACATATAACATTCTCTTCAACGACATATAACATAATCATCGAGCTAACTACAAGTTAACATATGACATACTCATCAACAATATATAACATAGCCATCAAGTTAATACCATGCTTGACTAACCAATGCATGTACATATGGTCACACTAATTAACTAACATATATCATGTATGTAACCATAAAATCAACATAATGAAAGGCATACACAACCATAATGCATATGACTACGCTGACCAACTAGCATTTATCACATATGTAACCAAAATAATAATGGAATGACAAACATATAAGGAACCCTAATGCTTACAAAAACCATGAATCACATACCTGCATGCCAAACATACAAAATTGTATGACAATATGCTCTTACCCCAAAGTCCATTGTTGCAACATCAATTTAATGATCTGCATCTCCTACTCTATCTTTTTCAACACATTAACATCATAACATACCAATATAATCATGATGACCTAATTGCATACAATGACCTTATGCAAAACAACCTTAACCGTACCAATGAAAACTTGACCACATGTGCTGACATGACATGTATAACCAAGAATGAATGACCAATGCATGTTCAACATATAAAATCACACAAGCAAGAATACAAGGAATACACACAAGCATGACCAATATGTAACCCTAGCATAAGTAAGAAAAGCATGTATAACATGTAGCAACATGTAAGCAAGCATTCATGGAAAATACATAAGCATGAACAATTCATAACGAGTCATACACACAACAACATGTGACAACAAAACCATCATCCATTCCATGGTGACACCAATCCCACCATGGCCAACACAACACGAATGCAACAAGAACATGCACCATAGGTATGAGAAACCCATATGTAGCCAACAAAAAAGCATGACCAACACACTTCCTATCTAGTCCAAGGGTTGACCCATGCTTTGATACCACTCTATGGTATCATATATCAACCAAAGAGAATGAGAACTAGACATCACCCAAAGAGAACTGAAACTAGACACCGCCCAAGGAGAGTGCAACCACACTCGGATACCACTCTGTAACACCCTCTTCCCACATCTGCCCTAGTAACCATCCAACTCTAGTAAAAATTTTATGAGAGGATACTATAATGAGATTCAACCTCCTAGATGACCTTAAGGAAGTGGAACCGATGGAAACACAACATACAGACTTTGTTCATCATCAATGACACCCCTAGGCTCTAACCCAAATATTCATGCCTCTTACCCCGGAGTCACACTGAAATTTTTACCTCTTTGAGCCATAGACGCATGCGGAGTCTTGCAACCTAGCATCCAGAGCCCCAATTACTCAGTTTCGTGCCATTGTCCGCAAGAATTGAGCCACCTTTTTAGGCCCAAAACCTAGTGCTCTGCCCAAAACTTCATGAGAATTTAAAATATGATAAATAAAAATAGGACAATGATATAGAAGAAATCACATCAATAAGAACTGATCTAGACCCCCCCTAGCCATAATAGGAATTTCTTCAAACATGTCACAAATATTGAAGCTACATATGTAAAGAACAGATATGAGCATAGGGATCTCATACTTATATGAGAATTGCTAAGAATGATTTCTCCCTTACATCTTTAGCTACAATACAATATATTTGACCATCGATTCAATGTGAATTCATTTACAAGTAAAAACATATATAGATTCATACATCATCACTGTTGAAGTACATGCTTATAGAAAAAACAATAACAACAAAAATACCATGGATACAACAACAATAGAATCCACATAATAACCAGTACATATGCATACAAAATACCAAAGGAATGATCTATTCATTAATGAATGTAAAAACCAATCAGAGATGGGACTTCCACGTTCCACCCGACCATATATTGGTTGATAAAAATCTCTCTTCAGACAATCACCCCCATTCCATATTCCAAGCATGAATGTGGGACTCACACTAGCACATTTGGCCCAATTTCCGACAGCCAAAATGTCTCTCTTCCAACACATAGGCGTCCCAAGAGTGACACATTGAGGCGGGACAAAACGTGGTTAGTCATTACGTCGCAATTCCAAAACTTCAATACAGTGTCAAAAGAGTGACACATTTTCCGCAAAGTGTCAGAAGAGCGATGTTCGCAAAGTGTCGGAAAAGCGACTTTAGCAATGTGTCAGAAGAGCGATGTTTGCAAAGTGTCAAAAGAGCGACGTTAGAAAAGTGTCAGAAGAGTGACGTCTACAAGGTGTCGAAAGAGCAACGTTCGTAAAGTGTCGAAAGAGCGACGTTAGAAAAGTGTCGGAAGAGCGACGTCTGCAAAGTGTCGGAAGAGCGACGTCTGTAAAGTGTCAGAAGAGTGATGTTCGCAAAGTGTCAGAAGATCAACGTTAGCAATACTTACTTACAAGAGAAGTTAGCAATGTGTCGCTATGGCGACGTTAGAAATTCTCCGGAAGAGTGACGTTATCAATGTAGGTGTCGCTATAGTGATGGTAAAGATATATTTTTTAAAACGTCGCATTACTGACGGAAAGTTATTTTTAAAAACGAAGTATCGCTAGAGTGACGAAAACATTATTTTTTTAAAAACCTAGCCGTCAAAATACTGACGACAACAAAAAAATATTTAAAAAAAAATTATTTCAAAAGGCATCAACAGAAAGACCAGGTTTCAAATTAATTTAACCCATTGTTCCAAAGATGAACACTACTTACCAGTCTTCGACGAAGTTCGGTTGCAAGTTTATCAAGCAACAAAGGTGGAGGCAAGTCTGCAAGCATTAAAACACATCAATCATAAAATATAGGACAATCATTAAAGAGTCAAATGCGATAAACATCCATGCAATCTGTCATGTAGGCTAAAAAGAAAACCTCACCCCCAACATGTGGATCTAAATATGCATCATCAGCTGAAGCTACAACACTTGACACCCTTTGAAAGGGAATCACTCCATAGCCCAAAGATGCACTTTCATCCACATCAGGTAAAGAGAACATTCACACTACTTTAACAATGTCCCCAACAATGTAAACCTTGAAAATCACTCCACCCGCAACCAAGGTAGAGTGTTTGATTAATTAACTACTGGCCAAATAAGTTTGAAAAGTATTGCTGAAAGCATTATGCAACTGAATATTGAACAACAAAAAGATGAGGATGTTACTTCCATACCGTGATTTACAAACTCTTGGAGGGTCAAGCTCTGACAGGCTCAACTGATCATATGCTAGTGACAAGGCATGTGACTTCGCTGTGACATCTACTACCAATGGCTTGGAAACTACAAAAAATACAGCAACATGAACATGTGTATGTCACTAATTATTTCCACCAAATTTTCACATAATTGTTTTTATCACTATGTTATGCCCAGTGGAAATATTTCTAGGATGAAGGGTTTTCGATATGTTATGATTTGGAGATGGAAGAACATAATGCCAACTATTTTGAAGAGGATTTAGGAGATAAAAATCCCAAATTGTTAAGATTCACTATTTATTAAGAAAATTTTATATTTCCTATCTGAGTATGTGCCTTTAGAAGCTCTAATCCGAAACTTTGAAAGAAGGATAAAAGACAATGGTATTTGGTCTACTATAGTAAGGCTGAAATACCTCATATGAAAGATATAAAGACCAAAGAATTTGATAACATAATCCAGAGTAGTCTGAAATGCCTCAATTAGTGACAATGTTATCAAAGGTATCTTCAGTTTGAAAAGTCTATTGAAGATTGATTACATTAGATTGAAGGCTATATATTTTTTTTCTCTGAAATTTTTGTTTGAAATTAAATTTCTTTTAGCAATAATATCGTAGAGTATATGAGAATCAAACGTAGGACTGATTGAAAAATTATGTATTGAGACTTGTATTAAATATTCTTTGACGTTGTTAAGGCTGATTTTAGTATGCCTTGATGGAAAAAATTCATTTGTGAAAAAATGTATCATTAAAGGACTATGCCAATGTTCTGGAAATACATGCATTATATGAAGTTATGAAGGGTTGCTTAAAGAAAACATTAAGGACATCATTTATAAAGAGTCCCTTCACCTACTTATACACAACAATTTCAATGATGAAATCCTCAACTGATATATTATCTTCAACAATTCTTGGGCAGTGTTAGATGCATCTACTGATTTGAAGCACGCAAGCCATATTGGTATTGGAAGAAGCAATGAAATGGATCAATTTCATTCAATTTACTAAAGAATGGGTAACCTGTGTAGGAAATTTCCTCTGATATGAAATGATGCCCTGAAATTGCAAAGTTTGTAATGCCATATACCCAATACTGCAGTGATATGTCTTGCATTGCACTGTTGTGATTATGATTGTATTGAATGAGATATGATGAAAAATGATTATTTGAAGTCTCTAGAATTATGGTTAATCCATAGGTAAAGGAAGCATCTCTAAAAATATATCTTGGGTAATTGCAAAAGAAGACATTCAAGTATTTCACTAATATAGGGGATGAAATTCTTATACCCGTGCCAAGAATATTTGGTGATATATATTGAATTGAAGTTTTGGGGACCTATGTTTCCCTTGGAAATGTTTCATTGCATTTTAGAATGCAGGATGTTGTCTTAATGCCATGAACCTTGAAAGATTCCCTGCACATGTCTCTAGTTGAGATATGCTACCTTACAAAAGCTATAATGGAGTTCATCACATATGTAAAGAGGTCTTATGATTTTGGGCAATTGAATTTTGGAAAGAAAACTTGCAAGTGACAAAGGTTTAGACAATATTGGAAGTCTAGGGTTTAGAAATCCTAGCAATCTAGAAGAATTGATAAGAATTCCATAGGGTTGTCGATAAAACCCTAGAGCTAGACCTAAATCCATGTTTCTACTGAAAGAAGAAAAACCTATATTATGCAAGGAACGAATGACATCATGCTGATGATAAGGAAAAGGTTGATAAATTTTCTCCAATATATCCTTAATACCAAATGCGGAGAAAAGTCCCAATAGCCTCTCTCAATACAGAGTCTTCTATCCAACATCGAGATAGAGAACAAATTTACAACTTCCACAATGAATCTATGTTGGTAAGTGGACTACAAGTCCATTTATGGATCATAACGTATAGAAGCGGCTGCATCCTTGACTGTGACTCAACTGCTAAAACTATGAAGAGAACATTGCAGGCCTGAACATGGGCAAAGAAGGCAGAGAAAGATTGGAAGACATAAGAGACAACAATGTTGAGACTCGAGAAGAGAACAAACACTTGAAAGAGAAGGTCCAAATGTTAAACTGGAGGATGGCAAAGATGGAGAAGCACTTTGAGACCTCTACCAAACTATTTCCATTACTAAAAAATAAGTTTTGAAGAATGTCAAGATTCTCTCATTCTGACCATTGTCGTAGAATCATTGAACATTGTTGGACAACGTGAAGGTCCATGTTACAAGAATAAGCCTTATGAAATTGTAGGAACCTCTGGCAATTAAAGACAAAATTAGATTATTTTGTTGGCAATGAGTTAGGAAATAAAAAAGGGCTTGAAAGAACAAGTTTCTGACATTGACTCTCCTAAGATGGGAGAGTGTCTTATTCCTCATTCAAGTGTGATGGCGAGGAAGAAAGAAAAATGTTGAATTATTCTTTGGACTCTGATATAG
The DNA here is from genome assembly GCA_034641835.2 of Pinus albicaulis. Classification (NCBI taxonomy): domain Eukaryota; kingdom Viridiplantae; phylum Streptophyta; class Pinopsida; order Pinales; family Pinaceae; genus Pinus; species Pinus albicaulis. The sequence goes on along the minus strand of CM076569.1, from coordinate 881,593,649 downwards.
AAAGAGTATCTTGAAGTAGGAAATTTCTTGCCAACATAAGTGAAATATATATCATAAGTATATGAGGTATGGAGTTTATCAACTCGGTGCCATATATATCATATAGCCTTCATATTTACCAAAGAAAAAATGAATAAACACGATTATTTGACATTTATTTCTTTAAGTAGTGAAACAAAAAGAAGGGATAGAAAGTTTAGGATAAGAAGGAATGTTCAAACATGTGCTTTTCAAATGCCATACCATCCCCATTAAGACTCAACTCCTCATCAATGGGAGACTCTGTCCCTAGACTATTATTTAAAGAATCTAATGGCTTCAAAACTACGACATCTGAATCAAGATAAACCCCTCCATATCTACAAGTTTGAAAAAAAAACATAAAAACAAGTTAATGGAAGCACCTTCTTTTACAAGAAAACTAGATAAAAAAGGGAATAGGCATCATGGATCCTTGCAAAGAACAACAAATCAAAATATGAAAATATGGTCTATCATCTTCTCCATTAGCTTCACAATGGATGTTTCAAGGTACAAACCAAAGCCCAAATTAGCCAAAGCAAATATGTGTAGGAATGAATGCTCATAAAAAAAAAAAAAAAAAGAATAGCCAAACGATACAACCCCAATGAAATTTAATTACAACCATGCTCAACTCATTTAAAATTTTCAGTTTTCTCTTAATAAACAAACTTCTCATTCATGGAAATGCTTCAGAAACCTTCAATAAAACTACCATAGAAGCCTCTCCCTTTCTCTCTTGTTCATGACATATGCCTCAGTGAATTCGATGGGCTATCTTAAATATTCCTTCAAAAATTTCTCTTTATATTATTATAGATGGAGAGTTTTCTCATGGGCTATACTAGATTGTGCACAATGCTAAAGCTATAACTGAACTAGAGGTACCCAAAAAGATGAACTACTCACCAGTCAAATCTGTACATAACGAAGTTCTGATCAATCAATAGATTCCAGTGAACATATCAAAATCTCATCTCCTTTATTACAGTAGTTCTCTACTTAAGATCATAATCACTAGTTGTGGGGCATAATGTCAAAAATTTGTTTATACATTTTTTTCAGTACTATGCCTGACAATGTTTTTAAAAAAAATATAAGATGCCATGTTATATAACCCTTTTTATTCTGTCGAATTCATAACAACCTAAAGGGCCTGAACATGAAAATAAATATCAGAAAGAACATCCTTGGTTCATTATTTATTTTAATTTGGGATACGAGCTCATTGACAATATCAATGGTTGTGTTTTTTCATGGAAATGACATTCACTGAGAAACAGCTGGCCAAAGTGACTAATTAGGCACATATGACCTGGGCATGCATATTATATTTACAATGATAAAAAGAGGATCATGCAACCAACAACTAGTGCATAGGATGGACTTGGTCCTCTTGTTATAGGTTATCGCTGGTGGTGGCCATGACTTTACAACATCAAACCTTGTTAATTGTTCAAAAAAGTGGCCACTAAATGAAGTAGTTTCACACCATAAATCAAGGTTTAATACTCATTGACTTTCTGGTGCATTTTAGTAGCTTTGGAACACCTTTAGTTAGGTGTAAAATTTATGGTGATGTATGGTGTGGTCCCATTGAAATGGTTTGGTCTTTCCTTGATGGAAGATGGGGTCCATCTCATCATGTGAAGGATCCAAATGCACCCACCTGGTCTTCAAAGCTTGCTAGTATTTTTCAAGAATTTTGTGGGATTTAAGCCCTCAGGGTTGGTGGAATATATTGACACCCTCAAGAAATTTGGCAGCAATGTTTAAAGGTACATCAGGGTGTCTTTCATGTTGGATGTTCTCTTTTCCTTCCACATCTTTTGTAGATGTTGATCCACCTTGTCCCCCATAACTAGGCAATCCTTCAAATCTGCAAGCATGGTGACTTTTTATTTTCTTTCATAAATGAATGTTGCTTCCTTTAAGTTGTCTCCAACAGTAGTGATTTCATCTCCAGTACCATTGTCTTCCACTCCTATGAGCACTGTAGTAGTCCTTGCCTAGGAAACAATACTCGAAGAGTCTGTAGCTCTAGTTATCTTTGTTGCTATGAGCCTTTCCAATAATTGTTTCAGATAGCTGCAATGAAACATTCTCCAACACCAATATTTTCACAAATTTTTCAAAGGGGTTGTCTACCACAGCCAACTGAGAAGCTTTTTTCGATTCGCTTTTAGTCTCTTACAACACTTTAAATTAAGCAGATCATGACTGATGGGTACGTAGTTCAAATATCCAAGTAAATTACCATTGGGTCAGTTTCCCACTACATGTTTTCATGCTACAAAGGATCCCTTTGCTTTACAATTCCAGGATATTTCCACTTCTCCTTTTCAAAATATCAATTGAGGCCTTACCTCAACCAATCTAGAGCACTCTTTAATGGATATACATGTTTAAGCAATTTTTTTTCTGTAGGAAAGAGTCATCAACATCATAAAAATCATGTATATTTCATACAAAACTAGGAAGGAATATTCCCATCCCTGATATTGTTTTAGAAGACTTCGTATTAACAATCTAGGCTTGCATCAAAATCAAAGTAGCAAGCGAACATACCAACTCATGCATACTATCCTTAAGAGCTGGTGATTAATGAAGGATCCACAGACCTTACAAGTATTTCCGATCAAAATAATAAAACATAACCCTCACGATGACAAGATAAATATGATTTCGTAAAAGTTAGACTACCTCCAAATAGGCTTGTGGCATTTTGGTTGTTGAGTCTTGAGCGAAGGAGAATGAGGAGAGAGGAGTAGCAGAGGAGAGACCAATGGTGAGCGGAGGTGGTGGTGGATACATGCAATCACATGCTCGGGCACCTCCTTGGGCGACAGAGATTCTCCATGGCCGGCCCAGTGGTTGTGGTGCGTTGTGAAGAGATATTAATGCAGCGGTTTCATTTGTCAAAAGATGAAATACTTGTGTTTTCTAAACAGAATGAATGGCGAGTCTCATGGTCCTATTCATTTTATCAAGTGCGGAGGACAATTAGAGGAATGATTCCACACAAAACCAATCATGGGTGCTGCAACACTTTCTGGGCTAAGGGCTTTTGAAGGGTTCCCCACCATATGGCTAGAAGAAGAATGGTCATTCTAGTTATGCTCTCAAAGTGTTGATTCAACGGAGTCACAAGTATTGTCTACTAGGAAGGCTTTCCAAAGAAGTTGGCTAGCATCACTTTGACACTATTATGGAATTATAAGGGAAGAGAAAGGCAAAGGCTCAGGTATCATATTAGAGAAGGAAGCAATTGGAAAAATAAAGATCAAAAGAAATGGAGTTAGCCGAAAAGAAGCTTGCCCCAGAGATGGAGCTCTTAGTTTCAATAAAGTGTTAGATAAGTTGCATGTTGTGCTCAATGAAGCAATCAATTTTGAAAATGACAAGAAAATATTTTTGAAGATGAGGTTTTTGACTAGAAAGATATTCATACTTTATTTGTTTAATGTATTTCTTTTGTAGCTGAATGAGAATTTTTTGGTAAAAAAAAAGGCTTCTGGAATTTTAAAAAACCCCACAATTTAATTAAAAATACACCCATCAATCAAGTAGCTAGTTTCAAGTCTTTAGAGCAACCTTCATGGTTGATTACAATGTTACAAAACAACAATAATGACAGTAGCAATGACTATACAAGGGCATAAAAAAGAGTTCCCAACTATCAGATGTCCATTGAATGCTGATGAAGTTCTGTATCCATCTCTACATAAAATCATTAAATCTGTGCCTCTTCATATAGGTAGATACATTAAGATGTGTTCATGGTCAAACAGTATGACTCACATAGTAGAGTTTTCATGTATTTTATCATGTATAACATCAACTGATTTACTATATATAAAATATTACATATTTAAGTGCTTACACATAAATTTTGTCTCTACTACTGAATGATTGAGTTTGGTTGCTTAATGACATTTATGCTTTCTCTGTCAGTGCCCATAGTAAAGCGCATTGGATTTTCTGATACTTAAATAAAAATGTTTTAAGACTTGTACTTGGCCTTGGAATTGGTTGAAGGTATGCTTGGACACTTTTTTGTAGCCATTCACTGTAAATTTTTTTAACTTCTGGGCATTTAATCCAATAACTAACATGAACCAACAGACTTCTCAAATCACAAATATACTCCTTATATCAAATCAGAAATAATTACACTGTTGATACAATAATAATATAATTCGTAAACAACCTTCTCACATTCATGATCTGAGTATATAGTGAATTAGAAAGAAGTAAGAACCTAATAAGTAGCAAGGAAATGAATGATTTGGGGTCTGTTTAACAAACCCTTGAAGCAGCAATAACGCAATAACCCACCCTAAACCCTGTATTGTGATTTTCTCTGTCAGGAAACCCTTGAAGCAACAAATAATCGAAAACCCATTCTCTGTTAAGAAAATCGCAATAGGGGAATTAGCACGAAACAAGAGGAGCGGGAAAATAAATTTGAATAGGCTGCCAAATTAAGTTTCCATTTGGTTATTATATTTTTAAATGTGAAACATGGAGATGTGTTTTGTAGATTGTTTCCTAATAAATTTAAACATAAACCTTCCACGCAATATTTTTATTTTCCAGTAGGGTCTATTACAAATTAAATGATTTAAAATTTTATTTATTGCTAAATTTGGTGAAAATTTTATTCTAGATACTCTTTAAAAAAAACAATATCTATCAAAATGGATAAGAAATAAAAAGTAAAGTAATTTAATCAATGTTTGTTTCACTAGTATCTTAGATAAATACTTAAAAATTATATCCTAGTTGAAGAGGTAATAGTTGAATATTATAATACCACTTTGTAATCTTATACTCCCATGTTTACTATAAGAGATGGAGAGAATAAATTAGCAGATACTTTTGGAGTATCAAAAAATGCGGAAAATGGATGATGAGTTTGGTGGGGGACATAGGAAATTAATAGGCCATTTTTTCTCCTACGAAACTATTTTTTCTACCCAAAATTCCGCATATAGATAATTAGCTTCAAGATAAAAATCCCATAGGCATGAAGAGTGTCATACACCTTGTTCAAAAATCAATAAATGAAACTTTGGTTCTAAAAAACAACTCTAGAGAAGATACCTCTATTTAAATAACTTACAAACCATATTGCAGAAAACAATTACTTCTTGAAAGCTAATTCGAATTTGGAGGGCTTAAGGGATTGCGAGTTAGGGGTTAGAGGATTTAGGTGCATTCAGGGGTTAGGGTTCGAATAATGAGTTAGTATTTTAGGGATTAGGGATTGGGGACTTAGGGGGCCTGACCCAAACGCGTTTGGGTGGGTGCACTCAACTGAAACGACTCGACTGGGCGGGTGCCCTCAAACGAAATGACACGGTGCGCTCAACCGAACAAAGGCACATGGGAGAAAATGACAAACGGGCTACACGAACATGCACAAGGCACCCGTGCAATCAAAACTTAGAAAATTTGATACGGCTGCCGTCAAACAAAACAACCTGACCCGACTCGAACGCGTTTGGATGGGTGCCCTCACAGTGTGCCCAGCAAGAAAAAGCAAGGGATCAAAGAAAACGGGCCGCACGAGGGTACTCGGGGCACCCATGTGAAGGTCACAACTTATAACGTTGATACACCCACCCTCAACGTAATGGCCTGGCCGAATCATTTTGGGGTGCAACCTGAACGCGTTTGGGCAGGCGGCCTCACACGGCGCACCCGACCGAACAAAGACACAAGGGAGCAAAAAGCAAATGGGCCGCACGAACGTGCACAAGGCGCCCATGCGGTCACAACTTAGAAAATTTGATACGACCGCCCTCAAACGAAACGACCTGACCTGAACACGTTTGGGTGGGTGCCCTCAAACGAAACGACCCGACCTGACCAGATATTATAGGATGTAGTATCCCGTTAAAAGTCAACAATTACAATTAAAATCTCTACTACAAGTGTGGAACAAGATTGAAAATTAACAACGGTGATAAGTATTGCTCCTAAGAAATTGAGGAATTTTGAAAATCTTGGGGAATTGCATGCTTGAAGACAACTCCACATGGTCTTGAGCAATATGGCCATGCTAAGAGACCAAAGCAGACCTTGATAAAAAAATGCGTGAAGCATAAGAGATAATGTTAGTTAAAGCAAAGGATTTTGAGCTGAAGTTATAGCTACAACTAATTATTTGATTAATATGTCACCAAGTTCAATTTTGGGTGACATGAAACTAGAGGAAGTTAGAGTGGAAATAAGCCCTCTCTTGCACATATTAGGTTTTTGAAGTGTGAAACATGCATATATGTGGCTAAAGTGGATAAGACAAAAATTGACAACCTATCTTAAGAAAAGGATTTTGAGCTGAAGCAGTTGTTGCAAATAATTATTTAATTAATATGTCACCAAGTTCAATTTTGGGTGACATGACACTAGAGGAAGTCGAAGTGGAAAGAAGCCCTCTCTTACATGTCTTAGGTTTCTTAAGTGTGAAACATGCATGTATGTGGCTAAGGTGGATAAGATAAAACTTGACAACATATTGGTCAATTTCCTTGACCCTTTATTGGTTATTCAGAAGGAGTATGAATACACCACCGTTAATATCAAGGTAACCGCTATCAGATCAAGGGCTACAAGTTGTAGTTTTCATCTGAACATCAACATACCAAAACCATGCTTACAACCAGGATATGTTTTTTGAGGAGGAGAAATCTCGTCGAGATCAACATCAAGAATCCATTGCAAAAAAAAAAAGTACAACTTGTGGTGATTCCAGATGAGAATAGATGAATAGCTACAATATATGTCGAATGTGTAAATTATGCATGAAAAAGATGAAATTAATCTTCCTTTTTCATTCGAGCAAGAGGAAAATCAATCATCAATGAAAATTTGAAATTTTCAAGCAGAGCAAGATCAACAAAATTGGAGGCAGAGTTTGGGGAACCTTCGTAAGTGAATGGGGCCTATGTGATATGGCTAAGAGTTATCTACCCCCACACATTCCGATATAAAAACAGTAAACATTGTAGGCATAGGGTTAATTAACCCCACATATAGGGATTACATAGGTTTTGTTCCCACGCCACATGCTCATGAACTGAAATATCTCTTTACTATCAATATGTGCATATGCAGCAACAAGACATCTATTCAATTTTACTGGTTGGGTGGCTATAAGAACCATGCCAAACATGTAATATTTTCAGATAATGAGGATCACAACATTTTATTAATCTCTAGGAATTAGGTATTACAGAGGTTTTTTTCACACGCCTACACCCTTCTAGATTCAGCCTGCAGGCATATTCTAGGATTCCAGAGGAGATCTTCCTGCACCCAATAGCCATGAGGGATTCCAGAGGTTTTGGTTCCACACCTGCACCCTTCTATTTAATTAGAAACCATAGATAACCAAGCAATAGGCATGCTTAATGAAAGGTGAAGGGCTCCAAGTCTTATAGCTCTATCCCAATGTTGTCCGGAACTGAGCTCTACCATCAGCACGCTTGATTTTTTCCCTCGATTTCTTCTCTCTTTTCAACGTTCCTCCCTACATTATTTCCTGATATCCCCTCCATTCCCACTGCGTTGTCTCTAATTTTTCCCTTGGTTCATTGGAATGATACCCCCATAATCTGTGTTTATGTTGAGTTGGATCATTGGTTCATCACCAAGCATTTTTTCATCACTATGTGTTGTTTGGTATCATAATTTTATTTCAATGGTGCGCTTCCTATGGTGTTGGCATTGCACAATCCTTCATTGAATATGGTAAAACACCCGGTAAAGGGAAAGGTAAAGCACATGAATCTGTTCATTATGTTGTGGCACATTACAACATGTCTGCATATGTGTATACATGAACATATTTGACCCCTTCTGAAATCAATAGATATCTAATTTCAAGATGAGTTGTGGAAGAAGAAACTCAACTATGAGTGTATACCCTTTAGATTTTGAATATGTCATGAGTAAAAACATTTATATCACCATTGTTTGTTGTTAAATCAGATGAAGTCCCCTAAATCGATGTCGGGTCAAGAAAATAATGGGTTTACAGCTGTTGAGCATAGTCATTGTAACCCTAAACATGGCTCCTCACATGACCCAACCTGACCTGATTCGCCCAAATGCGTTTCCTTGGGCGCCCTCATAATACGACACAACCCGAGGTGACCCAACCTGAACATGTTTCCTTGGGCACCGTCACACGAGAAGACCCGACCTAACCTGCCCAAACGTCGAAGGCATGAGGGAGAAAATAGAAAATGGGTTGCACGAATGTGCAGTAGAAGGCACACGAGTTGTCACAACTCAACATTTTTGATACGACCGCCCTCACATGACCCAACCCAACCCACCCTGACCCGCCCAAATGCATTTCCCAGGGCGCCCTCACATGACCAGAACTGACCCAACCTGACCCGCCTGAACATGTTTCCCTAGGCACCCTCACACGACCCGACCCGACCCCCCCCCAAACATGTTTCCTTGTGCACCCTCACATGACACGACCCGACCTAACCCACCTGAACATGTTTCCTCAGGTTTCTGCACACGACCCGACCCGACCCCACATGAACGCATTTTCCTGGGCACCCTCACACGACACGACCTGACCAAACCTGCGCAAACGCGTTTACTTGGACAGCCTCACACGACATGACCAGACCTGACTCGACAAAACATGGGTGGTCACAACTTAGCATTTTTTATATGACCACACTCACACGACCTGACCCGACCCGACCCGACCAGCTTGAACGTTGAAGGCATAAGGGAGCAAATAGAAAATGGGTCGCACGAATGCATTTCCTTGGGTGGCCTCACACGACACAACCTGACCAGACCTGACCCGACCCGACCCACCCGAATGTGTTTCCTTGGGCGCCCTCACAATATGGCATGACCCAACCTGACCCGACCTGAACGTGTTTCCTTGGGCGACATCACACGACTCGACCCGACCCACTCGAATGCATTTCCCTGGGTGCCGTCATGACACAACCTGACACGACCCGACCTGGTTGGACATGTTCCTTGGGTGCCCTCACATGAACTGACCTAACCCGACTTGCCCGAATGCGTTTCCTTGGGCGGCCTCACACGGCATGACCTGACCTGACCCAACCCAACCCGACCCGCCCGAACGTGTTTCCTTGGGTGCCCTTACAATACGACACAAACTGACCTAACCTAACTCGAACGCGTTTCCTTGGGCGCCATCACACAACTCGACCTAACCCGTACGAATGTGTTTCCTTGGGAGGCCCTCACACGACATGACCTGACGCAACCCATGCGAACACGTTTACTTGGATAGGCTCACACGACACGACCGAACCTAACCCGACACAACACAGGTGGTCACAACTTAGCATTTTTTATATGACCATCCTCACACAACCCGACCCCACCTGACCTGACCCGAATCGACCGACCTGAACATAGAAGGCACGAGGGAGAAAACAGAAAACGGGTCACATGAACATGCAGTACAAGGCACACAGGCAGTTAGTACAACTTAGAATTTTTGATATGGATAGCCTCACACGACCTGACCCGACCCGACCCGCCTGTGTTTCCATGGGAGCCCTCACACGACCCGACACCACCTGACCCAGCAACACACATTCCTTGTGTAGTCTGCCATGACCCAGCTTGACCTGACCCACTTGAACACGTTTCCTTAGGAACCCTCATAGTATGGCACAACTTGACCTGACTCGACCCGAACACGTTTCCTTGGGTGCCATCACACGACCCGTCCCGACCCACCCAAACATTGAAGGAACGAGGGAGAAAACGACAAACGGGTCTCACAAACATGCACAAGGCACACGAGTGGTCACAAATTATCATTTTTTATATGACCTCCCTCACATGATCTGACCCAAACATGTTTGTTGTGGCACCCTCACATGACATGACACGGCGGGCCCGAACGAAGGGCACACGAGGGAGAAAATGGAAAACAGATCAAAAAAATGTACAAAAGCAACATGAGCGGTCACAACTTAGCATTTTTGATACGGCCACCATCACATGACACGACCCGACCCGACCTGACCCGCCCGAACGTGTTTCCCTGGGCACCCTCACACGACCCAACCCGACCCACCCGAGCACGTTTCCTTGGGCGCCCTCACACGACCTAACACGACCCGACCCAACCGGACACGTTCTTTGCATAGCCTTCCATGAACCGACTTGACCTGACCCACCCAAACAAATTTCCTTGGGCGCCCTCACAGTACGGCACGACCCGACCTGACCTGACCCGAACGCGTTTCCTTGGGCTCCATCACACAACCCGACCTGACACGACCTACCTGAATGTCGAAGGAACAAGGGAGAAAATGACAAACGGGTCGCACAAACATGCACAAGGCACACAGGCAGTCACAACTTAGCATTTTTCATACAACATCCCTTAGACAATCCAACTCAAACACGTTTCATGTGGCGCCCTCACATGGCATGAATCGACCAGCCCGAACGAAGGGCACACGAGGGAGAAAATGAAAAAAGGATCGCACAAACATGCACAAGAAACATAGGAGGTCACAACTTAGCATTTGTTATACGAGCACCCTCACACAACCCAACCCAACCTGACCCAACCTGCCAGAATGTGTTTCCTTGGGCGGCCTCACATGACACGACCTGACCAGACCCGACCCGACCCGAACCGCCCGAACGTGTTTCCTTGGGCGCCGTCACAATATGGCATGACCCGACCTGACTTGACCCGAACACGTTTTCTTGGACGACATCATACGACTCGACCCGACCCACCCAAACGAGTTTCTGTGGGTGCCGTCATGACACAGCCCGACATGACCCGACCCGATCAGACATGTTCCTTGGGCGCCCTCACATGACCCGACCTGACCCGACCTGCTCAAACATGTTTTCTTGGGCGCCCTCATGGTACAATACGACCCAACCCAACCGGACCCACCTGAACGCATTTCCTTGGGTGCCCTCATAGTACGTCACGACCTGACCTGACCCGACCCGAACACATTTTGTTGGGCTCCATCACACAACCCGACCCAACCTGACCTACCCGAACGTCGAAGGCACAAGGGAGAAAATGACAAACGGGTCACACGAATGTGCACAAGGCACACAGACAGTCACAAATTAGCATTTTTGATACAACCTCCCTTAGACAATCCAACTCGAACACGTTTCTTGTGGTGCTCTCACATGGCACGAGCCGACCCGCTCGAACGAAGGGCACATGAGGGATAAAACGGAAAAATAATCGCACAAACATGCACAAGAAACATAGGCGGTCACAACTTAACATTTTTTAGACGACCACCCTCACACGATCCAACCCAACCTGACCCGACCTGCCCAAACGCGTTTCCTTAGGCAGCCTCACACGACATGACCTGACCAGACCCGACTCGACCCAACCCACCTGAACGTGTTTACTTGGGTGCCCTCATAATATGGCATGACCCAACCTAACCCGACCCGAACGCGTTTCCTTGGGTGGCATCACACGACTCGACCCGACCCACCCAAATGTGTTTCCTGGGCGCCCTCATGACACGGCCTAACACAACCCAACTCGGCTGGACATGTTCCTTGGGTGCCCTCACATGACCTGACCTGACCCGACCCACTCGAACATGTTTCCTTGGGTGCCCTCACGGTACAACATGACCCGACCCGACCCGAATGCATTTCCTTGGGCGACATCACATGACCCAACCCGACCCGAATCACTTAAACGTCAAAGGCACGAGGGAGAAAACTTCAAATGGGTCACATGAAAATGCACAAGGTACACCGGCGGTCACAACTTAGCATTTTTTATACAACCTCCCTCACATGATTTGACCCAAATGAGTTTCCTGTGGCGCCCTCACATGACACGACTCGACCCACCCAGACAAAGGGCGCACAAGGGAGCAAACATAAAAGGGATCACACAAATGTGCACAAGCGACATGGTGGTCAAAACTCAACATTTTTGATACGACCACCCTCATATGACCCGACCCACCCAAACAAAGGGCGCATGAGGGAGGAAACGAAAAATGGATCGCAAAAACGTGCACAAGCAACATGGGTGCTCACAACTTAGAATTTTTGATATGACCACCCTCATACGACCTGACCCGACCTGACCTGACCCACCCGAATGCATTTCCTTGGGCGGCCTCACACAGCATGACTTGACCCAACCTGACCCGACTCGACCCACCCAAACGTGTTTCCTTGGGCACCCTTATAATACAGCACAAACCAACCTGACCTAACCCGAACGTGTTTCCTTGGGCGCCATCACATGACTCAACCTAACTCGAACGAATGTGTTTCCTTGGGTAGCCTCACACGACACGACTTTTCCAGACCCAACTCGACCCGCTCGAACACGTTACCTTGGGCTCCCTCATATGACCCGATCACACGACCCGAAACATTGTTCCTAAACCATAAACCGAATCACATGACCTCACACATTGTTCCTAAATCATAAAATATAACTCCCAAACATTGTTCCTAAACCATAAATCCTAATATTGTTTCTAAAAACTAGCACTTGCCTCCTAAACGTCGCAATACCGACACTTGTCTCCAAACCGTCGCAATACCGACATTTTTCCAAATTGTCACAATACTGACAGTTATGTCTAAAACATCGCAATACCGACACTTTTGTCCAAACCATCGCAATAGCGACACTTATCTCCAAACGTCGCAATAGGGACACTTTTCTCCAAAGATCGCAATACAGACACTTTTCTCTGAAACGTCGCAATACCGACACTTGTCTCAAAAAATTTTCAATACTGACACTTATCTCCAAACGTCACAATTCTGACGCTTCTCTTTGAAACATCACAATACTGACACTTTTGTCCAAACCATCGCAATAGCGACACTTATCTCCAAACATCACTATAGCGACACTTTTCTCCAAACATCGCAATACCGACACTTGTCTCCAACCATCGATATAGCAATGGTTGTGGGCGGGATTTGAAAAATTGATAAAAATTGGGGAAATTTCCGACAATACGTCAAAAGTGTCGGAACTAAAGTGTCGTAATTTTTACCAAATGTACTAGTGTCAAGCTGAAAGAACAAATCTAGGGCATAACAAGGCTAACCACCTCACCCTGATCAACAAAAACCAAGATTTATTGTGATCTACACCCGATCACTAGGCCAACATAAGCATATATATCACTGGATTCTCTCCACCTAAACCATGAGGAATTTTCTTGTCTCCTAATCTATCAGGCTTTACCATAACCCGTCATGGGTCACTAAGCCCTAAACTGAGACATACTCTCTAGGATTTACCTTATATAAAAAACTTGAGATTCCTAATCCTGATGGAGAGCAAACCACCTATCAGGATTTACCGAAATACAAACCCGGAACCAAGGCAACACATAAATCATTTCCATGTCATATAATTCAGAGATCCACCTCAATAAGCTTTGAATCCATCCTGTAATCCATCTAAACCAAAACATGATAACTCCACAACACCATGGCTATCCGAAAATGGCAAGGCTAGGCTAAAAACACTGTAACACCTGGAAAAACCCATGGCATGAGAGAAAATAACCATATGAAATACCATGCATGCTAAATCTAGCAAGGAAAACACACAAGAAAATAGATACCTGCCAACAATCCTACTATAGTTTCTTGATTCCTGCTCCTCCTTTCTTGCTTCCTCCTTCTTCCTGCTTTCTTTCCTTTCTTGGTCCAATGCCAAAGTGCTCCAAGAAACTCTAAGTGTCCAAGAGTGAGAGAGATAGAGAGAGAGAAAAATGAGAGAGCTCCAAAACTGAATTGAAAAAAGGTACCAACTAATCCCCAGAAGCCTTTTTATAGATGAGGCCTCTATTTTCCCCATTTTACATTATTTTCCTTCATTTTTCTCCGCATATGCAACTTACGACCTTTCACCTCCCTTTTCTCATAATTTACAATATTTTCATAAATAAATGTGCCAAATATGATATTTTTCCTTTCCAAAGCCTTTTTCGATTTCCTTAGCCATAATATACCAAATGAACACCCACTATGAATTTTTTCCCAACATTCAACTTGGAATAAGTGTCCCATCAACCTTGGTTATTATTTTTAACTTTTATTACATGGAATTTTCACCAGGTTTGTTACACCTCACCTAGGGCTTGTATATTTTCCCTCTAACAATGATTAGACTGCCTCCTCATCACTGTTCTTGGGATCTACTATATTTCTGCTCCAAACCCTGAAAAACTCCATGAATCTTCCTTATTCTAGGGATTATTCTAATTGTTGTTCCAATCATGAAATAGGCATAAGACTCTTGATATCTTCTCTAAATTTACTACCAAATATTCTACCCTTATATCTGGGGCTTGGCACTAGATCAAACCTCATTTAGGGATATAGTTTCAAATATAATACTATATTATTTAAAAAACCCCCAACATGTTCAAACTCCTTCTAAACTTATGCAATTCCTCTATTTGATCCTTTATTATGTGCGCTTCTCTATGAGGGATCTAAAAACCTAGTCTTAGGTCTAATCAAAGACTAACAGTTTCAGAACTAAATCTAATTAGTGCTTGGTCCTATCCAAACTTGCATTGAAATAATATGACTCTATCACAGGATATTGCAACATCAACATGTGCATATATCTACCCTTAATATTCTACCTGCTTATTCTCTTAATCTCATCCTTCTTTAAAACACAGAAGAACTCCTATAATGATGCAACTACCTTAGATCATATGCCTATCTTTCATACAAATTTATCCTAAACTTGGGATTAATAGATTTGTTGTTCTAGACCTTAAGAATAACTACTACATATCCTAGCTAATGATAAACAAGAATCAAATCCATTACCTTTCAATATGCCTCTGGTTTTGAGCATAGAAATATGAGGTTTTAGGGTTGATCAAATCTCCACTTTACCTCTCAAACCTCACGATTTAGGTATCACATTTTTTCGTTGATGATCAAGGTTACATGACCCTTCTTCCTACAACATCTAGGCCTTTCGACCCTCCAAATCATGTTTCCCTAAGGTCTCAACTCTCCCCTTGATACATGAATATTTACAGCCTAATCTTCATAAGTCTATTTAGTACTCTTATGCCCAAATTCTCATTTGTCCAGCAACTCTTTCTTACCTGACATCACCAGATCTTAGAGATTCGAACCATATTTTTGGCATCGATCCTTAGGTTTGTGACCTTACTGATTTGTTCTTTTCCTGTGATCAAAGGCACTTGACATGATCAGACTTGGCCTCCCTTTCATCCCTCCTTGGCCTAAAAATTCAAGCTTACTTGGAGGTATATTTCTTGCAGCCCTACTCGACCAAGTGAGATACTCTCACTTCAATTCCTTTAGCCTCTCCTAGGCCTCCTTTAAATAACTTCTCTTAAGCCTCTTTGGACCCCACTAGAAATTTAAGGTTTTATTCCTCTTATAATTAGGATTTAATTTTTATCTCTTAATTTTCCTTTTATAATTTTAAACCCCATCTAGGTCTAAAATCCCTTCACTTAGGTTCTTTTCCCACGAAGTCATTTTGTGATGAAAATTCTCGCAAATCCCAGATATAGTCTTGTGGAATACCCCCCAAGCTACGCAATTTAACATTCCCTCTTAGCGATGAAGGTACTTCCTCTCCTTGGCAGTAACCATCATCACCAATGACACTAGCCCATCTTCTTCCAACTTTTCAACATACCCTATAAAATGAACCATTTCATCTGTAGTGTTTCTGCCTCATCATAACTTGAAGATCTTGAAACTTCCATAGGGCTGCTCCCTCTGAAGCTATACTAAATCTGAGTTTGCATGACCTCAACTAGCCCATTATACTTCCAGTGTGCACACTTTGACCCACTGGCCCTTCAAAGTAGCTCTGATACCATGTTGAGTTTCCATGACACATGAGAATCTAGGTTAAGTCATTAAAATATAGAACTGTACCAACTCAAATGCCACAACATAACTACTTTTCACAATGGAAAAACACACACCAGTGAATCATTTAGCACACATGAAATTTTTTAACTTTTCAAACCCTTATTTGTCATATTAACAAACTATAATACAACAATCTAGGGCTTTCATTCCAGAGATAATGATCCTCATTCAATAATTGATACAAGAATACAAACTAGGGCTTGGAATCAATTACTTTGACTACCAATCCACCTGAAAGAAGACAACACTTGACCTACTTGTTGAGGGTGGCCACACACAACCCTTTTAGTCCACATGTCCTGAACACATTTGTTGGTCCATCTTCTCCCAATCTCCAGCACCACTAATATGACTATCAATGAATCCTAATCCTTTATTTAATTGAGAAAAAATATCTAATATGCCCTCTAGTTGATCATTATTCCATAAATTAATCAACACATAAGTTCTTCTTATGAGTACTTCATAAAATATTTTCCCAATAACTCCTAAAATTCCCACTGCTACTCCTCAACACTTAGGGACATGCACC
Source organism: Pinus albicaulis (assembly GCA_034641835.2). Lineage (NCBI taxonomy): Eukaryota > Viridiplantae > Streptophyta > Pinopsida > Pinales > Pinaceae > Pinus > Pinus albicaulis. The sequence goes on along the minus strand of CM076569.1, from coordinate 881,577,127 downwards.
CTCTATTTCCTTCCCATGCATCTATAATGAAGACAAACTTAGGTGACATAGGTTGCCCTTATTTTCACTAAAAATGTCCTTCTTTAACAGTGAACTAGGGCTCTCAATATAGCTCTCTTAGCTGCATTTCATGAGCTCAATAATTCAGCCTCTCCGAGCAGTAACCTAACAACCCGCCTTACTACACTTAGAATTCCACACGCTTTTCCAAATTTGGACTCATCCCCCCACTACATCCTGCACTATTTCCATGTTTATATGTACCCATGTTCATTCATCTCCTTCACTAATCTAGGGCCTACAAGGCTTACCTCATCTAGGGCTTTTATATTTTCTCTCTAACAATGATTAGGCGACCTACTAATCATTCTTCTTGGGTTCCACTATATTGTTTCTCTAAAACCTCAATAACTCCATGAATTTTCATTCTTCTAGGGCTACTTCTTGCTATTTTTCCAAACATCAAACAATGTGAAGACTCTTCAGATATGCTCTAAATATACTGCCAAATCTTCTTCCCTCGGATCTAGGGCTTGGATCCATATCTTCCCTTCATCTAGGGGTATAGTTTCAGATATTTTATTCTATCATTTGAAAAACCATCAACATGTTCAAACTCCTCCTTAAAATTTTCAATTCCTTCCTTTGAGTCTCTATCATGTGCATTTCTCTATGAGGGGACTTAACACTTAGTCTTAGGTCTAATCCAAGAAAAAATAGTTTAGAATAGAGCCTAATTATAGGTTGACCCTACCCAAACCTGTACTAAAACAATACAACTCTATCACATGATATTGCACCATTAACTTATGCATAGATCTACCCTTATTAGTATGCATGCATCTATTCTTAATCTCGTACTTTAATAAAACATAGAAGGACTCCTATAATGCTGTGAATATCTCAGATCATATGAATTTATTTCATGAAAATCATGCCCTAAACTGGGGCTTAATACATATAATGTTATAGACATTAAGAACAATTGCTACATCTCCTAGAAAACGATCAACAAGAAGCAAATCCATTACCTTTCAATATGCCTCTGGTTCTAATCATAGAAATTTGAGGATTTTAGCCTGATTGGATCTCCACTTTACCTCTCAAACCTTAGACTTTAGGCTTCACATTTTATTGCTAATTCTCATGGTTATGCAACCATTCTTCCTGTAATATTTTAGTCCTTACATCCCTCAAAATCATGTCGTCTTGAGGGCTTAACTCTCTCCTTGATACCTAAACATTTGTGGTTGGATCTTCATAGTTATTTCCATGACTCTTATGCCCAAATTATCATCCATATAGATTATCTTGCTTACTCAACTTCACACAATATTTGAGAGTTGAACCATCATTTTCCTTCTGCTTAGTTTTTCCATGGTTCCTTAGGTATGTGAACTTATAGATTGCTTATTTTCCCGTGATCAAATGAAATTGAGATGACCATAATAAACCTCCCTTGTAGGCTTCCTTTCTCTACAATCCCGACCTTCCTTAGAGCTATATTTCTTACATCCCTACTCGACCAAGTGAGATCCTTTATCATATCCTATGTCTCGTTTAAATATCTTCTCCTAAACCTCTTAGAAACCAACTAGAAATTTAGGGTTTTATTCATGTTAGACTTAGGATTTAATTTTTCTCTTTTAATTTTAATTTTATAATTTAAAACCCCATATGGGTCTAAGACCCCTTCACTTGGGCTATTTTCCCACAAATTCCTTTTGTGACGAAACTTCTCACAAAACCTAGATCTAGACTTCTGGAATACCTCCCAAGATACACAATTCAACACTCCCTCTTAGTGAGGGAGATACTTCCACTACTTGGAAGTAACCAACATCACCAGTGACACTAGCCCATCTAGAATCCAACTACACATCATACCATATAGGATGGATCACTTTCTTTGTAGTGTCTCTACCTTATCAGAACCTGTAGATATTCAAAATTCGATATGGATGCTGCCTCTTAAGCTAGACTCCCTCTGTGTCTACATGATCTCCCCTGACTCATTCTACTTCCACTATGCACACTTTGATCCAATGGCCCTTAAAATTAGCTCTAATACAATGTTGAGTTTCCACAACATATGAGAATATAGGTTAGGGTCTTAAAATATCTCCCACAACCAACTCAAATTAGATAACATCACTACTTTTCACAGTGGAAGAAAACACATCAATGAATCATCTAGCACATATGACAATTTTTAATTTTTCAAACCCTTCTTTGCTATATTAACAAACTATAATAAAATAGTCTAGGGATCTTGTACGAGGGATAATTTCCCTCATACAATCATTGATACAATAATATGAACTAGGGCTTGGATTCAATCAGTTTGACTGTAAATCAACCCTGAACAAGACAACACTTGACCTAGTTGCTAATGGTGGCCAAACACAACCCTTTCAATCCATGTGTCTTGAACACATTTGTTGGTCCATCTTGTCCCAATCTATAGAAAAACCAATCTTCCTCTATAAATGAATCTTGCTCCTTTAGGTCACTGAACATGTCTCTCCACTCTTCCCTCTAGATAATCATTATTCCATCAACGAATCAACACATAGCGTCTTCTTGTGAGTTGTTCACAACCTAGTTTGTGAACAACTCCTAAACTCCCCACTGTTTCTCCTCAACACTTAGGGAATTATTCCCTTTATTACCTTCCTATGCTACTCCAATGAAGAAAAAAATAGGGCACAAAGTTCACCCTTCTTTTCATTGAAAATGTACTTCTTTGACAGCGAACTAGGGATCTCAATATGGCACTCTTGGTTGCAGTCCCTAAGCTCAATAAATCTTCCTCCTTTAGCACACTTGATTTCCATCTCAAGAAATGAACGTAGGGATCTATGTAGTAGTCACCTAACAACACTCCTTACTATACTTGGACTTCCATACGCTTGTCACAATCCAAAATCATTGCTTCAATGTGTCCTGCATTGCTTCCATCTTCATATTTCCCATCTTTATTCATATCCTTGACTCATCTAGAGCCTACAAGATTTCCCTCACCTAGGGCCTATATTTCTACACTCTAAAAATGATTAAGTTTCCTCCTCAAAACTATTCTTGGTTTCCACTGCGCTGCTGCTCCAAACCTTGAACAACTCCATGAATATGCCTTCTTCTAAGGCTTCTGAATGCTATTGTTCCAAGCATGAAATAATTTCAATAGTTTTTATATATTCTTTGAATATACAACCAAATATTATTCCCTCATATCTAGGGTTTGAAACGAGATATGCCCTCATTTAGGGCTATAGTTTCAGATATATTGTTATATCCTTTGAACGACACACAACATGTTCAAACTCCTAAACTTGTTCAATTCATTACTTTGAACCTCATCTGTATAATCTCTAAGGGATCTCGACACCTAGTACTAGGTCTGATCCAATACTAATAGAGCCTAATTAGGGCTTTTCCCTACCAAAAATTGTACTAAAACAATACGTCTCTATCACATGAGATTGCACCATCAACTTGTGCATAGATATTCCCTTACTAGTATTCTTGCATATGCTCTTAATCTATTACTTATTTAAAACAAAGAAGGAATCCTATATTTTTGTGGCTACCTCATAAAATATGCATTTATTTAATGAAAAATATTCCCTAAACTAGGGTTAATAGATCTGCTATTCTAGACCTTAAGAATAATTACTACATCTCCTAGAAAATGATCAAACAAAAATAAAATCCATTACCTCTCAAGATGCCTCTAGTTCTGAGCATAGAAATTTGAGGTTTTCAACTTGATTAGATCTCCACTTTATGTCTGAATCCTTGCGCTTTAGGCTTCACATATGCTGTTCATGCTCAAGATTATGCGACCCTTCTTCCTACAACATTTTGCTAAATTTTCTTAGGGTTATATTTTTCTTTGCTTTAGATAATTACATTTCATCATCTACAAATTTAGTTCACCCCACAACATTATCACATCATTTCACCATACGAAATTATGTAGAAATAAAAATATCATCAAAAATGCAGTGGAACATAAAGGAACTATAGAAGAAAAATATTCACACATAGAGACTTTAGGATTGGTTGGAGACGAAGGAAAAAATCCACAATGGGGAAAACCATTTCAAATTATTCTTCTCATTAGTTTGTCATAAAATGTTAAACCAAGAGAGAGTATAATAATACATTTATTCATTCACAAAACTATCCAACATTAATATCGAAACCATATCCCAGAGGTGAAGCCAACAATAATACTAGACAAAACCATGATTCAGAAGCCTACGATAAACTATCAACATCTGTTGTCAACTGACAAAATCTGTGGTCAACTGAAAAAATATTCATTCAACTATCGAAATGAAACCCTAGGTCCCAACTGCACATAGGAAGAGTCATGCATGTTGCTATACCTTTCCGGCTACACAGATAGGCTTGTATGCATGCAATTGTAGCCAAACATATTCTTGTGTCAACCCTACGGTTGGAAACCAAAAACCCTAATTCACATGTGTGAGCTCAGACCCTACAATTTTGGACATGTGCGAGGTAAAAAAAAGAAAGAAAAACTATTGACGATATCCAAATGAGGGTCACACGATTTGTATTTATATCCATCCAATGGTCTCGAATTTCCTTTTGGGTCGACTTGTCCCTTTTATGCACATGTGGGTTTCCATATTAAAAATATATTTTTCCTTAAGAAAATTAAATTCTTCCAAGGGCTAGGATGGGTCTTTCTTGATGAGGTAGATATTCTAATGGAGGAAATTGTTCTCTCAAATGCCAAATTAACACTCCCTCTCATCTCGGGAGAGATTACCGACTGTGACACATGTCCTATCACAAGTGTCTCGACATCATCAATTGTCGTCTTTGCTCATATTTGCTCATATATTCTCATCCCTACTTATATTTTCTCATCCTTGCTCATATCTACTCACCCATTCTTATCTTTTCTTGTATATGCTTGTCTTCTACGCACATGTTGAACACTCTCAAATCTAAAAGAAGAATAATTGGAAATTGGATGATCTAGGTGGATATTGGTGGCCACCTGCCTATTCCACTTAGGGCCCCACAATTGTTTCTTTTAGTTTTTTAGTTTCCTTAATTGTAGCACAATATACTATTTTTAGCATTTTTTCGGGTCTTGAACCTCCGGAGCCATTTTGAGGCCATAAACAATGTTTTTTGGGAAAACTAGGAGCAACATGGAAGCTACTTTGATGTTTCTCACATCAAAAGTTGTATTCCTCAGGTAGATCTTTATAATGAGGTATTGTGTGTTTCAAACAAAGATTGTATGCAAAATTCATGTCCCAGGGAAGTTGATGTACCAATTTACGTAAATGGGGCCCATAGTTTTGGCGCTTCATCTTCTAGGGTTAGGTTTTTTGATATTTACGGTTTTCCATTGTTTCTAAATAATAAATAGGCCCTAGAGCCTCATTTTAACATATTTCATAGGCCTGTAGCCACCACATCTCTTCTCAGAGATAAGCTACCAACAGCGTAGCTAGTTTGTTTCCATTATGTCTGTAAACAAATTTCAGTTCTTTGTTATTAATGAAATGAACAGTTATTTCCATCGCATCTTCGTATTTATGGTTATATGTGTATTCTTTTTCATTCCTACATAAATTTAGATCAGTGGCATTAGAGCGGCCATCTCTTTCTTAATCCTTCTTTGCATGTCCCGAATGAGGTCGGGGTATAAGGAGTTAGGGCTCGATCAGGTTGAACCTTTGCAAGATCAACCTCACAAACCCTGATGGCTGCCCATGGGGGATGAAAAGAAATATGAGGGAGTAGGAGATCCTATCAAAATATTGCTTTAGGAGGCTCTCAAAAAAAAAAGGAACGCGATGATAGACAAATTTTCCCATATCCTTCAACGACTGCCCATCGGCGGCGCATCTGCATCCAACAGCCCCTTTGGAGTTGCAACTCCTTTTAAGTTACAAGGAAACTTTGACATTCCCATATTTTAGGTCCAAATATATGCAAACGTCGTAGATATATGGTTGAATCTATTAGAAGGATATTTCTCAGTTCATGACTTTTTTGACCAGGAGAAGATTATTTTTGCACTCCTCAAAGCCACCCCCCATGTCAAGGACTAGTGGGAAACCTACTGTGATTAAAAGGATGAGGGGGAACCCTCTTTGTTCTCTACTATACCCACTTGGAATTATTTTTGAGACACCATCAAGGAACAATATTATCCCATGGGGAGCTATGAGGACAAGTACATACAATGGACTATGCTACGGCAACAAAGGGATCAAGATGTGTATGAGATGGCGAATCTGTTCCATACCCTGTGCACAAATTTGGGTATAAAATATTTAAAGAAACATTTGGTGCTGAAGTACAACAATTTTCTGCATAGATACATTCAGGAGGAAATGGAGTTCCTCGACATCTCCTCGCTTGGTACGACATACTGGTATGTTGCCAAGATTGAGAAAAAATTCAAACAAAAGAAGAGAGACATTGGATCTATGATTCAAAAGTAATGGAAAGGTGCCCCAAAACTGGAGAACGAAGGAAAAATCTAAGGAAAAGAGGCCCAAGAAAACCGTCCAAAGCTACAAGCAAAGAACAACACCGCGAAGCTGAAGAAGGACACGAGAAAGCGGTGTGAGTTCCATAAGAAGTCTCCTCATAACACAAGTGAGTGTCGGACTCTGTAGTCACTAGTGGCTGAAATGAAGCCTTCTGAATCAGATGCATGCTCTGATTCCGAATCAAAACCCCACAAGGGGAATGAAAAAGGGAAGAAAATTATCGATACAGAGCCCAACGACACCGTTGCCACCATGAATATCCAAAAGGAGGAACCAGAAGATCCAAAGGAGGAGGAGCGTCTCTTCCACTCCCATATGTGGGTAAAGGGTTCCCTGTTACAATTTATTTTGACAGTGGGAGCCAAAAGAACCTCATTTTAGTAGAGGTCATGAAGCATATGGGCTTTTCAAACACAACACACCCACATCCGTACACCATCAGGTGGCTTCACCAAGGATGAGATCTCTATGTCAGCTAGCAGTGTCGCCTTCCCTACAACATCAAGCCCTTCACAGGTGAGGTATTATGTGACATTGCTCCTCTGGATGTTTTTGATGTATTATTAGGCCAACCATATTTGTGGAAATGACATGATGTGTATGAGTCCCAACCTTGCATTGTTATTGTTACTTTGGGAAATAAGTTGTATAGGAAACTAGAGGTATCACTGCCTACTGTTATCTCTTTGGTTACTGCAAAACAATGCGGTAAGCTCATTTGTTAAACCGAGAAACTTTTTTGCTGATGATCCATGATTAGGGAAAGAAGAAGACTGTGGCCAAAATCTCCAGACAAGGCTCCTCCACACGAAAAAAACAAATGGATAAGGTCATGGAGGAGTACAGGGACATCTTCACCTTACCCACATGGGTGCCTTGGTACCGTCGAGTCAAGCACTCCATCGATATGACCCCAGGTGCGCTGCTACCCAATGAACAAATCTATCAGTGCTTTTTTTTAGAGAAAATTGAAATCAAGAGGCAGATTCAGGAGCTTCTGTAGAAAATTCACATTTTACCGAGTTCATCACCCTGTGGGAGCTCGATTTTGTTGGTGCAGAAGAAGGATGGGACTTGGAGACTCAGTATTGACTATCGGGTGATGAAAAATATCACTATCCAGAATAGGTATCCGATCCCATGGATTAATGACCTTCTAGACCAACTCAAAGGGGTGAAATATTTCTGTAGGATCGACTTGAAGGCCAGGTATAACTAGGTACTAATCGAACCCTACGATGTGTGGAATATTGCCTTCAAATCCAAGGAGGGCCTTTCAAATGGCTGGTCATGCCTTTCGGGTTGACGAATGCTCCCGCAACCTTCATGAGGTTGATGGATGACATCTTGCGACCATTCACCAACTCATTTGTAGTAGTGTACTTGGATGACATACTGATCTTCATACAAACTTGGGAAGAGCACCTCAACCACATCCGATAGGTCCTCCAAACACTGCAGTAGCACAAGTTGTCTGCCAATTTGGATAAGTACACTTTTGGCATGACCTAGGTTCAGTATTTGGGATACATTATTAATGAGAAAAGGGTGCATGTGGATCCAGCCAATATCCAAGTCATTCGGGATTGGCCAACCCCAACCACTCTAACAGAGCTTTGCATCTTTTTGGGTCTTGTTAATTTCTACCACATGTTCGTGTTGGGATTCTCTCATATCACTTGGCCCTTGAGTCAAGTCACCAAGGGAGGAGGGAAAGAAAAATTATTTTGGTCGAAATCTCAGCAAAAGGAATTCGTATAATTGAAACATTGCCTCTGATAGGCCTAGTGCTCACATTACCAGACTTGAAACAACCATTTGAGATCAAGAAAATGCCCCTAACTATGCTATTGGAGCATTTCTTACTCAACAGGGGCATCTAGTGGCATATCACATTGAGAAACTATTCGACACAGTCTGCAAGTATCCCACTTAAGACAAAGAAATGTATTCCATTATGAATTATTTCCACCAATGTAAGCATTATATTTTGGGGAAGGAAATGGTCATCCACAAAGACCACCAACCCCTTCAGTTCATACAAACACAAGGGAAGTTGCAAAATGGACACCATCAGAAGTGGTCTGCATATTTGCAGCAGTTTCATTTGAACAACAAGTACAATAAGGGTAGCACCAATAATGTTGCAGACTGCCTCAGCCGACCACCGATTGTGGCGCTAACCACTTTTCTCAACTCTTGTGGGCATGAGACTTCTGATTGGCTGCTTCTCTACAAGAGCGATCCAGAATTTGGCCACATATGCAAGACACTCTTGGAGGGTAAGCAAGTTCCATATTTTCAGCTCCAGGATGCACTGATATGTCACTTGGGACACCTTTGTGTTCCTTCAAGTGTGCATGCCAAGATGATTTGGGAAACTCACTACAGTCAGGTCACTGGGCATTTCAAGTTCGAGAAAATAATGGAAATACTGTAGAAGTATTTCTATTGGTTGAACCTTTGATAGGATGTAGGGAATACATTAGATCCTACAGTGCTTGCGCCATTTCCAAATCGACCATGAAGAATCAAGGCATCTATACTCTGCTACCTACCCCTAGTTGAACTTGGGAATCCATATCCATGGATTACATGTCGGGCCTTCTAATAAGCATGGAAATGAATGTGTTTTCGTGGTCATTAGAAGATTCTCGAACATGGCCATTATGGCTGCCTGCAATAAGAATATTATAGTTGAAGCCACTGCTAAACCCTTCCTTAAACGATTGTGGGTGAATTTTTGGATCCCACAGTCTATCATCTGAGATTGGGAAATCAATTTCCTCAACACATTTTGGTGCAACCTCTGGCCAATGCTGGACAACAAGCTCACCAAGTCCACAACTTTCCATTCCCAAACTGATGGCTAGATAGAGGTTGTCAATAATATGATCGTACACATTCTGAGCATGTTCAAATCAAATAATCCACACACATGGGATGATAGCCTTCCCTATGTACAAAATATTTAATATAACCAAACTCTCCACATCTCAACCTACCTCAGCCCCTTTCAGGTGGGCTTGGGATTCCAACCACTATGTCCCATTGACATAGCCATGCCATTTGCAGCTACTCGGGTCGTTTCAAATCATGTCCAATATAAAGCTGACAAAGTGAACAACTTCATTGCGCGCATTTAGCACATACGCCAACAGGTTCATGACATATTGGACAGAGCTAATGCTAAGTACAATCAACGACATGATCAACATCGAGTGCCACACAACTTCTAGGTGGGTGAAAAAGTGTGGCTACATCTGCAGAAGGAGCTCCTTGCTAGACCCCACCATAAGCTTTGCCCGCTCTTATATGGGTTTCACACCATCACCAAGGCTATAGGGGCTAGTGCCTTCGAGCTCAACATTCCACCATTCCTTAGTCTACACCTAGTGTTCAATGTGGACTGCCTTCGACCCTACTTCCCACCTATACTAAACACCTTCGACATTGCAGAACAACTCACACCAATAGAGTTAAACCTAGATTGCATGGAACATGCCACCACGGATCGTATCATGGACATGAAAATTAAGAAAATCCGCAATCAGAAGATCCAAATGTATCGGATTGTCAAAGCTAGCCAAATACTGCACCAAGGCAAGTGGTTCACCAGGGAGCAAGCTCAACAAAAGTTTCCTCATCTCATGGAGGATCTCAATGAAATGGGGAACATTTCTTACTAAGGGGGAGGAATGATCCAGGTGAATATTGGTGGCCATATGCCTATTCCACTTGGGGCTCCACCATTGTTTCTTTTAGTTTTTCAGTTTCCTTAATTTTAGCTTAGTTTATTATTTTTAGTAGTTTTTCGGGTCCTGAACTTCTGGAGGTTTTTTGAAGCCCTAAACGATGTTTTTTGGGAAAAATGGGAGCAATATGGATGATCCTTTAATGTTTCTCACGTCAAAAGTTGTATTCCTCAAATAAATATTTCTAATGAGGTATTGTGCATGTAAAATACAGATTGTATGCGAAAGTTATGTCCCCAGAAAGTTGATGTACCAATTTACCCAAACAGGGCCCATAGTTTTGGCGCTTCATCTCCTAGGGTTATGTCTTTGGATTTTTAGGGTTTTCCATTGTTTCTAAAAAATGACTAGGCCCTCGAGCCTCATTTTAAAACAGTTCAGAGGCCAGTAACCACCACATCTCTTCTCAAATATAAGCTACCAACACCCTAGCTAGTTTATTTCCATTGTCTGTAAACAAATTTCAGTTCTTTGATATTAACGAAATGAAGTGTTATTTCCACTTCATATTTGTATTTATGGTTGTATATTTATTCTGTTGTGTTCCTGCATAAATTCAGATCATTGGAGGGGAGCTTAATCTACCACCCTCAATTCAAGTCAACAACATTAGAGAGATTATCTCAATCCAGAATGACATAAGAGAGTCCTGCTCAACATGGCTAGACAGGGTGTTACAATCCCAACAAAGTCAGCTTCTAGGTATGACTCCAATTGGGATATTCTCTACTAGACTAAGATAGGGGAGCTATGTCTTCCGCGCTATAGGTGATAGATAATGGTGATAACCTGTTGTTTACAGATCCCTCAAACATAGAAGCTCTACAACTCAGTTCCTCAGCCTGAGACCTTGGAAGGGGGGGAATAGTTATCTCAATGTCCTCGATCAGTTGTGCTCTCTATAGATCAAAACCATATCAATGTTCTCATATATAATACTTGCTTAAACAAATTACTAATAATTTCAATTAGAATGCCTCAAATATTACCAATAGTAGTTGTCCTATGTTTTTGTAACAACCCTGGTAAAAATTCCATGTCATAAAAGTTAATAAAGGAAAAATATAATCATGGTTATGGTTCTTGGAGCACCTTACAATTGGACGAAGGAAATAAAAAGAAGGAAAAATAAGGAAAAGGGAAGAAAATATCAAGAAAGGAAGAGCAATATCAAGCACTTACAATGAGATTACTTGCAGGTATCAATTTGCATATGTGATTTCCTTGCTAGATTTTACATGCATGGTACATGAATGTGTGGTTTTGGTTACTTTTTTTTCATTGACATGGGTTTTGCAACGTGTGACAATGCTGTTTAGCCTTAATTTTCCATTTTCGGATAGCCATGGTGTGGTGGGTTCTCTTGTATTAGGTTGAGCTGGATTTTTGGATGGACTCAAAGATAAGTGGGTTGGTCATAGGATTATTCACAAGGGATAGGAATCTCGAGATGGGATAAAAAGTTAAGCTTGGTTGTGAACACCTCAATTGAGCCTAGGAATATTTGACCGGTGAATGGAGGGAGATGCACTAAAACTCAGTGGTGAACTCGTTAATTAGGCCTAGGAATCCCTTGACCGATGATGGTGGGATACACAGTAAATCCTAGAGGGAAGATACATCATAGGCATAGGAATCCCTTGATTAGTAATGGAGAGATACAAGGTAAAGAAAATAGGTTTAAATAAAAAAAATTCCTCACATTTTAGGTGGAGAGATCTAGAGGCATCCATTCTTGTTTAGGGCATAGTGATCCAATGGGGATTGCAATAAATCCTAGTTGTATTGATGAGGGTTGTGACCTATTGATCTAGTGGGGATTGCGGTAAAGCTTGAGGAAACCCTACTTTTTTTTGTTGTGAGTCCCACATTCATACTTAGAATATGGCACAAGGGTGATTTTATAAAATAAATATTTGGTTCAACCAATATATGGTCAGGTGGTTCGTGGAAATCCCATACCTGGTTGGATTTTTCATTCATTACTAAGATATTCTTCTCCTTGGTATTTCAAGTGTGAACGTACTAGCTTATGTGTGGATTTTATCACTGTTATATCTTGGTTTTTTATGTTGGTTATGAGCATGTTTTATGACAGTGATGATGTATGGATATCATCATGTTTTGATTAGTCATTGAATGTAAAATTAATATATAACCTAATAGATGATAATTAAGTTAATTTTAGAAGGAAACAATTCTTCCTTACAAATCTCATATGAATATGAGACCCCTATGCTTAGATCTATTATTATGACCTATAGATTACATATTTGTGACATGTTTGATGAAATGCATGTCATGGCTAGTAGGGTTCAAATCAAGTACTTGCACCAGTAATTGCATTAGTAGCTTTGGTCATGTGTTGTTATTCATTCATAAAAGTTTCATGGAGTTATGGGAAGTGATTTGAGACCTAGCCCTGAAAAAGTGGCTCAGAATCTGTGGTCGCTAGCATAGAACTACCTAGAAAAGTCCACAGTCACAGGAATGCGTTGTTGTGGGAGCGACTGAAAGGCCTCAGTCACATGCATGGATTTTTATGGGAGTGGTTAGTTGCCTCATGGGTTGGTCACTTTGAAAGTTTGGTTGGCTCCTGAAGGTTTTGTACCTTGTGTGAAAGGTTAGATTGGTTTGGTTTCGTCTGTTACACTTCCTTAACTATACTCAGGGAGTTGAATCTTATCATAGTAGCCTCTCGCCACATTTTTAACCTAGTGGACTGGTTAGCTCGGGTAAATTTGGGAGGAGGGTGTTACATAGTGGTATCAGAGCATGTTTCACCCCTTGGACTGGATGGGATGTGTGTTGGTCATGCATTCATGTCGGTTTCATATGTATTATTTATGCTTATGGTATATCTTCTTATTGTGTATGCATGGTGGTGGTCATGGTTGTAGTTGTGTCGCCATGTGAAAGTTGATGGAGTTGATATTGGATGTGTATTTCACAAGTATATGTTGGTTATGCATGTTAAGGTTTATACATTTTTATGCATACATTGACATGATGGTGATTGTCGTGCATGAAGTCATGGTATGTGGTTGGTATGATCATGCATTGATAACTGGATAATGGTTAAAATGATGCTTATGTACTATTATGATTATATTTGTACATGAATTTCACTATTTTGGTTGATCTTGCAGACGATATATCCCTCCTTACACTACACTAAGGTATGTTGGTTATGTTTATGTTTTGGTTTAGCTGAAATGGTATATTTGTAGGAATAATATCAAAGATGACTAGAAAGATGGTAGACTATATTTCAGGAGACTCTCCCATTAGATCATATGAGAAACATGGTGTTGGGAATTCTTCTGAATTAGAGGACACATTGATAATTTTGAAGGCAAAAATAAGAATTCGCAATGAAGATAATGATATAATCATTCAAGTAGAGGAGAAACAAGAAAAAGTCAATGCAATAATCCCTTAGAGTTTGTGGAAATTGCAGAGACAGGGACCTCTTCAAATCAACCATGCACTAGTAAAAAATGGACAATTAGTTATGAAAAAAATGACTAAAATTTGCATATAAACGACTATTTTTCGGTTGGTGACCAATAGTAGCTAATTTACAGTATCTTATAACGCGACCAACTTTTAGTCATTTTTAACTTAGTCATTAATTGGTTATCTCAAATTTATTGTCTAGTAGTATATGTAGTAATAAATTTGGTCATTAATTTAGTCATTGATTTAGTCATTAATTCCCATAATTAACGACCAAATATACAACAAAATATATAACTAAATGATTATCTGAGAAAACCAATTAATGACCAAAGAAATATGACCAAAATGTTGGTCGTGTTATAAGATACTGTAAATTAGCTACTAATAGTCATATATATGCAAATTTTAGTCATCGTTTGAAACCATTTAATGACCAAATAAATATGACTAAATTTTGGTCATGTTATAAGATACTGTAAATTAGCTACTAATAGTCATATATATGTAAATTCTAGTCATCGTTTGAAACCAATTAATGAACAAATAAATATGACTAAATTTTGGTCGTATTATAAGATACTATAAATTGGCTACTAATAGTCATATATATGCAAAATTTAGTCATCACTTGTAGTCACAAACTATCATTTGTAGTATTCATTTATTTATTTTTGGTATTTTCATATTCATTATATAAATGACCACTTAGTAGTTTATATTAATTTCATTTACTTTAATTAACAATCATTATAAGAAACTAATTTATTCGTATATTCATTTTATTTGTGTTCATCATTAATAAACATAAAAGACTAATTTAGTCGTTTTAGATTGCTTTTATGTATTCATTATTAATCAACATAAATTAATTAGTACGATTTTGCAACTAAATTAAAAAAAAATTGGCATACAATTTACTTGTTCACATAATATGAAACATAAAATTACATATGTTAAATACAATAGTAAGTAATATCAAGTGAAACTATAAATAATTTCCACCACATAAATTATATTATATAAAATATCAAGTATTACAATATGAGTTTCCAACTTAATATTGGTTGGAGTACAATTTACACATGAAATATTGTTTCATCACTTCAAAACATTATCATTTTGTTTCCAAGGCATTGTAGGTGAATTCACCAACTCTCAAGACTTGACCATCAATCTCCATGTATGTCTTATGCGAGATATTGACTCTACAGGTACCATTAAACCAGTTCTCTTCTCTCCCTCTTTAATTTGCATTTTTTCGCTCCATTGTTATTGTTCTCCTCTTTTTTTAATTCATGCTTCTTACCATCAATACTGAGTTCCTGTCCTGAAAAATAAAGAAGATACAATGCAGAGTATAAGACATGAAAGATGATGAACGCTAGAATATAAAATAAAGTAGACTATAAAGGATTTATACAATATATACCTCAACATCGACAATATTTTCAATGTCATTTTTCCCCATAAAAACAAGAAACTTGAATAAGTTTTCTTCAGTTGGGCAATAGTGGGTTCTATGTGGCCAAATGATGTGTATAAACAAAGAAAATAAAATGTCACCATAGAAAATAACACCTTAGTAAAATTAGTATTCAACATTGAAGGAAAGATTATGCACAATCATGTCAACTAAGTTATATGATAAATATATCAAGTTGTGGAATACTTATACAATGTGGGAGTGCAAAAAAAACTCCTAAAAAATGTCAAAGCTAAGTCTAAAATAAAATGAAATGAAGTAAAAAGTATACACTAATAGGATAGCCTCGTATACATGTATATAACTGGATAATTTAGAAGGCTAAGTGAATAAATACAGGGCTAGAGGTCGATGATGTTAAGAATGCCCAAGTATGATGAGCATTTCCTCAGATAAGAACTACTATTTGGGTCCATTATCACATATGAATAAGCCAACTAGTCTATATCAAATTATTAATGTTTTTCTTATTTTTATGTATCACTACAATATAAGTGGATAAATTGCAAATACAATTATGTTCCCATTGTGTTCCTCACTTGTGGTACAATATATTAGCTGTGATTTGGAGAAAATTTCCAACATCGAAAATATGTAGCAATCACCACTAGTAATCCCCCAAAAAATATTATTTTGAAATGTAACTTTCAGATTCCATTTTCTAAATGATTCTTGAATGGAAAATCCACACCGAATTCCAACACCAAACTTCCAATTTGAGGGTACACCTGTGGCCATCCTCAATCACTCAAACTCAAAAATCATTGATCATTATAATAAAAAAATAAAATAATAGTAGTTTTGATATGTTTTGCAGATTTACATGCAAAGCACCAATAGTTTTCCCATATTTACCATACTTCAAACTTCCAAGATATAACAAATTGATTGATCTTTTACAGAAAATACTTGATCCAATAAAAACAATAATTTAACATATTACAACAATACCATCAATGTTTGATCCTCCATTAGTTCAAAATAGTTAGCACAAAAACTTCAAGAAAGAACAACAAGTATAAATAGAAATTCCATCAATTAATAATCAATCAAAAAAGGACAAGCCTTTTACTGAAGCTTGATAAACAACTATAACACTGCAACTAGTGGTGTTGTTCAAAGAGAAATACAACCTAGAGAACTCATCTTCCAAATTTTTTGCTCTATCCATGAAGGTTTTTTATATTCTCAAAACAAAATTCGCATTCAATCTTTTAGGTTTCCGAAACTACCCAAAGGCCTTGCCAAATGAAATAGTGAATTTCATTGATTTTCATAAAATGCTTATGGTACTAAAAAATAATAGTTTGGCCATGTGATAGACAATTCAAGCATGTAAAAAATTTTGTAAAATATTTCTTATAAGACTTCATGTTAAAAGAAAAACTTGCATATTTCAGATAGAAAAAACATGTTTAGAAGAGAATTATTATCACAATGAACTATATTTTGTTGCATGGGTTATTCCTAAAATAGTGAGATACCCCAACGGACATGAATGTTTGCTTAGCAGATGCACATGAAACAAGTTCCTTTCCAATCAATCGAAAAACCATCCCACTATTCCTTCTAATAGGTGCAACCATTGACTTAGAAAATTTGTACTGAAACAAAATTCTAATCAATGTAGTGAAATGGTTGTACACAAAAATATTTGCATACAAACTTGAGGATGAATGAATCAAAGAGGCTTGAAGGGGTCACATATCACATATCCAAAAATATTTGACTCCTCTGCCATCCTAAGAATCACCCTTCTCGCAATGTCACCAAGATACATTCTCGAAATTGGTTTCTCAAAACCCTGAAGAAAGCTACAAAGAACCATTATAACTTCTTCAAATTATAGTTTAGGTACTCAATAACCCTACAAATTTGAGCAATGAAAATTTTCATGCTAGAAATTATGAATTTTCCTGATCACTTGGATTCAAGCTATCTACATCTAAATAATTGTCATAACGAATCTGTGGCAAATGACTAGACCAAAAATTTCCCCATTCCATGTTGATTACCTAACAAAAAAAGCCAATTCCAAATATTTTTTACGGTCCAAACTCCATAACATTAACTAAAGGTGCAAAATAAATATTCATTGATATATTCAGCAATAGAAGTATCCTTAGAAATCTCTGCTAGGGTTTCATCAACTCAACCGTAACCTTCTGCGTCATCAATCCCCTGCTCTACCCCCGCCATGCACTGCTTCTGCAAGGTTTTGAAACCTTCCAAGCCCAGGTGGAAGCGCCCATGTCAGGCCCCCAGCCACGGTGGGAGGGACCACAATCCTACTGCGATGCATCAAACCGGACCCCCTTCGTGCAAGGCCAGCTTCTTAATGGATCGAACGACTCCTCCTCATTCGCGAAAAACCCAGTTATGGGGGCACAGTGGCAAGCAAAGGATGGTAGAAGTCGTTGCCTTCCTAAGGCAGAAATCAACCCCAAATTTTTCATTCTGACCAACCACCTAGAAAAATCTCAACAGCATATGAAAGATCATGCAATGATCTATAAGTTTTTGGGGATCTGGCCTAGAGAGCAAGATATTTTGGCCTGGATCTAGAACAAGTGGTCCCCAAAGGGAAATATCGAGCTTCAAATTAGGGCCAAAGGGTTCTTTACTATGATATTTGAAGATCTGGAGACCGTAAGCAGATCTTTGAGAACGGACCATATTTTATGGGAAGTGCAGGCCTCTTCATCCGCTCTTGGGAGGAATGCTACAACCCGAACAAAGAGGAATTCACCGCAGCTCTTGTCTGGGTTCAGCTCTACTCCCTCCCCGATGATTTCTAGGAGCCTGCTATCCTAGAGGAATCAGAAACTCAATAGGTGCGTTTGTTAAGATCTCAGAGATCACCAAACGCCGACGGCATGCGACCTATGCCCGGATCTGTGTCCATATGAATATATCCCAACTGCTATCGAAATCTATCGATCTGTTCTATAACTCTACATGGACACAACCACTAGATTATGAACATGTTCCTTTCAAATGCCACAGGTTCCATGAGTATGATCATATCTTCCATGACTGCCTATTAACAGTAGTAGAAGAGGCTTGTGCAGCTGCGCTGGCTAAGGATGGTGATGGCTTTCAATCAGTTCAAAGGCGTCGATTCAGGGCCACTTGGCCATAACATTCAAATCAACAGTCCAATCCTCTTCATCGTTCGGGCCCCCCATTGCATGTCTACCCCAGGCCCCATCCTCCTCCCCTAAGTTGGTGCCTCCTGAATCTAAAAAATCCTTCACGGGCCTAGCCAAAAAATCCATGGCCCTCATCCCTTCCCCCCCTTCTCAATCCCTCTCTTCATCCCATGGAGCTCCTCAATCGATGGAAATCGACAAGCTACTCTCCACCCTCGGAGACAAGCTCTCCTCCAAGAGAAAGATCCCTGAGCACACTGAATTAGATCGGCGCATCCTAGAAGCTAAGTAGCAACACAACAGGCTTAGAGTAGAGGAGAAAATGTTTTTGGAAATATTCAAAAGCTCGAGCAAGACATGCATCAAAGATATCCCAAGTAATCAACTGAACCATTTTGGCACCCTTTTCAACCGATGGGCGGCTCGTCCTAGACGAGCAGACTCAGGGCTCCACAATATGGGTACATAGGGATACCCCCTTAGCATAACACTCCAAGACCCTAAGTTATATGAGAAGAGCAAGAAGGGTCACAAATATACCAAAGAGCTTATTCGTGAAGCTGGAGAACTTTTGTTAAACTCAGGGCAGATGGGACAATTGACGGATTTCTTTCCCAAATCTGTCACTCCTTCCTCATGAAGATCATGTCATGGAATATCAGGGGCTTCAGCAGCCCGGGGAAGATCTGATCCCTTAAGGACAAAATAGGAAAGTAAAAACCTTAGATATTTATTCTACAGGAGACGAAGGTGACTGCCGAAAAAGTTAAGGAAAAAAGCCAGAGATGTCGGAGGAATAGCCAAGCCATGACGATAGAAGCCACCAGAGCTGTCGGGGGCATAGAAATTCTTTGGGACCCAGGACGTGTTATCTTCGAAGACTGGGTCGGCACCAAATTCACGTTGTCAGCCTCGATTCACTTGATAGGTGAACACTGGTGGAGGAGCCTAACTGCGGTCTACGGACCAGCTACGCCTCGTGACAAATCAATTTTCCACATGCATCTAAAAAGGCTTAGCAAATTATGGGCTAAAGAAGATTGGATCCTGGGAGGGGATTTCAACTTGATTCGAAACCTAGAAGAAAAGTGTGGGGTAGTCCGTCGATTAGACCCATCCTTGCATGCCTTCAATGACACTATTGAGGATCTCTGCCTCATTGATGTCATCCCCCACCAAGGGATTCATACCTGGAACAATCGACGAGGGGGAGAGAACCAAATTGCCTACAGGCTAGACAAGTTCCTCTTCTCAGAGCACCTTATCATGACCGACCCTCGACTCTCCTCTAAGATCCTCCCCTCCATCGGTTTGGATCACTGGCCTATCCATGTGGATCTATCCTCATCTAACCCCCCACCTCCCCACAAAGATGTTTGTTCCGGTTTAATATTTTTTGGTTGCGACACCCGGGATTCATGGATCAATTAGCTTCATGGTGGACAGCCCTGGGTACACCACTTAGTAACAAAATTCAATCTTTCCAGAAGAAGCTGCAAGGCCTCAAAGGCCATATCAAGGCATGGAACTGGGAAACATTCCAGGATATTCTTGAGGAAAAGAGGAAGTTGGAAGCCAACCTGGAGGAAGTAGAACAACGAATTATCCAGGATGGCTGCACAGAAGAGCTGGCCAAAAAAGAATATCTCTTGATCAAGGACCTGGAGGAACGAAATCAGTAGGACGAAATATTGTGGCGGTAGAAATCCAAAATTCAATGGTGGAGAGAAGGGGAACGAAACACAAAATCCTTCCACCAATCCATGATCCAACATTGGAAAAGTAATAGAATCACCCACCTGCAGGCGACCGACGACTCCTGCCTAGACCGCCATGAAGACATTGTGATGGAACTACAAGCATTCTTTTCTTCCTTGCTACACGATGAAGGTTATGACAGATCGGAGGCTCTATGTAAAGTCACCTAGAATATACCCTCTTTGATCTCGCGAAACCAAAATGAAGATCTTCTAAGCCCATTCTCCCTTTCGAGAGTAGAGGAAGTCGTGAAGGCTCTGCCTTCAAATACAACCCTAGGACCAGACGACTTTACTGCAAAATTTTTCAAGGCTAGATGGTCCTTCCTTAGTCATGACATATGGGAGTTTGTGGAGGAATCACGACAGCTGAAATAGGTATGGTATGACCTTAATGCCACCTTCATCACCCTCATCCCCAAATTGAAGGAGGAAACAAGACCGAGGTACCTCAGGCCTATCTCCCTCTACAATGTGATTTATAAGATACTTTCCACCATCATGGTCCACAGGCTCAAGCAACTGCTTCACCGCATCATTAGTCATGAGTAGTTAGGGTTTGTGGAGGGACGTCAAATCCTGGATGGCATTGTCTTCGTGCATGAGACCATCCACTCTATCAAAACGCATAAGCTTCGTGGAATGTTGCTGAAACTGGATCTCTCGAAGCATATGATCGCCTCAGCTGGGATTACCTTCTAGAAACCCTGTGGGCATTTGGTTTTGCAGTTGAATGGATTCAATGGATTATCCATGATCTCCACTTTGTTTTTCTCCAATCTCATAAACGACACACCATCAGAAACTTTCTGTTCCTCGAGGGGTATTCATCAAGGGGACCCGCTCTCCCCCTTCCTGTTTATTATTGTTGCCAAAGGGTTGGGACGCTTGCTCAAGGCCGCTAAACAATCCAATCAGATAATAGGAATTCATCTGCCTGGATCAAACATTGAAATGACTCACCAATAGTTCGTGGACGATAACCTCCTCTTTGGTGCCGCAACTCTGAAAGAAGCCTCCCAACTCAACATCATATTGGAGGACTTCCAAGAAGCCTCAGGTATGCTCCTCAATAAGCTTAAGTCTGATATATATTTCTTCAACAATGCCCGCCTAGTTCAAGCTTGCTTAGCCAGAACCTTGGATTTCAATGTTGGCTCTCTCCCCTCCAAGTACCTAGGAGTTCCCCTCCTATTCAATCCTCTGCGCATTTTCCAGTAAGCTCTCTAACTAGACTTTTTGGGTCCTTAACCTTGCGGGATGGGCCACCCTCCTCAAATATGTCCTACAAGAAATGCCCCTCTACCAATTGTTCTCTTTTCCAACCCCAAACTTCATTTACTCGGAACTCATTTCCTTATTCTGGTGATTCCTCTTGGGAGGTACTGCAGATGATAGAAAGTGGCCTCTAGTGACCTGGCATAAGTTATGTCTCCCAAAACTGATGGAGGGTTTGAGCTGGAGGGACCCAAATTTTCTTAATGCAACTCTGGTGGTGTTGGTTGAAAGGGGGACCGAAACTGTGCAAGACTATTTGGTCTCATAAGTATGGCCAAGGGAAAAATCAGCATGAAATCCTTCACACACCCCTCCATATTAAAGGGTCTACCATTTGGAACCTCGCCAAAAATAATAGCGACCTGATTTTCACACAATTCTTCTGGGAGGTGCACGACGGGGAAACTGGACATTTTTGGGAGAACTCTTGGCAGCAACCCCCCTGCCTCTCTCAGGACCATTCTTTGGTGGATCTCATGCCCTTCTTCCATTCCTGCAGAGCCATGACAATAAAATATTATTGGTGCAACCAACCAAACAAGCATGGTTGGCACCAATGGAAAACTGCAGAATATTGGCCTATATACCTGCCCCACCAAGGGTCAGATTGACTTGCCCAGTATCTTGCCCAACAAAAAATCCATGCCTCCCAAGGCTTAGATAAATTAAGATGGGACCTCTCGACCTTCGGGGTCTTTTTAGTCAAGGAAGCTTATCTCCTTCATGCGGCGGTCTCGATCATCCCCAACACTCAGGTCTGGAAGAGAATATGGACCAGTCATATTTGGCCGAAAGTGGACCACTTCCTCTGGTTAGTGATTCACAAACTTATCCTGACATGGGATCGTCTCCTTAAAAGGGGCTTCATCGAGCCTTCCATGTGCTTCCTTTGTCTGCAAGCCGAAGAAACCCAACATCACATCTTCATGGACTGCCCCTTAACCCAACAAGTCTAGAAGCAAGCCTTTGATATTTTTGGCCTCGTTGATGACACCCATGCTACCACCAGATCCCTGCTTGAAGATTGGCTGACCCACAGATTCTCCAACCCAGTGGTCTCTAGAGCATGGTGGCTCCTCCCTATTCTCCTACTCTGGAACACTTGGAAGGAGATAAATCATGCTATCTTTGAGAATCAAACCCTTTTCGCCCCTCTCATCTAGTCTTTGACCCTCTCCAACTTTAGGGAATCCATTCTCGCAGACCCCTGGGACCCTGCGGACTGGGATGCGGGTCCATCTGATCTAGCCATCTTGCATCTTTTGAATCTGATCTCCTCCTACCTGGTCCACCCTCACCTGACTTAGGGATGCCCTCCCCCCTCCCCCCCTTTGGGCTGTCTTCAACTCAATTTTAACGAAGCCTCCAAGGGTAACCCCGGCTAGGCAGGATATGGTAGCATCCTCCGTGATGCCAAATGAACACCCCAAGCAGCATACACAAGCTCCATCGGCACATCGACAAATAATGTTTCAGAACTAACTAGGTTGGATTTCATGAGCAAGGTTTTTGTTATAGGTCAAAAGACTTCTTCTTGATGTCTTTTAGGGATTTGTCATCTTGTCATAAATGTAGTAATTAAGAGTCATGCATATGAAGAGTCACGTCAATGAACTGTGCCTCAAGACCTTTTCATATAAGCCTTGAAGACATGGCTCAATATGATGCTCAAGATACTCATTGAATATCTCCTCAAAACAACCTATGAGCAGTGGATAAGTCGGCTCACATACCCTTGATCAATTCGGCCTTATAACATAAGTACAGGTCGGCTTATTTACAGTCAGAAGAAACTATTTAAAAGAGCATGTGGATTTCAATTTGACACAAATTTCCGGTCAAGAGTTCTGAGATTTAGTACAAGCTTCAGGACTGAAATATAAGTGCAATAAAGAGAGAACATAACTGCGGAAGAATAATAGGAAATTATATCAGCAAAGAAAAGGATTATGGTTTAGATATAAAGATTTTGTGATCTAGTGCGGAACTTTAGGTCTGCAATAAATGCGAGTTTAGGACTGTGTTTATACGAAGGAGGGAGACGGAGTATCTTATATATATATATATATACGAAGATATATGACTGTGTTAAAGAGGGAAGATTACAGGACTGTACTAAGTGACAAGTATAATCAGTATGCTCAGCAAAGTGAAGTAAAGGTGCAAGGTTAAGTAAAGGTGCATGATGTGCACAAGTCTATCCATAACAAGGTGCTGATATCTCAACCCTTACACCAAAAATACCAAAGAAATGAATTAAATGGATACCAACACATATGGTTGCATCATTGTTCAACTGGGAATACAAGATTTTAGTTTTATTTGGGGCCTTGCAATACAGATTTTGTGTGAGAAATACCATGAAAAATCATTACTATCCTCTAGCTCCTACATCTACATTATAAATGGAAAACTAGCTCAAGACATCCATACAAATGTAGACTCTAGGTTGCTCTCAAAACAACACTTTTATGAAAAAGAGATGCTTTCCTGCCAATTTTTTCTACAGCTCTTGAAGATTCTTATATGGACAGTGTTGGCGAGTGATTAGGTCTCGCGGGCAAGACCCAGGTTCAGGAGTTGTGGCCAACAAAGGAATCCACTGTAGTCTAGGATCACGCCGACATTATCACCCTACCCTAGAGAGTAGAGAGTCTCACCCGAGACGTGTCGCGACCACATGCAGGAGGAGAATAGACCAATGGCAAGGAAAGGATCCGAAAGTCATTCTTATCAGTGATTAGTTTGCATAACTAGAATCACATACGCAACAACATTTAGAGAGCATACAGATATTAGACAAACGAAATTTTAAAGCATCTCAACCAACACACATGCATGTGAATCACACAAATAGACAGTAACCTGCAATTATATTAAGCTCTTGGCCAAATCCCCAGTTACATAGCTTTGTAATGGGCTTATAAATCTGAAACATATGCCTTGCGGAACAGAGACGTACATCAATAGAGCCCTAGGAACTACAATGACCTCATCCATAATGTGGGTTCCTACTGCAGCATGCGTTTCTTATCCTTCAGTTGCTCTCTCTTCTCTTCTCTCTGCTTTCTTCCGGGTGACAGTTATTTATCCACCCACTGTCACGACTGTTAGTTCTTCTTATGTCCTTCTTCAGCTACTTCTATCTTTTCTCTGATTATCTGTGTGTTCCGCTTGCGTTCTTCTGATATATCTTCTCCTTATCTATACTTATGCATCTAGTTTCCTCTGCTATGTGCATGTTCCTTCGCAACCTTGGTAGCTCCGCCGTTTGATGTGGTTATGACTTGGTTTCGGCTACCATGTGCCCTCGTTCCGCAACCCCAAAATCGGCCCCTTGTTTCAATTCAAAACGTTCAAAACAAGGTTTTTCAAAACAAGGGCCCCAACAGGCCCTGACCACAGTTCCTTGACTCGTCCCCGAGTCAATCACAAATTACGGTTTCTACCTCCATTGCCCTACTTGACCCCGTGCCCTGTTCACCCTGTGTGCCTTCATCCTATGCTCGTTCCTGCTGTGCTCCTTCAGCTTGTTACTGTCCTTGTTGTGCATCTACAGGCGGCTGTTCAAACAAGGGCCCCAACTCCGAGACCTGTTGGAACGCTATAGCGCGAAGCCCAGTAAAATCCGACACAGTTTGCTGCCACCCTTGGATGAGCAAGTCTGTTTCCTCAGCGAGCTTGGTGACAGCAGCCTCCTCAATGGGCGTTGGGACAGATCTGAACATTGTGTTGATCTGGGTCTCGGTTGCCGCTGTGAGCTGTTGTATGGTCCGGGCGCTAGATTGAAGGGGTGACCGGAGCTCATGAATGACGCATTTGGCCTCCGCTGAGCAAGCCTCTGTGTGTTGGAGTTGTGCCTCAAGTTCATCAGCCTGGGCGTATAATTGATCCAACCTTGCGGGGTCAGTAGCCTCTTGAATTTCCCTTGAAACCTGATGGAGTTGGGCTGAAATCGGCTGGGTCTTGATGGTGAGGGCCATGGAGCATTCCTGAAGGCCCTTCAGGAGGTCACGAGCCTCTCATGCCGTGGAATGAAGGGCTTCCTGCATCTGAGCTGCCTGGCCCTGCTTGGCGGCCACCTGGGCTGAATAGCCGACCTCGGGCTCGGGCGGGACAGGACGGGTCACTAACGTCGCCCGAAGCTCGTGATTCTCCCGGTATAAGTCCTGAATGGCGATGCGGAGGTGGATAGATTTCTCAGAGAGGCTGGCCGCAGTGATTTCAGGAGGCAGCAGGGGATAATGAGGCTCTAGGGAGGGCCAGAACTCAGAGAACATCTGGGTGACATTGGTGATCATTGCTTCCATCTGCTCCCGTGCTATTCAGAGTTGGTCGCACTGTTCAGTAAGCATGGAAATTTGGTGTTGCTACTCGGCACACTGCTCCTGGAGTCCCAAATGTAATATTTAGGCCTGCTGGGCTGCCCTTTGAATCAGTAGGAACAGCTGAGCTGGATTGTCAGGCTGGAAGGTGGCAGTCCCAGAAGCACTCTGCGCCGGCATTCGCTCCGGCAACTGTTCGAGTGACATGCTCAGGAGGTGAGAAAGGTGTGGCCTCTGGATGTGCAAAGTCAACCATATTCAGATCCGATGGTTTTTGCTGATCAATGTGGGCCGGTTGTGGAGGGACCGTGGCCTCAAGCAGAACCTCGGCAGAATCAGACCCGGTGCGCAGCTTCTGTGTGAATATATCAGTGAAAGGAGGGTGGGGTTCGATCGCTGGGTCGACCGGTGGTATGATTGTGGCAGCACCACAGTCAACCTTAGCCCCGCGGTCCCCACTCATGATTTCCTGGATAATGGGGTCGAAGACCGTAGCCGAGGAATTAGACAGGGCAGATGAAGTGGTAGGCGGATGAACGGTGGATGGAGCGATGGACAGTGTGGTGGGGGTATGTGGCAAGAGAATGTTGATGAATTCAGATGGGTCGATGAGGGGTTCCTCTTGAATCAGTACCCCTGTGCTTGGGGGTGGTGGTGGATCATCAGCAGTGAGGTCCACCACCGGATTTGCCTCGGTGGTGCGGGCCCTCTTAGCTTGAGGGGCCTCGGGTGGATCCCCGGGCCCACTCGTCTGGCCCATCGGGGTCGTGAGTGGATCAGCAGAGGTAAACAGGATAGTGGGGATGGAGGAGGTGAGCGGAGCAGTACGGGGGTGCAAAGTGGAGTGAGTGAGCGGAAATTCAGAAAATAAAGGAAATGGGGTAGCACCGCTAGAAATAACCTGGGTCACCGCATTGAGATTCCATACCTGGGTATTGAAGTGGTGGACGACGGGGATGAGTGGTTTGGGGATTTCGTGTGATGGCGCTGCCACCTCTGTCTCGGCAGGCTATTGCACTGGTGCCATCCTGTCAAAATTGTATCTGGGGAGCGCGTCCCGCATGTGCTTCGTGACCCCCAGCCATGAACAAACTTCATGATGGAAGGTAGCATCATCCAACTGAAATTTCAGTGGCGTCATTCGGAAGGTGTCCGCCGGAATGCAATCGGGTCGGAGGTAAGTATGCTTGTGACTTACCCTGAACCACACTTGCTCGCTATATTCATCCAACATGTTCCTGGGCACCCGTTGCTGGCATGCCACCACATCTGTCATTAGCCTGTACCACGACCGAAACGCATCTGCATTCACTAGTTTGGTACTGGGGTCATTTGAGACCTGCCATGGAGTGAATTTCATTGCGAGGGGCTGGCTCTCGGGGATCTCTTCTGGAAACCGGATGTGTGGAGTGTGCCATTTCCACATGGCAAAAGCAATAATCAAATAGCCATAAATAAAAGTAGTTGCGCGCTTATAATTTTCCTCGCACCCATCGAACAACTCTTTTAACAAGAAGGAACACCAATTTAGTTTGGTTCCTTGGACACAATTTTCAGCAAAAGAAATAGTATCAAGAGTGCATTTTCCCTTGGTGTAAGGCCGCATTGTCTTGCTGGCAATGAGGTAACAGGCGAATCGAATCTCGAGCTTCTTAATGAGGTTGATCTTGGCTCCTTTCCCCCCCCTGCGAGTGCCATATTTCACATAGAGGTCTGCATCGCCCGACTTCCATGCGCGCTTGGAGGAGTTCTGGCAGGCCGTTGATACATCTGCGCCCGTCTGCGAAAGCCCTGTGAGGCGATGAATATCTTCGGCGTGAATGGGAATCTCCTAGGTCAGCCAGAAGGACCCATTCTGAATTCGGCTGAGGAGGAAGCGTGTACACTGCAGAACTGGTCCGGTGGTGCCAAAGACCGAAAGATTTCTCAAGTTCATCAGGGACGAGTTCTGAAGGCCCCTCAAATCTGGTAACATTCGGCTGGCGGGGTTACCGACTGCGGTGCAGTAGTGCTCCATATATGTCTGCCGCTGGAGGGATGGAAACTTGGTAGCATTTGAGAGGTTGGCATCAATCAAGGCTGCATTATCATATTTTCCCACAAGGGACTCGGTCTTGTGAATCCGAGTGTCAAGCTCTGGTTCAATGATGGCTGGGACGGCCTTCGGTATTTTGGCCCGGCGTTGATAGACCTATAGAATCTGGCTTGGTCGCCTTTCCTGGTGCAATGCGTTCTGAGAATTCAACGGCTCTGGTGTAGCTGCAATTTCTAATTCGAATTGGTTCGGCATTCTTGTTCTTTTGGTGTCCATGCAAGTTATGTCAGCACCTAGCACGAGTGGAGTTGATGAGACCCCCTAACAAGTTAATTCCTGCTGGAATTCTCTCTGTGATAATCGTGCGAGCAATCGCATGCCAATGAGTGTTGTGACAGTTGCTGATGGTGGCATGGGGAAATGGGCGGACATGATGGTTGAGGTTACTGCGGGTGATGGCCAAATGATGATGGCGCAGTTACTGCCAATTATGGTAATTAATGATGCAGATCTAGGTGATCCTACGAACTGACACAAGTACGTGGGTGGACTGAGCTAGACTGACATGGGGACTGGCACAAATCCTACAGGGATGACACGTTGGAACGGTGCCACCCCGACCACAGTCGGTTGCAGTGCAGTCCCCGCAACTGAGCGGTTATTGACACACTACCTATGAACAAAGAATACCTCTTACGCTCATCCCGGTTGCAGGAGAGTTATTCAACTATGCTACACTACGGGTGCTCTTAGGTGTGAGAGTTATTGATGAAAAATGAAAGGTACTTACTCCCGGTAGGGTTTCAGGTGTGCGACATTCACCCACCCAGGGAGAACCGTACCGTCCAGCTGTGCAAACCGAACGGCTCTGGATTTGCGAATCTCGATAACAAAGTAGGGTCCCAACCAGTGCATCTGGAAATTTCCTGGGAATTTCTGGAACCTGCTGTCATATAAAAGAACTTTGTCGCTAACTTGTAAGATTTTGTGCTTAATGTGGTGGTCATGCCACGCTTTCTGCCGGTCCTTCTGAACCTTCTGGTGGAATTCGGCCAGGAAGCGGGCCTCATCCAGTTCCTGTAATTCGTGGAGGTGCTCCTGGAGGGAGGCCTCTTCCGAAAACTTCAAAGATGTGGCGATCAAAAAGCTTGGTAAAATAAACTCAGCGGGGATCACAGCCTCCCAGCCGTACACGAGCTGGAATGGCGTTTGATTGGTCAAGCGCTTCACCGTAGTCCGATAGGCCCATAATGTCGCTGACAGGCGCTCGTCCCAATCGTCACGCTGGGCATTGCAAATCTTAGTCAAGCCTTTCTCAAGAATCTTATTGAAGGCTTCGACCATACC
Organism: Pinus albicaulis; assembly: GCA_034641835.2. Lineage (NCBI taxonomy): Eukaryota > Viridiplantae > Streptophyta > Pinopsida > Pinales > Pinaceae > Pinus > Pinus albicaulis. The sequence continues at coordinate 881,547,979 of CM076569.1, read as the reverse complement.
ATTGTCTTGCAGGTGATATGGGCTACTCTTGTGATGCTGAACCATGAAGGTGTCTAGCAGTGTCTTGACCGTGTCATTAATGAAGTGCGTACCCTGATCACTGGTTAAACTTCGCGAGCAGCCAAACCGGCAAATGATGTGCTCAAAAATGAACTGGGCGACGGTATCTGTTATGCAGTCGTGGACCGCAGTTGCCTTAGCCCACCTGGTGAGGTAATCCATGGCGGTAATGATGTACCGGGCCTTGGAGTGTCTGGCAACTGGGGCTATGGGGCCGACGAAATCGACAACCCACTTCTCGAACGGCCGCAACACCTGTACTGGGTGTAACGGAAGCTCATCCCAGTGAGAGGGCCTTCCTGTCCACTCGCAGATGTCACATCGCTTCACATAGGCCTTACAATCGGTATGTATTATCGGGCACCACAGGCCAGCTTGGAGCACCTTTCTTGCGGTGGGTTTCACACCCACATGCCCTCCCGCAACACCGCTGTGACATTCTCACATTACCGCTTCCCGTTCATGGTCAAGGACGCATCTCCGCAAAACCTCATCGAGGCCTAGTTTGTATAGCTTCCCTGCGATCAATTGGTAGTCGGCGGCACGAACGACCAAATGACGTTTCTAGAGGGGGGTATAATCCTAAGGGCATTGCCCCGTGGTCAGATAGGCAGCAATGTCGGCCAAGTAATCTGGTATAGCTTTGACTTGGAAGAGGTCAGCGTCGGGCAGCTAATCATCGAGGGAGCCGTCATTCTCCCCCGTCTCCAACCTGGATAGGTGATCGGGCCCGACCTTCAACCTCCCATGCTTGACGATTACTTCGAATGTGAATTCTTGAAATAGCAGAAGCCAACGACAAATCCTTCCTTCCACAACAGGGTTATTGACCAGGTACTTCAGGGCAGAGTGGTCTGTGAAGAACTTTAACTTGCCCCCTAGAAGATAGTGGCAGAACTTCTGAAGAGAGTACACCATCGCCAGCGCCTCCCTCTTGGTCGTGATGTAATTCTTCTCCGCATTAGACAGTTTGCGGCTGGCAAAGTAGACCGGGTGGTCAACTGTTGTATCGTCGGGTTGTGCTAAGACAGCCCCAAGTGCAACACTGGAAGTGTTGATATACACATGGAACTGCTTATCCCAGTCTGGATGAACTAGAATAGGTGCCGACGCCAGATTTTCCTTCAGGGTGTCCAGGGCTACCCAACATTCCTCCGTCCACTGAAATACTGCGGACTTCTGCAGAAGTTGTTCTAACAGAGCAGTGATCTTGGCATAGTTGCGGATAAACCTCCTGTAGTATCTCGTGTGCCCGAGCAATGCCCGCAATTGTTTCACCGTCTCGGGGGCTTCCATGTGTACAATCCCCGCAACCTTGTTGGGGTCGACGCAGACCCATTGCTTGCATACCACATGTCCCAACAATATGCCGAACAGAATGGAAAAAATACATTTCTTTAAGTTCAAGGAAATCTACAGCTGGCGACACTGATCGAACATGACCTGCAACAGGGTAGCATGTTTTTTTAGTAAGCTGTAGACAGTCCAGTCGTCCATGTAGACTTCCAGGAACTTGTGAATGTACTCCCGGAAGGCGGCGATGAAAATCCGGGAAAACACGGCCGGAGCGTTCTTCAAGCCAAATGGCATGACGTGGTATGTGAACGACCCCCACTCGGTGGTGAATGTTGTCTTTGCATTATCTTCTTCCGCAATACGCACCTGATGGTAGCCCGAAAAGCCATCAGTGAAAGAGTAGGCTTCGTTCCCCGCAACATGGTCCAACACTTCGTCGCTGAAAGGGGTGGGAAACGGATCATGAATGTAGGCATTGTTTAGAGTGCGATAATCGACACAAACCTGTATCTCCGCCTTGTCCTTCTTATTCTGGATGACGATAGGGCTCACCCACTCTGCCTCCTCCATGGGAAAGATTAGACTCGCGATCAGCATCTTATCGATTTCCATCTTCACCTTCTCTTTGACCCGCGGGTTCAACCGGTAGGGTCAGTGCTTCACAGGCCTGGCACCCGGTTTCAGCACGATGCCATTTCCTTGGTCATTTCTTCATCCCAATAATCGCCCACGGTAGCCAGCTTAGGCTTCTCCTCCGTACCAATGTTCAGCTTCTTGGTCTTTAGAGGCTGTAAATGGATGCCCTCGGTGATTAGTTCTTCGTTGATATTCCGCTCTCCTTCCTTCTCTTCGAAATACAGGTGCCTGAGGTCCTCCAGACTGTCATCGCCCGGGTCGCCATCAATCCGCTGGAAAACCAACTCACGCCTGGCCCCAGGCCATGATGCCAGTGCGGCCCCATCGGGTTCCGGGTCGTGTAGAAACAATACCTTCTTAATAGCATGAAGTGCCTGGGACTCCAACTCTGTCTCTCCTTCAAAAGAAAAGCACTGAACAAACTTGCTCGCAACTTCCGGCCAAGAACCGGTCCCTCTTTTCCGTTCTTCCTCTAAGTACCATGCGTGGGGAATGGTGTCTAAAGAGTGGACAAACCGATGAACCCACAGCTCTTCCGAGTATCCTATACTTCGCCACTACTCCTCACAGGTTCGTAAGTGGTCCCGCGAATTGGAAGTCCCAGAGTACCGCTGCCTGCTTTGAGGGCCTTCATCTTCTTTGAACCATGCCCGCAATGCGTCCACCACACCATTCCACTGCGACAAGGTATTGCGGTGATTTTTCCACCACCAAGCTGCTGTAGACTGTAGTGCGATGTCCAAAAGGGGTAGTCTTCTCCCTTCCGGTACGATGTCCTCAACCTTGGTAATAAAGGTATTGACAGCTTGCATGTTTGACAGGGTGGGGTATTCTCTGAACTCAGCCCCAATCCAACTGACACGGGAAACATGAGCACATCTCCGCGTGCTGGTCTCATACCCCCCCTACTGCCAGTCTTCCCACGCGAGTTCGGATCCCAGCTTTGAGCTTTGGACACTCCGTAAACTGACAGAGCCAGTCGCGGTCAGGTTAATATAGTCTTCCTACTTCCTTGCAGTCATCTGGTAAAGGTGGTCCATCATCTGAGCATCCTCCCGGTTATCCACCGTCTCGGTATACCTCAGGCCTTGATATGGGTCAAGAGGCTGAGTGACCTGGACCTCCCCATCTTCAAAGATCATCAACTCCTTTTTGAGTTCGATGATAGCATAATTCTCAAAAGCCCAATCAATGCCTACCAGGGCGGGGTAAGGATCCTTGTCTCCCATAATATCAATAACCTAAAAATCAGTGTAATTATTTACCCCCGCAATGTCGACCTCGACACCTTCAAGTCGACCAATCGTCAGAATGTAGTACTGGTTCGCCATTCTGAGTTGGATGGGCAATTAGGCCAGCCGTGGCTTTCCAAGAGCCTCCCACATCTTGCGCGGAAGGATGTTGACGTCAGACCCTAAATCAAGCATGGTGTCGTTGATTTGGAATCCCCCAACCTTCGTATTGAGCCAAAACTCTTTACCTATTCGTCGCTTATTTCGCTCGATGTGCTGCAGCAATTGGGGGGCTGTGTCCACCGGTTCCCCCAATCCTGTCCTCCCCGGCAGTGCCCCTTCCAAAGTACACTTGAGTTGTTGCCGCAGAGCAGCACTGTCAACAATCTTGAGGAATAGCTGGAGCCACTCCTCAATTAGGGTTCCTGGGGTGTGCTGTGGCCTAGGATCTATCGGCAGGGGTGCCTCTAGGCCTCCTGCTTCACGCAGCAGAGAAAATGCCTCAACCACCTCCTGAAAATACTTCTTCTGTGCCTCGGGTCTGATTACCCGGTGCGGGGATGCTGGCTTGACAACTGGTGCCGGCTCCTTTCTGCGAGCGTCCTCCCCCATTTTCTTACAACCCCTTGTCACAATAGCGACGTTTTGCATGGCCGAAGTCGTGGCTGCCCACGGCTCAGCGTTTACCAAATTCGTGCCCCTCTGCCGTGCACGTTCTTCCCACTTTTTGATGAGCTCGGGACAGTCTTCTGTCGCATGGGTGTTTACACGGCATTAGGAACACCACGGACGGCGAGGGAGGGGAAATTCACGAGCCACATGGCCCTCCTGGTAACAGTTATAGCATTTCACCGGCCTGCACCCCCCAACGCAGCCTCCGCGCGCCCCGCCCCCTCTTCCTCTAGGAGCCTCATTCATCCTGTAGGAGGGTCGGTCCAACCGGTCTGCGAGTGCATCGAGAGCCCGGAATTTCTCGGTGTTGTGAGTCCTGGAAGAAAAAAACTCACAATATACGTTGTTTGGCACGTTGGAATACTTCTGTAGGATCGGGCACATCCGAGGTGGATGTCCCACCGTCCGGCAAATCTCACAATACTCCGTGGCGGCTGGGTTGAGTTGGGAGGGGAACCCCGCATAAGGCTATTGTGGCTGGTATACCCCCTGCGGATTCAGTGCTGCGACACCCCCCGTGGTTGGCCCCCCTTGAATTTCCGTGACCGAGGGTCCCACCCCCACACCACGCAACCGAGGACACTCCGTTGCGACATGGCCTTCGACCAGGAAGTGAGTGCACCAAACGTTCGGCCTGGTTGGTCTGACCGGCTGTATCTCCTTGAGATTTTCGGTCAGGCTAGCTATTTGATGCTGCAATCCCACCAAGGAGGGATCCTGCAGGCTCGGCCCTCCCCAATATTCCTGAGGGTAGCCCGCCATGGCCTCAATCTTCATGGCCTACTCCAAAGCGTCCTGCAGATTGTCAATCTTCTATTGGTTGAGGGGGGTTCGTGTCAAGGGAAGCAAAGCCTTGATGAACCAGTGCCTCTGATGGTTTGGATCGATCGGGTAACTGAGTTTCCCGATTGCGTCCTTGAATCACCACATTAGCTCCCATGCGTTTTCTCCTTCCTTCTGTTTAATTTCCCAGAGCTCGGACAGGCCCTATTGGTCCGTCTGGGGAAGCTTAAATTCCCGGGAAAAATCCCGCTTCACATCCGTAATGACGGGATTCGGGTGGGCCTCAGACCACTTGATGAACCATCGCAGAGCCCTCTCTCTGAGCGTGGTTTGGAACTCTATTAGTTTCCCTGTGTCCGGCGTCTGCCGAGCCCTCCAAATGGCTTCACACAGATACCAGTGTTGCTCGACATCATCATTACCCCGGCCCAAGAACTTAGGATACTGGGTAAAAGACCCAGCCATGTTCACTTGCGGCGGGTTGACCAAGATAAATCCTCCAGGTCCTGGTTGCATGACTGTTCCACTCGGGACTGCAATACTACTAGTGCTGCTGCTACTAATGGGTGTCGCCGTCGACACTGAACTATTGTGCAATTGACTCAATGCTTGAATTTTAACGAAAATATTACTCAATGATTGATAAAGTACCAGGGGAAGGTAGGGATCCTAGCCATGCAGATTGGGGGGAGTATGGTTGCCTGGAGAACTGAATGTTGTATGCTCTTGAAACAACTACTGCATCACAACGTACCATTCACCATCAGAACTCTCCTTGGGCTGCATACCTTCATCATCTTCGTCAGTCACTGTCTCCCTTGCTCACTTGGCTGGCCTCCCATGCACCCATCACACTCCCACAGCGGTCCCTTCTCGTCCTTAGGTATCCACGCTCATAATTCCTACCCTCTGAGGCGCCTCCTTCTGATTCTTCCTCTTGATCTCTCATCTTTTCAAATCTCGAATCACCCTTCTTCGCCACCTATCTGAAATCTGTGCCCGCCGATGTGCACGTCGCTCCCTCAATGCCCTTGCGGCCTCAACATCCATTCCCCACTCCCCGCATCACATTATACGTGGCATCGATCCCTTCACTCCTTCCCCCAACATCGGTGGTTTACGCTTCCATACTCGCCTTGTGGAATTCTATCAACCCTTCATCCACCATCAGAGCTTTAATCCACAACGGAATATCCTTAAGCAGCTTCCCTCTGAGCTTGGAGCGGAAGATAGCCTCGGCCTTCGAGAAGGACTGATAGCACTCAGCAGTGAACTCCACAATGTATCCTTCCAACGTGGTCTCCACCCAAAAATCCACTGCGCGGGTCAAATCGGTGTTAAACTGATGCAGAGCCACCAGATCTCCGTGCGCCCACCTGCGGTTTATCTTCCGCGAGCCATCTCGAGGCACCTTCGTCTATAACCTCCGTAACCAATTTTAAAGGTTGGTAGGGAACTTTCCCCAGAAAATTTCGTACGTATCACCGGCTAAATCTGAGAAAAGGATGAGTTCCTTGATCGCTGCCTCCCCTTTCTTAATCAACTCCACTTGCTGAGCAATGAAATGGTCTAAATGATTATCCCACCATTGCTGTATCTCCCCTTCGAAGATCAGCGATACCATGGTCTAGATCCCCTCATATCATGCAGGTCCCGGCAACAGAACCATTGTTGGCGAGTGATCAGGTCTCACGGGCAAGACCCAGGTTCAGGAGTTGTGGCCAACAAAGGAATCCGTTGTAGTCTAGGATCACGCTGGCATTATCACCCTACCTTGGAGAGTAGAGAGTCTCACCTGAGGTGTGCCGCGACCACATGCAAGAGGGGAATAGACCAATGGTAAGGAACGGATCCGAAAGTCATTCTTATCAGTGATTAGTTTGCATAAATAGAATCACATACGCAACAACATTTAGAGAGCATACAGATATTAGACAAATGAAATTTTAAAGCATCTCAACCAACACACATGCATGTGAATCACACAAATAGACAGTAACCTGCAATTATATTAAGCTCTTGGCCAAATCCCCAGTTACATAGCTTTGCAATGGGCTTACAAATCTAATACATATGCCTTGCGGAATAGAGACGTACATCAATAGAGCCCTAGGAACTATAGAGACCTCATCCATAATCTGTGTTCCTGCTACAGCATGCGTTTCTTCTCCTTCAGTCGCTCTCTCTTCTCTTCTCTCTGCTTTCTTCTGGGTGACGGCTATTTATCCACCCATTGTCGCGACTGTTAGTTCTTCTTATGTCCTTCTTCAACTGCTTCTATCTTTTCTCTGATTATCTGTGTGTTCCGCTTGCGTTCTTCTATTGTATCTTCTCCTTATCTGTACTTATGCATCTAGTTTCCTCCGCTATGTGCCTGTTCCTTCGCAACCTTGGTAGCTCCACCGTTTGATGTGGTTGCGACTTGGTTGCGGATGCCATGTGCCCTCGTTTCGCAACCCCAAAATCAGGCCGTTGTTTCAATTCAAAACGTTCAAAACAAGGGCCCCAACAGACAGTAACTTTAGTCTTATCAATCTTGGAACAGGTTCTCAAGTTTTATCCGGATGATCGCATAAACAATGAAATCTTTTTATTTATTGCACCTCAACTTTGTATGTACTACAACATTTTTGGAAATGATAACTCTGATATTCCTAATCATGGTGATCTATTAGCTACCATTTTATGATTTTCTGGAAGCCTTGAGTATTGGCTAGCTCATAGGTTGTTACTTTCAAAGGTCCCAAACAACAGGCTGAAGCATGCTAATCTTTTGAACAAGTGTTTGGAATATTTGAATGAACAAGAACATTTGTTGGTTTGTGCATGTGCTCATGAACATCTCAATTCCACGATGAACATTGAAAGTGATGTGCAAGTTTGTGTTGTTGGGGACCTTCTTGCTATGCTACAACAAGAGATGCTTGTAAACACTATTGGAATGAAGGAATATGACACCGCACAAATAAAATTTGACAGGGTTTCAGAGTTTTCGTTAAATAAATTTTTTGAAAATTGATGCTATAGGTTATGATGCCTTGCAAATTTTTCAAGTTGATAAGCATCCAAGCAGCATGGGCATTGGCAAAGCCAAGGAAATTTTTTTGTTATTTGGCAAGTTTAACAAGTGTGTCATTTTCATGGGCTAATGTCTTTTAAGAACTTGGTTCTTAATGCCTATAACCAGCCCTGCACAACACTATGAAAAATGTGAAATATAGTCCCCCTTACATGGACATTCCAACAACTAAAAAAATCCGAATATTTAACATTTTAGAGATGAAACTTTTCTCACTTCAACATTTCCACACCCTACACAAAGCAACATACTAAAGATCCACCAAAAGCCTCCAACCTAAGAAAATATTTACAATGTTACAAATATCATTTCAGAAAAATATCAGAAGGTTTGGAAACAAACTTCTCAGAAACACTCGAACACCAGGGAAAATATTGGAAAATATCAGCAAGCATAAACTTGGACCTGAAAAGGTCTGGAAAACTTGAACCAAGATATACAATCTAAGCATCACAAATTGCCCAATAAGAAACAAGATTTCTGCTGTGTACAATAACTCTCCAACCCTTTCAAGCCCTACAGCTATTTGACTGAAGGCCTAAAGGGTTAGCATGCTTGTTACATCAACAATATCTAGGGTTTGTTTTCAGATAATTACAAAGGATCTAACCATATACCCATCACAAGCTATTTGACTAAACCTAATGATTTGGCAAGTCACAAAAGATGCAGAGCTGCAAAATATTAAGAATTATAAACAATGGATAGTAAGGAGAAACAAAAGACAGATGGTCCAGGAAGCATAATTTCACAATAAATGAACTTTGAGTAACGAAAAATATTCCATTTTTCATTTCTGTTTTTCCATTTTTCATCACTCCAGAGTCCAAACTAGATCAAATGCCTCCTTCAGTTTCATTGAATGGACTAGCCTGAGAAAAGGTTTGGTTTTGACTTGGTGGATCCCATGTACATATTAAGGTGAAATTGATGAACATTGTTTCTTAATCAACTCATTCACAAAAAAAGTTACAACTAAGACTAAGATTAGAAACATAAATAATAACAATTTTTATCATTACAAGAAAAATAAACTTGCAAATCAAATCAAAGGAAACAAAAAATGTTTAACAAAAAAAAAAATCGTTGAATTTTTCTCAAACCCATGTGTACTGGCACCCTTTAGCATACATTTCGATGTGCAAATTGGTGTTAGTTTACTTGAATTGCTTGGACAGTGCTCCAACTACAACACTTTTTCCTTCAGTAGATCAGTTCATATAGCAGAGTTTGGAGTTGTAATATTAATTTGTGTTTTTCAAATTTGATAAAACTACAGATTATGTATTGGCTGGTTCAATTAAAGTTTTTGTTGCTTTATTTATAAGCAGTACATGTTTGTAACTTTAAGTACTCCTGAGACTCAACGATAGTGAATTAGAAAATCTTAAAGACACAGTTTGCTTTTGCAGGTGAAAAGGATCATCAGGAAGCATAATTGTATCGTACTTCAAAGACAAAAGAGTTGGATCTTCTTCTAGGATACGTCTATGATAAAATGTTAGATATGGAAAGAGCCATAATAAGAGATTTGGAATTGCAGCTTTAACCTTTCTCAATGCATTTGCATATGACATCAAAGTTCATATGGGAGCTAGACTACATGATCTCGTTGGAATTAGTTGCATACGAGTACATGCATGTCAGGCTAGTACTCACTGCAGAGTATGCACTTGAGATTAAAAAAAGGCAATCACTCATTTTATGTAGGGAAAAATTCCTTCTCCCTCTCAGAAACCCCTGCAAGCATTGACATCCTTCCTGTACAGAACGTTGATGGTGTTATTGTCCCTGTGATCAAAAGGTTAATACATCAGAAATTGGAAACTAAGGAATCTAATCTATCCTGGACTGGATTGGTTTTCCTTTGTTTGAAATGTTTTTGAAATTTCTATCATTTGCACCAACATCTGACGATATCTTTACTCACGTTGTTCCTACCTTGTCTCTAAGCGCCCTCTTTTTTCCGCTTTAAACCCTGCAATAACATTTATTGTGTTCCAATGTTGATGGTGCTTGTTTGAGGAGATTTCATCACTTGAGCTAAAATGCCTCCCATGCCAAGCTAATAATACCAAACACGGGTCCATTATGTATATAACTCAAATTGGTTATCAATTGTGCCTTTCTGGACTAAAACTCGACGATATTGAATTGGAAAATCTTAAAGACACAGAGTTTTCTTTTGCAGGTGAAATGGATCATCAGGAACCGTACTTTTACCATACTTCAATGACAAAATAGTTGGATATTATTCTTGGAGATGTCTATGATAAAATATTAGATATGGAAAGATCCATAATAAGAGATTTGGATTTGCAGCTTTATCCTTTATCAATGCATTTTCATATAACATCAAAGTTTTTTGAGGAGCTGGACTGCATGCTCTCATTGGCATTAGTTTCACACTTGTACATGTATGCTAGGCCAGTGCTCACTGCTGAGGATTCACTTGAGATTAAAAAAAAAAAAAAAAATCACTCATTCTCTATAGGGAATAATGCCTTTTCGCTCTCAGAAACCCCTGCAAGCATTGATAGCCTGCCTATACAGAATGTTGATGGCACTATTTTCCTAGTGATCAAAAGGTAAATATATAAAAAATTGGAGACTAAGGAATCTAATATATCCTGGACTGGTTATGTCTAAATTTCTTACAGCAGAAAACCATCACACAATGAAGAAGGGGATCCTATTAAGTCCAGCCTTGGAGTATTAGCAAATAGAAAAGTGGCAGCAAAGGAAGTGGAAGATGTCAAACATAATGTCAGGGTAGCAAAAGCACATGTCTGAATTAATGGCAACTTGGAGTTAATGATGATCATCCATATATATGCTCAATCAAATTAGCCTAGATTATTTATTCCTTGATGGACTTTCATGTGCTACAATACAAAAATAGCTTTCTATCAAGAGTCATGATAGTATCAATGCCTATATCTACTCAATCCTGAGAAGGGTCCTAGAAATCCACAATAAAAGAGGTTGTGGCTCCAAAACTTGACATGTTGGCTAAGTCCTCAAAATATATGTGCAGGATTTTGTAATACAAAAGTCGATTCAAAACTTGTTCCCATAGTAAATCTGGGCAATTGTATTTGTACTGTTTTCAAAAAAATTGTTATTCCTACAGTCCTTTGTCAGACAATAATACTTTGCAATGCATTTATAGCAGCTTTTCATTTACACATTAATTATTGCATCATGCCATTTCCCAGTTTCCTACAAATTTGTAAACGACATTTTTAAACATGTACCATTTCCCAATACCATATGCACTTCTTGATACCTGATGGAAAGAATCACATTAAGTGGCAATGTTTTGTTGTTTAATTGTGTTTGTATGGTGAAGTGTGGACCTTAAAAGTGTATATATGGTAGATATCCATTCTTCCCAACCCAAATTTCCCTGCAATGATATTGTACCACCAATTGATTCTATAAATAAGGTCAATCTAGTATCACAAAGATGACACCATAGTTCATGGTTTTACAACTCATATTATAACTAAAATTATATCAAATGATAGAACACAGACATAGGTTGAAGTACTTTTTCCACTTAAAAAGCATATGATACTAGCCAACATGATGGAAATTCACTAGTGAGGTTGATGGAATGTTAATCCACCACCAGTGTTCCATTATTTTAATGCTCACAATAATTGATTTGTTGGAGAAGGGCCATTTCATAGGAAAGGGGCAAGCAAACTTTAGGAAAGATTATCAGACCATGTAGCACATATCCCGATCTTCGCTCTCAAAAAAGACTTCCATTTTTTTTACTAGCATAACTTCCCATCACCTCGAAGGAAAACACTCTAATTACTAAATTAGAGTTATAAAAATACCGAGACACATTAGAGGACAAACCATACAGAAAGATGTGTACCTGTACAAGTTAGTTCTTTAAATAGAGAAAAATTTCCTTGCATGTTTTCGACAAATAATGTAACTTCCCACTACCTAGAGAGACAGTACTCTAATTACTAAATGGGAGTTACAAAACCGATTGGGCACATTAGAGGATCAAACGTATTAAAAGAAATGTCCCTATGAAAGGAGATAGTAATGGGCCCAAAAAATTCTTACAATCTAGATTAAAACACCCATGATCTTCTCCCTACTCAGTGAAATTGTCTCAACTTTTGAAAAAACAATTTTCACCATATTTACAGACCATCAAAAGTCATAGAACAATTTGAATCCTCTTCTGATGTAATTGGATTGATACATATAGTAGAGACACCTTCTTTCCAAATTGTGAAATTTCCTTTATTGGTTATTGAAGGAGAATAATGATATGCTGCCAGTGGTCCTAGGTCGTTCTATTGAAGAGGAGATGTCATCCATATAATTTATTACATGATTAGTCAAAAATCCAGCTATATTTCATCTTTTGGATAGTTGGTCAACATAATTTATAATTGTAATGATTTCAAGATGTACAATTTTCTAAACTATTTCAATTTCCTCTAAAATGAGGTAACAAAATCACCTACCTTTTTAGTTTATTTTAAGGAGCAAAGTAGAATAGATGGAGGAGGTTTTCTAACTGTACATGTATTCACATAATCATAAATACACCACTTTTATCTCCAATCTCACTATTCTCTCATTGATACTCCTGAGCTTTAGAAGAAACTGGTTTTAATTGACCTCAATAATCCTTTGCTCTTCTAGAAACCATGTAGTAAAGATTTTATGCTTTTTATATGCAGGCTTTTGAACATGTATATTTAAAATTTTCAAGATGGTTTTGTCCCCTTTGATGTAATATGGAATTTTTTTGACCCTAGGGGCCATGGCATCTCACATCAAGATATTCATATGTTGGTCACCTCATAGACTGAAACAATACCTCTTCTCACTTGAATAAGAATGTAAACCTACCAACCTTCTACATAGCTCTAAGAACCATACGAATTAATTCAATGAAACTATCATCCAAAACAAAAAAATGTATCTGGACAATTTTGAAATTACATGTTGATGTTTCTTTGTGTAATATTCCCAATTAGCAATAGCTAATTGGAATATTTGATTTTGGTCAATTTTTCTTTAAGTAGTTAGATTATGAATAAAAGTGAGTAAAGGGAACACAACTCACTCTAAAATAAAGGGGGACTTCCTAGTAGACACATTGTAATCAAGGGGGCCAAATTGAGCACGCAGCAAAGGGATATTACCGTGGTATCGTGGGTGGAGGCACATGCAGCCAAGGGATATTACCGTGGTATCATGGGTGGAGGCGGTCGTAGGTTTTTAGAGAAGCCAATACTATATAAAGATGATAGCCACCTCATTTTGGCATCATCAAAGTTTATGAATTTGAATATTGGTCATTGAGACTCTGAGCACGCTGGCTGTTTAGCCTGTCTGCAGCGTTGTTTATCGCATTGAGTGTCTCCGTTCGGAGATCTTGCCCTCAGCCCCAAGGGACTTCGAGTTCCTGCTTAGGTGAGGTAGTCCCATCAGTGCTTTTGTAGGAAGATCAATCCGTTGTATTTGCGGAGGAGTAGCGCATCTATTGACTGCGCGACATCTATGGAAGAGCAGCGTGTCTATTGACTGCGCCGTTCTGAGTGGGAGGACGCAGTCCGTATTTGTGACGCTCCCGTTGACATTCTTGGAGGATCTTGGATAGGAGATTGAGCGCAGGAATAGCAGCGCGTCTATTGGGGGATTTCTGGATCAGCGGGTGATCATATTATTACAGATCCCAGACAGTGGCAGCAGGATCATTGGGACGAAATCACAAATCCGTAAGGAGGAATTTCGGGACAGCTACACAGCCATTTTCAGCAGCTGGAACACAGATCTGATACGTAGCCATTCCATGCAGCGTTCTAAGAGTAGATCTTAACTTGCCTTGTGCAGGTTTAGGTGTTATCGCTTTGATCACCTATTGTACTCCTCTATATTTATCAGATTAATAAAATGGCTCAGCATTCTCTTGGTATTTCTTGAGTATCTGTTCATGCTTTAGATACACATTATTGTATGTCTGCATTTCTGTTATTCCTTCCCTTTGTATTTTTATTTCTGTACCACTTGTTGTGTTTTCCACCACACTCTTAGACAAAGTTTGGAAAGGGCCAAATAGCCTCCAGATCTCATCCTCTTTTCAGAGGTGAAATATCTGGTAAATGCCCTCCCAGTCCATCTCTGGTTAGAGTTTGTTGTGTTTTAGAGATATCACTAAAAAGGGATATTACAGTGGTATTAGAGCATAGATCTGGCTCAGCCTGTGGAGCTAGTAGTCTATGTCATCAGAAGAAAAACCCTACATCTTCCACAGAGGTAGGAAATAAAGAGATATTGAGCGTAGTTTCAAGAACACCTACGAAGAGGGAGACTACGTTCGAGTGGTGGTCACAGAATGGGAGGAGCCTACGGTAGAAATGGAGCAGGGAGAATCGATGGCGGAGGATAGCGATGCAAAATAGTTTGAGGAAGCACTCCTCATATTAGTGCAGGATCTGGCAAGGTAGATAAAGGTGATGGGCCAGAGATTCACGGCTTTGGAGGCTAGATAGCATGAAATCCAAAAGGGTTTCTAGGTTGGTGAGGGGTCGGGCACATCCCACCATTTGCTGGAGAAGGTTACTGCTCTGCACCAAGCATCACATGCCCCCACTCGTGCTACTATTCCCACTTTTCTGAGTACAGATACTGGGACAGGAGCACACGAGGACCCAGAATCTGACTGCATAGTTGATTATTTTGCTGAGTACTAGGCAGCTGGACAGGAGTTCAGGGATGCCATTTTATTCAAAGACTTTGTTCAGATCAAGCAGGACAGCAGACCTCGCGACCATCACAAAGGGCACTGGCATTATCATGATGGATACACCCAGCATACAATGAGCCGATTCCATTTGCCTACGTTTGATGTTTCATCAAACAGTTCGGAAAAGTCTTAGGTGGAGAAGTTGGATGTATATTTCCAGCTCAACCAGATGGTAGAGTCGGAGGCCATCAAGGTGGCCACGCTGCATTTGGAGGGTGAGGCTCAGGACTGGTGGTTCCATGGAAGGGTGACACGTGGGCATTCCACCATGACTACCTATTCCGAGTTCACTCAGAGACTGATAGAGAGGTTCAACTGGAAGGAACCAGAGGAGCACTTTGTTGAGCTGACAAGGCTCAAATAGACCAGGAGTCCTGAGAAGTATATTGCAGACTTCTTGAGGATTTCAGTGATGGTGCTAGATCTATCCGCAGCACAGACGATCTATATGTTTGTTGAAGGGTTAGCAGAGCCACTTTGGGGTCTATTCAAATCCACTAGACCAGCCACACTCCAGGATGTCGTTGGTAGGACTCGGGATTTGCAAGATGCCTTACACCAGACCAGGACACCTTACCCCAAGAAACAGGCTTTCCAGCCAAAGGGGAAGGATGTGAAGATTCCACCTCCAAAGGGGAATCAGGGTAGGGCACAACTTGATGATGATGCCCGGAGGGAGTTGAAGAAGAAGAAGTTGTGCTTTACCTATCAGGAGCCGTGGGCACCAGGTCACAGATGTGCTTCTAGCAAAGCGCATTTCATTGAGGTCTTCTCCAGGAGTAGCGGGGAAGAGGATGAGTATAAGGATGGGGAGGCATGAGATAGTTAGACAGAGCAGGACCATTTTCCACCTCCACCTCCAAGGGTAGGAGGTGCAACTTTTGCACACATAGGGGGGACCCTTGCAGCATTACGAGGAGTACCCAAGTATCTGACGCTACGGGTCTAAGGGATAGTACGTGGGCAATGAGTTTCAGTTCTGGTAGATAGCGGTGCAACCCACAACTTCATCGATGCACAGATGGTTGAGAGCAGAGGCATACCAACAGAGAGCTTCGATGGATTTTCAGTGTTGGTCCCAGGAGATCAGACGATGCAGTGTGCCAGGTATGTTCCAGAGCTGGCTGTGATAATGGGAACCTACATAATGACTGACCACTTTTCATGGTTAACATACCGGATACCAATGTGGTAATGGGTGTGCAGTGGCTGATTACTTTGGGGAAAGTCACCACAGATTGGGAAGCCTTGGAAATGGAATGGGATGACAAGAAGACTGGGAAGCATGAAAAGATACGTGGGATGCACACTTACCGACCTCATACTGTTTCAGCTCACCAGATGGAGGAAAACTTCTGGAATGGAGACATAGAATGGGCAGTTAGGTTACAGGCATCAATGGCAGGGGCTACCAAGCAGACAGTTCATCCGGATATACAGGCCATCCTCAATAGGTATGAGATGGTATTTGGAGAGATACCACCGGGACAGCCACCAGATCGGGGGTTTGAGCGTACTATTGAGCTAGAATAGGGCATCCAAGCCATTATTACCACACCCTATAGGCACCCCAAGGCCTATCGGGATGAGATTGAGCGGGCCATCCAGGAGTTGTTGGCTCTTGGACATATTCGGCCTACCACCAGTCCTTTTGCTTCTTCGGTGGTGTTGGTGAAGAAGAAGGATGACACATTGAGAATGTGCATTGATTATAGGACCCTAAATAAGAAGACCCTGAAGAACAGGTACCCCATACCACAGATTGACGAGCTGATGGATGAGTTGAGAGGAACCCAGTTGTTCTCAAAGATCGATTTGAGATCCGGGTACCACCAGATTCACGTGAGGGAATAGGACATTCCCAAGACCGCTTTCAGGTGCCATTACTGCCACTTTGAGTTTTTGGTTATGCCTTTCGGGCTAACCAACACCCCAGCTACTTTCCAGTCATGCATGAACCATATCTTCCATAGTCATCTGAGGAAGTTTTTGTTGGTTTGTTTCGATGATATATTGATATATAGTAGGACTTGGGAGGAGCATCTCCAGCACATATAGGCAATACTACATATCTTGGATGAGCAACAGTTCTATGCTAAGCTCTCCATGTGTGAGTTTAGGATGACTGAGATGTTGTATTTGGGACACATCATAGGAGTGGACAGAGTGAGAGTCCACAAGGAGAAGATCAGGGCCATCAGAGACCGGCCAGAGCCAAGAAACGTGACGAAACTTCGAGGATTTATTGGCATCTGCACATATTACAGGGAGTTCGTTAAGATTTTCTCTCAGCTTGCGGTACCCCTTACAGATTTGACGAAGAAGGGGGCATTAAGTTGGTCGGATACAGCGTAGCGGGCTTTTGACAGGCTCAAGGAGGTTATGAGCAGCTGTCTAGTGCTTACGTTGCCAGATTTTATGTAGCCTTTTGTTTTGGAGTGTGATGCATCAGGAGAGGGGATCGACGCAGTCTTGATGCAGGGAGGCCACTCTATAGCCTATGAGAGAAGAAAGTGCCTTCCTCATGAGTGGTTGTATCCTATATATGACAAGGAGATGTTGGCCATTATGCATGCATTGGCCAAATTCTGGTAGTACTTAGTGGGTAAGAGGCTCCGGGTAAGGACTGATCACAAAAGCCTTAGGTTATTTTTGGAGCAAAAGCAGTTATAGGAGAGGTAGCAGAAGTGGATTAGCAAGATCTAGGCATATCACTTTGACATTGAATATGTCAAAGGGAAGAATAACGTGGTAGCAGATGCACTTTCACATAGGCCAGCCATGTTTTCTCTGATGAGCTTAGATACAGATTGGAAGGCTCGACTCTTGGTGGAGTACTCCAAGGATATATTTTCTTGTGAGTTTCTGGATGGTCAGGTGACATATGACAGATATAGGGTGATATATGAGATCATCTACTACAGAGATAGGATCTTCTTGACAGAGGGCTCCAAGCTCAAGAAGAAGATACTTCAGGCATCTCATGACTCACCATTGTTCGGCCATCAGGGATTTACCAAAACCTACCTGCCCATCAGAGAGAGGTTCTCATGGAAAGGCCTCAAGGGGGACGTGCTCTGGCATATCAGGGAGTGCCAAGTTTGCCATAGAAACATGGGGGAGATGAAACATCATGTAGGCTTGTTGCAGCCTCTTCCCATTCCGGAGGGGAAATGGGAGAGCATTTCGATGGATTTCATCACAGGGTTGCCCACGGTGCAGGGCAAGGACTGTATATACGTCAATGTTGATTGGCTGACAAAGTATGCACATATTTTCGCCATATCTGCACACTATACAACAACATAGGTGGCGAAGCTATTCTTCAGAGATATTTTCAGGTTGCATGGTCTTCCCAAGACCATCATCAGTGACAACGACATCTGCTTTATGGGTGGATTCTGGCAGGAGATTTTTCGGTTGGTAGGGACGGCGCTGACACCGAGTACTAGCTATCACCCACAGACATATGGGCAGACAGAGATATTTAACAAGTGGCTGGAGGGATACTTGCATAACTGTGTTAGTGGGCAGCAGAGAGCGTGGCTTAAGTGGCTGCATCTAGGGGAGTAATGTTACAACAACACATATCACATGTCCATCGGTATGACATCGTTCTATGCTTTGTATGGGTACCATTATTTATATGTTTTTGATATGATGTTAGGTGATAGCAAGGCTCTGAGAGCCAAAGATTGGATACAGGAGAGTCAGGAAATTATCAGCGCTCTCAAGGATAACATGGCTACAGCGCAGAACCAGCAAAAATGGTATGCCGACAGGGGTCAGATGGTAAGACAGTTTGAGGTAGGATACTTGGTCTACCTACATTTACAGCCATACCAACAGTCATCACTGAAACAGAAGGGATATGAGAAGCTCAAGCCTCATTTTATGTACCATACAGGGTGATACGCAAAGTTGAACAGATTGCATATGAGTTGGAGCTGCCCCAAGGCAGCAAGATTCATAACATTTTCCATGTGTCATGTCTGAAGAAGGCATTGGGGCAGCAGGTGACAGTGACAGAGGAGCTGCCGCCTACAGATGATGAAGGGAATTTGGTATTATACCTCGAGGCAATTATTGATACCAGGGAAAGGCAGTTGCGGAACAGGACAATCCGGGAGTTCTTGGTGAGGTGGAAGAATTTTCCGGATGAGGATGCTACTTGGGAGAATGAGAAAATCTTGTAGCATAAATCACTACAGTTGCTTTGGGACAAGCAACATTCTACCAGGGGAGACTTTAATATTCCCAATTAGCAATAGCTAATTGGAATATTCTATTTTGGTCAATTTTTCTTGAAGTAGTTAGATTATGAATAAAAGTGAGTAAAGGGAACACAACTTACTCTAAAATAAGGGGGGACTTCCTAGTAGATGCACGTTGTAATCAAGGGGGCCAAATTGAGCACGCAGTAAAGGGATATTACCATGGTATCGTGGGTGGAGGTGCACGTAGCCAAGGGATATTACCGTGGTATCGTGGGTGGAGGTGGTCATAGGTTTTGAGAGCGGCCAACACTATATAAAGATGATAGCCACCTCATTTTGGAATCATCAAAGTTTATGAATTTAAATATTGGTCATTGCGACTTTGAGCATGCTGGTTGTTTAGCCTGTCTGCAGTGTTGTTTAGTGCATTGAGTGTCTCCATTCAAATATCTCGCCCTCAGCCCCAGGGGACTTCAAGTGCCTGCTCGGGTGAGGTAGTCCCGTCAGTGTTTTTGTAGGAAGATCGATCCACTGTATTTTCGGAGGACCAGCGCATCTATTGACTGCACGACATTTGTGGAAGAGCAGCGCATCTATTGACTACGCAATTCTGAGTGGGAGGACGCAGTCTGTATTTGTGATGCTCCAGTTGGTATTCTTGGAGGATCTTGGACAAGAGATTGAGCGTAAGAATAGCAGCGCGTCTATTGGGGGATTTTGGATTAGCGGGTGATCATATTATTGCAAATCCCAGACAGTGGCAGGAGGATCATTGGGAGGAAAGCACAGATCCGTAAGGAGGAATTTCAGGACAGCTACACAGTCGTTTTCAACAGCTGGAATGCAGATCTGATACGCAGCCATTCCATGTAGCGTTATGAGAGTAGATCTTAACTTGCCTTGTGCAAGTTTAGGTGTTATCTCTTTGATCACCTATTGTACTCCTCTATATTTATCATATTAATAAAATGGCTCAGCATTCTCTTGGTATTTCTTGAGTATATGTTCATGCTTTAGATACACGTTATTGTATGTCTGCATTTCTGTTATTCCTTCCCTTTGTATTTCGATTTATGTACCACTTGTTTTGTTTTCCCCCACACTCTTAGATAGAGTCTAGAAAGGGCCAGATAGCCTCCAGATCTCATCCTCTTTTCAGAGGTGAAATATTTGGTAAATTCCCTCCCAGTCCATCTCTGGTTAGAGTTTGCTATGTTTTAGAGATATCCATGAAAAGGGATATTACACTTTGACTTTGTTCTTATAGGTATTTTAGCAAAAAACACATCAAAGCAGATCTTTCTAGACCTCATTAGACTGATCCATCTCTGTTGAGCCTTTAGAGACTAATCCTAAGTACAGGAAGGCATGAATAGCTTGAATGTGAGTTCAATACGAAAAAATAAAATTTTCAAATATTCAATATAACCACTAGACATATTATTAATATCCATGATAAGGGAGGAGTCCCCTGACAGAATAATCTTGGCAATGTTGGTGTTTGTCAAGACCCACAAGGGTACAAGATAACAACAAACAGTTGAAAATAAAGCAGCCAATACTTTCTGCAATAAAACGTTTCTAAGCCTGGACATATACTAGCAACAAAGGAACCAATATTCAAGTTTTGATGCCAATCCAAATATGAGCTGAGATGAGAGCATGAATAGAACTGCACACTTCAATTTTCAAGAAACATGTCTTGCTAAAGATAACCAGCAAGGTTTAGCAAGATGATGTTGGTGCCATTGATTGTTGATGTTGGTGGTATTGATTGTTGAACTCGTCTACCATGGCCCTAACAAAAATGTATCCTTCACTCAAAGGAAAATAATTGGTTAGGAATGCTAAGTTTTTTCTACTACATTATAAGGTTGAGGAGATGAACCCTTCACTCAAACCAAAATCATTGGTTAGGCATATTAAAAGGTTGAGAAATCCAAGTCTGAAGACTTTAAGCTAGATGATGTTTATGTATCTATTTTTGATGATTCTAGTTCTAGTAGTGTTGAATCAATGATGAGTTTCACGAGTGGTCATGTAGATCAGTGATTTGTAGTTTTGATGTCTAGTTTTGCTGCTGTTACTACCAATACTATTGAGGTTGCAAAGGAATCTTAGGAGTCCTCAAAATCTAAGCTAGATTATTTATGTAGCCCATGTTGATGCTCCCATGTCTAGTAGTGGTGATGAGTTTGATCATGATGGGGAGTAATCATGTTGATCACTGATATGTAGACCCATAGTAGGTAAGTAGCCCCATATCTTGTAGCATTGTTTTTGGACTCTAAAGTCCATTTAGAGCCTCATTGATTATTATTTTTTGTTGTTGATATGTATTGCACTCGATTCCATTTTGATATATTCACCTTTTCATGGTATATAGATGAAAAAAATTTGCATATTTTATATCTATTTGTTTGGAATCATGGTTTTAAATCTTAAAAATAGTTTTTTCATTAAAAAGTAATTATGTCATGTATTTTTTTAAAGCCCGGTTCATTGAGGTCTATTAAAATTGGAAATTAGGGCCAAATTACACCATTGGATAGCTCATTTGTCAGAGATTATTATTGCATTGAACTCCTCATTTCAGAGGACCAAAATCGACCTAAAGATCATCAGATTTGGACAAGTAGAAGTGTGTTTTTGAATTTATGCCCACTCATGTTCAAATTGTCAAGGTTGGCCTCATCATAAAAAAGCCCAACGGTCATGTCTTTTGACCTTAAACAATTTGTATATATAGAGGGGCCTTCAACCGCATTTTCTACATCAAAGGGATCCAATTTATATCTAAGGTAGTTGAGCTCTTGAGGAGGACACAGGGTTGTCTAATTTGGGTTTCTTTTTAAACAACTAGGGCCGAGATTCATCAAATAAACAGCTGCATGAATTGATGAAATTTTAGGGTAACTTGTATGGGTAATCCTGCCATTATAGGTCTGAACTCAACCTCGGAAATTTAGGTCATGTTTGGGTACTGACTTCAAGCCAACCTATGATCAATTTAAGGAAGAATTTCTCCCTTTTCGTGTCCACACTTCATAGCCATTACTCCAAGTAGGTCCACAGGCATGCGCAATGTTAGATAGAGGGGCCGAGAAACCTATCTTGGGTTCAGATCAATTCTAAGGGCCAGCGATGGACAACCTCTTACTTGCCAAGGAAAGCCATAGTTGAAAGGAAGGTTTCTTGATCAGTTGAATGGAACGATAGTGGATTGTAAGAAATCCTAGCCATATCTTAGCTGGCTACTGTTAACAACATGATGATATTGCAGTTTTCGGCTATTCACTTTTCCAAGGGAAGTCATATTGGATATCAAATTGGCAAGTCATTTTGACTTTAAATTATAGTACTCTCTCTCTTTGTTGAACATTTGATATTAGGCACCTCACATGGTTCTGAATCCATCGTACCTCTTTTGGCTCATCGCATATGTAATTTTGCATTCTCAACACATTGGCACATAAAATATGCCTCCAACAATATATTTAAAGAGCAAGAAATGTTTTGGTATGACAAAACCATATAAAAATCAGTGTATGGTTTCAGATATGTTTATTGCATATGGTATTGATGTCATCTTGGATGTGTAAAATTATCCACATTGTATGCATAAAATAGATACTCTAATTATAAGAAGACATTATGGTATTGTGTATATATATTGACATGGTTTCTTTAGTATGTGCATGACATCATATTTGCAGGCAGAGAAATATTGGCATCAAAAATCAACATATATAGATACATTCAGTCAATTTTGGTATATGCATGGCATTATTGCAAGCCCTGAAACAATTATGGTATTTTAAAAAGCTATTAAAGTATGGAAATTCTAATAAAATTTATGATCAATCATGGCCTTGGGTAGTATGTTGACATTTGTTTCTTATATCTCTCTGTTGAACTTCTGAGTTTCTCTTCCTCTCATAGCCTAGAAAAGAAGAACCTTAGTTTACTATTGTTCTAGACACAACCACAACTCTCAACACATAAAGAAAAAGAAGCCAAGGCCCCTATGTTGATGGATCATTAGTAAGGCTCCAGAGAATTAATGCATATGTACATCATACAGTGATAAATGATGAATGTGAACCAAGTCCTGCACACTCTACAATGACATGATCTATACTTCTTATATTAATTGAGCCGACTTTTGGAGATTTTATGACTTACATAGCTATAGGCATCAAGCGATGAAAGCATTCGATATTTATAACACAGTTAACCATCTTTCAATTTTTCTATACTAAGCCTTAAGTAGTAGAGAAGAGCTTTTGTTGAAGACATGTTTGTAAGAAAAGATCTTGGATCATTCGAAAGGAATCATGCTCCTGAAAGTTTGAAGACCTGAAGCTATAATAGAACCATGTAAAGTGAATATTGTTGGTTACCTCACAATGATATATGGCATAGTTCTATGTGTGACACTTCTCTACAGCTCGACATCATCTATTATCTCTTTTCAAGTCCAACATTATGCATGATATTACTACAATCAAGTAGCCATAATGATATATGTAGCCCCAGTAAATTGATGATTGTATTATAGCCTTTTTCACTATCGAAGTTGTGAACAATACATATGGAAACATTGGATAGCTTATCTTTTGAAGAAGCTACAGGGATCTTCCCGTAAAAGAATTTGCAGCACCTTAGATTTTGAAAAGGGGTGCAACACTCTTGAAACCCTTTTTTTTTTAAGAAAAACTAAGTGAAGAAGTGCATGGGACTTTGGAGCTTATCTCTATAACAATGCTCATATGCTTATATGAGGACAATAGGCAGATGAGATGTTGATTTTGACATTTGTCACCTAGTGATGTAGGATAATTCAGATATTTTGAAATAATATCATGGGAGGATTTCTTCTACCTAATTAAAGAAGAACCATGAAGATTCTTCAAAATTTTCCTCTTTGACCTTGAGCTTCCTTGAAGTTTATTGTTGCAGTTGCCTCATGAAAAGTCTCATCCCTTGCTTGAGAAGCTCGTAATTGAAAGCTAGATGATCACATGAAATAAGTCTTAAGAGGGAGCTATAGAATCCTTGGCAATATGACCTGATGACTCTTCTCACCAAATTTTTATTGATAAGGGAAATAACTCAGAGATATCCCTATTATTTGAAAGTCTACATGGAAGTTGCATGATCATGACTTTGGTTATATTTTGGCAAGGTCACTTTTCTATATATATCCAGAGTAAGTTACACTGAGCCATAAAGGTGTAGATATTGATGATATATGATTTATGACCCTCTCAAAGTAAGAGGGATCTAACCTAGCCTTGATAATCTATTTCATGCACTTAAGATTCAATGAAGAAGTTGCGAGTCTGCATATGCATATCTTGTGGGATCCCCGGTGTCCTAGATAAATTCGTCGCTATGAATACTCTATCTATATATTTATAGTTTCTTAGTAAAATATCTCAGTGACTCTATTGTCTATAATTTGAGGTACACAAATGAAATCCAATATTCCATGAATATTCTGATGTTGGATCGATTGGCAGTATGATGGATGGAAAGAGTACATCTAGTACTATATCTCTTGATTTGGTTGCTCTGAAAGAACTATTGAGGTTGATTGTATAGAGCAACACGCATGTATTATTATGAATCCATTTTGGTTGAAGAAGTTCTTCAGTGACCCATTTGAGCACATTTTATATTGTGATATTCTTCATAGAATCTGTACTCCACATAAATTGGGTACTGCTTTATAATACATTAGAAAGCTACCTAGATTCATCATCGTTGAATTAACAGATTACTTTCTTCAGAGAGAGGCTGGGAATTGTGGATAGACCTTGCTAGGAGGTTCATGGTTGAACATTGAGCTTTGGGAGCTCCTGGGGACGTAGGGTACTTCTTGAAAGCTATGAGCAACCATATGGTGAGTGGTTCACCTTCCCCTATTGGTGCACTATGTATAGGGTGAGTGGTTCACCTTCCCCTATTGGTGCTCTATGTATAGGGTGAGTGGTTCACCTTCCCCTATGATACCCTATGATGGTTGACATGTGTGTAGGGTGAGTGGTTCACCTTCCCCTATGATTGGTGAGATATGCATAGGATGAGAGGTTCACCTTCTCCTATGGCATAAGAGTAGGATGAGTGGTTCACCTTCTCCTGTGGATACCTAGTGAGAGATGCATTCAAGCATCTGCTTTTCGATATGTTGGTAATACTTAGTTCATCCTTTCCCCACATGTAGGATGCTCATTCCCTGTGATTGATGTTGACATTTCGGTGAGACGTGGTTCACCCTTTCCCCACATGTGGGATCCTTCTTATGATTATTGATTAGCATGCATGTAGGACGTGGTTTATCCTTTCCCTACTCTTGGTTTGCATGCATGTAGGATGTGGTTTATCCTTTCCTTATGTATGGTTCTGACATGTGTTTGTATGATGTGGCTTCTCCTTTCCCTACGTATGGTTGTGACATGTGTTTGTAGGATGTGGTCTCTCCTTTCCCTACATATGGTTGTGACATGTGTTTGTAGGATGTGGTCTCTCCTTTCCCTACGTATGGTTGTGAATTGTGTTTGTAGGATATGGATTATCCTTTCCCTATGTGTGGTTGTGAGCAGGATGTGATATATTCTTTCCCTGCTAGTGTTCCTGCATCATCCTACCCATGTAGTCCAGGACACATGGGAAGTACCTCTCATCTGTCCAATGAGTTGGTAAAAGTGGTTGGGACCATGACACTACTTATGGACGCATCATGTACTGTTGCACAACCTATGTCTAAGATGAATGATGTTCAACAAACTTGATCACTTGAGATCAAGTCTGATTATGATTTTACATCTGGTTATATGGAGTCTAGACTGAATTTTGTCAGTGGAGAGTGGTAAGGTCTTGTGACTCACTCTCAATCGATTCTTCTTCATTATTATTATCAATGTTCAGTAGAGTAGAGAATAGATAATATATAGAGATGGCACGTGATATCAAGATATTTCATGATGACCGTATGGCATGATAAAGTATCAAGTGGAATTCTCCCTAGTTGAGAGGGAGTGTTATAATTAGAAACTAGGGCCAAATTCCACCATTGGATAACCTATTTGTTGGAGATGATTATTGAATGAACTCCTCTTTTCAAGAGGACCAAAATGAACCTAAATATCATCAAATTTGTACAAGAAGAAGTGTGCTTTTGAATTTACGCCCACTCATGTACAAATTTTCAAGGTCAGCCTCATCATCATAAGTCCCAACAATCATGTATTTTTTCCTTTAAAAATTATATATATAGGTGCCTTCAACCTCATTTGATACATCAAAGGCCTCCAGATTATATCTAAGGTAGCCAAGCTCTTGAAGAGGATGAAGGGTTGTCTGTTTTGGGTTTCTTCTTCAATAACTAGGGCTATGATTCCTCAGATAAAGAGCCACGAGACTTGATGAAATTTCAGGGCAACTTGTATGGGTAATCTTGTCATTACAAGTCCGAATTCAACCCCAAAAAGTTAGGTCATGTTTGGGTATTGACTTCGAGCTTATCTATGGTAAATTAAAGAAGAATTTCTCTGTTATTGTGTCTGCACTTCACAGCCATTACTCCAGATAGGTCTGCAAGCATGTACTAGGTTATATAGAGGGGTCGAGAATCCTATCTTGGGTTCAAATCAATTCTAAGGGATAGCAATGGACAACCTATTACTTGCCAACCAAATATTTAGTTGAAAGGAGGGTTTCTTGATAAATTAAATGGAAAAATAGTGGACTGTAAGAAACCCTAACCAGATCTTAGCTGACTACTGTTGACAGAATGATGAAATTGCAGTTTTGGGCTATTCACTTGTCCAAGGGAAATCATATTAGATCTTCAAATTGGAAAATCATTTTGACTTTAAATTATTGTATTTTCTCTCTCTGGTGAACATTTGATATTAATAATAAGATGAATTAATCAAGGGTTTTCCACGTCTTGGGGTTTTTTACCTGGCTTGTGCCATATCCTTGTGTACTCTTGTCTTGGCTTGTATACTACATCTTTTGTCTATGTTCTTTCTTCAGTTACTATCATTATAATGATGTATTGTGTGATTGCTAATGGAAAATCGGGCTAATATGGATCCCTGAAGTAACTTCCCTAAGAAAATAACATGTTAACCTAAAATTAACAAGATCTAACCAATCCTGGTTTGACCAGTTCTAGTTTGAAACCTAGTTTGATATGTGGACTAGTTCGGTCACTATTTCTGGTTTTGAATACTATGTTCTGGAGAATGTAATAAACTAATAGTGCCAAACAGATTTAGTTTTAAATAATATAGATCCATTACCTATCTTTATGTGTTGGAAATTTTCAAGATTGAGAATCTGTAGTGTTTCTTTTGTCACAGCACAGTGGAGCGACAAAAGGTCGCTTGTCGAAAGAAAACCATTAAAATTATCCATCTATTTGGTGGCTGGAGGAAAATATTTGC
The DNA here is from genome assembly GCA_034641835.2 of Pinus albicaulis. Taxonomy (NCBI): domain Eukaryota; kingdom Viridiplantae; phylum Streptophyta; class Pinopsida; order Pinales; family Pinaceae; genus Pinus; species Pinus albicaulis. The sequence goes on along the minus strand of CM076569.1, from coordinate 881,520,752 downwards.
ACCCTCTCACAAATTTTCCCTTCACATAAAGGGAATTTTAAAATCACACTCATGTCCCCAAGCATAGGAAAAGAATTATTTAAATGTTATACACATTGAGATGACGTCGGTCACGATATAATTCCTATGAGTGCAATGTTTCTAGATCCACCATTCTAAAGCCAAAGAAATTCTCCATGGCTTCAAATGTTTGGTTAATGCCCGTCCTTCGAAAAAAAAAATCATGGAAGGTCATTGAAAATTACCCTTGGGTAGTGTTTATTTAAAGATAATGTTTGTTAGGGAATTTTCATAAATGTACATAGATCCAACATTCAAATGCCAAAAAAAAATTGATGTTCTAGAATGTTTTTTTGGGTTCATTAATTCTCAAATTCCATTAGAGAGTTGACTTGAAAAATTATTTATTTAGAGGAAAGTGTTCTAAAAAATACAAAAAAGGTATCAACAACACATACCTCTTCGCAATCCTAATAGAGGACTGTCATCTTGGATGCCAAGATCTTTGTGGTAAGAGCGTAGGCCGAGGCTAGTCAGAACGTGATCTCGAGCATGAGACCATGGCGGTGGGTACCTTGGCACTAGAGCTGGAGCAATACAAGCCAAATGGAGCTGGAAAAGTGTTGTTTTAACAACAAGCACGTGTGCAACAATGCCATCACAATATCAACCACCTCCTCGGCTCTGGTTGTGTGGACATGGAGGACCTACAACCCTAAATCCATGGTGAGGGTGGAATTAACGGCCTTGTCGGACAAGCCGAGGCAGAGGATCAACTGCCATGGTTGAAGCCTCCTGTGGGCATCCCAAGGAGATAAGCAAGGGAAGGAAGGAGCACAATCATGGCTGATTCTATGTGCACACATACTAGACAAAGGCAATGCCACCAAGGGTTTCTTCGTCAATTCTACTATCATTTAGGAAATTCATCGTGATCACCAGAGGAAAACCACCGTCGGATCCCTATCCACCTCCTTTTCCGTTGGGGAATAATGGTGGATATCAGAGGATTTCATTGGAGGCATACTATTAGGGTCTAGTTTATCGAAGTCCTTGAGGGTTTGAGGATTTAGATGATTTCATTGATGTAAAGTCATGGACCGAGACTATGGAGGGAAATTTGAAAATGGATAGAAATTATTGAGGGAAAATTGAATTTGTTGAGGAAAATTATTTACACCGAGTGTGTTTGTGATCAAATTTATTTTTTGGTTGGTTATTTTCTTTTTATTATAAAATTCAGAGAGTTTTTTATTATTTTATTTATTTATAATTATTACAGTTTTTAAGTGGTTGATTGATTACAAATTGGTTTATTGAAATTTAAAATGTTGTAATATATATATATATATATATATATATATATATATATATATATATAATTTATTGAGAGTGTAAATTATAATGAAATGTTGAGTGTAAAAAGTTAGTTTAACTCAAAAAATAATTAAGTGGTTCTTGATATGGGTTTTATGCCTTTCTAAGAGTAAAGTCAATTTTCATTTTGTTTAGAATACAAAACTTTGTGTGTATTTTTAATTTCTTATCATGTGTTCTATTTGAAGTGGATTTGTAACAATGATTATTGTTGCCTATGCAAATACTAATGTAGGTTGCATTATTTTGGTATCAAAGTAGGTTTAAGACCTACATATAAATTGAAGAACAATGTCATCAAAAAGAATTTTTTTGGTGGATCTATAATAAGGAGAATTGCAAAAGAGCACATAAGGAATTAGGAATACAAGGATAGGGTAGAGGGAAACATAGCTACAAATAAAATCACCTAGATGTTGAGGTCCATGTTAACTATAATGGATTCCATGAAGGAAGCTAAGAAAATATGGGTTGTTGTAGATATTCATGATGTGAGTAATGAAGAATGAAAATTAGAAGCCCCATGGGAGATAAGACTATATGATTTATTAGATTGATAATATGGAGAAATCCCTAGAGTTTGAGAAATTGAGGACCCCGAGAGAGTGAAGCATATATTCACAAAGTTGAAAGGGCATGCTTCCCTTCAGTGGGATAATGTATTTTGAAAAAAAATAAGAAGGAAATATAAAATTAAGACTTGGGAGGAGATAATTTCCAAACTAAATGGTATTCTACAATTTATAGTTGTTGGCTTGAAAACAATTATCCGCCACAATTAAAAATTACTAACATAAATGACTAATTCATATACTTGTTGTTCTTCTTATTTGGTCATATTTTTATTCTTGGACTATCATAGTCATTTATGTTCATCATTATTAATTTTGTCACTTATTATATAGTCATAGACTAAATTAGTCATTTAAGTTAGTCGTTTTTAGTTTAGTCACTTATTATCTAGTCGTATATTTTATCTCTAGAGTAAATTAGTCATTTAAGTTAGTCATTTTTAGTTCGGTCACTTAAAATTGCTTAAATTTAGTATTAATTCAGTTGAAATAATTACGGTGACTAAATTTTTTAGTCACCTAGTCACTAATTTCAGCATTTTCTACTAGTGATGGTTAGGAGGACATGGCTAATGGGACATATGGAAATAGATCTCATGGTGGGCACAAGTCTGATAGAGATGACACAATCAAAGATGGCAGACTCTTGGATACTCTAGATAGGTGAGGTGATGGATACAGGTTCTATTCTAGTTCTGCTTCTGATAGGAACAATGGTCATCACTGTTATCATCCTTAAAGAGTTAAAGAAACAAAAACCACCTACCTTTGATGGATATTTGAAGAAGCCAAAGGATGCAGAGGCATGGATACTTGGGATGAAGAAATTCTTTGAGTTAAATTATTACACAGATAATATGAATTCCAAAGTAGCTATCTTCAGCCTCAAAGGGAAAAAAAACATTTGGTGGGAATTTGTGAAGTGGGTCAGAGAAATTAGGAGAGAAGAGTTGAGTTGGCATGAATTCAAGAGACTTTTCAAGAAGAAGTAATTTTTATATAGGTACTATAACAACAAAGGAAAGGAATTCTATGAGCTAAAGATCGGATCGATGACAAATGAGGAGTATACAACCAAGTTCTAGAAGTTATTGAGGTATGTACTATATCTTAAGGATGAAAATGCTAAATTTCAAATATTTTTCAGTGTATTTCCATTACAATTTATATATCAGGTTGAGTATGATGAGCCTTAGTCACTTGAGCAATTCATTAGGAAATTGAAGCACTGTTATGAATAATCAAAGCGTAAGACATAATCTCGAGAAGGTTGGAAAAATAAAGACAAAGCTAGAGGTAAATGGCAACCAAAGAGAACAACGCCTCAAGATGTAGATGAGAAAGAAAATGTTACACCTTATAAGAAGTTTGACATAGTTAGACGAGGGCATGGGTCGGAACTTGGAGGGAAACAGAATAGAGGTGATGGTATGGGACCATTGCAGTGTTGGATATGTGAGAAGGAGCATCTAAAGAGATATTATCTGCAGTATCAAGGTGATATGCCTCAGATCTAAAATTCACATGAGGCACAAACTATTGGGGATGTTGGGGACAAAATTCCTCGTATCTATGCAACATTAAATAATAGGGAGGCAAATCACTAGCCGTATATTATCGAGATAGAAGGTAAGTTTTGTGATCAATTTGTGTCTATTTTGATTGAACCTAGATCTAATTATAGTTATGTTGACCCTGACTTGGTGGATAAGTATTTTTTGAATAAAGAAGTGCATGAAGGATCTTGGTTACTTCAATTGGCTAAAGGTATAAAGAAGAGAGTTCATCATTAGGTAAGAGCTTGTGCATTCGAGTTGAATGGTATGCCTACGTCAACACATTTGAATGTATTTACGTTGGTATCATATAGTACTCTTTTGGGTATGAATTGGTTATATCTTCATAGGTATCAGGTGGATTATTATGACAAAGCTATTGAGTGTTTGGATGACAATGAAGAACATAAAAGCTTATAGGGTAAGAAGAAATCAACATCAGTTAGAATGGTGACATTTATGCTAGAAAAGCGTAGTTGTAAAAAAGGGTGTGTGTTATTTGCAGTGCATATCACTAGTGATAAAGTTAAGGAGGATGAGGATGTGGGGATATTAAGCAGGTACCTAATCTTGCAGCAGTTTTAGGATGTGTTCTCAACAGATATTTCAGAATTTCTGCCTCACGGAGAAGTGGAATTTTCCATTGAATTGGTACCAGGGGATGCACGAGCATCAAAGGAACTGTATACGATGAGAAATCGAGTGTTAATAGAGTTAAAGTTACAGTTGAAGGAAATGCTTGACAAAGGATACATTAGGCCAAGTGTATCACTATGGGGTGCACTGGTGTTGTTTGTAAAGATGAAGGATGGTACTCTCAGGCTATGCATTGATTAAAGGAGCTTGAATAAGGTAACAATCAAGAACAGGCATCCATTCTCGAGGATTGATGACTTGTTTGATTAGTTGAAGGGAGAAGCAATGTTCTCGAAGATTGATTTGCAATCATGATAGCATCAGGTACGCATCAAATAAGAGGACATTTACAAGACATCTTTCCAGACCAGGTATGGGCATTATGAGTTTGTTGTAGTTCCATTTGGTTTGACTAATGCTCCAACTACTTTTATGTGCTTCATGAATAGTGTCTTGTGTCCTTATTTGGGAAATTTTGTTATTGTATTCATTGATGGCATCTTGATATATTATAAGAATGAAGAAGACCATTCTGAAAACTTAGCAAAAATATTGAGATTACTGAGAGAGCATCAATTGTATACTAATATTAGTAAATGCAATTTATTTCAAATAGAGGTACATTACTTGGGACATGTTTTTTCCAAGGAAGGCATAGCAGTGGACCCAGAAAACATAAGGGCTATCATGGAGTGGCAAACTCCCAGAAATGTGGACGAGGTAAGATCATTCATGGGACTAACAGGTTATTATAGGAGGTTCAGCAGGAACTTTTCTCAGATTGCATATCCTATCACATATTTGTAGAGGAAAGGTAAGAAATTTGAATGGACAGAGGAATGTGTAGCAAGTTTTGAGCAATTGAAGCAGTTGTTGACGAATTCTCCAGTGCTAAATATTGGAAATCTGGAAAAAGAGTTTGTGGTGTGTACATATGCTTGCAAGAGAGGACTTGGTGGAGTACTTATGCAGGAAGTAAAGGTAGTATGCTATGAGTCACATAAATTGAATGAGCACGAGCAGAATTATCTGACACATGATATTGAGTTTGCAACGATTATCCATGAATTAGGGGAATTTTGAGGTCTAAAATGGGCCTCCTAAGGAAATTTTAAAATAGTAGTAGAAATAATAAAATAATATTAGATTACATCATCAAATTTTAGAGGGAAAAAAGAAAAAACTATTTTTCAACTAGTATTTTCAACTTATCTCCCTATGGGTTTACTCAAATTTCAAGAGGGAACACTTGTTGGATGCATAATTTAATTCCTCATCCAAGGAGTACCCATGTTGCATACTTTTGATGGACCTTGCTACACGAAAAATGATAAATACATGAAAAATGTGTTTGCAATCATGTTTTTCATGTATTTCTCATTTTTCATGTAGTAGGTTCCATCAAAAGTATGGAACATGGGCACTCCTTGGATGAGGAATTAAATTTTACATCCAACAAGTACTCTTGCTCACAATTTGAGTAAAACCTTAGGGAGATAAGTTGAAAATACGAGTTGAAAAAGTAGTTTTATTCTTTTATTATTTTTTAATATTTTTACTTTTTTACTAAAAAATTTGTGAATCATCCCCCATGGTTGAAATCATCATATTGTATCTTATTGGTCCTTATAAAGTTTATTTTGGTTGTGCATTTTTCTTAGGAGGCCCATTTTAGACCTCAAAATTCCTGTAATGCATTGAAGATGTGGAGGAATTATCTTCTTGGAAGGAGGTTTGTATTGATGAGCAATCAAAGTGAATTGAGATACTTGTTTGACCAACTGAATCTGAATGTTGGGCAAGCTATATGGTTGCCATGATTAGTGAGTTCAAATTTGAGATAAAGTACATCAAGGGTAAGGAGAACATGCTTGCAGATGCTCTTAGTAGAAGACTATAGGTGAATCATATAGTATCTATGAATTCTTATGGGACAAATCTACAAGATCAAATCTTACAGGTATGATAGCAGGATGGAAGGTATATGGATCTTATGCACAATTTACAACATGGAATAGGTGATTAGGATGTGGAATATCATCTTACAGCAGATGGTCTGATTAGATTTAGGGATAGAATATATGTGTCAGACAACAGTGAGCTCAAGAATCTTATCTTGCAAGAGTTTCATGCAAAAACATATTCAAATCACTCGAGATACCATAAGACACTAACATCAGTGGAGAATTTTTATCATTGGCTGAATCTGAAGAAATACGTGGCAAATTTTGTGGCTAGATGATTGTATTGTTAGCATGTAAAAGCATAACGTAAGCATTCAGGTGGAATACTACAACATATTCTAATTCTATAGTGGAAATGGGAGATCACTTACATGGATTTAAACACATGTTTGCCGAGGACATCTAGACAACATGATTCTATTATGGTTTTGGTGGACAGGTTGACAAAGGTAGTGCACTTCATTCCAGTCAAGTTTGCATATTCATCTAGTGATGTGGCACAGGTATTCATCAAACATGTTGTGAGGTTACATGATGTTTCAAATAAGGTTGTGTCAGACATAAATGCTAAATTCACTTCCAATTTTTGGAAGGAGTGGTTTGCAGGTTTATGGATATAGTTAGCCTTCAACATAACTTATCATCTACAAAAATATGGATAGACAAAGAGGTTCAACATGATATTGAGGGAAATGTTAAGGATTTATATAATGCATCAAAAAAAGACATGGGAGGTGTACCTCCTGCTGTTGAGTTCACTTACAATAATGGTTATTAGGAATCACTGAGGACAAGTCTGTTCGAGGCACTCTATGGGAATAGTTTCAATAATCCCATCAGTTGGATTTATCCAGTGAACAGGGTGTTGATATGACCAGATATGTTGGAAAATATGGAACATGAAATCCATGTAATCAAGAGGAATCTGAAGGTAGCACAGGACAAGAAATTTTTTTATGCAAATCGAAATAGGATGTCTAAGGAGTCTCAAGTTGAGGAACATGTGTACTTCTGCATCAAGCCCAAGAAGAGATCCTTGAGGATTAGATCATGTGCCAAGCTATCACCTTGGTATTGTGTACCTTTCAAGATTATTGAAATGATTGGACCAATATCTTATCGAATTCGACTGCCTTTGACAGTGAAATTCCATGATGTTTTCCATGTGTCATTGCTTAAGAAGTATGTTAAATATGTTGATCATGTGATTGACTGGTCTGTATTTCAGGTGGAACTAGAAGGAGAATTCCTATTAGAACCGTAGTGTATTGTGCAGAGAAATATTCTCATGCTCTGGAACCGAGAAATTGAGTAGGTTAAAGTTTAGTGGAAGTGCTTTGGGCCTGATGAATCTACATGGGAGATGGAAAATCATATGCGGGTTATGTATCCTTCTCTATTCGTTGGCTGAGCGAATGTTTTGATATGATTTTTTGGCATATGTACACATGTATATGGATTTAAATACTGCCGTGAGATGTGTTATAAAGCTCCAATAAGTGGTATGAGTGTTATGTCATTATGGCTGTTATGTTGTTATGTTGTCATGATTGGTTTCTTTTCAACAGGTTGATAATTGTAAATATTGCATCAAGCTAAGTTATAAAGCTCCACGAGGGGTATGTTTTTCTCTCAGTATTCTTATTGGTTGTAGGTCTCATTAAACAACGAGTATGGTGTTCCCCCAAGCGGGATGGCTCTGTAACAACCTTCATAAAAATTCCATGTAATAAAATTTAATAAAGGTGAAATAGTAATCATATTCATGGGACACGTATTCCAAGATGAATGTTGGGGAAGACATCCTAGTGTGGGTGTTCATTTGGTTTATTATGGCTAACAGAAATTGGCAAAGGAAATGGAAAAGGCTTCGGAGAGGCATGAGGTATCAATTGGAATTTTATTTATGAAAACGATGGAAATTGGGAGAAAAGGAAGGTGAAAGGTCACATGTTGCATGTGAGGAGGAAAATTAAGGAAAATAATGGAAAATTGAAGAAAATATAGGCCTCATTAAAAAAAGGCTTATGAGGATCAATTGGTACCCTTTTTTAGCTCAATTTTGGAGCTCTCTTTCTATTCTCTCTCTCTCTCACTCACTCTTGAACACTTAGAGTTTACTTTGAGCACTTTAGCAATGGATCAAGGAAAGAAAATGAAGAACAAAGAAGGCAACATGAAGAAACGATCAATCAAGGAATAGAAGGATCAAGAAACTACATCGAGATTAATTGAAGGTGTCAATTTGCATGTGTGATTTCCTTGCTATATTTGGCATGCATGGTACATTAATGTTTGGTTCTGGTTCTTTTGTTTTCATTGGCATGGGTTTTTCTAGGTGTGGCAATTTTCTTTAACGTTTCCTTTCCATTTCTAGATATCCATGGTGTGGTGGGTTCTCTTGTATTTCGTTGAGATGTATTTTTAAATGGAATTGAAGTTGAGTGGGGTGGTATCAAGATTATTCACAAGGCCAAGCAATCACAAGATGGGTGTTACACAGTAATTTGTCACCATCCCTGCCATTCCCCATCCCGCACATTGAAGGGCTCATTCCATGACCTATGAGCAGAGACAAGACTTGAAAATACTTTCATGACATCCCTCTGAACATGAGCTTTCATTGCCCTGAAGACATCTCTTTGCAAAAAACCATAAAAACACCTCTTTTTGCATTGGCACGGGCAGCCAGTTCAGTACCCGCGCCAATGGGGGAAATACTTCAAAGAGGGCGTGCCATTTAGCGCTCTGTCCCAGAGTCGCACTCGCGCCAGCCAATTTAAGCAGTTTTTTTTTTAAATAAATGGCGGAAGTTTCGTCCTAACAAATTCCTGGACTGCTATCTATCTTGAGTTGGGAGGTTTGGCTATGGATTTCCATAGAGAGGAAGTGGTTTTCCACCTCTCATGGAAGCTTCCTTGATGATAGGGCCAATCCCATGATTATAGGGATCCCAACTCCCCTTCCTCCATCTATAAAAGCTTGCTCATCTCCATTGCAAGCTAGTCTTCAAGTTCCCAAAATTCCCAAGAGCCTTATGCTGCAAGAGATTTGATTATTCCCCTAAGGCCAAATTCAAGCAAGGAGACTATTGTCGAGATTCAAAGAGAGAGGTTTGTCCCATCCTTGATAGGCTTTTCGAGACGTGTTCTGCTGGTGACCCTCCGAAGGAGAATTCAGCTTCAGAACTTGGTTATAATTTTCCTTTGATTGATTCATAATAAACGACTATTGGTTATGGTTCCACTCTTGTTGTTATTTATAATGATGAGTTATGTCCTTTTTTACTGACATATAGTTGCATCTACTGGATTTTACGCTTGCGTTTGTTCTATTTCTCACGTGTACAGGTGTCCCATCACGGAGATCGTGGGGATCGTGATCTGCCAAAGCTAAGGAACGGGAGCGCTACCTCTTCTACAAGCAACAGCGTTGGATTCCAGGTAAGCCTTCATCGCTAGTTGGTTTATTTGCAATTAGGAACCTGCAGTGTAGCGTGAATGATTGTTGCTAAACCCAGTCTCGGCTAGTAGGGACCGCCTCTGTCCGCAGAGGGGATTTACCTCCACAAAAAATTGGCGACCATACTGGGGATCGTTAGCTTGTTGTCGTTCGTTTTATAAGCTACAGACGGAGCCTGAAGTTGGCCAGATAGCCTTCGAAGCACTTTTGCTCTACAATTGTGAGTTAGATCAAAGCTGCTTCAGTCAATCTCTGGTTTAGTTTGTAAACGGAACACTTGGAGCACTGTCTTGTCTTTTCGGTTGATTCTTGATTCTTCTTGCTTGATCAACTCTTTTGGGTTGGTTCTTTCTGTGAATTTAGGTTTTTGAAAACTCCAAACATCACTGGTCTGATCTTGGATTGCTTATTTTTTATTTTGGCATAGAAAACTTGACTGGCGCGTTTTTTAGCATGATAGTCGCGCCAATTAGCGCTAGTTGTCAATGTATTACCCGTGCCAATTCTGATATGGCGCTAGTTTCAGCCTGACAGTCGCGCCAGTGCTAGGGACTGCTAGGGTTTTCTTGATTTTGAGCTTTCTGAGCCTGATCTCTGATTTAGGTTTTATTTTTTCAACTGCTTGATTGTTTTGGAGCCTTGATTGACTGACTGTTACCTTCGTCCTTTGGTTGTTTGCCCATTTCCATCGATTTTGCATTCTAGCCCTAGGTCATCTAGGTGTTATTGTGTGTCGAGCCTTCCTTGGGAGTTTTTGGTTTCTATCAGTTCAGTCAACCTTGTGATTTCTTCTTTCCATTCGTTTGGTGCTTTTCTATTGTCTCATCACGTTGTTTGAGTGATTGTTCCCTTTTCCATTCAAATTCCACCTTGTCTCGTTTGGGCCTAGATTACCCGGCTCATTTGGAGTCTTTGGGATTCTTTTCGTTTTGAGGGGCTTTTGGTCGATTTGAGGTCTGATTGTGATTTCTATTGAGTGAAATTTGTTTCTTTTTTCTCTCTTATCATCATTTCTCAAATCACTTTTGCATTAGTTTTCATTTTTTTAGCGCACTTTGCTCTGAAATATTGAAAAAAAAAAAAAAAAATCTCTTTTTCTTTTCATTAGTTAATGTGAATTAGATCTTTTCGATGTTATTAGTGATTGGTAACCTTGAACGAAAAGCTTTTTAGTTTTCATTAGCTGCATTAGAGATATCATTGGTTGTTTTCTATTCATTTCGTTATTGTGTGAAAAGCTCTCAACTCTCTCATAAATAGCTTTCATCGAATGAAATGATATACTGTAGCATATAGAGTGCATTTAGGAGATTTTGAGACATTACATTCGCTAAGACCTGAAAACTTAAACGTAATTGAAGATAAACTTTAAAATTTACTCAATTTACACTAAGGCAGCATTGAAACCTAATGAAACACATTTAGAGGTCTAGGCTAGAGACATGTTCCGGCGTCTTAAAACCTAGCAGTTGTCGTTCGCCTCTTGGCTTTAGATAGCGCTAGTACGGACTTGTGCTCCCCGTACCGTCGCGTATATAAAGGGAGACCCCACTAGGTTTCAATCCTTTATCCATAGGAAGCCGAGTCTGCCGCCCAATACCCATGGTACACCGGACACAACATTCGGGGAGATTGCCTGCACGTACGTTAAGTCCTTGGTTGATTTCTCTTTCATTTTGAAACCAAGGTGTATATTGCAGTTCACGGTTGTTTGGTACACCCTTTGCCTAGCATTCCTGAGTAGTCATTTCGATATTTTCTGACTCTTTAAATTTGAAAATATCACCAAGAGCTTGTCCTTTCACGCTTGTTTCAAATTTGAAAGAGATAGAGTCACCTTTCACCCGTTTCTCGACTCTTAAAACATGAAACAGTGAAGTTTCTAAGTTTCAATGTGGTAAAATAAATCACCTGCAATCACACGCCCTGTTAGAGTTTGCTTGTTGGCAGTTTGATTGTGTGCCTTGTTTTTTAGCCCGTGTGCGGTTTTGAGTTGTTAATGGCAACTTTTCCAGAGTTCACCAACCAAGGAATCCCCTCCGATGGGAATCCTGGTCATTTTCCTCCTTTTGGAAATGTTGGTGCTCCTTATATGGCAATGTTGTCCCTTCCTGGGTTAACTGTTGGGTTGCCTATTTGGTTGTTTTCAACCTCTGTGGTCCCAAATGTCCCGGCTACTATTCAATCAGTTCCTCCGCCTGAACAACGTCATGTTGATTTGAAGGTGGAACTCTCCCCTTCTTTGCCTGTTTCTGGGTCCTCCTCTTCTACTTCGCCTGGTGAAAGTGTGGATTCGAGTAACCAGGTGGCTAAGAAGAAGAAGAAGAAGTCAGATAAGAGAGAGGCTAAGGCTGCAGCTATTGCTTCCGAAACATCTCCTCTTGATAAACCTCCCAACTCTCCATGGAAAGTCAAGTTCCCTTGCATTTTGTGCACAGGAGATCATCTTCTTCGAGATTGCCCTGGCATTCCCAAGGTACTTGAAGTATGGTCCAACGGTCGTCCACCGTTGCCTTTGGCCTCCGGGAGTCAGGTTGGGGGCACGTCTTCAACTGGTGCTGGTAAGGCTCCCAAGAAGCAGGGTAAGATTACCAATCCCTGTAAGTTGTGTGAAGGGCACCATGCCATTCACCTTTGTCCGTATATGGATGAAGCCAAGCGAGTCTTGGACAACTCGGCTGTTTCTACACCATGCCTCCCGGTTGGTTATAAACAGCTTTCTGTGAGTCCTCCACCAGCTGATCCTACGATTGGTCAAGAGTCATCCTTGGTCGATCCCGCTCCCCCAGAAATTCAAATTCAGGAATCCGTTCTCGACCAACCATTGGTCGTGGGAACGGTTGAGCTGGCTCTGTCTATGGTGCACCAAGTCTTTTCCATTGAGAGTGCATCTCACACCCCCCATGTCCTTCTGGTTTCTTCAGATTCTTCAGACTTGGAGAAAGATTCTCCTGTCCCCATACTTCAAGAAGAAGCTCCTTCACCTCCCGTGATGGAGGCCCTGGAGGATACCCCTCCCACCTTCGAGATGGAGGTCATGGAGGATGCTCCTTCTTCTTCTGTAACATCAGGGGAATACCTTCGTAGTTCGATGGTAGCCCCTTCGAGTAGTTTGGTCGCTTCCTTTGATTGGAATCGATTCGCGGGATACCGCCTTCCGTCTTATGTGCCTTTCGAGATCACAGTATAGGCTTTTGGTCTGGTCATACCCAGCACCATTGTAGAAGAAGGCGCCTATGTTAGTGTTCTATCCTCAACTACCTGGCGAGCTTTCGGTTCACCGCTGCTTGCGCCTGTTACGTAGAATCTGTTGACATTCAAAAAAAGGACTAGTCTACCATTAGGGGTCCTTCCACAGTTACCTATTACTTTGGGAGGTAAAACCGTCCATATGGACGTGATGGTTGTTCCAGGCCCCTTGGATTTCAATCTGCTCTTCGGGTGCGATTACACCTATGCCATGGGAGCGCTTGTCTCCTCCCTCTTTTGCGTGATGTGTTTTCCACATGAAGGACGGATTGTGACCATTGATCAGCTCTCGTTCTTTGGTCCTGATGTGGCAGCTGGCCCGCCATCATCCCTTCCTGGTTTTTATCCACCCGTTGTATCTGCCCCACCGCAGGTCAAATATGTGGCTACCTACCCTGTGCCTGTACTCAGTAATAATGTCGTCATTCATAGTGTGCTAGGGGCATTGGGTCCCAACTTCCAGGATGTTTTCCTTCCATCAGGAGTGGAACTCTTGGAAGGCATGACTTCTTGTTCATTATGTTGAGGTCGGTCAGAGCATAGTTCCTTTTCCTATGTCAAGCTCCTTCAAAAATGAAATCAGGTTCCGGGAGCATAGTTCGTTGTCATGCGTCAAGCTCCTTAAAAAATGAAACAAGGACTGTTGAAGCACAGTTCCTCCTCTTGTGTCAAGCTCCTAAAACAATGAAACAAGTCATTACGATGATAGTTCTTTTAAGTGTGTCAACCTCGTTAAAATAATGAAACATGAGCCTGTTCAATTCGAGTAGATTTAGATCAATCTCTTGTGTGTTGAACCTTCACTCCATTTCCTATGGACTGAAGCTTGGGGGGCATGCACCTCGAATTGAGACACCATGCTGGGGGGCATGCCCGTTTTCATCTTTTCAAGCATAGTTTGCATATGTGTGTTCATGTGTGTTTTTAAGCTTGCATAAAATGAAATGTGTGATCAAATACATTATGTGAACTTTTTCATTGGGTCGTTTGTTATACAACTAATGCATTAAGATAACATTGTATTAGTCATTTGCATAGCATATACGAAACATCATCACATGTGAGAAGATCCATCCAGAAATAGGTATATATATATATATATATATATATATATATATATATATGTATGTATCGAAATGTTTACATAAGCATGTGTCACATAAAATAAAAAAATATACATGTTCGTCTTAATACATCCGAAGATGACATGTCTCTCAAAAACTATGCATGAAATAATCCCTAGGTGTCTAATCTACATGGTGCTCGTGATAACAAGCCATGGCACGCACTAAGCGTCTCAACAGTCAGTGGAGGTGACTGGGCACCCCTACAGTGTGTCGCTGGTATGCTAGCGAAACATCTGCTAGCCGTGCATAGTCCAGGATCCCCCGGGCAATGCCCTCTAGGTTCTGAATCAGTTCACCTCCCTCGCCACCCTCTGCCTGAGGGTCATGTTCGACATGGGTTCTCCGTGCGGTGGGCGACATACCCGCAGGTCTTTTTGGGCCAACATCTACATACATATAACAACTGTCACTAAAACGAACATGTATTACTAAAAAATCATAAAACATAAAATCAAAAAGACGATCTTACCCAACTCCTTGTCCCAGTCATCTCCCTCTGGGAGTGGAAGATCTGGATCACCAATGAAATCGGTCCCTACATATGGCCAGTCTTCGACTACGATCAACTGACGCCGTACCCACCCAAAAAACTCTGGCCTCTAGGACATCTGTTGGCCCCCTCCCGCTCTGGGCATCAGTGCTACCCAGCGAGCCATTCTCGGCTCTCGTGGTACCGGCTCAGCTACTATGGCCCCTTGGCCCTGGAAGATTGGTAATCATTCTAGAATGAATGATACTAGGATAGAACCATAGCCAAACTGTTTCAATTTGGCTTGCTTGCATTTTGTCAGCTGCCTCTTCATGTTGACTGTCACTGTTGTGGCCCAATCAAACAGTGTAGGACTCATACACTCAGAGGCTAGTATGATTTGGGCCTTGGTTGCCTCATGTGGAGCTTGCAATCCTGCAGCTCGTGTAATGGTGTGTAGCACTACTCTGAGTGCTAAATCTTCGATAGTGTGAATGTCTACCTTTCCGCTTCCTGATCCGGTTCATGCCCTTGGGCACACCCTCGCCATTACCTACTCCATATTTTCACCAGATGGTCTGCTCCCCATCAGTATGGGCATTGGACCTCTGCGCGATAGTCCGGTTATAAAATATACGTCAGAAACCTCCAGTTCTAACACCTAGTCTCGCAGCTTGAACACTTGATCATTTTCATCCCAAATACTGATCAGGTACTGTAGAAGCTCGGGTTGAGCTCGTAAGCAAGGTGTTAGGAAGAATTTCTTAAGCCCACAGTTCTTGAGAGCATTCATACAAGTTTCATTCTCCATGGCTAATTCATCCTCTTCCCCATTCTCCCTCTCTTTCCATTCGATCACCATTGTAATCGGTTGCCTGCATCAACATGGTCAAAAACCCTTGATTAGATCTCTTTTATGCTTGGAAATTCATTTGAATCACTCACAAATTGGAAATTTAAGGTGGAAAACTAAATTGCGCCATTGGCGCGGGCTCTTTGTATACAAAAGGCCATTAGCGCGGGTCCGTGCCCGATACTCGCGCCAATGGGCGGAGCCCTAAAATTACAAAAATCTTCCACAGAAATCTAATGAGCAATGGAAAATTATAAAAAATGGATTAAAATGGAGTACAAGGAAGCACCTCTTACCTGGAATGAACGGAAATCTGAATGGTAGCCCGGATCTGTCGCAATCGTCATCAGAAGTTTGCACACAAAACGGACCACTGTTGCTCTCCAATGAGGTAAATAGTAAAAGTAACTTTGTTTTTACCATTTGGGACTTATTTATAACTTTTTGAAATCTCGTTAGGTTTTAAAAAGTCATTTTTTATTAATATTTTGATATATTTTGTCGAAAATGGATTTTACACTTGCCTCTGTGTGCAGCATTAGGTTTTTACGTGACTTCAACGGTGAAACGAGTTGTATTTTATAATTTTTTGGACTTGGTAAAAACACGAAAAAGTCATTTTGGAGTCATCTTTCAGCTCTTTTCTGACTCTATAAACATGAAAGGATTGTCGAGGCCCTTGTCATTTCGATCTCGTTAAAGTGGCTGCTGTTGGGGTTCTATAATTTATTAGCAAGATTGGCAGAGTCCAATTACAGAAACAACATCGTTTCAATCAACTTTGGGATTCTAGGATCTAGCGCTCCTGAATCCGGAGAGGGATCTCTCCAATATGTACAAAGATGGATATTTTCTTTGAAGTTTGAGATAATGATATTAGGCTAGTTATGAAGGCCAAGGGTTTTGTTTTGTTTTGGATGGTTGAGCATGATTACTGTTTGAGGTGAAAAGTCCTGAATGGAAAGAGTTTCAAAGGTGAGAAGTTGCAAGAGGGAATAACAAATATGGCTAAAAGATAGATATAACGCTGGTTTTTAATCCATTGGGCTATGGAGTCATAACAGGGCTTTAATTGAACAACAACATCAAGAGTGACCCAAGGGGCAAGTCATCTATACCACAAGATTATTGAGATTGGAGTGATGGGATGGAAACAATAAAGTTTTGGAGGGGTGGAAACTGATAATAATTTCTCAGAGGATTTATAGTCAGTCCAAACAAGAAAATCCTCTTAAGTAACTGTTTAAAACCAACCAAGGATAGGGCTAACCATAAACTTCTTGGGCAAGTTCTATTAAAGAAACTTAATTGAAAAACAATCCGGTAATCCACGTAATTACCTTCAGAAAGTATGAAAACATATAAGAGAAACAAAGTGTAACTTAAGATCAGATAAAGTACTTTTAAACCTAGTCTGCTTTCAGTCAACACCAAGGGAAATTTTCAGAATCTGCCTTTGGAGAAAAGGATCTAGGAATCAGGGCAAACCATATCTTCTCTAGTCTAACTTTAATAGCAAATAATGGAAATCACATTCAAGAACAGTGTTTAAGCAAGCAGAAGGACGAGGGAAATCCAACATTCCTAACTATTTAAACTATCTTAAATCATTCTTGAATAAACAAACTTGAGGAAAACATTAAGATAAATATTTCTCAGCCAAAGAAGGTTACTGATATACAGTAGATCCTAACCCTGTTTAAACTGTTCTTTACAGAGGAATATGAACAATATGGCATACATAGAAGGAAAAAAATAACAAAGAGAGGTGCACTTCACCGATGACATAGACCAAGATCCCAAGAAACAACTTTTATATTGATTTCAAACTGGTTACAGTCTTCAAGTCCAATGTTTCAGTTCAGCAATCATCTTCACTATTCAGCCTAACTAATCTATCACAAGTAGAGCTCCTAGGGCCAGTGAACGCTATTTACAATCAGAAGTTTAGGCTCAAATGTATTTCAAAGCTCTGTAAGCAACTCAACCAACCATTTCTCATCTTCTTCTGAGGTATTTATAGAAGAATGAGGAGGTGATCTGAGAAAAGATCTCTCAGGATAATTAATACAGGTTCAAGACTTCTCGGCCTTTTGAGCGGCTCAAGGGAGAAATTTACAGGTGGATCACTGTATTAACTGTTTTACAATAAATATCAAAGCTCAGTGGGAGCTTTATTTTGACTTTGAGGCTCTGTGTGCTGTGTGGAGTAACCCCATAGATATTTTCTGCATTGATTTCCTTGCAGAAGTAACTCCCTGGCTGCGCTGAGGAAAAATCTGATCTTCTTTAATAACTTCGGCCTCTGTTTGAAAGGTTTGAGGCAACAGGTGGCTTTGTGGTAGCTGAGGAATCAATTTTCCTCAAGATGTGGTGGTGGAGGCTTTCTGTCTGATAAAACACTTTAGGATTTCTTTAAACTGTGTTTTGAGTCGGGGATTAGGCTTTTGATAACCGTCTTAGCCGTAATCCCGTAATACTGTCTTCAAACTTATACTCTTTAACTGTTTTAAAATAAAGCAGTGTCTTGTCGATGTGTAAGGCCACGCTGGGCTTTACGGCATCAATGCTCATAGAGCATCGACGAAACATGGAATGGAGCCCGGCGGCTAGCTTTCTTCTATGAATCAAAGGCGCAGGAATCGTCATTCCCGGCCTTCGGCCTGTATATAATGAAAAACCACTTAAATCCTGCTTAAAACACCAAACAATTAAGAAATCATGTGAGATGGGTTTAAACTGCTTCAGATGGCGGGGAGAGAGCGTAGCCGTTGGATGAAAACATCCAACGGTGGAGATCGGTGCAAAAGAAGCGAGAAGGAGAGCGGGGAGATGAACAAGCTGGAGTGAATTTGGACCATCTGATCTGGACATGTGGATGGTCCGGATTCAATCGGAGGATCGCAATCGGGGAATCGCAATCGGGGGTAGCGAGCAAACGCACCGATTGAAACATGCGATGCGATTGAGCGCAGGCTATCGATCTATAGATCAGATCGATGGTGGAGAATGAATGGGGGGAGAGCCCAATCGGAGAAAAAAAATAGTGGATGCGATTAAAAATCTCCGATGCGATTGTGCGATCGGGAGGGTGGAAGCGTTTAAGCGATAGCCGTTGATCTACGAACGAAATCAACGGTGGAGAATGGATCGGGGGAGCCACAATCGGGGGGAAAACAAAACGCATGCGATTAAACTTTTGTGATGTGATTGAAATCACCGATGCGATTGAGCGATGGCCGTTTTATCGGCCAAAAAGCAACGGTGGAGATGAGCCAGGGGAAAACCTTGTATATTTTATGAAATCCAAACTTTTGGAAAAAATAAAAATAAAGGTTTTATGTTTTGGGGCGTAAAAATAAATCTAAGTCAGGAAGGCGCCCGAATGCGGGGCCGTTGGATATATGAGCTATAATGGACCCGGAGCTTTACATATTCAAAAGAGCCAATCATAATTGGAGTCTCGGGCCTGGTCTTTCCGATCAACCCTTTTGAAAAATTGTGATGCGATTAGCACCCGGGATCCTTAACACCTGGTCCCGGGGAAAAGTTATATGGAAAGAAAATAAAAGGGGCGGGGTTTATAATACATAGGACCCAATCGCATCGGAAGTTCTGATGCGGTCTTTTTGATCTACCCGTTTGATTTCTCTGATTGCGATTGCGCGATCGGTCTTTCAATCAACCCATTAAAATATTAAACACGTGATTTCAAGTTTTTAAGTTGAAACTTTGGATAAGCGGGTTTTGGGTTTTATAAAGAAAAATGGGTTTGGGAATGAAATTTTCACAAGGTCTAAGTGCCGAGGGCGGGCTCAAGGTTATATATGAAAATAATATGATCAGGAGTCACAAACATCAAGGCTAATCGCAATCGGAACTTTTGGTCCATGGCAAAAGACTTGCGCTGTTTGAATGTGTGCGATGCGATTAGCGCCGAAAGGCTTTGGCGTTTGGTTCTAACGCATGGGCATGTGGAGGGGAAGTGGTTTAGTACTTAGCCCAAAGGGCTTAAGTCCATAGCAAAGACTTGCATTTTTTATGAATTTTTCTTGGTCTTTCAATGGAAATTGGGGTTCCGAAATAGTTAAAAAGTGAGTTTTTAACTATGGAAAGGGGAATTTTTCATAAATGGAAGAAGAGCACTTTATGAAAACAAGGCAGCTTTGATGGAGAAAAGGGGAGAAAATGAAGGTTTGAGAAGGGGAAAAATGAAGATCTTTCAGCAGTCTTTCATTTGGAATCAGCAGAATTTTCTGAGTATAAAAGGCAAAGATAATGAAGATTTTGGACAGAGGCATGAGGCCTTAAAGAGACTTCAAGAGCCAACAATTTTTAGTGATAAAATTTGTTCCTTGGAGGCTCAAAAAGTCTTAGCCACCTTTTGGTATAACAAAATATTATAGGTGGCTAACAGTGGCTCCACTTGGGGATGATGCCTTCTTGAAGGTATCAAGAACTTCAAACTTGGATTCTCTGGGAGGTTGAATTGTGCCTGATCCATTGGGCTGCCATTCCTTTGCCGGGAGGATCTTCTTTGAAAACATATTTAGCAGCTATGAAAACAATGGACTTTCATTAATACAAACATTTCTACCTACCCAATCCTACTGATCTAACATTTTTTCTTCATTAGAGTGCACTTGGACTGGCAAACTCTTTTCACAACATTTTATTCTTTTGAAAGCATAAAAACTAATCTAATCCTACCCCTTATTTCTCCCTGAACTCAGATTAAGCAGTTGAGCTCAGATATTTCTCTACCTAATCTACTGTCTGTTGGGATTAAGCTGTCCAACAGACTGTCCCCTATTGTTATTGTTGTGCCCATGTCATTAGAGAACTTTTTAGGTCTAAAATCGGCCTCCTAAGAAAAATGTACAACCAAGATAAAATTTATAAAGACCAATAGGATTCAAGATGATGATGTCAACCATGGGGGATGATTCACCATTTTTGGGGTAAAAAAGTAAAAATATTAGAAAATAATAAAATAATAAAACTACTTTTTTCAACTTGTAATTTCAACTTATCTCCTTAAGTTTTTACTCAAATTTCGAGAGGGAGTACTCATTGGATGCAAAATTTAATTCCTCATCCAAGGAGTACCCATGTTGCACACTTTCAATGGAGCCTTCTACATAAAAAAATGAGAAATACATGAAAAACGTGATTTCAATCACGTTTTTTCATGTATTTCTCATTTTTTGTCTAGCAAGGTCCATCAAAAGTATGGAACATGGGTACTCCTTGGATGAGGAATACAATTATGCATCCAACAAGTGTTCCTTAAAATTTGAGTAAATCCATAGGGAGGTAAGTTGAAAATATGAGTTGAAAAAATAGTTTTATTTTTTCCCTATAAAATTTGATGATTTAATCTAATCTTAGTTTATTATTTCCACTATTATTTTATAATTTCCTTAGGAGGCCCATTTTAAACCTCAAAATTCCCCTAATGAGCCCTCATATTTTTATTTTTATTCCCCATAAAAGCTCACTATTGTTAGTATTGTGCCCTTAAATTATTATTGTTATGTAGGTTCTAATTATATTATGCCCCCTTAGAATCCTATATATACCAAGGGGTTATTTTTATTTGTATCATCCAAGAATTGTTCATTTATGTGATGTAAAGGAGGTTTCCCCCTCGAAGAGGCTATTTCTTAAGTCATTGATTTATTTTTTCTTCTATTTTTTGAGTTGGTTGCATAACATTTGGTATCAGAGCTTTGGATTCTAGGGTTTCACTGCTTCAAACAAGTCATCTTGGAATTTTTGTTATAAATGTGTTTCTACAAGGCTTCAAAAGCTAAAATTTCGATCACGACGATTTGAAATTTTGGTGAACTTCGTGTAGAAATTTCAAATCTTTGTTTTCTATATTTTATGAGATATGGTCTGAAGAAATTAGGGTTTTTGCAGGCCCCAAAAATCAATATCAAATAGGTGACCTAGGTAAAATCGTCATAACTTTCTCTCCGATGACCAGATTTGAATTTCTTAAAAATTTACTGAAATTTCATATATGGTAGTTTTTATTATATCATTTTCAATTATGAAGGTCAAAAATTTGACATGTGGCGTTTTGTACAAGTTTTCTCTACTAAATGAGTCTATAATAAGGCCATTGTGGGATATTGGGTATAAATCTTTCTAGGAGAATCTAATATTGGTTTGACTTGTGGGGTTGGAAAGAAGATTCAGAGTGCTACTATAGGAAAAACATTTCTACCTTGGAGGTCCAAAATTACAAATATAAAGAAATTTTAATATAGAGCTCCTAAAAAGAAAGAAAAATGTGTGTATTTATTTAAATTTTGCATAACTTTTGTTTGAAAAACCAGTTTGAAGTGATTCAAAGGGAATAGTGAAGCATATGTATCATTGTTTGATTCGAAAATTCCTTGAAAAAAAATGGACATACCTAGTAAGCAACCATAAATATTACTATGACGCATGAAGAAGAGGAAGAAATGCGACATGATATATTAAAATTACGAGACCAAGTGCAACAAATTTCACTCGCGCAAAGAGTAAAACAAAATGAAATGAAAGCTAATATGGATGGTTTGAAGAATGATTTAAAATAAGAAAATTAAGTAATGATGAATATCAAGATGGAAGGTTTGAATGATGGTTTAAGAAAATGAATGAAAAGGGACCTCGAAGGTTTGAAGGAAGGTTTGACAAAGTTATTACAAGAAATTCTTCCTAGTGGTGACAAGGTACTCCATGAAAATCGAGATGAGGAAAAAAATACTACGAATTATGATTTTAGAGACTCCAATAGTGGGTTGAAGACTATCCACATTCCAAATATAGATATGATGAATTTTGATGGCAAGGTTTTGGTAACATGGATACTACAGATGGAGCAATTCTTTGATCTACATGATGTTCCACACACAAAAAACATATGCATTGCATATTTATATTTAGAGAAAAATCAAATTGTGTGGTATCGATGGTTTTTTTCTCTTAGATCAATTTTCACTTGGAAAATTTTTGCAGAAGAATTGGTATCTCATTATGAGGATACAAATAGCAATACCTTCTTTACCCAATTGACAAATCTTAAGAAAAATGGTATCACAGTGAGGACTTCCAAATATTGAATATCAAGGTAAATGATATTCCAGAGGATCATAGGATTGATGTCTTCATAGGGACTTTAAAGGATAACATCCAACATGAGGTTCACCTCTGGGAACCTGATTCATTGGAGAAGGCATTCAAGGTGGCAAGAAAATTTGAAAGAAAAATTATGGAAACAAGGAACTCTACCACTCATAACTATAAATATGGAAGTATTGTTGTTCCTATACTTCCACAACATACAAGGTTGACACCACAAAAATTGGAGGAAAAAATAGCTAAAGGGATTTCTTACAGTTGTGATAGTAAATACACTAAAGCCACATAAGTGTGTTGAGATTAAATTATTGTACATAGATTGTGAAGAGGAGGAAGGAAAGGAACATGAAACATCAAAAGAATAGGATATACACCAAGAACCAACCACATGAAAAAGAGTAAATGAATCTAGCCATATATTGTAATAGATTTGCGGGAATTACCACTCCTCAAAATCTTAAGACAAAAGGATATATCAAGAAGAAAAAGTTAATAGTTCCAATTGATTCGGATAGTACACATAATTTTATTCATTGTAAGATAGCCAAATAATTGAATGTATTTCTTTATCTAGCACTAGAATGTCAAGTGATGGTTGCAAATGGACAAGATATAAATTTCTCTCAAAGTGCCATAATATAGGATAGAAAGACTTATTGAACTGCAGTCCGACACATGAATCCTGCAAAAAGTCCTGAGCTTCAAATTGTCATCCAGCAAGCCACAAATAAATTTCTCCAAAACACTTTTTATTCCAAAAACATCAATGTCATAGCGAAGTAGTAGAATCCACCCTCAACACTCTCTTTGAGGGTTTATTTATACAAAAAATAATTGAGAATATCTCACACTAACCTAGCCAATAATCTAGGGTGACTAATGAGTAAGTTACAATAAAAAGGAGACAAAAGGTCTTGTAGACAGAATAAAAAGTAACTGCTGCTGTGTTGTTTCCTTCCTTTGTGGATGTGCTGGAGGTAGGTGCTATAATAGGGCTTGATGCTGTCCCTTTGAGTAATTCTTTTGCTTGTCTGATACTCTTCATTTCTACTTATACTCTTTCAAATGTCCAACTGATACTCTTTAATCTGTGCTCATTATTTATCCTTTACATGATAGTAAAAAGATAAAATTCTCAACCTGAAGGTAAATTTCATAAAATGTCCAATAAGTCTTCCCACCATTGATCTTCTGCTATTATGGTTCTTTTAAGTTTTCTCAATGTCTCATCGGCCTCTGTGTATCTGTAAAAAGTGGGCTGACTAGGGAACAAATACTTTATTTCATGCTCCAGATGAAACAAATTCTTCAACCTGTCGTAGAGATTCCTCCCTGTTGGCAATGTTGCTTGTGATGAACTGATAGAAAGAACAGTTGTGTTATGAGCATGTATATCTATTTTAGTAACATAGGTTTCCAGATCCATTATCTTGTCCTCCGCGAGCATAGGACTGGGTAACCCATTGTCTAATAAAACCTGAAATTTCCCTTTAAAAGCATTGATTTCTTCTAGAATATCCGAGCACTTCCTTTCCAAATTCTGCATAAGAGTTCTTTTGGTAAAAACTCTTTTTATTTCTAAAATAGTGCCTGTCCTGTCATCAATTCCTAATTCTGAAAGTTGTTGCTTAGTCCGGGTGTTCAGAAACTGTATAAGTTGATTGGCTTGCTCAGGTCTGCCCTTTAATTCATCTCTTGTTTTGGCTATTTCTTCCTGAGCTACTTTGACCAAGTCATTTTGTTCAAAGATTTTTTGAACAAAGGACCAAATACTTTTTATTGACTCAATTATATTATCCCAAAGAATTTCATTTATTTCTCTCAAAGGCTTTTCTAACGAAAGATCTTTTTCTAAAGCCTTAACCAATTTTTCCAATCTTTTAATTTCCCTGGTATTATCTGCAACAGTCCTTTTAGACATATCATATTTCTGCTCCAAATTTCCTAACTGAAATTTTGTGGTTTTAAGTTCTGTGACTCTGAGTTTTAAACTTTCCATTTGTTTTACCAATTCATCAGAACTTAAACCAGAAGTTTCTCCCTGTGCTGACTCTGTTTGTTGATCTGCTGTTGTGGTACCTATAGTGATTCCTGTTGTAGATGTTTGCATGATATCCTGCTTTTCTCTTAATGCCTGTTCCAATTCTTTCTCTGTTTCACTTAGTTTCTCAGTCATTTTTAAGAGCAACTCCATCATCTCTTCCTGTGAATTTTCCTTCAAAACTTCTTGGGTCTGGGGATGCCTTGAGGCTGGCAATTTCAGTTGCTTTCTCAGTGCAGCTATATCATCATCTTTCTTTTTAATTAGTGCCTCAGTGCTTTTGATATCTTTGGGATTGTGACCCAAACTGATGATTATATCTTCCAGAGACTTGATTCTGTTATCTTTTGCCTGAGAAGAAGCCTTCTCAATTTGCAATTGGGTGTTTTTATTATTTAAAGAATCTCATAGCCTAAGGGCTGCCATGGACTTATCAGTAAGGGTGGAGTATATCATTTCCCCAGTTTGTCTATGCAACTCTATCTGGTCCAGGGGATGAATGTCTTTTTCCAGGACCTCAAAATTGGTCCTAATATAATCAGATGCTGTCATTGGCTTTGGTACTTTGGATTTGAATTTGCTCATCATCATTTTGCCTTGTTGAATGTCGAATGCTGACATCAATCTTTCCTGATTGTGTGGGGCCATTTTTAGATACTGATCATATACCTTCATTCTCAATGGATCATTCTTTGCTTTTATATTAATGAAAGTTCTCTTGATATCACCTGCATCTGTTTTTGGTGGCTTCAAAGAAGATACTTCAGTACTCAACTGTTTTTGCAATTCTTTTCCTTTGTGGCCTGTATGTGTTTCACTAACTGTGCCAGTTAGTTGACTATCTTCTCTTTCATCATCAAACATCTCATCAATGATTTCCACATCTGGAAGTGGATCGGGTTTCTGCTTTTTAGCTTGATGTAGCTCTGAGGATTCTTTGGGAGGAGTACGATCTGGAGCCTGTCTTTTCTTGCCTATTTCCATATTAGATGGAGTTTGCAATTATGAAACTTCAGGATGATTTACTTGAGTAGGAGAAACATGTGTCTGATCTGGTGCCTTGGAGGTTTGAGGTTTCTCTACCATGACGAAAGTTTCAATGACTTGTATTTCAGGTTCTTTCCCTTTACCTTTAGACTCTACTGCAATTGATAGACTCTCTTCCTGTAACCCCTGTTGGAGATTTCCTGCTGAAGAGGTGCCAATGTGAGGTACCTGCACTTGACCAAAAGATTCTAGGTCAAACTCTTTCTCAAGATCTTTCATATTTTTGTTTCTATTGTCTTCTTCATTATCTTGCTCAACTAGTGTTCCTTCCACCCATTCATCTTGGTTAGCATATTGTTCTATTTCAGGAATCCTGTGGTGAATATATGGGGATGATTTGTTCTTCATTCTTTTATCACAGATAAAACCAAATGGATCATAAGGAACCCAACAGAAACTCCTTTGAAACTTGAAATGGTTTTGTAGTATATCTTCTGCTTCTTGCTCGGCCTCCCTAGAGTTACATATGAAAGGACCTAATTGACTTTTGATCCTGAGTTGGGCTTTCTTTTTTACACTAAAAAAATGAATCATATCAGAATTATTCATTTGCCTGAAATATTCTAAGGCAAAAAGCCTCATAGGCACATATTTTGGCAACCTGAATGGATATAATTCACATCCATATATTCTGATGACTGAATGATTTTGATATAAATACCAGTCCCCAACTTTATATGTCCTTGAAAGCTGCAAAGTCTTCTTAATCTCATTATTGAGCCTTGGAGGGGGAATTCCTGTCAACAAGGTAGTTGCAGGATATACAAAAAGATCGATGAACTCAGCATAGGAATAGGGAGAATCATAGGAAGAATGATTTATGGCAGACCAAAAAATAACTGATCTAGGGTTTCCCTTGGCATCAAGCTTTTTAACAAGAAAAGGGAACTTCTCTGATTGATAATAGATGAGGAGATGGTAAATAACTG
Source organism: Pinus albicaulis (assembly GCA_034641835.2). Lineage (NCBI taxonomy): Eukaryota > Viridiplantae > Streptophyta > Pinopsida > Pinales > Pinaceae > Pinus > Pinus albicaulis. The sequence continues at coordinate 881,494,333 of CM076569.1, read as the reverse complement.
AGAAATATTTAAACACTTTCTCATTATCTAGCCTCATGAACTGGTCATGGATTTTATTGGAAATGAAGGATGCAAAATCATATTTTACTGCAGGAGGTTGCCCAGGAGTAAAGATAGATAGCAATACCAAGGTTATTTCATCAACATATTCACTTGTATTGAAACCCATGACAAAGGATATCATATTGAGGATGAGTCTGCCCAACTTATTAAAATAAGCAAAACCATAGGGAGTGGACCCCTTAGGTTGATGTTCAGGCAACATAAAAGTCTGGCAAATGCGTTTTAGTTTTTCTGGGGACAGTTGGGTAGACTTTTTAAGTAGTTCTTCCATGGACAAAGGAGCAAGATCTTGATCAGGTTCAAAATGGAGCATTGCATTGATGGCTTGAGGAGTGATGGGGAAAAGGATACTCTGGTCAGGAAACAACACTGCCCTTTGAGTTGAATCATAATTGGAGTGACAGTAGTGGATGATTTCTGGGAAAATATAGACTGAGGGGATAAGATATCTTGGGAAATTGGATTCCCACAACCCAATGAGTCCAGACCTTTCGAATAATCGTCTCTGCAGGGACAATAATTTCGAAGGGGACTTTCATCGAAAACCAAGTCTTTAATTTGAAAATATTTATCCACTAAGGGAAAGTATTCTAACTCTCTGTGAGGGGCATTCAATGGGGTTACATTCAGGGCTACCGGAGCTTCCATTTTAGTTCTTGTGTATTCAAAATGGAAGTTTCTGAGTTTTTTTCATAGACCAGGCGCAATTTTGATTCTAGGAGCTTTGATTTTACTTGTAGGAACTCGAATAACCTGACATTAACCCTTTTTCAGACTCTGGCATGAATTTTAACACAGGAAAGTGGATTTTTCAAAGAGTTTCAGCAGGAATCTGAAAAAATACCTGTTCAATGGAGAAATTCGAATTTTACAGACACTGGTTGATGGCGGATGGACACTTGGGTACTGGCGTAGCAATGGCGTTCAACAATTTGGTAGGCGGCGCTTCAAACAGCGGAATTTTCAAATTTTTCAGAGGAGGACGAAGTCGTTTTCAGCAGTGAAAATGACGAAAAAACACGATTTTTTGTTTTATTTACAAGTCAACGAGGATTTTGATTTTTTCAAGGATGACGTCATCCGGTACGAGAAGACACGTCACTGAGACCGGGCGGTAAGCGGTAATTCCTGCACCGCTCTTTGGGAGATGGTGGTATTCAGCGCGGGGGCAACGATTCCATTGATCAACTGACACGTGGTCGGAGGACTATTCCAAAACCACCGTGCCCCCGCGCGTTAACTTCCGGACGCACGATGGCCAGCGGAATGATCCTGGGCCGTTGATCTTCGGGAGGGCGATCTGACGGTGGAGGGGACGTGGAATTGGCGGGGGTTTAACGTGCGGGCCCGACGGGGTTTTAAAACGTGACTAACTTAATTAAATATCCCGGGGGGCGTTCGATTGGTGGTATGAATGGTTATTAGTTAATCCTGGTGATTAATTAATCCCATAGTTTATTCACAGTTGCGGGAGGGTTAAGGGTTTAACTATGGTTAAAGTGTCGGGCAGAAATCAAATACCATGTGGATGGGTTACGAAGGCTTCGGGGGACTTTCGAAGTTTTAGTTTAAATTAAAACTTCGGTTTTATTTATTTTTTCTTTCAAACATATAAAAATATATGTTTAAACCTTTTCCGATATTTCTTATTATATGGTAATAAATAAATATTATTTATCAACCATAGGGGTAGGGAAATAACTTATAGGGGTATTTTTAGCCAAAGGGTTTTTATTGGGGGTTTTTATTTAACAAAGGGGATTACATAACTTTGGCCAAAACTTATAATAAGAAGGGTTTTTGGAATATTTATGTAAAAAGGAGTTATGTACTATAGGATAAGGTCTTTTCACTAGGGATTTAATAGGTAAATCAGATGTTAATATGACAAAGGGACAAGGGAAACTCAAAATACTTTACACAACTAGGAAAGTGGAGATTTCTGAAGTAAATTTCATCATCTCAATTTCAACACTTAAACATAGAATAGCAAGTAATTTTGAGGGATTATTATGGAAATTTGCATGATTTTCCTAAGTAAAATAGAATTTTACTTAAGAAAAGATTAAAAGTGAATGATTATAATGATAAATAACTTCAAGTACTTAGGTCTTTTTGATCATTAGGCCGAGGGTCCGGTCCCTCCAAAAGTCAAGGAAATGCCTTGAGCCCCTTTAATCTTCAAATACCTTAGCACTTTGGGGAAATTAGTAAAAATCTTAGGGAGAAAGTGATGTAGGAAGTTAATGATTTTGACTTTGCTTTGTGTGAATTTTCCAGTGCATTTTCTGCTTCAGTACTTGTGATGAAGGTAAAAGGTTAAACATATTTAGCACCATCATTCATCACATAAAACTTTGCAACACCATCTACCTATCCTATCTACTTGACACTACCATTTTATCTTCTTTATTAGGGTGCATTTAGACTTGCAAACCCTTATCAACCTTTTTTTCTTTTTACATGGAAAATCTATCTAATTCTATCCTTATTACATCCAAGGGCTCAGATTAAACTGTTAAGCACCTTTTATTAACTCTACCTATCTACTTATCTGCAAAGATTAAAATGTTTGGCTAGATATTTATTCTCTATTCTATAACATGAAATTGAAACATGAATGAGTCAAGTTTAAACAGTTTGACTCTTCATAAATTGTGGCAAAAGTTTGACAAGATGCATACAATTACTTTATTACAAAAAATGAAATAGTAGTGGCATTTGGATTTGCACACTTTCCTTGGTCTATTTTAGTTTGGGGTTCATTTCTTTCACTTTCTTGACCATTTTATTTTTCTTACCCTTTGATTTTTCTTTTAGGGTATACCCTCTTTACATTTTTTAAATTTTTTGATTTTTTGGCTTTTCAAGAATATGGAACACCTTTGCACAAGAAAAAGGTTTGAACATATTGCATAGTTCAATCAAGACAATCATGAAAAATGATACCTATTGGTATAGGAGTCTAACACTATTCATGATTATGATCATTCTATTCACTTGATTCCTAGATGTTTCCCTCCAAACATCAGGCCTTACAAATATCCCTATTCCCAAAAGAGTGAAATTGAATGTATGGTTGCCAAAATGCTACAGTCTAGTATAATTCGACCTAATCAAACTTATTTCTCTGCTCTAGTAGTATTGGTACACAAGAAGGATGGATCATGGCATATGTGTATAGATTATAGGGAGCTCAAAAAGTTCACTATTAAAGATAAATTTCACATTCTTGTCATTGATGAATCGTTGGATGATTTTCATGGATAAATTTACTTCACTAGGAAAAATCTTAGTTCAAGTTATCAGAAAATTAGAATGAAGATTGAAGACATTCCAAAAACAAAATTTAGAATTCATGAAGGTAATTATGATTTTTTTGTCATTCCTTTTGGCCTTATTAATACAACCTTGACATTTCAAGGTTCAATGAATTCAATTTTGAAACCCTTCCTTAAAAAAATTATGTTAGTATTTGTTGATGATACACTATTCTATAGCAATTCTTGGAAACATCATGTTCAAGAGGTTGAGAGGTTGCTCAAACTATTGGAGGAGAAACAATTATATGAAAAAATATCCAAATGTTTCTTTGGAGTATGGGAGGTGGAATATTTGGGTCATATTGTATCTCATTAGGGTGTTAAGGTAGACCCTAAAAAAATTAATTTTATTAAGGAATGGAAATCCCCACAAGCCTAGAGAATCTTCGAGGATTTCTCATGTTCGCAGGGTATGAGCACAAATTTGTTAAGAATTATGGGAGAATAACAACGCCACTAACAACATTACTGAAGAAAGATGGATTTTATTGGAATCCAGAAGAAACTAAGGCCTTTGAACAACTTAAAGAGAAAATTTTCCAAGCACCGGTCTTGGCTACACTAGACTTCACAAAAACCTTTATTGTGGAATGTGATGCTTCGAGAAATGGAATTGGTTCTATTTTAGTGCAAGAAGTAAGATCCATTGCTTTTGAAAGTCGTCCAAACAATAGAAAGTATTTACAGAACCCTATTTATGAGAAGGAAATGTTGGAAATGTTGAAAATGCAGCAAGATGATGGAGCTTAGTGAAATGAAGTTGCCTTCACTAAGTGGGCCCGCAGGCAAATTCTGGCGCAAAGTCTATTTTTAGACATATGGAGCATGGTCCAGGGGTTGCAGTATGTTATTCTTGGAGTATTTGTCATGTTGGTAAAAATAGATGGACCTCTATTTTTTTACCTATAGGTCGATAGGTCGATGTCTATTTTTAGACTGCCTATCCTAAAAATAGGGAAGTCAAATATTATTTACCCTTAATAATATTTGGACTCTAAACTTCAGTTTACACTCTTGGAGCACTTCAGTTCGACCCTTGGAAGTGGCTCATGCATCTGACAGAGGAATTATGCTATTCCTAAGGGTTTGGTGAGCTCATGCATGGTTGACTTTAGTTAGGACTTCAGTGGCAGAAGTTTGGTGGAGTTAATGAGACAGCTAGTGGAGTTGTGTTCGGTTTAACTTAGTTGAACTAGTTGAGATTAGTTTAACTAGCTAATCAACTAGTAATGAGTGGATTGAATTAAATATTATTTAATTCATTAATTATTAACTCATTATTCAACTCAAGAACACATCAGTTCACTACATTGCATGATCATTTCAGTGGAGACCAGTGAAAGAGGTAGATGAAAGGGTGGAGTTAGCTATCAGTGGCGACATCAGTTTTGCATGAGATTTTCACCACAGTTGGAGGAATTGCCCATGATGATTGCGCTGTCAAGCCAAGGAGATTCGAACCTTGGATATCTATATAGACAGGCCATGATTGCGCAATAGAGGCAAGGCAATTGGCGGTGAGTTTTGAACCAGTAACCTGTTCAAAACTGAGCTAGATTGTGTGTAACTTTATGAGAAAGTACTGAGTACTTGTGAGGAGTATTGTACTGAGTTTGTTACATGATTTTTCCATTATAATATACACAATAGCTGCGGGGTTTTCAGCTATAAGCTTTCCCCATACATACTGTGTTAATGTGTATGATGAATTGATGTGCTATCGCTTGTTTTATTTCCGCATGTGTGATGATATGAGTGGAAGAGATTATGTGTTGCATATGAATTCGAATTGATATGTGATCAGGATAATCTCGGTGGATAATTAATCATTATTCAGCAAATTTCTACATGGTATCGGAGCTATTGAAGCAGATATTGATCATCACAGTGATTACAAACTTATTTCGATAGACAGAGTCTGCATGCGGGCCAGGTAGCCTCCGGATTCATCTTTCTTCGGAAAGTGAAAGGTCTGGTAAACGCCCCTTGCAGTCAATCTCTGTGCTAGAAATAATTTGTTCTCACAAATCTAGAGCGGTTGAGCTTTGAGGTGGAATTCGAATTTTGCAGCAGTTTTGTTTTCTTGGTGCCAGTGTTGAAAATGTCTTTCAACAGTTTGCGACTCGAATATGCTCTTGAAGGCAGTTCGAATTATGTTGCATGGAAGGATCGCATGGAGGCAGTATTAGAAGATAATGGACTGAAGGAGTTCATGGATACGGATGTCCAAAGGCCCACTGATCCTGCTAAAGTCGAAGCATGGCAAAAGAAGATGGCGAAATGTCGAAGGATCCTGTTGGAGGGCGTCAAGGATCATATTGTATCCAGCTTGCATGGAAAGGCTTATCCATATTTAATGTGGAAAGCTTTGACGGATCTATTCCAGAGTAAGAGCGACCAAAGGAAGCTGGCACTCAAAGATAAGCTCAGGAACATCAAGATGGAGAAAGGCGACAGTATCGCCAAATACCTCATGAAGTTCACTCAATGCAGAGATGAGCTGGGAAGTGTGGGGGTGACTGTCGAAGATGAGGACATGGTCGACCTGGCTCTCCTTGGTCTTTCGAAGGCTTGGCACTCATATCAAGATAGTGTCAATGGTCGGGAGAAGCTGCCGGGATGGGAGCGCCTTTGGGCGGATCTCATGCAGGAGGAGATAAGGAGGACTACTCGGGATGGATTTTCATCAAAGGGAGCTGATGAAGAAAATTGCGCTTTGGTTGCCAAAGCAAAGAATGGGAAGGGTAAGAAAACTTCTCATTCCGGTGCAAAGGGCAAGAAGCAGGATATGGCGAAAGTGAAGTGTTTTCACTGCCATGATCACGGACATTATGCTACCAATTGTCCAAAGAAGAAAAAGAATAAGCAAGCGGGAAGATCTGCAGATGGAGAAGCTTTGGCTTCACAGTTCGAGCTTGACTTTTCACTGATCGCATGCTTGGTTTCAAGTGTGATGGGATCGGTGTGGTTCTTGGACAGCGGTGCGTCATTTCATATGACGGGAGATCGGGATTTGTTCTCAGATCTGGAGGACAAAGATTTAGGTGTGCACATCGAGATGGGCGATGATGGTAGATACAGTGCGACTGGTATCGATACCATATCCTTTCAGAGGGAGTCTGGTAAACCCTTTGTATTGAGGGATGTCATGCATGTACCTGGATTGAAGAATAACTTGATCTCTGTGGCGATGTTGGAGGATAAGGGGTATGATGTGGTCTTCAGCGAAGGAAAAGCCTTCCTGCGCAGTAAGACTACTGGAGAGACCAGGAAGATAGGGGTTCGAACCAAGAACCTTTATTAGTTGCAGGTAGATGGCTGCGCAGCTATGGCATGCAAGGCGGGAGAAGTGGTGAGCCGGGATGATGAGGGCGAACTGTGGCACAGGAGATTGGGCCACCTTCACCATGGAGCTTTGAAGATCCTACAGCAGATTTCTACTGGGCTTCCTAAGGGCACTCTTGCGCAATCAGATCAGTGGAAGGGGTGTACTTTAGGGAAGCATGTGAAAGCCACCTTTCACGAGAAGGATAGTCGTGCCACGACGATCCTTGAGAGAGTTCACACAGACGTGTGTGGTTCTTTCTCAGTTGCTTCGACAACAAAGCACGTGTATTATGTGATCTTTGTTGATGATTTCTCTCGAAAGTGCTGGATCTTCTTCATGCAGAAGAAGAGTGATACATTTGCGAAGTTCTGTAAGTTTAAAGCACTAGTCGAGAAGGAGTCGGGGAAGAAGGTGATTTCTATAAGGAGTGATAACGGTGGTGAATTCATCTCGGCTAAATTCAAGGAGTTCTGCAGTGCAGAAGGGATTCGGAGAGAGCTCATTGCACCCCATAACCCACAGCAGAATGGGGTGGCTGAGCGAAAGAACAAAACGATCGTGGGTGCTACACGGGCGATGTTGCATGATCAGGGCCTACCCCTTCACCTGTGGGCTGAGGCATGCAATACAGCAGTGTATGTGCAGAACCGTTGTCCTCACAAGGTTCTTGGCATGAGTACACCGGAGGAGGCTTATTCTGGCAAGAGGCCTGATATTTCCCATTTGCAGATTTTTGGTTCTCCTGTCTACATGCATGTGACGAAGGATGCGAGAAGGAAGTTGGATCCAAATGCTGAGGTTGGAATATTTGTGGGGTACACTGATACACCTCACAACTACCGGGTGTATTTGTCAGACAGTCGCAAGACTGTTGTGCGACGAGATATAAAATTTCAGGAGGAGAAAGCCATGCAGTGTTCGCTTGAGAGGGAGCTACACTTGCATGCAGATGAGGAGCTGTTAGTTCCTAAGGAGGAGCTTCCGAATGTGGATCAGCCACAAGAGGAGGTTCAGGAGGTGGAAGAAACCACCCATGCAGCGCCAACCATCAGGGGGCGCATGCGCACTACAGAAGCTGAGCGACTGGCTCGAGATGCAGAGAAGGTTGTAGGACCACCTACAGCACAGCGCAGACAGAGGCAGTCACCGGATCAGTACACTGGATACATGGCTCTTGTGAGTCAATGTGTCATGACGGAGCCATCCTCTTTTGAGGAAGCTGTGGAGGAACCCGCATGGGTTGATGCCATGATCGAAGAATATGATTCGATCGTTAGGAACAGTGCATGGGAGATTGTCCCAAGACCGGTGGGGAAATCAGTGGTGGGTTCGCGATGGATCTACAAAGTGAAGCAGGCAGCTGACGGGAGTGTGGAGAAGTATAAGGCGAGATTTGTCGCCCGTGGCTTTTCACAAATCGAGGGGATTGACTATGAGGATACCTTTGCACCTGTCGCAAGGTACTCTTCCATACGGACGATCCTTGCTCTCTCAGCGCAGATGGGGTGGCACATTCATCAGATGGATGTGAAGACTGCGTTCCTCAATGGAGTTATTGAGGGAGAGGTGTACATAGAGCAGCCTGAAGGTTTTGAGATCTTCAGCAGTGAGTCGCATGTGTGCCGACTCAAGAGAGCACTGTATGGGCTGAAGCAAGCACCTCGTGCTTGGTACACTCGGATAGACAGATACTTCACCGGGCTTGGATTCTCCAAGAGTGAGGCGGATCCAAACCTGTACCAGATTGTGGTGGAGGGGAAGCTGTTGATCATCGTACTGTATGTAGATGATCTGATTTTGACTGGCGACGAGCAGTTGATACTTTCATGCAAGGAGGATCTTGCACGAGAGGTTGAGATGAAGGACCTGGGCATCCTTCATTATTTCCTGGGATTGGAGATTTGGCAGCGCAGCGGAGGACTGTTTGTTTCTCAGGGCAAGTATGCCCGGGAGATTCTGGAGAGGTTCAACATGCAAGGCTGCAAGCCTGTTGACACTCCTCTTCTTGGTGGTTGGAGGAAGGAGGATGCTACTTCAGCGGAGGTAGTGGATGCCACTATCTATCGACAGTTGGTGGGGTCGCTTATGTATCTGGTCAATACACGACCCGATATATGCTATGCAGTTAACCAGCTTTCGCAAGCTATGGTTAAGCCTACCAAGCTCTTTTGGAAGGCAAGCAAGCATGTATTGCGCTATATTAGAGGCACATCGGGATATGGTTCATGGTACAGACAGGAGGATCAGTTGAGGCGGCATGGCTTCATGGATTGGTATCATCATATCAGAGATTGTGTTCAACGGAGAATCATGATGCTTTCATATGTTCCCACGGAGGATCAGGATGCCGACATCCTGACGAAGGCGCTCACCAGGAGCAAGTTCGAATTCCACAGAGGCAGGATAGGGGTTGCAGATAATCCATATCTTGCTGAGAGGGAATGTTGAAAATGCAGCAAGATGATGGAGCTTAGTGAAATGAAGTCGCCTTCACTAAGTGGGCCCGCAGGCAAATTCTGGCGCAAAGTCTATTTTTAGACTATGTCTATTTTTAGACATATGGAGCATGGTCCGGGGGTTGCAGTATGTTATTCTTGGAGTATTGGTCATGTTGGTAAAAATAGATGGACCTCTATTTTTGGACCTATAGGTCGAAGTCTATTTTTAGACTGCCTATCCTAAAAATAGAGAAGTCAAATATTATTTACCCTTAATAATATTTGGACTCTAAACTTCAGTTTACTCTCTTGGAGCACTTCAGTTCGAGCTACAGAAGTGGCTAATGCATCTGATAGAGGAATTACACTATTCCTAGGGGTTTTGTGAGCTCATGCATGGTTGACTTCAGTTAGGACTTCAGTGGCAGAAGTTTGGTGGAGTTGATGAGACAGTTGGTGGAGTTGTGTTCGGTTTAACTTAGTTGAACTAGTTGAGATTAGTTTAACTAGCTAATCAACCAGTAATGAGTGGAGTGAATTAAATATTATTTAATTCATTAATTAGTAACTCATTATTCAACTCAAGAACACATCAGTTCACTACAGTGCATGGACAGTTCAGTGGAGACCAGTGAAAGAGGTAGATGAAAGGGTGGAGTTAGCTATCAATGGCGACATCGGTTGTGCATGAGATTTGCACCACACTTGGAGGAATTTCCCATGATGATTGCGCTGTCAAGCCAAGGAGATTCGAACCTTGGATCTCTATATAGACAGGCCATGATTTCGCAATAGAGGCAAGGCAATTGGCGGTGAGTTTTGAACCAGTAACCTGTTCAAAACTGAGCTAGATTGTGGGTAACTGTATGAGAAAGTACTGAGTACTTGTGAGGAGTATTGTACTGAGTTTGTTACTTGATTTCTCCATTATAATATACCCAATAGCTGCGGGGTTTTCAGCTATAAGCTTTCCCCATACATACTGTGTTAATGTGTATGATGATTTGATGTGTTATCGCTTGATTTTATTTCCGCATGTTTGATGATCTGAGTGGAAGAGATTATGTGTTGCATATAAATTCGAATTGTATGTGATCAGGATAGTCTCGGTGGATAATTAATCATTATTCAGCAAATTTCTACAGGAAATACCTCATGCACTAAATAAATGGCGACCTTACTTAATGGGAAGACAATTAAAGGTAAAAAAAAGTCATGATAATATTAAATAATTTTTTGGGAAAAATATTATCTTCAAAGGAGAAGGAAAAATGGTTCAGAAAGATATTGGGTTATGATTTTTTATTGATCTACAAAAAAGGGAAATTTTTTTTGTTGCAAATGCACTCTCGAGAAAGGATGAGGATATGGAAGCATTGCTCTGTGCCATTTCTATTATAAAACCTGGTTGGATAATTAAAGAGAGGGATGAATGGAAGAATGAAGAAGAGGTGTGGAAAATCATTTAAAAGTTGTAGTAAGATCCCAGAACATTTGATAAATTTATATGGAAAAATGATTCATTATGGTACAAATATTTCTTATATATTTTTATTAATTCCCAACTCAAACAAATATTATGTTGGAATTGCACACCTCCCCCTTAGGAGGGCACCTGGGATTTTTAAAATCTTACCACAGGGTCAAGTGGGAATTTTTTTGGGATGGTCTTAAATATGATATTTAGAATTTTTTGGTAGAATGTTTGGTTTTCGAAAAAAATAAAATTGAGACAATTAATACCCCAATTCTGTTACAACCTTTATCCATTCCAAGTCACTGTTGGGAGGAGGTCCCAATGGATTTTTATCATAGGTTTACCCAAGTCTAAAGGAAAGAGTGTAACACCTCCTACCATATTTACCCACTTTCACCACCTTGTCAAGGGTAAACATGAGTTTAGGGTAACTATGATAAGACTCAACCTCCTAGGTGACCTTAAGGAAATGGAGCCAACAAATTAAAACCTTACTGACTTCCCTCAGGTGCCATAGGACCTCCAAGAATAACCCAGCCCCTTTAGGTGCCCAACCCTTGAGAAAACTCACTTTTTCCATGAGCTAGAGCCCTAGTTTCTCCCTTTCCAAGGAATCCATGCGATTATGGGTTCCCATTCACATGCATAATCCTACCTCCATGCGAGTATGGAAATTTTATGGTCAGTTCTATGCCAATGACCCTGAATTCTGTGCCCCTTTTTTCAGGCCAGGACTCAGGTCTCTATCCAGAACTCAATGAAACTTCAAGAGAGTATAAATGACATAAGAACAATGCCTGTAAACCAAAAAATTAAACAATTACTTGACCTGACCATCGCCAACCAGGACTGACATTCTGTCAAACACTTGGTGGATATGAAACCTACAGGTCATGAATGCAAGTCTGAACATGAGGGACTAAAAATTTATCTAAGTTTTAATAAGAAGGGTCACTTCCTTCTCACATTAGTTTTCATAACACCAATTAGGTCTTGCATTCATTATTTATTCAGTTATGAGTGAAAACATCAAAAGAGCGATGACTAAGATATTCCATTAAACCATGCTTATAACCATCATATAACTAGATAAATAAAAATTTGAGAATGGCCATTAAAGCCACATAATAAACAATATATTTACTTATCCAAAGCAAGAGAAACTTAGCCTTTATTAAACATAGGAAAATATCGACCGGGTGGGGGACTTCCATGTTCCACCGAACATATATTGGATTAGCCAAATCTCTCTTCATCCAATCACCCCTGTGCCATATTCCAAGTATTAATGTGGGATCTCATGGGATAAACCAATCCAAAGACAACCAAGGGAATCTAGAGGTTAAACCACCTCCATCCTCTCCATAATGTGATCTTACCCAGATAGGTGTCGAGTTCACAAAACCAAACCAATCTTGGATGCTTAATAATTCCTTCACCATCATTGAGACATTTTCCTGTCTCCACCCTCAGGTTTTAAGTGTATCCTGCCATTACCAAACAAGGGATTCCTAGGCCTTTGGGAATTTTCCTGAGACCACCTCACCCTAGATTTTCTGAAACCATACGGAAATCCAAAGCTCAAAACCAAGAAAAATCCCATCACACAATGACTCTCCAGAAATGGCAAGGTTAGGCTAGGAAATACCAACATGCACATACCATGCATGTCAAAAACAACTAGGAAATCATACATGCAACCTGTTACCTACAAGTATTCACGTTGGAGCTGCTTTATCCTTGCCTTCCTTTTCTTTCCTTGTCCTAATTTGATTTTCCAATCCTTGCTTGATTTCTTTCTCCTCTGCGTGCTTTCTCCTCTCTGAGACTAATTCTAACACTAAATTTAAAAAATTCTACCAACTGATGCTCTGAGGCCTTTTTATTGATTAGGCCTCTAATTTCTTCAATTTTCCATTATTTTCCTTCATTTTCCTCCTCACATGCAACATGTGACCTTTCACCTTCCTTTTCTCCTAATTTCCATTATTTTCATAAACAATGTGCCAAAAATACCCTTTTTCCTTTCCAAAGCCTTAGCCATTTCCTTTTCCAATTTCCCCTTAGCCATAAAACACAACAAGTGATGCCCACTAGTAATTTTTTCCCAACATTCAACTTGGAATAAGTGTCCCTTGCCTATGGTCTTATTTTACCTTTATTAACTTTTATTACATGAACTTTTAACCTCAGGGTGTTACAAAGAGTGTCATCATGGTGGTAGTTGATAAACTTACCAAGTATGAACACTTTTGTGCATTATCTCATCTGTTTAAATGCAATACAATTACTACTGCATTTATGTGAAGAATTCAAAAGCTACATGGAAACCCAAAGATTATTGTAAGTAACAGAGATCCCATTTTCACTAGAAATTTTTGGATGGAATTATTTTCTTACCTTGGTACTCAATTAGCTCATATCTCATCTTATCATCCTCAATCTGATGAGAAAACTGAGATAGTGAACAAATTTTTGGAAGGATATATTCGTTTCTTTGTATCTGATAAATAAACACAATGGGTCAAGTGGCTACCTCTCACTGAATGGTAGTATAACACTTCCTTCCATACTGCAGACAAAATGACCCCATTTATGGTAGTTTATAGATATCATCCACCATCCATCACATCATCTTTAATAGAAAATTCTAGGGTTCAAGTAGTGGAAGATCACATAGAGCATCAACAACAAGTTCTCCAACTCTTAAAGGATAACCTAACTCTCGCACATAATCAAATCAAACAAAAATGATATCAACATCATACTGAAAGAATTTTTGATGTAGGTGAATGGGTATTTTTATGACTACAACCATCGAAACAAAGGTCCCTCAAGCAAGCTAAGAAGGATAATAAATTATCACCCAAGTACGATGGTCCTTATAAGGTGTTGCAAAATATTGGTACTATGGCATACAAATTGGAGTTGCCTACATCTTCCCAAGTACACCCATTTTTCCATGTTTCATGCTTAAAGAAGGTTATTGATGAAAAGATCCCAGTTTAAATAGTATTTCCAGAACTTAACAAAGAAGGAAAAATCACATTGGATCCTAAAGTAGTCACAGAAACAAGAACCTGACAATTACATAATCAATCAATTTCAGAGTATCTCATTAAGTGGACATTAGGGGAATTTTGAGGTCTAAAATGGGCCTCCTAAGGAAATTATAAAATAATAGTGGAAATAATAAAATAAGATTTGATGACATCATCAAATTTTAGAGGGAAAAATAAAAAAACTACTTTTCCAACTTGTATTTTAAACTTATCTCCTAAATTTTTTACTCAAATTTCGAGCAGGAGTACTCGTTGGATGCAAAATTTAATTCCTCATCCAAGGAGTACCCATGTTGTATACTTTCGATGGACCCTGCTACAGAAAAATGAGAAATACATGAAAAATGTGTTTGCAATCACGTTTTTTCATGTATTTTTCATTTTTTGCATGGCAAGGTCCATCAAAAGTATACAACATGGGTACTCCTTAGATGAAGAATTAAATTTCGCATCCAATGAGTACTCCCACTCAAAATTTGAGTAAAATCTTTGGGAGATAAGTTGAAAATACGAGTTGAAAAAGTAGTTTTATTATTTTATTATTTTTTAATATTTTTACCCTTTTACTTAAAAAATGGTGAATCATCCTCCATGGTTGACATCATCATATTGAATCCTATTGGTTCTTATAAATTTTATTTTGGTTGTACATTTTTCTTAGGATGCCCTTTTTAGACCTCAAAATTCCCCTAATGAGAACTTACCCGATGAAGATTCCATATGGGGGGATGAAAATTTTAGAGAGAAACATCCAAAACTACTCAAGTATTGAGGACAACACTTTTGAAGGAGAGGGGCACATTAGGCCCCTATAATATTAGCATAGCCCCCTTATTGTTATTGTAAGTGTAGCTGCCTATTGTTATTGTTGTGCCCATGTAGCCCCCATATTGTTATTGTTGTTCCCCATAGAAGCTCACTATTGTTATTGTTGTGCCCTTAAATTATTATTGCTACTTAGGCTCTGATTATATTGTGGCCCCTTAGACTCCTATATATATACCAAGGAGGTATTTTCATTTGTATCATCCAAGAACTGCTCATTACGTGATGTAAATGAGGTTTCTCCCTCAAAGAGGATATTTCTCAAGTCGTTGATCTATCTTTTTGTCTATTTTATGAGCCGTTTGCATAACACTAAAGCCATATGTTTACATGCATTTTGTTTTTTCTAGACTATTCTCGAACAAGTTCCTTTATGTATGTATTTTGTGAGATGTATTACTGCTAGGTCACAAACTAATATGTGGAATTGATAATCCCTTCTTGCACTTTTATTTATTTAGTTTTATATATTTCATTAAGGAGTAATTATTCTATCAAAATAATTACTATTCTATATTTTTTCTAGTAAGCTAAGCATGCATTATTGTCATGGATCTCAACAAACTGTTTCCTTGATTGTACGCCTATGTGTTTATAAACTCATTGCTTTCTAATTGTTATCTATATTTCAATAATTAGTTAAATTAGATTAGTTTCATCTTGCATTTAGTTATTTATAGCTTAGAACTTGTATTCCTTTGCTATGAAAATCATCCATATCCTACAAAATTTTCAAAACCAAGCATGGTTACCATGACAAAATATGGATGGGTCTCTTACCTAAAGCGATGTGAGTATTGGCATTGTAGTGTTGGAATTGATGTCGACAAGGTCATGGTGTTTCTTGTCATATCCATGTGTGATGGATGTTTGGCTTAGTGGTCCTATTGGTTGGTATTGACGACAACTTGGTTGTGGCATGACTTAGTGGAGGTGATTTAGAAACTAACTAGAGATGGATTCTAGACATGTCGTTACACATGTTGAAGATGTTGTTGTTGTAGGTGATTGGATTGTTGCTACAGGTGTTGCATATGATTTTACATTTTATGGAAGAACTGGAGTTTCTACTACATGTGTTGATATGTTGCTACATGTGTTGGAGGTGCCTCTATAGGTGTTGGGAGTAGTTGTATGACTTGATGCTATTGTTGCAGGTGTTTGTACAAGTTTTTATTGTTGCTTGAGAAGTTGGAGGAGTTGGATGTGTTTGGAAGACTAGGGACCACATGTCATTGATTTGTTACATATGTTTTTGGCCTATATCATCAGTTTCAGACTTGTTACATAGGCTTGGAGGTGTGTCATGATGTTCCCTGGATTAATACCAGAGATCAACTCCAAGTGGTGGCTTAAAAAAGTTGGAAATTGGGATTTTAGAGGGTATATGCTAGTTTCCTTCATAGGAACAATGTACATATGTAGGTTTCATTCATAGGATTAGCCTATGCATTCTGGAAGTGATTTTTCCCTGCATTCCTTGAATTGCTCAGGTTAATTAATGGTTTTTCCAACTTCTCTTATTCATAACATTTTAAGTAAAGTTCGAAAAAGGTTAGAGAGATTCTAGAATGTGATTAACATTGAAAATATCAAAAGGAAAGTGGAGTTAGTGGCTTGATCAAGTCAATGAGATGAATCTAAATCAAATCAAACATATGAACAAATATTGTGGAGCTCATTAGTTCTTGGTAATTATTGAGTTGAGCACATCAATTCATGTATATATTGGACAAAGCTCAATGATAGTATGATTGATTCTGTTGTGTATTGGGTGAGTGTATGAGTGGAGAATAGTTTGAAAGCTATGTGAGTTGTACTGCATAATTTCTGAAGCAGTTTTCAAGTGTTGCAACATATTGTAGAGTATGTTTCAACCATAATTTTTGTGTAGTGAGTGAAAAGGTGAAGTGTATATTGGTAGAAGTGTGTGGAGAGATTGTATTGTAATTTGTGGTGTATTTGGAGAGAAGATTTGGTTTTTTATTGTGTGCTTTGATGCTATGATGTTGTAGTGCTCATTTTAAGCAGTTCTCGATTCCAGTCTGAAAATGTATGAAACGAGAACCACATAGAGGAGAGGATTTGGAGGAATCCGATGAAATCAATATAAGTGAACAGTTTTTCTCAATCCAATGGTGGTTGGAAAGTTCGAAAGAAACCAGGCGAGGCTCGTTGGTCATGGTGGATTCCAGTAGATCGTAGTCTGTAGGGTCGATTGATAGATCAGGAGTAACTGAGCGAGGATTGTTGATCCTGGTGGCCTTCAATGGATGGTAGTCCATATATCTGCATGAGAAAGAGTCTCTATTTGATATTAGCCAACTAAATATCTATGTAAAGAATTTCTTGACATAATATAATTTGAGCAACATAGTAGCAGCGGGTGGTTTTTTTCCTTAGAGAGGGTTTTCCACCAGAAATATTTGAATATTTGTTTCTATTGTCTTGATTGATTTCATGGTTTCTGGTTTATGTTTGATGCTCCAATCTTTGATTATTTGTTTTAGTTTATCCATGGTTAAATAATAATTAATTGGAGAAAAAATTTATAAGTGCCTTCACTACTGTTTCACTAGTAGTGATCTAGTTTCCAACAATTGGTATCAGAGTGAGCCTCTCAATTGCAACTTGATCATGGGAGAGTGGATCTTGGAGTTTTTGGTAGAGTTTTGCATTTTTTTTTGAAATGGATTAGCGAGTAATTCCAATGCTTCGTGTAGGTAAATTTTCAACTTGGAAGATGAAATTGGAGTCATATTTTTTGTCTGTTGAAGAAGATATTTTTCTATTAGTTGAGTTGGAATTAAATATGAGTCTAATGATTTGGATAAAAAGATTATTTTGAATAGTATTTCAAAATTTGATAGCATGTATGTGAAGCATTGTGAGATTGCAAAAGAGATGTTAGACAAGTTGCACAGTTTGTATCTTGGAGGAAAATTGAATATAATTTCAAAAATGAAGAAAAATTAAAAGGATTCTACTTTTATTGGGGTGAAAATTCAATCCTCCTCAGAAGAAGGAGATGGAATTCCTAGTGATACAAATAATGGATCAAGCATCAAACAAGAGGAACAACAAGAAGATAGCAGTTGCAAAGATGATGAGCAAACCAAGGTAAAGGCACTAGAAGAAGAGGTTCAAAGGTTCATGGTGGAAAATAAAGATCAATGGATGCTGCTACAAATGTTTGATGAAAATGAGTGTGCATTCAAAGAAGAAATTTTAGACCTGAAAATTCAGCTAGAAGAAGGAAGAAAAATCGAAAATGGAATTTGGAAGCAGTGTAAGGAGTTGGAAAATGAACGCAAAAAATTGAAGGCTGAATCAATTTCTGCAAGGAAGGAATTAGAAAGGTTCAAAGATATTTCTAAAGCATATAGGAGTAAATCATAAATGATTGGAACAGCTAGTAGCGGTAAGAATAATAATAACCAGGAGCCATGCATGAATCAGAAGAATAAGAAAACAAGGCTAAAGAAGAAGAATAGAATTGGGAAGTGTTATAACTGTGGAGTTCATGGACATATAACAACAATCTGCAGTAGTGGAGATATCATGCCCTCTCATCAAAAGAAGCAACCAAAAGAGAAGCAACCTCAAGCATGCATGCAAATAATTTCTCCATATGTTAGGTATAATAGTCCATTTTATGGTTATTGTTTCTCATGCAATTATTTTGGCCACAGAGATATTTACAACAAGGCACATGCAAGGAATAAAAATCAAAGCAACAGAAGATATCAAGCTATTCCTTATTTCCTTAGTCACATTAGATGTTTTGCGTGTGACAATATTGACCATAAGGCCAAGGATTGCAAGTTGTCCATGTGTTTCTGTAGATCAAATCAGAGAAAGGAAAATATGCAAGGTCAACCACATAAGAAGAAGAAGGATTAGTAGATGAAAGTTTGGAGGAGAAAGAGATGCAAGGAACTCCCACCAAAAAATGAGGCCTCCATGGTCTTAGGGGGAGCATATGTTTGCTTCATGATTTGCATGTAGATTCTTGGATTCGCAACCATATCAGAAATTGTGAATGAAGACAAATATGCATTTTTAGAGATGCATGTGTTCAAGGGTAGTTCATGAGTTTTGAAGTGCATTTATTTTCTTATCTATTTCTATTCCAGTTTGATTTAGTTGGATCAACCATGTGAATCCATTACTAATGGTTTTTGGTGCAGCTACATGTTGAGATGTGATGAGGGGATCACTCATTAAGGGGGATAATTTGTGCTTCCTAATGGACCTGCAGAGTGTTAGCATTGAGGAGCTTGTTTTTCATATACTTGACATTGATTTGATGCAGTATGATTTTTATTGCTGCTGCCACACTTTACTAGTTGGATGAGATAGTATGGTTGCATGGAAAAATTGACATGCTACTAATGTTCTCATTGATAAATCCTATTTATGACATGATTTATTATATTTTTTGCTGCCAGGAAGATCTAATGATGTGCTTTCATTTCTAGGTGAATCATTCATGTTGCTGATATGTATTATATGTCCAAATTATATGTTTCTATTGCATGGGGAGAGAGCATGATGCTGCTTATGATGTGTTGTATATTCATATGTTTGAGTCATGCTGATTTATATGGCTTCTTATAGATGGAGAGAGTGTTGTTGCTCATGATGGGGATATGTACTTTTTGTTGCTTCTATGACATATTGCCATGTTTCTACTATTATATGATTTTATTGTTGTACCTATGTGGAGCATGGTGGCTGCTAGTGGATTTTATGATCTTGTTGTAGGATCTCCATTGTTGGGACAATAATCACCATGCTCCATGCACTAGAATATGGTTTGGATAATGAACCTATTATTTCTACCACATATGGAGAGCTTATGTCATTGCTCATGGGGGCCTTGTACTTGATGCATATGCCATGGATTGCATTATCATTGTTGTTGATATATGGAGAATATTTTGTTGCTCATTTTTGCCATGTACTGATGTTATTTCATGTTTTGGGCATGTATAGAAGAGAGAACCATTAAGTGCACTTGTAAAAGCCATGTACTATAATTATGTAATATTTTGGGTGTATTACTCATGGTGACCCATTTTGTTTAGTATGACTTGTCATTAGCTATGTATAGGTCAATGGAAATCCAAGTCATGTATTATTTTGTATATCTTTGATGTAGCCCCATTACATTGGGTGCATGATATAAACTTGGGTGCATAGAAGTCTTGGTTGGGAATAGGAGAGTTTATAGATGATTCATATGCTAGTTTTATATATCTGTCACATCCATGTATTTTCTCCATGAAGCATTGTATGCATTGTACTTAATTGGATATCATTGTCTAAAGTCAGTTAGATTCATGGTTCATGAGGAGTAGTCTCTTGCACTTCGCGAGGAGGCTTATTGTAGGAGGCAAAGTGTATGATTCTAAATTCATTACATCGTTAGGGGGAGCATGTTTAGTTTTTAGAGATTGCATGATAGTGGCTAGAGATATGTTTGGTGGTTGATTTATTTGCTTAACATTCTTATCTTTTAGAAGAGACATCTTTGACTAGAATCTGTATGGTGTTGAGTATGATAGGGGGAGAAATTCTCTCCTATGATGCATTATTGACATTTTCTTCAGTGTTGGTATGGCCCTTTTCCATTGATGTCAAAGGGGTACAGAATTTAGATGGATAGAGATAAGCTTCAGAGTTGTATCTTCAATTTTGGAGAGTGGATGATGGCTTGTCAACCTCACATGTTGGTTTGAGGTTGAAATCAATGCCAAATGGGGAGTTTGTTGGAATTGTAGTGTTGACATTGATGTCAAAAGGTTCATGGTGTTGCTTTTCATATCCATGTGTGATGAATGTTTGGCGTGGTTATCCTATTGGTTGGCATTGATGCCAACATAGTTGTGGCATGACTCAGTGGAGGTGATTTGGAGAGACAATAGAGATGGAGTCTAA
Source organism: Pinus albicaulis (assembly GCA_034641835.2). Classification (NCBI taxonomy): domain Eukaryota; kingdom Viridiplantae; phylum Streptophyta; class Pinopsida; order Pinales; family Pinaceae; genus Pinus; species Pinus albicaulis. The sequence continues at coordinate 881,473,874 of CM076569.1, read as the reverse complement.
ACATGTTTCTACACATGTTGAAGATGTTGATGTTGTAGGTGGTTTGAAATTGCTACTACAGGTGTTGCATATTCTTCTACATGTGATGGAAGAATTGGAGTTGCTACTACATATGTTGAGATATTGCTACATGTGTTGAAAGTGCATTTGTGGGTGTTAGATGAAGTTGTATGACTTGATGTTGTTGTTGCAGGTGTTTGGACAAGTTGTTGTTGCTGCTTGAGAAGCTGGAGGTGTTGGAATTGATGAGGAGTCACTATTTCCATGGAGACAATTCCTGGCTGTGAGGGAACCAGTGCCGAGGACATCTCAATATTAAATAAAAATAGTTAACATCAATGGCTGGAAGGATAGGTCATGAGGGCTTGCAACCAAAATTTCTAGTTTTGAAACCCTAGCTTTCAAAATAGAATCACTAGAGAAGCTCTGAGGGTTGCAAGGAGCACTTCATTAAGGGTTTCAAGATTAATTATCATGAGTATAATTAAGCAAATTCATGAAAACTAAACTGAAGCACCCACTGCATCTTATACTTTCCAAGAGAAAAGAAACATAGATAAATGTTGAATCACAAGAAAAACACAATGACTGCAACTATGCCCAAAGTTGGAATCCAAACTATGATGTATTATTTGATTTCAAAGAAATTATTTTATTACAATGCCACTCATAGATATTGAACTTTGAACCCCCAAAATGTCTAATTTCTAGTCTTTTATTCATGCTCCGTGGACCTAACTATTTCAATCAATTTCTACAATTGATTCTTGACACGGTTACAAAAATTATTCCCTTTGTCTTTATTTTCCTTTTTAAAAGAAATAACAAATAAAACGAAACATTTAAATATTATATATAATATCTATTTTTTTCGGTTACAAAATAAAATCCCGCCCCTTTTACAAACTATAGAATGAGTGGCAATAGACTTTGAATCTCAACAAAATGTTAATAAAATACGAATGAAAAACATACGCCTAACTTCGTTAAAAGTCACATAAGTCAAGCTAGAAGTGAGTTTTTTCTCATCATAGTTGGAGTGCGGGTCCCACTCCAACTCCACGAGAGCACTTGAACAGGTTTTGGAATAAGGGCTGAGTGATGCTGGGAGAAATATGAGCTAGATGAGCGGTTCCAGCCAAACCACTCCCGGGGGCACTCCTTTGGTATAATTTCCTTTTCCTTTTTGTTGTTGGGATTTCGGGGATCTGAGCAAGAACAATATACACCGTCAATTGCTGTGGGATCTGCCAAAATGATAATCCTCTTTCTGCAACTCTAATTCTGCTAGTAGGATACAGAAACCCTGAGAGTGGAATTCATGAAGAATTTGGCACAAACCATCTTCAGTCTTTCTCCACAATCTGGATGGATGCATTTCTATGTTAGAGTTCAAACTGAGTCTTCAGGAGAAACACCATGAATAGTACCTGAAAGGATTCCTCCTTTTGGGCAAGTATACCTACTTTCCCTTTTCTTGGCTCGATTCAATTGGTAGGTAGACCAAGGATGACCCTAGAATGGTATAAAACAATGATATTAGAAGTCGGGAGGAGACAAGAAATGTTGAGGCAAAGAATTGTAGAGTTATGAGAAACTGAAAGACGTTGGGAAGAGAATCTATGGTTGAATAATAAGAACTATTTGCGCCCACCGAGATTGATGCTTTCAATGCTAAGAAATATGAATTCGAAGTTGTGTAGGGTGCGACCAAATATTTTCATCGCTAATAAACTTCTTCTTTACCCATAAGAAAAATTACAAATATCTTTTATTCCCTCAGCACTTTATTTGTATATGAATATTTTCCCAAATTTACCATGCAACTACACTACCACATATGAATATATAATAATATTTAAAGGACTATTCAAAACGCTCTGAATTTTATTATATCCTCCCCTATCCTCCCCTTTGACTGTAGGATCTTCCTCCACTTCACATTTTGTGTGAGCGTTGGTCTTGGAGACCACTGTAGTGTTGACAATTAGTCAAGTTAGTGGTTGACTTGTAGTTTAGAAATTAGACACCAAGTCCAATAATTTTAATAAAATAACTCACCAAAATGGATCATAAAGAACTAAATTTTCTCAAATTCCAAAAAAACTAACAAACAAAAGTCATAAAATATGTTCATATACAACATGAACCCTAATTGATAGTGTTGTCTTCTTTGGAAGGATTTAGCTATAACATATTGGCTCCAATTGGGGACAACACTTTTCCTGCAAAGTACTGAGAATCACAGATCAGTTGCCTTGTTGGGCATGGAGTCATAAAACTAGAATTGCTCCCAAATTTGAAATATCTACAGATCAGTTGCCTTGTTGGGCATGGAGTCATAAAACTAGACTTTCTCCCAAATTTGAAATATCTAAAAATACAGTCTCCCTGAAACTATGTTTTCCGGACCTTTATTATTCTTTTTGTCAACTCTAAATAAAACCTCTAAAAACTAAAAACTAAATGATACTTTTCTAAGCTTATTTAAGTATAGGTATTACTTATTTTTACCTGGTCGAATTTCTTCAAGTGAAGTCAACAAGTGAAGTCAACCTTCGAGTGATACCAGACCAACATTTGAGTGTTGGACCTTTGTTGACTAAAGAAAGATGCCATATAGTAAGCCAATGCATCATAAAATTGATGAGAGAAACTTGCAACTGCCTCCTTTTCTTGAATAATGTATTGACATGTACCTTCTTGGATAGGACAGCCACAAGCACTTCTTCTTGGCTCATGGGAAACGTTTCTGCAAGAAATTTTCTTGCCATTTTCCAACAAGATGATCTTCTTGGAAATACGCAACAAAGTCTTCTTCCTCTGATCTGTAGGTATCATAAATGGGACCAATACCTCAACAACAAAAACCCTCATATGAAAGATAAATATCATAGGTATCATAAATGAGACCAATTCCTCAACAACAAAAACCCTCATATGAAAGATAAATATCATAGACAGGAGCACTAGAATAATATACAAAAAATGACCCTCAAGGGTTTGTCTACAACTAAATCAACTCTTCTTTTTTTGGAATGAGCTCATCAGAAAAAAAAATGCATAGGTTTCCATTTTAAAACCCAAGAAAAGAACAAGCAAAGTTAAGTTTCTAGGTGAAGATATACAACAAAATACTGAGTCTTGTCACCATCAAGAATCAACTCCAAATCTTAATGAAACCGAAGGAAAATTTCTCTAATCCATTCCCCGTAAATGACACCAATTTGATGTTGTTTCCCTAAACCAAATCTTAATGAAACCGAAGGAAAATTTCTCTAATCCATTCCCCGTAAATGACACCAATTTGATGTTGTTTCCCTAAACCAAATCTTAATGAAACCGAAGGAAAATTTCTCTAATCCATTCCTCGTAAATGACACCAATTTGATGTTGTTTCCCTAAAGACAGTTTCTCGTTGTGAGGGGACCAATGGCCACGACATTTCAAGGTTGAATAATAATAGTTAAAATCAATGGTCGGCAGGAAAGGCCATGAGGGCTTGCAACCAAAACTTCTAATGGATAAAGAAACTATAAGGGTTGCAGGGTCTTTGCATCGAAGGAGTGGTTTAAAGAAAATTAGAGAACAAAGTTTAAATTAGCCACTTAAGAATCTAAATTTAAACCACTGTAGAAAGACTAATGGAAGACTGAGAAAATGTGAATGGAGTTCCTGAATGTGGATCACTTCATTAAGGGTTTAGCGAATAATTATCATGAGCACATTAAGTAAAATTCATGAAAAAATAAACTGAAGCACCAGCTACATCTTACAATTTCCAAGAGAATAAAAACATATATGAATGTTGAATCACAAGAGAAACACAATAACTGCAACTATACCCAAAAATAGAATCAAAACTACTGTGTATTCTTTTATTTCAGAGAGAATTTATGATTACAATACTAGTCATGGATAACATACTTCGAACCCCTAAAATGTCTAATTTCTGGTCTTTTAATTTTTCTCCTTGAACCTAACTACTTCAATCAGTTTCTAGAACTAATTCTTAACAGGGTTACAAAAACTGTTCCCTTTGCATTTATTTTCCTAAAAAAACAAATAACGAAACATTTGAATATATATATATAATTTTCTCAGTTACAAAATAAAATCCCACCTCTTTACAAACTATAGAATGAATGCCAATACATATTGAATCTCAACAAAATGTTAATAAAATATGAATGAGAGATATAGGCCCAACTTTGTTAAAAGTCACATAATACAAGATGGAGGCCAGTTGTTTATCATCATAGTTGGAGTGAGTGTTCCAGCTGTCAATCTCCACGCACAAGTTGACACAATGCAGGTTGCCTTTGAAAACCAGAAACAACTCCACGAGAGCACTTGAGCGATTTCTGTAATAAAATCTGAGCAGTCAATTTGTAGATGAGCGGTTTCAGCCAAACCAATCTTGGGGGCACTTCTTTGGTTTAAGTTCCTTGCACTGTGTATTGTCAGGATTTCGGGGATCTGAGTAGGAACAATATAGGTTGTCGATTCCTGTGGGATATGCCAAAATGATAATCTTGGTTCTGCAATTATGACTCTACTAGTAGGATACATAAACCATGAGAGTGGAGTTCATGAGGAATTTGGCACAAACCTCTTCGGTATTTCTCCACAATCTGAATGGATGCATTTCTAAGTTAGAGTTCAAACTGAGTCCTGGAGAACCACCATGAATAATACTCGAAATGGTTCCTTCTTTTGTCCAAGTATACCTACTTTCCCTTTTCTTGGATCGATGCAACAGGTAGGTAGAGCAAGGGCGACCCTATAATTATAGCGAACAATGAGATTAGAAGTTGGGTAGACACAAGAAATGTCGAGGCCAAGAATCATAGAGTTCTCAGAAACTGAAAGATGTTGGGAAGAGAAGCCATGGCTGAATAATAGGAAATATGTGTGCCAGAGACCCACCAAGATTGATGCTTTCAACGCTGAGAAATATGAAGCCGAAGCTGTGAATGGTGCGCCCAAAGATTTTCATAGCTAATTAACTTCTTTTTTAACCACAAGAAAAACTACAAATATATTTTATTCCTTGCAAATTTTATTTGTATATGAATGTTTTCCCAAATTTACCATGCAACCACATTACCGCATATGAATATGCTAATATTTGAATGAGTATCCAAAATGGTGTGGATTTTATTATATCCTCCCCTTTAACTGTAGGCTCTTCCTCCACTTCACGTTTTATGTGAGCACTCGTATTGGAGACTATTGTAGTGTTGACAATGAGTCAATTTAGTGTTCGAATTGTAGTTTCGAAATTAGACCCCAAGTCCAATAATTTTAATAAAATAACTTCTAGCACCAAGACGAGAGCCCCAAAATGATTCATAAAGAACCAAATTCCAAAAATTCCAAAAATTTTAATAAACAGAAATTATAAAATATGAACTACAATTGAGAGTGTTGTACTCTTTGGCAAAATCTAGCTAGAACAAGGAGTTTGGCAGACTAGGGAATGCATGTCATTGACTTATTACATATGTTCTTGGCCTATATCATTAGTTGTAGACTTACTACACAGGCTTGGAGGTGTGTCAGATGTTCCCCATCTTACTCCTAGAGATCAAATCCAAGTGGTGGCTTAAACAAGTTGGAAACTGAGATTTTAGAGGGTATACACTAGTTTCCTTCATAGGAACACCATTTAAAATAGATTTCACTAATGTTGAGTCATGGAACACCTTTGTTCCATGATTTTTTTTCACGATATCCATAATTCCTATGAACATTTGCCATAGCTATTTATGATAACATTTGGTTAAAGAGCTTAAGCGAGGTCTCAATTTTTTTGATCTTCTTTGTGGTCTTTGAGTTCTCTTCCATCATGCCTACAATCATGTCTCACATAATCCATTGAGTGTCCACAACTACCTTGAACATTGATACCCTTGCATTTGTATCTAATGGGTATGTGGATTAAAAGGTAGGTGGTCCCTACCTATCTTCATCTTCTTGAAAACCCTCTTTTTAACATCATATAACCTCTTTAATATCATACCACTATAATTGTTGACCTTATACATTATAGACTACGGGGTGATCAACTTGCTAAATGGCCAAACCAAAATTTACTTACTTCGAGTACCTATATGAAATGCACATATTTCACTTGATTTTAGGGACTTGTTCCCTCCTAGTTGTTCTAAAGGTGTTCCCTTTAGTGGAACATGAAAGTTCATTCTTGCTTATAAAGGCTTGTCACGTTATGCTGCTATGCTTCCTCTGGCCTTCGTTATTAGCCTTGGTCATCAGAATTATAAGAAGACACTTAGAATTCACATTAGTATCTCAAATCACCTAATATCCCTAAGGTTTTGAAATAAAAAAAGTTATTTTGAAGACACTTAAAATTCACATTGATATCTCAAATCACCTAATATCCCTAAGCTTTTGAAAAAAAGAAGAAGCTATTTTAGATTCCTCTTCGAAATCCTTTAAGTTTTAGTAAATAAAGAATACTACCTATCACGAGGTGATAATACTTTCATAAAGAACACTTTACATTGTGTTCCTAATATACTTTCCAAATGAAATTCCTACTCACATTTAATCTTTCATAATCTTTCATTAAATTAACTTAATTAATTTTACCTAATATCTTTCCAGTTTAATTTTTCCAATAACATCATGATGTTGCACTATCACCTCTTTAAGCATAGCTTTTGGTAAGTCCATGGTCTATCTTTATCTACAATACTTCCTTCAAAATCGATTGATAGGAAAGCTTTGGTTAGTCCATGGTCTCTTTACAACTTTAATTATGTAATACTTCAAAATTGATGTCCCCTTATGTTTGGCTTGTAGTAATGTTAAAAATGATAGTCATTAGTTTCCAATTATTATTGGATGGCTTGATGTCGGAAACTTTCACCATTGAGAAAACGAAGATAATCTAGTCACTGATCTACTAATTGACATCATTTCCTACGTTAAGTGACATCATGAGTGGAGTGGAGTGCAGATGGAGATGCGAGATGGATTCACCACGGTTGTAATACCTAGCGAACGAATAAATACTATAATTTATAACCATATTAGAATTTCACGATTTGTTTTAAATTTTAAAATTATAAATTGGGGAGGATTATTTTTAGAATAAGGAATTGTTTTTTATGAGATTTTTTGAAAAATTTATTTTTCTAATTTAATTTGTCTTAAATCTAGCAAAAAAATAATTAAAATCACAAGTTTGATGAGTAAACTCAAATTTAAATTTATATCCATTTATTATTATCAATAATAAACTAATATGTAAAATTTGTTTTATTCAACTCATTATTAATTTAATGAAATATGTATTTTCTCTTTAAAAAAGTCAAAATAAAAAATAAAAAATTTAGAGTATGTATGTCTTCCTCTATGAGAAATAAATTCAAAAGTGGGTTGTGACCTTTATTGTTGTTATTGTCGATTACGAAGATGCAGATGGATAAAGACTGCGATATAGTCATCCAACTCTACTCTTTTCTGTTCAACGGTAGCCCTCAACGCATGTGCCTTCTATGCGTATGCTATACTTCTATTTGTCTAGTGTTTCTTGTTTGTATTTCAAGGAACCAACTCCGTGGGTCTGAGAAAAGATGAAAACAGTGGTAAGTTGGGCAAATTACATTATGGGAATGGCTAAATTTTTTATTGGTATTATATTTAAATTATTATTATTTATTATTATTATATCTAAAGATAAAGTTAGTTATTTATTTTAAAATATTATTTTAAATTGTATAATTTAAATGTGACGTAATTTGAAAATTTTAAGTATTTTAAATAAAATTGTCATTGTATTTATAAAATTATTAAAATATTTTGGAATTCATAATTAAATTGAGTAGTATAAAGATAATAATATATATATTTTATATGACAATTATAAAAAGAAATAGAAGATGAAATTCCTCACACCACAACCCACATAACCTTCATTTTAAAATAAGTTTATACAAAAGGAGTAAATGGTATACAAAAGGAGTTATTAATTCTTTCTTTTAGTTAGTTAACCCTTATGGTTGGTTATAGAAAATCATTGAGTAAGTAGTTTTGATTACAATTTTGGCAATAAATTTTAATAAGGTTAGTGATAAATCTTAATTTTAATAATAAGTGCTCTATGGATGTGAGAAGTCGGATTTTTTTCTGAGCCATCTTAATTCCCAATCATACTTCATGAAGTTCACGATGGAAGTTGAGGTGGATGGTTGCCTTCCCTTCCTTGACATTCTCCTCTCTAGAATGGATGATGGTTGTTCAAACCTCTCAATAACATTAGAAATTCTCTTGGATCCATTAAAGACCTTCTTGACCCTAAGGACATGAAAGGTGTTTACCTGGTTCCTGGTGTTCCCTATATTGGAGAAATTGGCAGGTCCATTAACCAAATAATCCATGATCATGCATCAGACATTAGGCACAATCCTTCCCGCTCATCGACTCTAGCTGAACATGCAGAGAAATCCAAACACCATGCCTGTATTAAGGACTCCGGAGTCATTGCTAGGGTTGATCACTTCCAGGTCATAGGAAGCTTAAAAAGGCTATTGAGATTGAGAGGCATCCTAGAAATCTTAACATGGATGATGGTTGGAAACTGAGTAAGGGTTGGATTCTGACCCTCTCTTCGTGATTACACCCCCTATTTTTTTTTCAACCCTTATAGATGTATTGTGTTCTTAGAGTTTATTTATGAATATTATTTTCCTTATGTTTTTTACCAATTATGGACCCCTATAACTTTATTACTATTAAAAATGTGCTATATTATAATTTAATTTGTTTAATATAATTAAAATAAATAAACTCTTCGCAACTAATTTATAAATAAATAATAGTATGTAACCATTTCTTAAGCATATATCTTTATTATTATTTAATTTTTTGCAATATTATAAATTAATTAATTTAATATAATTAAAATAAATTAAATAAACTCCTAACTATTTTATAAATATATAATATTTTGGAACCAATTCTTAACACTAACATTATTATTATTTAATTTTTGCAATATTATAAATTTATTTACTTAATATAATTAAAATATATAAACTCCTAGCAAGTACTTTATAAATATATATTATTTTGTAAGCAATTCTTAATCTTTATTACAAGTTTAATTAATTTAAGAATTAATATAGATAATTATGTAAATTAATAATTTCAAGAGAAAATATGAAGACATTATCGAGAACTTATTTGGCACCGAGCTCCTCAAAATTTGAAGTTCCCAAGACCTAATTATTTGTAATGGTATTACCAAGTGGCCCCTCTCCGGTCAGATGACATGTTTCCATGCGCTGGGTAGTAGTGTCATGGATTATGTGATTTTTGACATCCTCGTCCTCTACCATATTACAAAATTTGAGCTGCTTAATGGATTTGAGTTTGACTCTGATCACAGACCTCTGTCTCTATCCCTCAATCTTGCTATGCATACAATCCACATGCAGGAGACCAATGAAAGCAAAAGACATATTCACTTCAATATAAGTAAAGACGACCTCTTCTTTAGGGATGTAGAGAGGGATTTAGACTCCATGAATTATAATAATAACATTGATCAAATTTATTATCATTTCACTACTATCCTTTCCAATACCATTAGCAAGTTTTCTAATGAGATTTCATTTAAGCAGTCTAATAGAACTTCCAATCTATGGTATGACAAAGATTGCAAAAATTGCCATGAAAAATATTAGAGACACTCCTAATGAAATCATTAAGCTGTAGAATATCAATATATACAAAATATAATCAAGAGGAAGATAAAATCATATATTAATAAAATACATGATTATCTTCTCCACCTTTCTAAAGTCATGGCCAAATTTTTTTGGAAGAATGTTCTTGTCCATAAAACCAAAGATAACCATTATATCCCCTTAGAAAATTGGGACAACTATCTTAGGAAGTTGTATGACTCTCCGGACACTATGGGTAGCACCTTAATCACTCCAATTAAGGAGTATGTATTCTCTCTTGACAACATTGAGTCTAGTATTAATAAACTCGCTAATGGGAAAGCTAAAGATATTGAAGGATACCAAGCTGAGATTCTTAAAATGGGAAGATCTATCCTCATTCCTTATTTGCACAAGCTTCTCAATTTGGCTGTAATTCATGGCTTCCCTCGGCTTTGGACACAAAGCCTTATTGTGCCTATCTTTAAAAATGGGGACAAGAGCGTTCCATCTAACTACATGACCATTATGATTAGCCATATGCTGGCCAAGCTTTATGGGCTCATTTTGGAAAATAAAGTTAGCCTTTGGCTTGAAAGCCAGGGAAAAAGAGCTAAAGGAGAAGTTGGTTTTAGGAGACATCACTCGATTATTGACCATATTGTCACTCTCAGAATCATTGCGGAAGGATGTCATAATAGTAAATATGATCTCTTCTGTTGCTTTGTGGACTTTAGAAAAGCTTTCGACACTGTTCCTCGAGGTAAACTTTGGGAGAGACTTAAAGAGATCATGGTCCCTCCTGAGGTAAGGATTGTTGTGATCCATCTCTACGAGACCATCATTGCCAAGCTTAAGGCCAACGAGGGGTGGTCTAAAGACATTAATTGCAATATTGGAGTTAAGAAAGGGTGTCCCCTATCCCCTGCCCTTTTTGGCATATACATCGATAAGCTAGAGGAGTGTCTCGAATCCGCGGGGTGAAAGGGCACCGAGCTTGTTGGTGTTATCATTACTCTTCTCCTCTATGCCGATGATATCATTCTTCTTGCAAAAATATGTGATGACCTTGAAAAATAATTACAGATTCTTCATGACTACTTCTCCAAGATGGGTATGACAGTTAACACCGATAAGACTAAAGGCATGATCATTAAATCCAAAAGGATCACCCATGGTAGTTTTGTGTATAATAGCTAGTGCTTAGAGCAGGTTTCTTCTTATAAATATTTGGGCATTGAATTCTCTCATTAACTCAACTGTAATTATAACATCAATAAAAATATTATTGGGGGCTGGAAAGCCTATTATGAGTTTGAAAAAAATTGTAAGTTGGTAGATCTTTACATTTGGAGTAAAAAGAGGTTCATCTTTGAGACCCTCATCACCCTTGTTGTCTTATATGGATGTGAAGTTTGGGGTTGCAGTATATCCAGAGAGTCATGGAGGAAGATTGAGATGATTCAAAAGCAATTCATAACCTACAACCTTAAGATCAAGGGGAATACTCCCTATCCTATCCTCTTGATCGAATCTAATTTTCCCCCCATTGAAATTATGACTATGTTTCGATATTTGATGTATACAAAGAAGCTTTACAACATGGAATGGAAAATGCTCCCAAAAATTGCTTCTAACTGTAGTCAAAACACCCATATTCGCCTCAAGCGCGGGTGGCATAAGGATGCCTAGTCTTGGCTCAACCATTGGGGAATTGAGGAGGAGCTTAGTATCAGAAGCACAAATAATGTCAAAAATACTATTACCTCCAAGTTTAAGGACAAGCTATGGGAGAATTAGGAGCTGGAGGGTAAAAGGAAGCTAAGATACTATAAGGAGGTGATCAACCCCACCCTTGATAATCTGAATTATCTCTATGTGTTATCCAAAATTAGGAAAAAAAATGAACATCGCTAGGATAAGAACTAATTCCTATGAGCTTCGGAATGAGACGATAGTCGTCTAATCCCAAGACTCCTTGGAACGATAGAATCAGTCAGATTTGTGATTCTAAGTAGGTGGAAGATGAAAAACACATCCGTTTAGGCTGCCCGAATATTTACTCACATCCGCTCTCAATTCCCTAACATCTGCCACACTTCCAATCTTCTTAACCTATTAATCCAGCCCACCTATAGCGACCTTGGAGCACTTATTTCCCTTCTCTTTGACCGTAGAAACAAGATTTTGAAGAATCAAAATTAGATTCTTTCTCCTCTCTTTAGGTCTGATAGACCGCATTGGCCTTAGCAGATGGTAACCATCATCATCATCATCATAATCATTATTATTTAATTTTTGCAATATTATAAATTAATTTATTAAACATAATTAAAATACATAAATTTCTAACAACTAGTTTATAAATAAACAATATTTTGTAACCAATTCTTAACTCTTATTGTATTATTTTAATTAATTTAAGAATTATTCTTTATATATATATATATGAAAAATAAATTCCTAACAGCTAGTTTGTAACTAAATATATAATATTTTAATAAATAATTCCGAACAACCAATTTAGAATATTATTTTATTTACTTTAATAACTAATTTATTAACGGCTAGTTTTTAATGACTAATTCTCCGAAATGATGCATCCATGCTATTTATTTTTTATTTTGAAGATTGACTGATTTTTTAACCTTATCCTAAGAATGAACCACATTAGTTAGTTCGAAATATCGATCAAATCTTACGAGTATACTTAATCCAAAAACATTTCTTTATAATATAGATCACAAAAGTCTTAAATCTAACATAAATGATAAATGATAAATGCCAAATTTATATTATTTATTATTTATTATATTTAATATTAAATTTCTATCATATGAATATTTAATATCAAAGTTCCAATATACAAATTCTAAAATTTTATAATATATATTAATAAATTAAAAAGAACCATAGGCAATTTTTTTGCTGGATCCTTCTAGGATGATTATATCCTTTTTCTCCTTTGAATTTTAATCTATGGATTTTCCAAAACAAATATCATCCCGTGCCCCTCCCTATGTTAAAAGGGCTCCACGTTGATATCAAAAATATTGAATTTCTTTTTAAAACGTTTTAATATTTTTGCAAAATAGTGTTATACCTTGGATTGGCAAAGTGCAAGAATGGAGGAATGCGTATAGTAACCACTGAATTCTTCACATTTATTATATAATTTCAATACCGCTCTCAAATGCCTTATGTAACCTGTGATGAAAATACATAAAGGCATTCATTGTGGCGTCATTGGATATTGATATTGATAAAGGTTGAGACTTGGTGATTGGCTAAATAATTTACATGAAGAATATAAAGAATTTGTATTTAAATTTTTAAATTGCAATGACAAAGGTTGTTTATTTTACCACCATTGAAATGAGAAATTATACGGTGTAGCGCATTAATGAATCTCTTTGAAAATAATATGATCCATTGAAGTGAGTACTTACATAGCCAATTCCTATAAATGAATTTTAACTTTTTTGCTAGCTATTATAGTAAGGTGAAAATAATCATTAAGAAAAAGGATGTATAATTTGTTATTAATAATTTTATGATAAAGGAGCCCCTGGGGAAGATTTTACAGTTATTTTTATTGACTATGGTATCATATTTTTAGAGTTTCTTATTGACTACGGCAATTGCATAGCTATTGATGAGGTTAGATTACATTCTAAGAAGTATTATAATAGGTGTAGGAATGTGTAACGTGGTTATTAATGGAGGTTGTGTTTACACATGTGAATGTCATATGCGGATCTTACGAATATACGTATTTTTTTCTTAATTTTCATTGTCTTAACATTGTCTTGTTGAGGATGAGAATGTTGAGAACATATAAGGAATAAAACATGAATGAGGGTAACACTTTTTTTTTTTTTAAGAGTTTCATAGAGTTAGGCTAAATTTTTTTAATTTTAGTAAATAAAAATTATTATTTAAAATTTTAAAAATATTTTGTATGAAAGTAATTTTTTTGGGAAAATATTAGAAATCTTTTTATGATAGTTTTTATTAACTTAATATTTCTCTATCAAGAGTTTGATTGATTTAGAGAAAATACAATTGTAAGTTAAATTTTCTTTTCACTTTTTGGTTAAGAGTTAAAAATATTCTCACCAAAGAGTTTAACAAATTCTTAGTTGAGAATCTTCTAAACACTCAAATGAGGGTTTTTGCATTAAGAAAACCCAAAATAAAGCTCCCTACGATATTTCTAACTTTAAGCTAATAGATACACAGGGACTTCACTCAATGAACCTCTGACCTATCGCGTGTGTTCCTGGCATATTAAACAATACCCTTAATTTGACTACATATTGGAAAATACCCCTAAAAATCACATTATTTAACCCCCTATCAATATGAACCCAATACACCTTCCTAATTCAAAAAACCCCTACTTCCACTAAATATTGTAGGTATCCATTTTTTCCTTAACATTTTTTATACCCCTTTATATTTTTTCATTAACTTTAAGATCCATTTTTTATACTTGCCAATTTAAAAACCCTTTACCCCCTATATATCCCCCATTATATTATGCAATTTTTTCCTCAATATATATCCCCCAATATGAACCCACGTGGTATGGTATTGCTCCCAGTGAAGCCCCTGTGAATAGATAGACTCTCCTATGAGGAAATGAGAAGGTTTCCCACAACTTGACCTCCTTAATACCACTTGAGGCAAATTTCACAACCATCACATTATAAATGCATGTCAAAATGATAAATAAGGTTTTACATATCTTGTTGTTGTTGTTGTTTCCATATTCTTTATCACCATTATTTTTTCATTTTCATTCAACCTTCACAATACACTAAATTAATCCCAAAACTAACAAAGTTACAACCTAAAGCTCCAAAAACTATAAAAATAAGCCTCCAAAAATTATAAGCAACTTATTATCGCAAATCATAAAAAAATATGAAAAATAATTTCCAAAGCAGTGGAGGTTAAAATTTTTGAGAACTCAAGCAATGGCATGAATATTATGATCCTTGGGGCTATATTAGAGTAAATTTAGGCTCATCATGCAATCCTTTTTCCTTATTACAACTTGGATATCATTTTAAAATGTAACTTTTATATTATAATGGGAGGCAATATCAATTTTCCTAAAATTTCCTTGTTATTTTTTGAGTTTAGAGATAAGACATGGCATGGAAGGTTCTTTAGAATTTTGTTAGAATGGCGTATCATGAGGTATGACCTTCCTGTTAATATTGAATTCTCTAATCTTGAATATTTTAATGTATTTAACTCATTTATGACAAGCTCCATCCCATGGTACTCTTGAGTTAGCCATCTAAAGCTAGATCAAAGTGGGGTAGCCACAAAAATGGCATTAAATCCATAAATATAATCAAACCAAAGGTTTCTTCTTGATTGAGTTAAATGACTTAAATTTTTCATATAAAATCACACCATGCAACCTTTGGATCTGTAAAAATACCGTAGTAATCCCCCCCTACTTCATCCATGATTTCTTAGCTAAAAATGATTCTTAACTATATTCACAATATGGGTGTATTTCCCAAGCTTCCAATTGTAATGTTGGAAATTTGTAGAGAAGATCGTAGCCCCTATAAGGGAATTTATGTTCCATAAAATTGAGCAATTTTTCCATTCTGGATCTGAAATTAATGTTTGTGATAGGGTTAACATATTAAATGGAATCAAATATTTTATGTTGAATGCATCGAACATTTTGTGTTGAATAGGATTAATAATTGATTTTACCTTTAACCAATCTCCTGCATCAATGATACACCCACTTTATTTCACTATCATTTTAGATCATTTCATCTATGATACCCACTTATGACTTAAATCATCCCAAGGTGGTCACTTGGGTTTAATTACATCATAAGTGGGTAATCATAGGTTCACCTTGTGTTGACGTAGGTCATAAGTGTGTAATCACAAATTCACCTTTGGTTGACATAGGTTATAAGTGGGTAATCATAGATGCAATATCTAGAATTAATAGAAAAATAAAGTTGAGGGGGGTATTGATGGCTTATTTGACATAAATGTGGGCATGAAATTAAGTTAGGGGAAGGTTTCTAGATCAAATCTTTTGGAAAACACAAAGGAAGAGTGAATCCAAAGTTCATGCCACCTAAGGATTTGATAATTAATGAAATCATTGTAGTTATACTACTAGTTGACTGATAGTTTTAAAGGTAAGTGATAAAGGATGCTCTAACACCCTAATTCATGGAGGTGGAGGTGAATACTATGTTGGTGTGTTTGGTGCACAAATGTACGAAATCACACCAACTTAAGAGCGGTGGTTTTTCTGTCTTAATTTATTGGTCACAAGCAGAAAATAGATGGAGTCAAGTAAGTTAGTGGAACATGGTAAAACATAAACATACTAGATAGAGAAATAGAATGCATATTTAAACATTAAAACTAAACTAAATACTAAAACAAATAACACAAAAGCTCTAAATAGAGTCGAATAACTTCAATAATCCAAACGATGGCTCTTACGTCCCCTCTTATTGAGTGCTAGTAGGAAATGAGGATGAAAATTTAACCCACTTGCCAAGGGGCCCTTAGAAATAGGGGTTCTAAGTCCCGATGCAAGGATGTATTTACTTCCGAGCTACCTTGGCACAAAGTCTCCCTCTCTCTACTATGGTGGACTGGGGTTGATGGATGGCCAACAACGGAGTCCCCTCTGTCTCTGCTCCAGATCACACACTGCTGGTATTTCTTGGGGCAATTTTGGCCAGCATAACAATGTTCTCTCTTATTGTTCATCTCTTGGTGGCCTTTTATAAGATAATTAAAATCCTCCTTCCCTCTCTTGGTACATTGTGGATAGTGACCCAATAGAGGAGGGTGATTCCATTGTGTACCACATTTATTCCATTGTGTGCTCCCTTTAGGTCCTAAGGAGGCTTGGGTGGCTGTCCTTAAGTGGCCTCAAGTGTGGGATCAATGTCCTAGAGTTTTCCTTGTGGTCCCGGAAATTGACTTCTGCCACTCCCAGGATTGTGCGCTTTTTTGAGTAAAAAGCGTGCAAAGGCACGCTTATCGAAGATTTTTACACGTAAAGGCGCATCTGACTGGTTCTTCTTGTGCGCAATTTTATTTTTCATTTCAGGCCTTAGATATTTTTAAATACTTTTAGATTCTCTAATGTCTTTCAGCCTTGTAAATCCTTCTGCCTAGCATTAAATAATGTCACCTTTGCTTGTCCGATTTTCTAGTGATAACAGTTGCCCCCTAATGTGTGAGGTCTAGGAATAACTCTATAGCCGAAACACATTATAATTTCTTGTCCATATACTGTGTGTAGAGAGAGAGGGAGACCTGCATGTAGCTCGGAGTTGGAGACACCCTACACCGGGTCGAAGAGAGACCATGTCTTGTGGGATCCATACAAGAAATTGTATAATACAATATATAATAATTTTCTACGAGGCGGGCATGTCCCATGCTCATGATTATTTGGCTAGTTAAAAAAATCTATTTGACAGATACAGATTCTATCTGTGTCACTAGTATGGTAGTGATTTGCTGGTTGATGACGACAACCGCTGACACCCTCAGGGGAGTTTTTTCTTTGACAATAGGTGGAAAGTGGTACCCATATGCATAAACTTGGTATGGCATCTAAATGCTCATTATACGCATATGCACTGGCTAGAACCTTCCCGTGTAAGCATTGCTGAAAGAGACGCTTATAAATGATATGAAAATGGAAGTACTTGAAAATGTGTGCAAGGTATCAATTTTCATTAACTTAAATGTGAAACTTCTTAGATCTATTCTAGAGATTGACTGTAGGGGCATTTACTAGATATGTCACCTTGGATAAAAGGATGAGATCCAGAGGCTACCTGGCCCTTTATAGACTCTGTCTTTAGAAATTGAAGAAGTTAACACTCATAATCTGAAAATGAAATTACTTGTACTTGCTGTTCAAGGTATTCATTTCCATAAAATTTTATGTGCAAACTGTCATTCATGTCTTGCAATTGAAACAAAGTGCTTTTCGTAAATTTCTGAGTCTTATGTGTGAAGGAGTGTTATTTATTTTTAATGTTTAACATATTAGATCTGAAAAACACAGCAAGATAAAATCACATAATATAACACAACAGCTGATGAGGCAGTTCACCCCTCCTGGGCTACATCTGTCGGGTCCAAGGCCCCCAAATGGGCATGTCCTTGCTCTATTAGATGCTCAAATTGGTTATATAGTGATCAGAAAGCCTAAAAAGGAAAAATAAGCTATAGAAATGAGTTCATAACATAGAAAACAATAAATATTGGTTTTTGTTTCACCTCCAATGGTTAACCATAGCCCAATATAGCTCCAACACTCCCTAGGCCCTGATGGCTCTCCAAGCTTCTTTGCTGAAAAAGTACCTGAATATGAGCTCTGTTGCCTCTGCAACCTACACCATTGGCTCTAGAATGCTCAAAATACCCGAAATCAAAAAACATTTTGCCCCAAAAGGTTCTGTCTATCAAAAGTTATGACCAAAACCATTATTGCCCAATCTGGCCTAAAACCACTCCACCAAATGTGGAGCAACTGGAGTTAACTCGACTAAATTTGGCAAATCCCGCCAAAAATGGTGCGCCCGCCATAATTTCCGCCAACCTTTAATTATGGATTAGCTTAACATAAATCTGGATTTATTAGGGGATAATCTTGTTTTAACAATAAGCACGTTTTGCGTGCTAAACAACAAGATTAGTGGCTTAAACCACGTTTTATTGGTTAATTAAACCATAATTAAAAAAAAAAATCCATCATTCAACTTTCAAAGCTCCTGGTTTTCGGCCCTGAGTCATATGTATAGGGGGCTAGCCCCCTTTGGCCGCCGCCCAAATGTTCATCAAATGTTAAATATTATATCTTCGCCACATATGTTAAGAACCAAACATATGGCCCAATGGTAAGTCGTGGATCTTGTGGCTTTGAGGTCCGAGGTTCAAACCCGCGGGCTAGCAAAAATTTTGAACGCTAATTTCTTCCACGGCCTAGGGCCACGTGGCAACCTCCAATTGGCCACAAAAAACCAAAGTGAAACCTTAATCCAACTGCCGAGTGCCATTTGTTGCAATCCAATTTTTCCAGGTAGAATATTCTAGGGAATATTCCTTAGAATATTCCTTTTTTAATTTTTCAAAAATTGAAGTCAAACCTGATCAAACTGGTCTTTTGCCTGAAATTGTGAATTTTCAAACTTGAATAACTTTCACATACAGTGTCGGATTTGAGTGTCATTCACGGTGTCAGGATTGTATCGTCGAGGCCTATCCGATCGTTCAGGTTGCAAGTGATTTTTAACAATTAAAAATTTGAGCATTTTTACAACTTAGGACATGATCACCTGATCACACCTCCCAAATGGGAAGCTTTTGGACCCACAAAAGCTCATTGAAAATTTGAAACTAAACTGTAGTACAAAAAATGAGAGAATAACAATATCCTCTTCTCTTCAGCCTTCAAAAATTTTCTTGAATTTCCAATGCATTAAGAAGTTAATCCACTTCCTACCAAGCCAACTCCATGGCGTCTTTTACGGTTGCAATACACCTTCATGTGAATCTTCCATTTCCACATCGATAATGGACTCCATAGATCCACTTACGCTAAGCTTTTTTTCCTGTAGCTACATGTGCTTTGGACGATTTGTTGGATGCAAGGTCCAACAATGAGAGACATCATGTCCCTTCTTTTGAAAAAATGTGCAACTTTGGAACACTTTTTGTGAAAGTTTTCTTTGACTCTATTGCTTCTTGTGTGCTTTCATTTTCAACTAGCATCTTGAAGCATCATGGTTAAATCCACCAAAAAATGTGCAACAAAACTTTCTTTCATTTGAACAAGAAAAATTATAATTCTTTGCTGAAGCATATTCAAATTGATCATGTGAATAATTATACCTCTTTTGCTGCATGGAATGTCCATCCTTTTTGTCTTCGAAAGACGATGAACTAGTGGAGGAGACAGTTTTCCTTTTCAGAATTTCATCACAATTCTTGTCTTGAAAATAGTTTTAACTTGAAGGCTCGCCATAAGCGACATGTTTACCCTCTACTTGCTGCAATGATCGATTAAAACAATGGCAATCATCCTTACAACAATTTTGACATATATGCATAGAAGAACTTGGAATAAAGGCTCTCTTTAAATTTGCATCACATGCATTCAAGGATTTGGATTCTTCGCCATTAAACTGCACATAACCAAGACCATCATTCTTGGGTCGCTCCACAATTGAAATAGGGTCAACCATGCCTTGTGCATGCTTTCCAAAACCTTTGCCTTCATGATAGCCCATCTTAAACATTATTTTGGACCCAATACCCCTTGTATGTTTTTCAAAAGAACCAACACACTTTTCAATAGAGGAAATTGAAGACAAGTTGGAATGGTTTACCTCTTCCTCATGCTTTTTCTTCAACAAAGCTTCTTGAGCTTGAAGGAGTTGTTTTTCCATGTCATGCAACCGTTGGAGAATTGCTTCCTTCTCTTCTTGCATGGCTAACAATTGTGCATGAAGCTTAACACTTTCTCTTTGATCCTCAATGAGAATCTGCACCATGTCCTTCACCTTAATGAACTCATTCTTCATGTCATCATTGAAGAATCTCGTGAAGGAGGAAACTTCACTTGTAGAAGAAGTTGACATTATGTAAATGGTAAAATTAACAAAAGGAACTTCTGAAGAAAAGTTCTCAAAGCTTTCCAACAAATGAAAAGCTTTTAACCAAATGTCAGTAAAGACCCCTACTTATTCAAGTAGCCATAAAACACAAACTCCAGTAGCTTGAAGCAAACACTAATCAAGTGAGTTTGATTTCCAAAGTTAATCTTGAGGTACTTTGTGATAAGGAAATAGCCTACAACTCTTTTTTCCTTTCCAAGACTTAGCTATCAACAACTATCTTTTCAACTCAAGAAAACTCATACAAGCAACCATTTTGCAACCAATAAAACTATCAATCTTTTACACTGTTTTAACACCTTTTGCACAAAAACAAATGCTCAACATAAGCACAACCAAGCTTAACCAAAGCTCCGATACCAACTGATCTAAAAATGGAAGTACTTGAAAATGTGTGCACGGTATCCATTTTCATTAACTTAAATGTGAAACTTCTTAGATCTATTCTAGAGATTGACTGTAGGGGCATTTACTGGATATGTCACCTTAGATAAAAGGATGAGATCCAGAGGCTACCTGGCCCTTAACAGACTCTATATTTAGAACTTGAAGAAGTTAACAATCATAATCTGAAAATGAAATTACTTTTATTTGTTGTTCAATGTATTCATTTCCATAAAATTATATGTGCAAACTATCATTCATGTCTTGCAATTGAAACAAAGTGCTTTTGGTAAATTTCTGAGTCTTATGTGTGAAGGAGTGTTATTTCTTTTTACTATTTAACATATTAGATCTGAAAAACACAGCAAGATAAAATCACATAATATAACACAGCAGATGATGAGGCAGTTCACCCCTCCTGAGCTACATTTGCTGGGTCCAAGGCCCACAAATGGGCATGTCCTTGCTCTATTAGATGCTCAAATTGGTTATAAAGTGATCAGAAAGCCTAAACAGGAAAAATAAGCTGTAGAAATGAGTTCATAACACAAAAAAGTAAATATTGGTTTTTGTTTCACCTCCAATGGTTAACCAGAGCCCAATACAGCTCCAACACTCCCTAGGTCCCGATGGCTCTCCAAGATTCTCTGCTAAAAAAATACCCTATGATGAGCTCTTTTTCCTCTGCTACTTGCACCATTGGCTCTGGAATGCTCAAAATACCTGAAATCAAAAAAAAAATCGCCCCAAAAGGTTCTGTCTATCAAAATTTATGACCAAAACCATTTTTGCCCAATTTGGCCTTAAACCACTCCACCAAATGTGGAGCAACTGGAGTTAACTCGACTAAATTTGGCAAATCCTGCCAAAAATGGCACGCCCACCATAGTTTCTGCCAACATTTAATTATGGATTAGCTTAACATAAATCCAGATTTATTAGGGGATAATCCTGTTTTAACAATAAGCACGTTTTGCATGCTAAACAACAAGATTAGTGGCTTAAACCACCTTTTATTGGTTAATGAAACCATAATTAAAAAAAAATCCGTCATTCAACTTTCAAAGCTCCTGGTTTTCGACCATGAGTCATATGTATAGGGGGCGGGCCCCCTTTGGCTGCCACCCAAATGTTCATCAAATGTTAAATATTATATCCTCGCCACATATGTTAAGAACCAAACATATGGCCCAATGGTAAGTCGTGGCTCTTGTGGCTTTGAGGTCCGGGGTTCAAACCCGCGGGCTCGCAAAAATTTTGAATGCCAATTTCTTCCACGACTTGGGGCCACCGTGGTAGCCTCGAAGGGTTTGTTTTGCTTCGTTGTGAGTGAGGCTTCAATGTAAAATGGTGTTGATGCCCGGTTGGTACAAAGCATCTCCCATGGGGATATATCGAGGGGCCTGATGGCATATGCGCCGACGATCATCTTGAGTGAGATGAGGTTTGAATTTTTGAGTTCGTAGGAAGAGGAGAATGTCTCTGTACCAAGGGTCGTCGGTTGCTATGAAGAAGAGATGCTCATCTGGTAGCGAATCGTTTATTGGTGATCCCTTGGTATCTCTTGGAAGGTCCGTAATGAACTCTGCTAAGATAAGCACCTTTTTCTTTTAGGGAAGAGAAACTTTAAGCGGTATTATTGGAGAATGACTATCCAACGAGCATACTTGTGGTTCATTAGGTGGTGCATGAGCAGATAATTGATGGGATTAATATCCGTGATGACCGTAGTGGTTTTTAAGATGATGTAGTGGCGAAGTTTCTGGATTTCATGTATCAATTCCAGGGCAGTCTTTTTGAAAGCGGGGTCACCCGCCAAACCCACATTCCCAGTACTTTTCAAAATTTCAATACCCTTGATAGCAGGGCCACCCGACAAACCCACATTCCTAGTACTTTTCAAAATTTCAACTAACTTTGTGTAAAGTGCATCCAAAGTTTCATGCCCAATCATTTCTCCATCCGACAATCTCATGCTTTGTTCTCTTACTTCCTGAGCTGGCAGTTTTAATAAATAGGTCTGGTCAATTATCATATCTCAATTCAGAGAATTGAGATATTAATTCAACGTTCCCTTTATAGCTATAATCAAAACAATAAGGCTTCCACACCATGCGTATCAAACCCTTGGTCTTTTAACTACGCATCTAATCACAATTCATGTGTCCCCCACTTCGCCTATTCAAACATTATATGCACACCATAATATCTCAATGTATATAATATTTGCAATTCGTTCACACGAATAACCCATCATCTGCATATTTAAACTATATTGTAATTAATCAAATGTTAGGACCTGTGGTAATATGTAATATATTTACGAGTTTCAACTTTATTGTTGAACATTATAACCAAGGTTATCGCCTTATATTAATAACCCAAATTCATTACATATATCTCCCGACTTATATATTATCTCCGAACCTTGGAATCGCGATTATAACTCTTCACCTTTCACATTTAACACAACGCACTGGTTAAACAATTACTATGTAATAAACATCAGCTCCGGGCCCACCTCTACATCCAATCACCCAATCAAACGCTCGTATCGTACCTGGCTATCCTCCGCGCACCTTGGTTAAACTCTGGGCAAGTCCGACGCGCGATCACTGTCCGATGGCCCTTTCCCAAATCAACAGCTCATATGCATATCGCTCGGCATCTTGGTACGAAATATAACGCGCGATGGCACACTTTAAACAGCAGTTTTCCAATTTCGTTCAGGGACGCATGTCAGCACCTCTATGGAATCTCTCGCGAATGGAGAAAACCGCTGCCCGACGGAAGGTGGTGCGATGAAAACCACCCTTCGGCTCCAAACCACATTCACTGTTCACTTCTGTTACTGTTCCATCTATCTCTCACGCTCCAGGTTCCATCCTCGCCTTGCTCCGCTCTTGTTTAAGTGGCCCCTGGTCTTTGACGTTTCAACACGGTCCTACCATATATATTGCGCACGGTTCCATTACTCTGTGCTTCTAAGGTTCTGTCACCCCGAATCACCAGCCTCCAGTTCGGCTCTCACCACCGTGGTTGATCAAGGGATGGGTTTCCTTCCGGCCTTTCTGCGCCTCAATAATCACCATAACACGTAACCCCGAACGTGAACTCAACTCTCCCTACGTCTTCTTCCTAAATTGTACAGGCATATTGTTAAGCTAAGATTCATAATCTTCCCCATGCTCATCCATGAAGATTCAGAGCATCCCCACAGGAAATTAGTTCAAGCAATGTTCATGTAGTATTGAGACAAATCCATTCATATAAGAGTCACGGGAATTTGACCAATCTCACACAGAAATTAAGCAACAAATGCATAGTAATACTGAGACAAATTCCGCAATTATTCAGTGAAGGAATTTACAACTTTTTGCTGGCCAGATCTTCAATCGATTGGCCCTTCTCCTCTATTCTAAAGTCCTATGCAACCTATGCAGTTCTCCCTACAGGTCTGTGCAGGTCTCCCTCGACTCTGTCACAGAGATTTGGTTTTATACAATTACAATGAAACGCTTCAAATTCCTTGATGACTCACAACCCTCCAATTCCTACAGTTGCAATTTAGACTAACGCTATGACAAACTGAAATGGACTATCGATTCCTATGCCCACCAATCATTCGGGCAGTTACATTTCTCCCTCTAATTAACTAAATTACTCAATTATGAATATTTACACGGGGAAACAAAACATGAGGCCCTCCTTTACATTTATTTATGTACAAAAAGGTCTTGGGTCCAATGCCCCTGCATCACTTTTTCTCGGGCTCATATCTTAATGCTAGGCCTGCTAAGGTTTTCCTGTCATAATAAATTACATGCTCCTTCCCATCCAGGCCTTCCTGGATCAAAACTCTGGCCAAGGTGGATTTGGAGGCTGATAGATACAAGATTTAATCGTTGTCGTAGTTTGGGGGACTGATGAGTGGTGTTGAAGACAATATTGCTTTCAGCACATCGAATGATTGTTTGGCGTGATCATCCCATTTGAATGGGATGTCCTGGCGAAGGAGGCACAAGAACCCTTGAGCGCATGTGGCGTAATATGGGATGAAGCCTCTTAGAAAATTGGCCTTCACATGTAGAATTTGTAGGTGCATGAGGGTTCGAAGTGGAGGTACATCTTTGATTTCTTAGACCTTGAGGGGGTCCACACGAATCCCTTGCTGGGACACAATAAAACCTAAGAGTATTCATGTTATGATGCAGAAGACACACTTGAGGGGGTTCAAGCATAGGTTGTGTCGTCGGCGTCGTTGGAATACCAACTGCAGATCCTCAATATGGTCTGAGCGCTTCTTGGAACAGATGGTTAGGTTGTCCAATTAGGCGAGGAAAAGGTGTGCCAAGTCATGAAATATATAGTTCATGGCCCTCTAGAAGGTGGCCCCTGCATTTTTTAGGCCAAATGGCATTACCTTGTATGCGAATGTGCCCAAGGGGGTTGTGAATGCGATTTTGTATTGGTCTGTGTGACGGATTTGAATTTTATTGTACCTAAAGAATCTGTCCATGAAGGAGAGAGCCTCGTGGCCCGCACAAGCATTAATGACTTGTTCGATGAATGGAGTGGGATAATTGTCTTTGGGACATGCTTTGTTCAAATCCCGAAAATCAGTGCAAACACGTATTGTGCCCTGTTTTTTCATGACGGGAACAAGGTTGGAAACCCAAGATCTGTAAGCAATGGGGTAGATAATCCCAACTTTGTGAAGCTTGTCGATTTTTTGTTTTATTGCTTCTGCCTTTGATGGGTGCAGTTGACATTGTTTCTGGCGTATTGGAGGTACGTCAGGCCAAGTGTTAATGTGGTGCTCTACGATAGTGGGACTGAGCCCAAGCATTTTTTAGTAGTCCCACATGAAGATATCTCGATACTCTTGTAGAAATTTGGTATAAGAGTTTATTTCTTATGGAGAGCATGTTGCCCCCCCAGTGAGATTTCTTTGACCTTACCAGGATTTTGGGATATGTTCACCTTGACGATGGGTGAGATGTTCGACTTTCCCTGATGGAAGGAAATATTTTGATTCAATCACATAGATCTCTTGTTCTTTTGTCTTATCAGGACCGAACATTTTCTTGGGGAGAAAAAGAGAACGGTGATGCATTTCATCCCACAGATAATCCAGCTCCGTCATGGCTTCTAGGATTTCCTCATCTGAGTGAAATAGAGATCCTAAGGGGGATTGATCTTGTGCTAGGTTATAATGAAGAGGTTCAATCTATATGGAGATAGTTGATAGACCTGAGAAGGTTTCCATCGTTGATGTGGTGGAACCAGACATGGTCAACAGAGTGTAGACAGATTGGGTCTACATTGTCGTAGGTACATCTACTCTCGTAGTTGCAGCTGACTCGACACCTATAGCAGATGAGCAGAAAACTCGAGTCATAGTTCCGATACATGATGATATGAATCATTTATGGTGTATCGTGTCATTGATGTTTGGTGGGGGAAGAATCTCTGTGATGGGAGTTTGCATGAGCGCAAGGTTGGGTCCCCTATTAGGACAACCAATTTCCTGTTGGTGGAAATTGTACTGGGAGCAGAGGTGCTTGAATGTTTCCATTAGTGGGCATGCCTATGGTTCATGGTTATGGCCAGTGCAGATGGTTCATGGTACCACTGTGCCAATTGAGTAGATTGTGTGGGAATAAACACTACTCTTCGTCCCAGATGTGGACTCTTGGAAAGGATTGCTTATAGAAGATGAGGTCTTCTTCTTCCATTTCTGTGTCGTTGGCTTGGGTGTATCTAACTCTTTTGGGGAGTGTAGATGCAACACTGCTCTTGCCGATCTTAGCTTGGGGAGATGTACACACTTAATTGTATGATGGAAGTGTGAACAAATTTGGAAATAAGTATGCATGATTTTCTCTTGGTTAGAGAGAATTCTATGTGGGAGATACGAGATTGCGTGAAAACTGTTTGCTAGATACTTCAGTTCATTGCACTGATTGACCCTGTGGTCAATCATGTCGCATATTCCACATGTTATCCTAGGCTTGACCTGGGTCATGCTTGGTTGGTGCGTCGTTTCAGTTTTCCTATCACTTTGATGTGGGTGCGGGGTTGCTGGCCTGGTGGTGATATACTTTCTATATCATTTGGGGAGATCGTCTCATTTCTTCTCTATTGTATGAATCATATAAATGAGAGGAAGTACTCTCGGGATATAGGTACAATGCTGTCCACAGTGATTTCCTTGACAGAATGGGAAAAATAACCTAGATATGGGGTGCCCATCATGCGTATTTTGTGGCCTAGCGGGGTACCAGCGGCGTAGCGCTTCTAAGTCAAGGCAGGTGGCAACCACATGATTGGAATTTTTATATAACACACATGTTGGTCTTCTCTACAGATAGCAATTGGAGGTAACTAAGGGTTGCCTGATTGGTCCCTTTTCAGTTGACATGAATGATGGACTTACTTGTCACATCTTCTTGGGTTGTCGAGTTGTTCATAGATTCTGAGTCCGAGCCATCTTCTTGGGAAAGGCAGACTATGGCTGAGTGCAAAATAGCTAGTTCTAAATGGAATCAGGGGATATAGTGACAATGGCGCACCGGGTGATTGCCACCGCATATCTGATAGGAATATTCGGTGTCCATGTCAATGCGATATACTACATGAACCACATACCATCGTTGGAACATTTCCAAAGATGGGCAATCAATGATGAAATGATCGAGCTCATCGTAGAGTACACAACGTTTGATGGGAGGAGGGAGAATGGTTTGGAGTCTTTCTCGTGACTATCATTCCTCCTGCAGGTATAGGATGGTGCGAGCTTCATCTCCAGACGACTGGGTGCAGGGATCCTCTTGATAGGATCACTCGATGGCATGTAAGGCATCCCTATATCACGAGATTTATGGGCAATGATGGGTATAGTGCCCATAATTTCTACAGATAGTGCATGCGTGATTGGTACGCAATGCTTTGCCTTTATTTTTGGTGGCAGGTTCCTTTTTACGAGACCGAGGTGTCGTGATGTCTGCTTCAGAGTTAAGGAGCGGTTTTAATTCATACAGTTCTGGGTAGATGTGGGTAGGGTGTCCTACTACGTCACATATGGCACAACCTGGTGATTCCCTTTGCGTGGCGGGAGTCTCCATCTTCTTTCCTCTTCGCTCGGTTTTCTTAGTAGGAATCATCGATTTTGCAATGGGAATTTCCTTTGGAGGGATGTTTTCGACAGTTTCCTAAATGGGTGGGACATCCTTGCGACTGAGGGGCATTAACCCTATAGCAGTGATGTGTGTGGCTCCCCTCCTAGTAGGGGGAATGAGGTATTGCAAAATATATGTTTGGTAACACCACGGTGACCAAGACCTGCTAGGATACGAAACTGGCTGGGGGGTAGAGGAAAGGGGTTTGGGAGACGACATAGGCTAGAGAGGTTTCCGTAGCTGAAGACTTGGTGTGATTACTGCTCGTGTCCGTATCTTGACTAGCTTCGGTGATTGTTGTGGACATCATTCATACCGGAGCCCTTGCGACATCAGCTGATGACTCAAGTATAACAAGGGGATCTCCTAGGAATGATCCTAGGATGGACGATGGTTTGAATTGGCCAGGGCCATATTCTTGGTACCATGAAAGCGTGTCTACAAACGTGTCTATCTAAGGTAGAATGACATCGATATTTGTCAAGGGACGCTTTTCGCTATGTGTCCATTGGTCGATAATAACGATGCAGTCCTCATGGGGGAACATCATAGTTCGGAAGATGGAATAGTCGATGGCTGACATGGTGTACATATAACTCCATCCAAGGAGTATATTGTAGTCCAACTGGGCGTCCAAGACTTCAATGTCTATAAGGACCGTCTTTCTGGCTAAGAAGATAGGAACATTTTGGTAGAGACCGATGGAGGTGGAAGGGCAACCATTGTATGCTCTAAGTGTGATGTCTGATGACTTGAGTTCAGGAGACCCTAACTTCTTCCAAACGTTCTTTGACGTGATGCATGTGGATGCACCCTCGTCAATGATACATCATTGAATAGTAATGTTTTGGATCGAAACTGGTATCTAGAAGGCGACCATTGAAGGAAGTCTAGGGGTGGATTTTTCTAAATCGAAAGACATTAGGCATCTATTGGCAGGGTCGATGGCGCCTAATCTAGAAAGTAAGGCTTTTTGCTACTTTGGGCATGATTATAATACCTCCAAAGCTGACATAGCAGCGGGAGATTGAGCTAGATCATCCACAATGCTATAGTTATGGGTTGCTTTGGAATAGTCTCCTGTTCGCCTAGTTTTTCCCTTAGCCATCTTTGGCAAAGGTTCAATAGGCATCTTTGATATGGTCAAAGGTGCTGATGGTGCACTGGTACTAGCCCCTGAAGCGTTGTTGTCTGGTGGGGTGTCCTAATTTCAATTCCGTGTCTGAAAAAACATTTCTTCACCAGTCATGCAAATTTCGTGGTTGTTTTTTTTGGAATCATCGGAAGTTTGTTGTTGTGTGCTAACTGTCCCTTGATGGGGGAAAGGCTCCTGCATGATAACTGTCTGCTGGGAGGATCCCCCTTGTCCATGGTTACTCTGCAGCTTTTTCAGCTCAGGGAGGTCGGGACAGTGGTGCGTGTAATGGTCGTATTCACCACAGATCGAACAAGAGTGGTTTTTTTGGAGAGGTGGCCTTTTGTTCTGCCTCTAGGAGTTGTTTGGCTCCTGGTTTTGATTTCGGTTGGAGTTGCCTCTAGTCTGAGATTGCAAAGGGCATTGTTGATTATTGCCCCCTGTCTAGGATTTCCCTTGGGCTTTTTTTTTTCTTTTTTATTAACCGCTTTAGGAGGATAATTTAGGTTCTCCTGGTTATATGGCTGGCACGGTTGGTTTTGGGAAGGTTGCACGAAGTTAACCTGTGCATTATTCTGCATGGGCCATTATTGTTCTGGGGAATGGGCATATGGTAGTTCCTGGTTTGCAAATGGATGTTTGGGGGGAGCTCTTCGGTCATCATGTCTATCTGCGTACTGTGTCCCTTGAGTCAGAGGATAGGGTCCTCCATGCTGATGGTGATATGACGATGCCCTACTGGCCAAATTTTGTGAAGGCATGTGATGACTTTGGTAGCTGGTTTGTGGTATGTTCTAGGCAGAATCATACGTGTAACCAAAGTGTTGAACGCTGCTGCTTAGGTGATTTTGGGTCAATGACCCAATTAAACCGTCTGCAGAGTTCGATGCGCCTGGAAATTATTTGTAAGTTTGTAGGCGCGGGGCGTTTGACAGGATATTGTAAATATACCCTGACTGCGTATAGATCAACTCAAGCTGTTGAGCCTTACTGATGGCATCCTCTTCAGATATGGGCTTTTGTTTCACCACATCTTTTGAAATCTCTATGGTGAGAGTTTTCAGGAACAAGTCTAATGAAATTCGATCATCGAGTTTCGCTTTGCACAAAATATGACTCTGCCGCCATTCGTGGAGATGGTTTGAGATATGGATGACGTGGGTTGCCTAAAGTGGGTAATTAATTCCATTCCAGAATCATGGAGGATGGGTAACTAAAAATAGGTTAGGAACGCAGTAGCGAGGGAACTAAAGGTTCCATGTGTAGCAGAGGGTTTCTCCATGTACCATTTCGCTGCCACTCCAGTCAGAGTGTGTTGAAACAGTCTAAGTTGAATAGTATCATCAACAATGTTGTTTGACGAACACCATAGGTAGAAAGTCATAACATGATTTCTAGGGTCTTCCGCTTGCTTCGCTTCAAAATTTGGAATGTATGAAGGGAGCTTCATGGGCATGGGAGGCCATATGGGGTTGTGTGCAATGGGGTCGTTTGTCAACTTGGTTAAATCTGGTAGATTTAACGAAGCTAGAAAAGGTGGCTATGAGGTTGTAGCCATTGCGACTTGTGGAAACACAATGTTCTGGTTACGAATAGGTTTTTTCTGTGACGTACCCTAGTGTGCATTCAAATGGCTTCCCGAATGGGTAGCACTCCTTTTCCCCCTAGGGGTTGTGGGAGGAGTGGTGTGTAGTGACCCTGAGGGGGTTTTCTCCGATGTGGCTTTGGGAGGCCGACTAGGGTTCCTGACTAAATATGCCCCAATAAAGGATGAACCAATAAGAGTGGCGATGTTCCGTCTTTGATGCCTGAATGGCGAAAGACTTGGAACCCCTCCTGGTAATGGGGGGGGAGGTCCAAAAGACATCTAGATCGACGAGGTCCCGTTGGGTTCATTCTGGCATCGACTAGGTATGGCTTCAGAAAAATTTGAGAGGATAGATATTATAATAAAAGAAAAATTCCAATCACATACATCAAACAAAGCAAAATTAAATTAAAGTTTCCCTTTAGATTAATCCTATGTGATCAGTCAATAAAAAAATATGGTTTTTTTTTGTTTGTGTATGATACTCAAATCCTAGAAGAACTAATTTTCCTCACATGCTCAAATGTAACTGGGCCTTGAGAAGATATCTTGCGAGTGCTAGCACAACGTCCCGAAAGAACTAGCGATGCCCCCTGTCAGCCGAAGAAAATCCACCAAGGTAAGGGTAGAGGATCTAGTGTTGCATGCACTGTCACCTATAAGGAAAGGATTCCCTAAACTTTGGCCACTAAGCACCACTATCCCATGTGAGCGTTCGATTCTTGGGTATCAGTCGGGTCAGATAGCCCCAACTGATACCACACGCACTGTGCCTAACCCTAACCCCCTCTAAATCGGGTCTCTATCGCGCTCGGGTTTTCTTTTCTGTGGGCTAATATGTGGATTTAAAAGTTCCCTAAATAATCAAATTATATGTTTCAAGATGAATAATGACCAAGGCGTCTTATTGGATGCCTACCCCATTGATCCTAAATTAGACTATAAATTCTTTTGCGACCCTGTGGGGAGAATTTAGTGAGTTCTGTTAAGTTATTTTTAGGTGTCTTTAGTTTTCTTAGTGTGTGGATGTGTGTGAGAAAAAAGTGAACAATCACATAGTTTGAACATGTGGATAT
The DNA here is from genome assembly GCA_034641835.2 of Pinus albicaulis. Taxonomy (NCBI): domain Eukaryota; kingdom Viridiplantae; phylum Streptophyta; class Pinopsida; order Pinales; family Pinaceae; genus Pinus; species Pinus albicaulis. The sequence goes on along the minus strand of CM076569.1, from coordinate 881,442,100 downwards.
GCGATGATCCTTTTCAAAATTCCCTATTAAACTATGTTCTAGTGTTCCTTGCTCAAAAGAAAAACATGCGTGGATATGGGCCGCTTTCAATTTTTCCTAGTTAATCTATATGATCCACTATAGGGAGATGGTGAGTTGTGAATAGAGAGCGTTCATATGCTTGCCTAGAATCACCGGAGGGTGAAAGGCAATAGATATTACTTTCTCTTCTATCGACAATTCAATCCTGGTCCCGAAATCCTAGTGCAAAAATTGAACTAAACTAATGAATTTTACACTAGAAAAAGAGAACTAGCTAAGCATGCGTGGACTTGGGCCACTTACTTTGGCTAATTATCTAGGTGTTTTAGTACCTGAATTTGCAAAAAATAAATTATTTTAGAATGCAAGTTAATTTGCCTCCTTCTTAAACTGTGTGTTAACTTTGCAAAAATCCACTTGAAATAAAACTACCACTTTTCCTACAAAAATTAGCTAAGAGTGAGGTTTAGCAAGCTGTGGGGTACCTCAACCAGTGCTTACAGATGTATTATGAGCTGCCAGTCACTATTTACAAGCAAGAAAAGATGGAATTAGTGGAGAAAATCCAAATTCTGTTTTTTACGTGCAAAAGGCAGAAACAGACGTGATTTTTGCCCTCAGGTCACCTTTGAATGCATGCACTAAGGTGTGCCTATCTATGGGAAATGCACACAAATTTCCTGCAGAGTAGTTTATGGGAGCTCTTCCGCTTCAGCCTGTCACTTGGGATGAACCAGACAGTGAAGCAGAGAAAGGGGGCAATTCCATCCCAACTCCACAACAAAAATGTAGGTCTCTCCAAAACGTCCCAACCACATAAACTTGTAAATAAAAGTTAGTAGAGCCTCCAATCCTGTGTTGGTGGGTTTTGTGCACGAATGTATGAAACCACTCCAACTTAAGAGCGGTGGTTTTTCTCTCTTAATTTATTGGTCACAGGCAGAAAATAGATGGAGTCAAGTAAGTTAGTGGAACATGCTAAAACATAAACATACTAGATAGAAAAAAAAACATGCATATTTAAACGTTAAAACTAAATTAAAACAAAAACAAATAACACAAAAGCTCTAAATAGAGTAAAAAAACTTCAATAATCCAAATGGTGGCTCTTACGTCCCCTCTTATTGAGTGCTGGTAGGAAATGAGGATGAAAATTTAACCCACTTGCCAAGGGGCCCTTAGAACTAGGGGTTCTAAGTCCCGATGCAAGGATGTCTTTACTTTTGAGCTGCCTTGGCGCAAAGGCTCCCTCTCTCTATTGTGGTGGACTGGAATTGTTGGATGGCCAACAACTGAGTCCCCTCTATCTCTTCTCCGGATCACACACTGCTAGTATTTCTTGGGGAAATTTTGGGGAGCATAACAATGTGCTCTCCTGTTTTTCATCTCTTGGTGACCTTTTATAAGAAAATTCAAATCCTCCTTCCCTCTCTTGGTACATTGTGGATAGTGACCCAAGAGAGGAGGGTGATTCCATTGTGTGCCAAATTTATTCCATTGTGTGCTCCCTTGAGGTCCTAAGGAGGCTTGGGCGGCTGTACTTAGGAGGCCTCAAGTGTGGGATCAATGTCCTGGAGTGTGCCTTGTGGTCTCAGAAAGTGACTTCCACCACTCCCAGGATTGCGCACTTTTTTTAGTAAAAAGCGCGCAAAGGCACGCTTATCAAATATTTTTGTGCACAAAGGTGCATCTGACTGGTTCTTCTTATGTGCAATTTGATTTTTCCTTTCATACCTTAAATATTTTTAAATACTTTTAGATTCTCTAATGTCTTTCAACCTTGCAAATCCTTTTGCCTGACATTTAATAATGTCACCTTTGCTTGTCTGATTTTCCAGTGATAACAAATACCACACCCTTATCTACTATTTCCCCACCCATAGGAATGCAATGTGGTTTTTGACACTAAAGGCCACAAAAAATTACCAAAAGTAACAGTCTCTTGGCGATTTTTTATTAAACTTGTCTCTTGTAAATAACTCCTTCCATGTTTTCCAAGACCCTGAATGTATTAGAATAGAAATTCTAGGTGCCATATGTCTTTACTGAAAGTGACATTATGGAATGTTTGAGGCTTAAACAACCTTGGTATAAAATTCAGTGTCTAATAAGTTTTGACCTATTTGGGTGCAATAGATATACTATTTTTAAAATAAGTAAAACATATAGGGTTCCTACTTCATACTTTCTTATCAGTAGTTTGGTTAGGTGCTGAGAATTTTTTTTTAGCAATTTTGAGGGAAAATAAAACAATACTAATCTAGTCTCTCTACAATTTTCCAACATGGTTGTTGATTGAGTTTCTAACCCATATTAAATACTTGTTTTTAATTTTATTAATTTACATGGATGGTTATTAGGATCTGCTAATATCTATGCCTCTAATGACCTATGATAATGTGTAATATTTTTGTGGTGGATGAACATTGTGCTTTTTCAAACCACTTGGCTTGTATATGGGAATTTTAACATGGTTGAGTGCTAGAAAGATAAGGGATACTACTAGTGTGGCTACAAACCATGGGAAAATAATCTTTGGTAGCTCTTCAAGTCTTTCATGAGTGATTTGACCTTAATAGGTGTCAATAAAAATTCCAAATAGAAACTTGGTTCACTTATATATATATCTAGGAAAGGATTGGGGTGAATTCACTAGATATGTTATAGAGCCCTTCTCTTAAGTAATAACTCTTTTTTTTTTTATTCCTCTAAAGGTCAACTAGTCCATATTGTTAACACAACTAGTCTAGCATACCACCACCAATATAGTTTATAATTTCATGGGGATTTGAAAACATTCAAATTCCTTAAACCCACTGTATTATTAATATTTTGTACCTCTTCATCCATAGCTCCCTAGTCTGTATCTATATCATATGGAATTTAATTCTCAAACCACATTGAGACATTGTCCCATATAAGCTAGTAGCAAGATGGCATTTCTATGATGGTAATCCTTTTTACATAGATTATGTGTCAATAAAACTTCCCACATTTATTGCATCCATAATAAGGAATTTCTTAGCAAGTTTTTGGGTCTCAAGGAGATATTACTATAAGCACCCTATTACAATGAAAATAAATATTTTGGTGCAAAGGTGAACTATATTATTTAGTTATGGGTCTTTCGAAGAGGCATTGTCAATAGTGAGACAAACTAAAGAACACAATACTAAGTTTTCAACATTATTGATATAGGTTGGGCCAAACCCTAGACCCTAGAGAATGGTTATGATGAAGGGCCTCTCATCTCAATGATATCATACCCTAAAAAAATAATATAACCACTTTATAATTGTTGGTTCGAGTTCATTAGATTTAAAAAAATTTTGCATTATTTGTGGAATCAAAAGGGATTTATTGTCTATAAATTATAACTCTATTCTCTCAATGCCTAAGGTAATTAATGTAGTGTAATTGATGAAATTTAACTAACTAAAAACATGAAAATAATAAGAGAAGAGAAATTTTAACTTCCATAATAATTGTAAAAATGGTAAGCGTAGAGACATCCAATTTTTCACAGTCAACTTTTATGGAAATCACACTACATATCTAAGGTTGTAGAAATAATTATTGATCTATTGAATAAAAATCCATCAATTGCATATTTGTATTAGGCCTTTACTAAAAAGTAGTAAGGTTTGAATCATTGAAAATGAAACATCACTCAAGAAAATTTAATGCAAAAAGTATTTCTATGTTATGTGAAACTTCACAATTACAGTATAATTTCTTATGTTGAACTAAATTAAATCAAACACTAACCCAATGAGTATAATTATTATACAATAAAATACATGATTTTTAGTTTCTACAATTTTGTTCATATACATAAGAACCTTAACAACTCTAACCAAATTCTAAAACATAATTGTTATATTGAAATTACAAATTTTCCAAGAAAGTACTCACAAACAACTTTATAAAAATAATTAACTACCATAATCTAAAATAATGGATTATTTTCTGACCAATAATGATATATTCATGAATACTATAATAATATTCAATATGTATTCATTTGGATCATTCAAAATTCTACCTTCCAGTTAGTGCACAAGGAAATAAGTCCACAACAAAAAAAAAAAAAAAAATTATATAGCAACATACTAGGATAATTCTACATTACATTGCATGGGTTCAACAAGTAACAAGTTTTCCACAACACAATGCACATGTTTCTACATTTTATAATAGATAAACACCCAAATTTGGTCTGTAGTGTAGTGTATATTGTTAGTGCTAAATTATTTTATTCTAAATTTCTATAAACTTTGTTAAGCACATCAAATTATAGCAAAATTATAGATAAAATCATAGTGGTTATTATATATATATATATATATATATATATATATATATATGTGTGTGTGTGTGTGTGTGTGTGTGTGTGTGTGTGTGTGTGTGTGTGTGTGTGTGTGTATGTGATAGTGGTTACTATAGATGGTATGGTAGATGAAAAGGGCAAAAAAAGGTAAATTGAGCTTAATGCTAAAATCAAATTTCTGTCGATTATAACCAACACTTTTAAAAAATTTTTAAGATACATTTGCTTGAATTTTGTTTTAATAGTGCATAAAATGTTGTTTATAGATATTTCATTGACTTCATATTTGTGTTTTTTCTTTGGTTGGTACCTAGATTTTCTAATAAACTTCATCAAGATGAATTAAACTTCCATTTAAGATGAATTAGTATTGTTTTGTTTAATTTTTATCTTTATGGTTCTCTTTTGGTGATAGTTCTTTCTATTGACCTAAAACATAAATTTTTGATGGAAGGATTTCTTGTTACATATTATCTTTTACTTAGATCAAAGGTTCTCTCGTATAAATATAAGATATAATATTTATACAAATTAAGTTTTTTACACGTGTTAGGCACCATAGAATTGAGTATTAGTATATGATATCCAAACATAAAATCAATTAATGAGATCTCCTTGTTTGTGAGATAAGAGACCCTTTTCATCAAAATACTTGACTCTGAATAAGTACCCTCACTTCTAATAACTTCTTAGAAAATACATATGTTCTTAAGATTAAATTGTTTTGCAAATTTCTTTCAAAATCCTAACTTGGATGTCATTTTATTGATATTTTATGAAATGTTGTATAAGCTAATAAATTATAAAGTATGATGTAATATAAATTTCCTACAAAGAAAATTCATTATATCAAAAATTACATATGATTTTATCTCTTTAAAATAATAATAATTTTTTTAATGATATAAAACATCTGATTTTATCTCTTAGAATAAAGATAAAATTTATATTACTATTTAAAGTTATATATAAATAAAAGTAGGTACTACTACTCCAAAGTTAAACTATGTGAATCATAAAAAAAATTATTTAACTCAAAAATTAATAATAATAACAATATTAATTCTAACTTTAAAATTTTTATTAATATTTATAGTTATATAAAAGTAAAAGATGGAGCGGCTACTCTAAAGTTAAACTAGCCATATAAATTATTCATAAAAAATTTATTTAACTCAAAAATTTATAATAATAACAATATTAATATGTGCATCTATACTAATGATATTTTATTTAACTTTACAATAATCACAGGGGCTTTATTGTGGGAGCAATGCTATAGCACATGGATTTATATTGGGGGATATATAATGAGGAAAAATTGACATATATATTTGGGGTAAAGGGTTTTTATATAGAAAAGTATACAAAATGGAGCTCAAAGTTAATGAAAAATATAAAGGAGAATAAAAAATGTTAATGAAAAAATGGATACCTACAATATATAGTGAAATTAGAGGCTTTTTAAATTGGAAGCGCCTATTAGGTTTATATTGCTAGAAGGTTAAACAATATGATTTTTAGAGACATATTCCAATATGTACTCAAATTAAAAATATTATTTAATATACTCTGATCATGTGATATGTTAGAGGAAACCCCCGTAACCATAATACTTTATTTAACTTTATTATAAATAATATTATGAATTTAAAATTATTATAAACTTAAAACTATACAAACAATAAATTAATATCATTCTAATAACATATTGAGAAAATAAATAAATAAATAAACCATTACCAAAATAAATCTAAACAAGTAATATTTGAAATATTACCTAATAAAAAATAGAATAATATAAATCTAAACAAATAAAATTTGAAATATTACCTAATAAGAGGTCCAATGATGAGAACAATATCTAATTGAAAAAAAAATTGAAACATAAAACTTTCAACAAAATAAAATTGTAAACCTTAACCTGAAAGGTACAATTTTTAACTATCATAATAACAAGTAGAAATAGAAAATAGCATTTAAGAAAGATATCTAGAGTGGAGTCTTGGATTTTGCAGGTAATGCTAAGGGGATTGTTGAAGGGCCGTCGCAATATTCTTTTGGGTGACTTGGGTTTAAGTTAATGATACTTTTTTTTGTTTGAGAAGTTATTTATCTCAGGTATAAAATTGTTTGATTGTTTGTTTGTATTTGTTTGCCTTTTTAATTATTAATAAAAAAATATTTTTCTAAAATTAATTTGTTTGCCTCTTTATTAATTGTGTTAATTTTAATTTAATTTTAATATAATGATATTATATTTATCTATAATTGTGTGAAATTTAATTTAATTTTAATATAAAAATTATTTATCGTGTTATAATTATAAAATAATTTAAATTGTAAATTATTTAAATATTTAAGTATACATTAAAAGTTTATGTTTTTTTTTTGAATTTTACAAAAACCATAATTATCTTTTTGGTCTTTTTACAATTTTTTAATCAAAATTCATGATAAGTTTAAAGTAAAATAAATTTATATATTCATATATCTTTTATTAATGTTATTAATACAGAATTATTCTAATCTTATTTAATAAAAAATTCCTTTTACTTTAATTTGTTTTAAAATAATCATTTTACTTTTACTTTTACTTTAATTCAATCATTATTTTTATTTGTTTTTTAAATAATCATTTTATTTGATTTAAAAAAAACACAATTTTCTTTTACTTTTATTTATCATAAAAAATCATATATATATATACTTTGATTTTAAAATTGATTTTATTAATATTTTAAATTAATTAATTATTTTAAATTTTGATTTAATATTAATGTTTCTTTATATTTTTGTATGGTTAGTAGAAGACGTAATATCATATTAAAATATTTTTTTTTAAATAAAAATTTATTTTCTCTAATATTCATATTCAACTATTCAAATCTAGTTGTTGTTTTCTAACCATTGAAAATTGAAAATTGATGGTCTCTACATTGCTATTTCTATTTAATTGTGTGGTAAGATATCATTCTCCATCTTATAGTGACGATGAATTACACTGGATGGATCAAAACACATCGAGTTTTCTCAATAATTCAAGTATGGATCACAAAGGTCTAAATCAGAAAATAAATAATATTGTTTATTAAAATTTAAAATTCACTTAAAGTTTAAAATTTAATGTGTAAAAATAAAAGGTTTTGAAAATAAAGTATAATTTTTTAATGTTTATAAAAATAATTATAATAATTTTTTTTTAAGACTATGACTAATTTAGACATCAAATTGGTGTACATATCTCATAAAGTCTTAACTAATAACTACTTAAAAAAAACACATACTCTTAACCATAAACATTTTTATTATATTAAATTTTAAATATTCAATAAATTTTAAATATAAAATAAATAAAATTTTAATTTAATCTCTAATATTTTAAATTATAAATAAATAATATCACTTTTAAATTTTATAATTATTTATTTTTAAAAAATAATACAAATAATACCATTCTCATTTCACTCAACTGGATCTATAATTATCATTCTAATGCACCAATTAAGCCTCGCAAACATCAGAAAACCTACTCATAAAGATCCTCAAAGGAACCCATGATTCTGAATAAGATAGATATCACTTTTAAGTTTTGATTATTCGTAATATTTTTTAAAAACATTACTACCTGAATCATATTTTAACAATTTATATATAAATAATATTGAAAGTTAAATTAGTCATATTAAATTTGTAATGCCTTATTCGTTTCTATCTGGAATTAATAGAATTCGCATAGAAATTGTAAATTAATAATAACGCATATAAATAATGAGTACATGCAAATCAATATTTATATAGTATTTAAACAATTTTACAAAATATTAAAATATTTATATCTAAGTGGTAAAAGTTACATGAATAAATTTTCACAAGGGTTTGACATTTAACTTTAATTATTTTTATATTGAGTGAATTAATTTAAAATCATAGCAGTAATCTAGGTGTTTTTTTTTAATATCAAATGTTTTGATTTAAAATTATAATATTACTAAAAATATATCTATTTGTTTGTTGCAATGACTTTAAAATGCAGTAGTCTAACTAGATTGCTTTTTTGCTCTGAAACTCATTGAAATTCAGGTAAGATTTTAAGAAAATCTGGCAGGGATTTTTGTAAATCCAGGTTATAGCTATCAAATTTCAATATTTTAGGTGCTCTAGAGGTTTTTGATGGTGTTGAATCCATTTCCACCATTAAAAACATGATTCAAACACTCCTATTGCAAGATTTCTTAAAAAAAAATTACCCAGATTCCGATCAATTTTGGCTGACCGGAAATTCCTCTAGCTAGATAAACAACTCCCTTTAAAATTAAATAAAAGATATTGTTTATATTTAACAGCACATGAATTCAAATGAATTTTAAAATATAAAAAAATATTATCAATTATACATAGGAGTTTAGCAACCTCCTAAAATAATATCATATTTGTCCATTACTTCAAATCATTAAAATGAGATTAGCATGCTAACCGTGTTCGTAAAGATGCTTTTAACGACTACAAATTGTAATTATCGTCTTAATGAAGGCGAGGGAATCTCCTCCGATATCATCGCTGCTAGCTCTAATGGACCTTCGTTTTATCAATATAATCAGAAGTATCATATTGTGACAATAACATGACTAAAATTGAAACAAAAGTTTATTTATGTCCTCACATTATCAAAAATATGTTATTCAATTATGGGAAAGGGGTTGATGGCATTAAGATAGAGAACTATATGGTTTACATTTAATAAGACATGTCATGATGCATTCAATGAGAAAAAATGAATATTACCTAAGTACAATTGATAAACATTTTTTTAAAATCACATTACATATTGGAATTCTAATGCCTTACTAATGTCTTTGTTTCTGGTTTGATGTTAGAGAGGTATGGGCAAGGAAATCCAAACATCACCCAATATTGGTATTTTGACTCTTCACTACTTTTGATGCCAATGTTTCTTCAATAAGGCATTGGTAACACAATCGAAACATCACTCAGACATTACTATTCCAATAAAACTTAAGATCTAAGGCAATGAAGACATTGACACATGGTCCCCTAGAAACATTAATTTGTCATTGAATATTTGTGATATTCTTATGTCAATAAGGGAAATTGGATTTATGAATCTCTTCCCCATGGCTCCCCATGGCTCTTCATATGTATTTTAAGAGAAATGGTTAATCAACATTGCTAAACTAATAGTGAAATTACAACAAGATGCATTTGATGATGGAAAATTCCTTTGCTGTACATTGTTGCAACAACACGATCATCAATCCAATGTTAAAAATTGCACCCAAATGTAGTAGCAAGGTAAAATGTGTGATAAATACCTATGATTGGGTGAAAATTTCCCAAAAGTAGCCAAAGAGTGTTCTATTATATATAAAAAAGTTTTCCATCCCTATTTTGAATTCCTATTATAATTTTGAAGTTATGTTTTTATTTTTCTCATACATGAATTTAGAAATGGAATTTCATGTGGTTGTAAGAAGTTAAGTTTTCTTGATTTTGTTACATTAGCTAGATACAAGCATTTTTGGAATTCAAACCTAATATCATATTAGGTTTAAGATTTCACTTTACATTTTGAATCAAGTTGAAGTTGTTGAAATTATGAATAGCTCAATATTCATGCATGTTGGCACTACCAAAGCACAAATGCCATCATGGATCAAAATCCTTCAAATAAGCTTCCATCCTTCTAAATTTTAAATGTTATGCTTACGAACATTTTTATTTGAGTTCAAGCAACCTTTATTCCAAGTTCAAATATGGGTATAACTTTCAAATGGGCTTGAAAGAATTTCTCTTTGGAATTGATGTTTCTTAAGGAAACACCCAATGTTTGCCTTGTTGTTTTTTAAGATGGATAGAACTTTGAATAGGTAAGATCTGTTTCTTCTATTAAGATCTAATGATGTGCTTTCATTTCAAGATGAATGATTCATGTTGCCGATATGTATTAGATGGCCAAATTATATGTTTTTATTGCATGGAGAGAGAGCATGATTCTGCCTATGATGTGTTGTATATTCATATGTTTGAGTCATGCTGATTTATATGGATTCTTATATATGGAGAGAATGTTGTTTCTCATGATGAGGATATGTACTTTTTGTTTCTTCTATGACATATTGCCATGTTTCTAGTATTATATGATTTTATTGTTGTACCTATGTGGAGCATGGTGGTTGCTAGTGGATTTTATGATCTTGTTGTAGGATCTCCATTGGTGGGATGGTAATGGCCAAAGTGTTGAGTGGCCATGCACTAGCATATGGTTTGGATAATGCTCCTATTATTGCTACCACATATGGAGAGCTTATGTCATTGCTCATGGAGGCCTTGTACTTGATGCATATGTCATGGATTGCATTATCATTGTTGTTAAAATATGGAGAATATTTTGTTTCTCATTGTTTCCATGCACTCATGTTATTTAGTGTTTTGAGCATGCATAGAAGAGAGCACCATTATGTGCACTTGTAAAATCCATGTACTATCATTGTGTCATCTTTTGGGTGTATTACTCATGGAGAGACCCAATTTTTCTAGTATGATTTGTCATTAGCTATGTATAGGTCAATGGAAATCCAAGTCATGTATTATTTTACATATCTTTGATGTAGCGCCATTACATTGTGTGCATGATTTAAACTTGGGTCCATATAATTCTTGGTTGGTGATAGGAGCGTTTATAGATGATTCATATGCCAGTCCTATATATCTATCACATATATGTATTTTCTCCATAAAGCATTGTATGCATTGTACTTAATTGGATACCATTGTCCAAAGTCTGTTGGATTCATGCTTCATGAGGAGTAGTCTCTTGCACTTGGCAAGGAGGCTTATTGCAAGAGGCAGAGTGTATGATTCTAGCTTCATTACATGGTTAGGGGGAGTATGTTCAATTTTCAAAGATTGCATGAGAGTGGCTAGAAATATGTTTGGCAACCGATTTCTTTGCTTCACATTCTTATCTTTTAGGAGAGACATCTTTGACTAGCATCTGTATGGCGTTGAGTATGATAGGAGGATAAATTCTCTCATATGAGACATTATTGGAATTTTTTCAGTGTTGGTATGGCCCTTTTCCATTGATTTCAAAGGGGTAGAGACTTTAGATGGATAGAGATAAGCTTCATAGTTGTATCTTCAATTTTGGAGAGTGTATGATGGCTTGTCAACCTCAGATGTTGGTTTGAGGTTGACATTAATGCCAAATGGGGAGTTTATTGGCATTGTAATGTTTACATTGATGTCAAAAGGTTCATGGTGTTGTTTGTCATATCCATGTGTGATGGATGTTTGTCTTGGTGGTCCTATTGGTTGGAATTGATATCAACTTGGTTGTGGCATGATTCAGTGGAGGTGATTTGGAGACTCAGTAGAGATGGATTCTAGACATGTTTCTACACATTTTGAAGGTGTTGTTGTTGTAGGTGGTTGGATTTCTACTACAAGTTTTGCATATGCTTCTACATGTGATGGAATAATTGGATTTGCTACTACATTTGTTGACATATTGATACATGTGTTGAAGGTGCCTCTGTAGGTGTTAGATGAAGTTGTATGACTTGATGTTATTGTTGCAGGTGTTTGGACAAGTTGTTGTTACTGCTTGAGGAGTTGGAGTTGTTGGTATTGATGAGGAGTCACTATTTCCATGGAGACAATTCTTGGCTGTGAGAGAACTAGTGCCCAGGACATCTCAATCTTGAATAAAAATAGTTAACATCAATGGCTGGAAGGATGGGCCATGAGGGCTTGCAACCAAAATTTCTAGTTTTGAAACCCTAGCTTTCAAAATAGAATGGCTAGAGAAGCTCCGAGGGTTGTAGGGTCTTTGCAACAAAGGAGTGGTTTGAAGAAAAATAGAGAACATAGTTTAAATTAGGCACTTAAGAATATGAATTTAAACTACTTCAGAAAGAATAATGGAAGATTGACAAAATGTGAACGGAGTTCCTGGATGTGGAGCACTTCATTAAGGGTTTCAAGATTAATTATCATGAATATAATTAAACAAATTCATGAAAACTAAACTGAAACACCAGCTGCATCTAATACTTTCCAAGAGAAGAGAAATATAGATGAATGTTGAATCACAAGAGAAACACAATGACTGCAACTATGCCCAAATTGAAATCCAAACTATTATGTATTATTTGATTTCAATTTTTTTTTTTACTACAATGCCAATCATAGATATTGAACTTTGAACCCCAAAATGTCTAATTTCTGATCTTTTATTTCTTCTCCATGGACCTAACTCTTTCAATCAATTTCTAAAACTGATTCTGGACACGGTTACAAAAATGGTTCCCTTTGTCTTTATTTTTTTAAACAAAATAACAAATAAAACGAAACATTTAAATATTATATATAATATTTAATTTTTTCGGTTACAAAATAAAATCCCGCCCCTTTTACAAACTATAGAATGAATGCCAATAGATTTTAATCTCAACAAAATGCTAATAAAATACGAATGACAAAAATACACCCAACTTTGTTAAAAGTCACATAAGTCAAGTTGGAGGTGAGTTGTTTCTCAGCATAGTTGGAGTGCAGGTCCCAGGTGTCAATCTCCACGAACACGTTGACTAAACACATGTTGCCTTCGAAAACCATAAACAACTCCATGAGAGAACTTGAGCCGTTTTGGAATAAGCGCCGAGTGATGTTGGGAGGAATCTGAGCCTTCAATTTGTAGATGAGCGGTTTTAGCCAAACCATTCCAGAGGGAACTTCTTTTGTATAAATTCCTTTTACTTTGTGCTGTTGGGGTTTTTAGGATCTGAGCAAGAACAATATACGTCGTCGATTCCTGTGGGATCTTCCAAAATGATAATCCTGTTTCTGCAACTCTAATTCTGCTAGTAGGATACAAAAACCCTAAGAGTGGAATTCATGAAGAATTTGGCACAGACCCTTTTCAGTCTTTCTCCACAATCTGGATGGATGCATTTCTATGTTAGAGTTCAAACTGAGTCTTGGAGAAACACCATGAATAGTACCTTAAAGGATTCCTTCTTTTGGCCATCGCTTGGCTCGATGCAATTGGTAGGTATACGAAGGATGACCCTAGACTTGTAGAAAACAATGAGATTAGAAGTCGGGAGGAGACAAGAAAAGTTGAGGCAACGAATCGTAGATTTATAAGAAACTGAAAGACATTGGAAGAGAATCTATGGATGAATAATAAGAAATATGTGCGGCATAGATCCACCAATTTTGATGCTTTCAATGCTAAGAAATATGAATCCGATGTTGCCAATGGTGCGGCCAAATATTTTCATCGCTAATAAGCTTATTTTTTATCCACAAGAAAAATTACAAATATATTTTATTCCCTGCGCATTTTATTCTATATGAATATTTTCCCAAATTTACCATGCAACCACACACCACATATGAATACATACTGTTCAAAACGCTCTTCATTTTATTATATCCTCCCTTGTGACTGTAGGATCTTCCTCCACTTCACGTTTTGTGTGGGCGTTGGTCTTGGACACTAGTGTAGTGTTGAAAATTAGTCAACTTAGTGTTAGACTTGTAGTTTAGAAATTAGACCCCAAGTCCAATAATTTTAATAAAATAACTTATAGGACCAAGCCAAGATAAAAAAATGGATCATCAAGAACCAAATTTCATCAAATTCCAAAATTTTTAATTAACACAAGTAATAAAATATGTTCATGTACAACATGAACCCTAATTGAGAGCATTTTCCTTCTTGGAAGGATTAGCTACAACATATTGGCTCCAACTCGAGACAAAACTTTTCCTGAAAAGTGTTGAGAACCACAAATAAATTACCTTGTTGGGAATGGAGTCATAAAACTAGAATTGCTCCCAATATGAAATATCTAAAAATCCAATCTCCCTAAAAAATATGTTTTCCAAACCTTTATTCTTATTTCTGTCAACTCTAAATAAAAACTCTAAAAACTAAAAACTAAATGATACTTTTTAGAGCTTATTTATGTATAGGTATTACTTATATAGCTGGCCGAATTTCTTCAAGCGAAGTCAACCTTCTAGTAGTACTAGGCCAAAATTTGAGTGTTGTACCTTTTGTAGAAATTATACAAACATATGTGTATTAATGGATTCAATTCGATCAAGAAATGTACTAAAGCTAGATTCTGAATCCTTCTACAAATCAATTGCAGAAAAGAAACACGATCACCAATCACAACAAGTAAAAAAAGAATCAAATCAAATCACAACACATATAATTTCCCAGGGAAAGCTTGCTGCTCAAAACCCCTCTATCTGCTATTGTATATTCACCATGGAATCATGAAATAATTACAATGCACTCTTCTCACAAGAGTATCCTACACTCTCACAGCTGTCTCACACTATCCTAGAAAAAATCGGCCAACACTTAGCCAATTCTCAGCCTCTAAACAACCTGCCTTTCTTGCAAAATTCATGTGGAATGAAATCCCTATTCTTTAAGAATTTCGGCCTTCCAAAAATGCGCAAGGATCATGGGCCATCCATTGGATGTCAGGTTTCATGCGAGCAACCTACTAATCACACATTTGATAGTTAACATCCCTTTAACCTTTGTCTCAACTGCGTCTCAACTAGAACTGACATGCATGCAACTATTAATAGTAAATCATTAGTTGCATGGAGTATCATTGATTGTGAATTAAATAATATTTAATTCACTTGATCTCTCACTAGTGCAACAAACAGTTACAACTAGTTCAACTGACCGTTAACTCACCTAACTGAGTTAACTGATTACTCATGCATTAAACTAATGCACCAACTCCAATTCGAACTCCATAACTAATAGAATTACTCCACATGCATCACCAACCACCCTCAACTCGAAATACATGAGTTAACTGATTTTATCACACTTAGTTAACTATTACAAGTGATCATGAGATAATATTACATTTTATTGTCCAATTTAATTAAGGGGAAATTAAATTAGATGCTACGCCATTTAATTAATTAAATTGGCGTTCACACTATTGTATCGCTAGGACATGTTGGTCCCACACTAGTCTGTGTATTGAAATTTCTTGTTGGACTTCAACACTCCCTCTCAACAAGAAATAGATTATCCGCCACCCCGATCTTGCTTCTATGGTATTCAAATTTTCTCCTGGTGAGAGCCTTCGTCATAATATCTGCATCTTGATCTTCCATGGGAATGTACTAAAGTAACATAATGCGCCTCTGAACACAATCTCTGAGATGGTGGTACCAGATGTCTATGTGCTTTGATCTATCATGGAATACTGGATTAACTGAGAGTTTAATGCAACTCTAGTTATCACAATGTATCGTCGTCGAATCCATCTGAGAACCAAACAAACCAACCATGATCTTTCTCATCCAGATGGTCTTACATGCAGCTTGACTTGTTGCCATATACTCTACCTTAGTTGAACTGAGTGCCACAGATCGATGATTCCTACTGTACCAAGAAATTGATGTCGATCCTATGGTGAAGATCCCGCCTGATGTGCTCTTTCTGTTTGATGGACTGCCTACCCAATCTGCATCCGTGAAGCCTTGAAGTTTCACTCCCTCTGTCTTTCTGTACCATAATCCATACTCTGTAGTGCCCTTGAGATATCTCAAGATATGTTTCCCCGCCTTCCAAAAGAGCTTGGTTGGCTTAACCATAGCTTGACTCAGCTGGTTAACTGCGTAGAAAATGTATGGTCTGGTGTTCACCAAGTACATCAATAAAGAGATGAGCCAAAAATCTTAAAATATGAAACATCAAGTTTCTTACCAGTGAAAGCCTCATCTGGTGTACTCATGACAAGTATCTGATGAGGACTGTACTTTTGCACAAATACCACTGTGGTTCATGCCTCTGCCCATAGATGCAACGATAGGCCCTGATCATGCAACATCGCTCATGATGCACCCATAGTTGTTCTATTCTTTATTTCTGCGACCCAATTCTGTTTTGGGTTATGAGGCACAATCAACTATCTCCGAATTCATTCTTTGCTACAGAAGTTCTTGAATTCATTGGAGATGTACTCACCACCATTTTCGCTCCTCACAACCTTCACATGCTTCCCCATGTCTTTCTCCACCAGTGATTTGAGCTTAAGAAATTTTGAGAACGCCTGATCTTTCTTCTGCATGAAGTAGATCCAACACTTTCTAGAAAAGGAATAAAAAAATATCACATAGTACTTATGATTTGCTGTCGAAGCAGTAGAGAATGGTCCACACACGTCTGAGTGAAATATCTCAAGGATTTCTGAAGCTCAGTTCTCCTTCTAGTGAAAGCCGACCTTTGCATACTTCCCCATAGTACATCCCTTGCATGTGTTTAACTGCGCAAGAGTACCCTTGGGAAGACCCATAGGAATTTGCTGCATGACCTTCAAGACTCTGTGGTGGGGATAGCCCAATCTCCTGTGCCATAACTCAGCCTCATCCCAGTTCACCACTTTGTCCTCCTTACCCATCAATGCTACGCAGCTATCTACATCAAGCTTGTAGAGATTCTTCACACGAATCCGAATCTTCTTGGCTTGTCCTATTGCTTTGTGTCAAAGGAAAGTTTTTCCTTCACTGAAAACAACATCATAACCTCTATCCTCCCACATTGTGTTCGAGACCAAATTTTTCTTCAAGCCTCGTACATGCATTACATATTTTAATGGGAAGGGTTTACTTGACTTTCTCTAGAAGGTAACTGTACCAATCCTGATAGCATTGTACTGCCTGTCATCAGCCATTTTGATATGCATTTGGAGGTCCTTCTCCTCCAAGCTACTGAAAATTTCTGTTTCTCATCATGTGAAAGGATGCACCACTATCCAAGTACCACACCGATCCCATTGCAATTGAAACCATGCATGCAATGAGAAAGAATTCAAGCTCAAATTGCAAGGCCAAAGCCTCACCAACTGCATATCCTGAAGCCTTCTTGTTCTTCTTCTTTTGTGGACAATTAGTGGCATAATTTCCATGCTCGTGATAGTGAAAACACTTCACTCTGAACATGTCGCGCTTCTTTCCATCTTTGACGGACTCAGATTTGGAATGGAATTTCTTTCCTTTCCCCTTCTTTGCATTGGCAGCCAAAGCACAATATTCTTCATCATCATTCTTAGATGAAGATCCATCCCCGGTATTCCGCCTGAATTCTTCTTGCACCAAATCTGACCAAAGTCGTTCCCAATCTGGTAGCTTTTCCCTTCCATTGACAGAGTCCTAATAACCATGCCAACCCTTGGGAAGTCCTAGAAGAGCTAGGCTCACCAAGTCATCATCTGTGACAGTAATTCTGATTCTCCGAAGCTCATCCTGACATTGGACAAAATTTGTTAAATATTTCAGAATGGTGTTGCCTTTATCCATTTTGATTTTCCCGAGCTTTTCCTTCAGTGTCAATTTTCTATAATCACTGCTGCTCTAAAACTAATATGTTAAAGCTTTCCACATTGCATATGGTGTCTCTTTTCCAAGGATACTTGAGACAATGTGGTCTCGTACTTCCTCCGGTAAGGTCCTCCTCGCCTTTGCAACCTTCTTTTGCCAAGCATCAAGATTTGCAACATTTGCTACAGTGGGTTTGGAAGCATCATAATCAATGAATTATTTCAACCCATTGTCCTCCAGTACGGCCTCCAGCTTGTCTTTCCACGCAATATAATTGGAACTGCCCTCGAGTGCGTACTCCAATCTCAATCCGTTAAAAGCTATTTCGATCTTGATTCGCCTGTCGCACTAAGAATATTTTTGCAAATTTGAATTCTATTCAGTCACAAACTCAACATCTCCTCCACTATAGTGATTTCATGTGCTCTGATACTATGTACAAATTATACAAACATATGTATATCAATGGATTTAATCCGATCAAGAAATGTACTAAAGCTAGATACTGAATCCTTCTACAAATAAATTGCCGAAAATAAACACGATCACCAATCGCAACAAATAAATAAAGAATCAAATCAAACCACAACATAGATAATTTCCCGGGGAAAGCTTTCCACTCAAAAACCCTCTATCTTCTATTGTATATTCACCATGGTATCATGAAAGAATTACAACGCACTCTTCTCACAAGAGTCTCCTACACTCTCACAACTATCTCACACTGTCTCAGACAAAATTGACAAACACTTAGCTAATTCTTAGACTCTATACAACTTTCCTTGCTGGTATAATTCATGTGGAATGTAATCCCTATTCTTTAGGAATTTTAGCCTTCCAAAATTGCGCAAGGATCATGGGAAATCCAATGGATGTTTGGTTGCATGCTGGTAACCTACTAATCACACAACTAATAATTAACATCCTTTTAACCGTTGTATCAATTGGGTCTCCACTGGAACTGACATGCATGCATCTATTAATAGTAAATCATCAGTTGCATGGCAGATCACTGATTGTGAATTAAATAATATTTAATTCACTTGATCTCTCACTAGTGCAAGAAACAATTACAACTAGTTCAACTGACTCTAACTCACCTAACTCAGTTAACTGATTACCCATGCATTAAACTAATGCACCAACTGCAATTCGAACTCCATAACTAATAGAATTACTCTGAATGCCTCACTAACCACCCTCAACTCGAAATACATTAGCTAACTGAGTTTATCACTCTCAGTTAACTATTACAAGTGATCATGAGATAATATTAAATTTTATTGTCCAATTTAATTAAGGGAAAATTAAATTAGACACTGCAGCAATTTAATTAATTAAATTGTCCTTCACACTAATGTCTTGCTAGGACCTATTGGTCCCACACTAGTGTGTGTTCTTCAATTTCTTGTTGGACTTTAACACCTTTTACCTCCATGCTTTTGATCACTGAAAATAAGAACATGCATGAAACACATAAATTCTCCAGGAAAGAAATTTGATAGATACCCCAGTATTCATAATTGTTGTTGACCAAATAAAGATGGCATATAGTAAGCCAATGGATCATAAAATTGATGAGAGAAACTTGTAACTGCCTCCTTTTCTTGAATAACCTGTTGACATGTATCTTCTTGGACATGGCAACCACGAGCACTACTTGGCTCATGAACTTTGAGCTCTTCTTGGAAAGGTTTATGCAGGAAATTTTCTTTCCATTTTCCAACAAGGTGATCTTCTTGGAAATATGCAACAAAACCTTCTTCCTCTGCGTTGTAGGTATCATAAATAGGACCAGTTCCTAAACAAAAAAAACCCTCATATGAAAGATAAATATCATAGACAGGAGCACCATAAAAATATACAAAAAATGACCCTCAAGGATTTGTCTACACAAAATCAACTCTTCTTTTTATGGAATGACCACATTAGAAAAAAAATGCATAAGTTTCCATTTTAAAACCCAAGAAAAGAAAAATCAAAGTTAAGTTTATAGGTGAAGATATACAACAAAATGCCAAGTCTTGTCACCTTCAAGAATCAACTCCAAATCTTAATGAAACCCAAGAAAAAATTATCTAATCCATCCCTATAAATGGCACCAATTTGATGTTGTTTCCCTAGAGACAGTTCCACGCTGTGAGGGGACCAATGCCGAGGACATCTCAAGATTAAATAGAAATAGTTAAAATCAATGGTGAGAAGGAAAGGCCATGAGGGCTTGCAACCAAAACTTCTACTTCTAAAACACTAGCTTTCAAAACAAAATGGGTAGAGAAACTCTAAGGGTTGAAGGGTCTTTTCATCAAAGTAGTGGTTTAAAGAAAATTAGAGAACAAATTTTAAATTAACCACTTAAGAATATAAATTTAAACCACTGTAGAAAGAGTAATGGAAGACCAAGAAAACTTGAATGGAGTTCCTAAATGTTGATCGCTTCATTAAGGGTTTCGAGATTAATTATCATGAGTACAATTAAGTAAAATTCATGAAAAAATAAACTGAAGCACGAGCTTCATCTTACACTTTCCAAGAGAATAAAAACATAGATGAATGTTGAATCATAGGAGGAACACAATGACTGCAACTATACCCAAAAATGGAATCAAAACTCTTGTGTATTCTTTTATTTCAGAGAGAATTTATGATTACAATGCTATTCATAGATACTAGACTTGGAACCCCTAAAATGTCTAATTTCTGGTCTTTTATTTCTTCTCCTTAGACCTAACTACTTCAATAAGTTTCTAGAACTAATTCTTGGCATGGTTACAAAAACGTTCCCTTTGTATTTATTTGTCTTTTTAAAAAATTAACAAATAAAATGAAGCATTTGAATATTATATATATATAGATATAATTTCTTTTAGTTACAAAATAAAATACCACCCCTTTTACAAAATATAGAATGAATGCCAATACATAATGAATCTCAGCAAAATGTTAATAAAATATGAATGAGAAACATAGGCCCAACTTTGTTAAAAGTCACATAAGTCAAGATGGAGGTGAGTTGTTTCTCATCATAGTTGGAGTGGGTGTCCCAGCTTCCAATCTCCACGCACAAGTTGATGCAATGCAACTTACCTTTGAAAACCAGAAACAACTCCACGAGAGCACTTGAGCGATTTCTAGAATATAATCTGAGCCGTCAATTTGTAGATGAGCGGTTTCAGCCAAACCAATCTTGGGGGCACTTCTTTGGTATAAGTTCCTTGTACTTTGTGTTGTCAGGAATTCGGGGGTCTGAGTAGGAACAATATAGGTTGTCGATTCCTGTGGGATATGCCAAAATGATAAGCTTGGTTCTGCAATTATGACTCTACTAGTAGGATACATAAACCGTGAGAGTGGAGTTCATGAGGAATTTGGCACAAACCTCTTCGGTATTTCTCCACAATCTGAATGGATGCATTTCTAAGGTAGAGTTCAAACTGAGTCCTGGGGAAACACCATGAATAATACTCGAAATGATTCCTTCTTTTGTCCAAGTATACCTACTTTCCCTTTTCTTGGATCGATGCAATAGGTAGGTAGAGCCAGGGCGAACCTATAATTATAGCGAACAATGAGATTAGAAGTTGGGTAGACATAAGAAATGTCGAGGCCAAGAATCATAGAGTTATAAGAAACTGAAAGATGCTGGGAAGAGAATCCATGGCTGAATAATAGGAAATATGTGTGCCAAAGATCCACCAAGATTGATGCTTTCAACGCTGAGAAATATGAAGCCGAAGCTGTGTATGGTGCGCCCAAAGATTTTCATAGCTAATTAACTTATTTTTTAACCACAAGAAAAATTACAAATATATTTTATTTCTTGCAAATTTTATTTGTATATGAATGTTTTCCCAAATTTACCATGCAACCACATTACCGCATATGAATATGCTAATATTTGAATGACTATCCAAAATGGTGTGGATTTTATTATATCCTCCCCTTTAACTGTAGGCTTTTCCTCCACTTCACGTTTTATGTGAGCACTCGTATTGGAGACTATTGTAGTGTTGACAATGAGTCAATTTAGTGTTCGACTTGTAGTTTCGAAATTAGACCCCAAGTCCAATAATTTTAATAAAATAACTTCTAGCACCAAGACGAGAGCCCCAAAATGGTTCATAAAGAACCAAATTTCTTCAAATTCGAAAAATTTTAATAAAAAAATTTTATAAAATATGTTCATATAAAATATGAACCACAATTGAGAGTGTTGTACTTTTTGGCAAGATTTAGCTAGAACAAGGAGTTTGGCAGACTAGGGAATGCATGTCATTGACTTATTACATATGTTCTTGGCCTATATTACTAGTTGTAGACTTACTACACAGGCTCGGAGGTGTGTCATGATGTTCCCCAGCTTACTCCTAGAGATCAAATCCAAGTGGTGGCTTAAACAAGTTGGAAACTGAGATTTTAGAGGGTATACACTAGTTTCCTTCATAGGAACACCATTTAAAATAGATTTCACTAATGTTGAGTCATGGAACACCTTTGTTCCATGATTTTTTTCACGATATCCATAATTCCTATGAACATTTGCCATAGCTATTTATGATAACATTTGGTTAAAGAGCTTAAGCGAGGTCTCAATTTTTTGATCTTCTTTGTGGTCTTTGAATTCTCTTCCATCATGCCTACAATCATGTCTCACATAATCCATTGAGTGTCCACAACTACCTTGAACATTGATACCCTTGCATTTGTATCTAATGGGTATGTGGATTAAAAGGTAGGTGGTCCCTACCTATATTCATCTTCTTGAAAACCCTCTTTTTAACATCATATAACCTCTTTAATATCATACCACTATAATTGTTGACCTTATACATTATAGACTACGGGGTGATCAACTTGCTAAATGGCCAAACCAAAATTTACTTACTTCGAGTACCTATATGAAATGCACATATTTCACTTGATTTTAGGGACTTGTTCCCTCCTAGTTGTTCTAAAGGTGTTCCCTTTAGTGGAACATGAAAGTTCATTCTTGCTTATAAAGGCTTGTCACGTTATGCTGCTATGCTTTCTCTGGCCTTCGTTATTAGCCTTGGTCATCACAATTATAAGAAGACACTTAGAATTCACATTAGTATCTCAAATCACCTAATATCCCTAAGGTTTTGAAATAAAAAAAGTTATTTTGAAGACACTTAAAATTCACATTGATATCTCAAATCACCTAATATCCCTAAGCTTTTGAAAAAAAGAAGAAGCTATTTTAGATTCCTCTTTGAAATCCTTTAAGTTTTAGTAAATAAAGAATACTACCTATCACGAGGTGATAATACTTTCATAAAGAACACTTTACATTGTGTGCCTAATATACTTTCCAAATGAAATTCCTACTCACATTTAATCTTTCATAACCTTTCATTAAATTAACTTAATTAATTTTACCTAATATCTTTCCAGTTTAATTTTTCCAATAACATGATGATGTTGCACTATCACCTCTTTAAGCATAGCTTTTGGTAAGTCCATGGTCTCTTTCAATCTTTATCTACAATACTTCCTTCAAAATTGATTGATAGGAAAGCTTTGGTTAGTCCATGGTCTCTTTACGACTTTAATTATGTAATACTTCAAAATTGATGTCCTGTTATGTTTGGCTTGTAGTACTGTTAAAAATGATAGTCAGTAGTTTCCAATTATTATTGGATGGCTTGATGTCGGAAACTTTCACCATTGAGAAAACGAAGATAATCTAGTCACTGATCTACTAACTGACATCATTTCCTACGTTAAGTGACATCATGAGTGGAGTGGAGTGCAGATGGAGATGCGAGATGGATTCACCACGGTTGTAATACCTAGTGAACGAATAAATACTATAATTCATAACCATATTAGAATTTCACGATTTATTTTAAATTTTAAAATTATAAATTGGGGAGGATTATTTTTAGAATAGGGAATTGTTTTTTATGAAATTTTTTGGAAAGTTTTTTTTCTAATTTAATTTGTCTTAAATCTAGCAAAAAAAATAATTAAAATCACAAGTTTGATGAGTAAACTCTTCAATATAACAATAATAGAAATTTGAATTTATATACATTTATTATTATCAATAACAAACTATGTAAAATTTGTTTTATTCAACTCATTATTAATTTAATGAAATATATATTTTCTCTTAAAAAAATCAAAAGTCAAAATTAAAAATTAAAAATTTAGAGTATGTATGTCTTCATCTATGAGAATTAAATTCAAAAGTGGGTTGTGACCTTTATTGTTGTTGTCGTCGATTACGAAGATGCAGATGGATAAAGACTGCGATATAGTCATCCAACTCTTTTCTGTTCAACGGTAGCCCTCAACGCATGTGCCTTCTATGCGTATGCTATACTTCTATTTGTTTAGTGTTCCTTGTTTGTATTTCAAGGAACCAATTCCGTGGGTCTGAGAAAACATGAAAACAGTGGGTAAGTTGGGCAAATTACATTATGGGAATGGCTAAATTTTTTATTGGTATTATATTTAAATTATTATTTATTATTATTATTATATCTAAAGATAAAATTAGTTAATTATTTTAAAATATTATTTTAAATTGTAAAATTTAAATGTGATGTGATCTGAAAATTTGAAATATTTTAAATAAAATTGTCATTGTATTTATAAAATTATTAAAATATTTTGGAATTCATAATTAAATTGAGTAGTATAAAGATAATAACATATATATTTTATATGACAATTATAAAAAGAAATAGAAGATGAAATTCCTCACACCACAACCCACATAAACTTCATTTTAAAATAAGTTTATACAAAAGGAGTAAATGGTATACAAAATAAGTTATTAACTCTTTCTTTTAGTTGGTTAACCCTTATGGTTGGTTATAGCAAATCATTGAGTAAGTAGTTTTGATTACAATTTTGGTAATAAATTTTAATAAAGTTAGTGATAAATCTCAATTTTAATAATAAGTGCTCTATGGATGTGAGAAGTTGGATTTTTTCTGAGTCATCTTAATTCCCAATCATACTCCATGAAGTTCACGATGGAAGTTGAGGTGGATGGTTTCCTTCCCTTCCTTGACATTCTCCTCTCTAGAATGGATGATGGCTTTGTTTCTCACCAAGTTTTTCGCAAAAAAAGCTCACACGGAACAATATCTTCATGCTAGTTCTCATCATTTTTCTCCTCAGAAATTTGGTGTTCTTAGCACTCTTGCTACTCGTACTCTGAGAATCTCTGATGAAAACCACCTGGAGCGGGAGAAATCTCATCTTCTTGAAGTTTTTAAAAATAATGGGTATATTAGAACTCAAGACCTCAAGGACTTTCAAAGAGCCTGTAAAGGGTTAAGCGTTAAAACAACTCATCTTGATCATATCTGTAAGGTTCATCTTTCATTTATCCAAGTGACCACGGAGAGGATTTCTCAAATCCTTAGAAAGAATAATGTCTCCTCCACATTCAAACCTCTCAATACCATTAGAAATTCTCTTGGATCCGTTAAAGACCTTCTTGAACCTAAGGACATAAAAGGTGTTTACCTGGTTCCTAGTGTTCCCTATATTGGAGAAATTGGCAGGTCCATTAACCAAATAATCCATGATCATGCATCAGACATTAGGCACAATCCTTCCCGCTCATCGACTCTAGCTGAACATGCAGAGAAATCCAAACACCATGCCTGTATTAAGGACTCCGGAGTCATTGCTAGGGCTGATCACTTCCAGGTCATAGGAAGCTTGAAAAGGCTATTGAGATTGAGAGGCATGCTAGAAATATTAACATGATGATGGTTGGAAACTGAGTAAGAGTTGGATTCTGACCCTCTCTTCGTGATTACACCCTCTATTTTTTTTCAACCCTTATAGATGTATTAAGTTCTTAGAGTTTATTTATAAATATTATTTTCCTTCTGTTTTTTACCAATTATGGACCCCTATAACTTTATTACTATTAAAAATGTGCTATATTATAATTTAATTTGTTTAATATAATTAAAATAAATAAACTCTTCACAACTAATTTATAAATAAATAATATTATGTAACCATTTCTTAAGCATATATCTTTATTATTATTTAATTTTTTGCAATATTATAAATTAATTAACTTAATATAATTAAGATAAATTAAATAAACTCCTAACTATTTTATAAATATATAATATTTTGGAACCCATTCTTAACACTAACTTTATTATTATTTAATTTTTGCAATATTATAAATTTATTTACTTAATATAATTAAAATATATAAACTCCTAGCAAGTACTTTATAAATAAATATTATTTTGTAAGCAATTCTTAACCTTTATTACAATTTTAATTAATTTAAGAATTAATATAGATAATTATGATAAATTAATAATTTCAAGAGAAAATATGAAGACATTATCGAGAACTTATTCGGCACCGAGCTCCTCAAAATTTGTAGTTCCCAAGACCTAATTATTTGTAATGGTATTACCAAGTGGCCCCTCTCTGGTCAGATGACATGTTTCCATGCGCTAGGTGGTAGTGTCATGGATTATGTGATTTTTGACATCCTCGTCCTCAACCATATTACAAAATTTGAGCTGCTTAATGGATTTGAGTCTGACTTTGATCACAGACCTCTGTCTCTATCCCTCAATCTTTCTATGCATACAATCCACATGCAGGAGACCAATGAAAGCAAAAGACATATTCGCTTCGATATAAGTAAAGACGACCTCTTCTTTAGGGATGTAGAGAGGGATTTAGGCTCCATGAATTATAATAATAACATTGATCAAATTTATTATCATTTCACTACTATCCTTTCCAATACCATTAGCAAGTTTTCTAATGAGATTTCATTTAAGCAGTCTAATAGAACTTCCAATCTATGGTATGACAAGGATTGCAAAAATTGCCATGAAATCTATCAGAGATGCTCCTAATGAAATCATTAAGCTGTAGAATATCAATATATACAAAATATAATCAAGAGGAAGATAAGATCATATATTAATAAAATACATGATTATCTTCTCCACCTTTCTAAAGTCGCGGCCAAATTTTTTTGGAAGAATGTTCTTGTCCGTAAAACCAAAGATAACCATTATATCCCCTTATAAAATTGGGACAACTATCTTAAGAAGCTGTATGACTCTCCGGACACTATGGGCAGGACCTTAATCACTCCAATTAAGGAGTATGTATTCTCTCTTGACAACATTGAGTCTAGTATTAATAAGCTCGCTAATGGGAAAGCTAAAGATATTGAAGGATACCAAGATGAGATCCTTAAAATGGGAAGATCTATCCTCATTCCTTATTTGCACAAGCTTCTCAATTTGGCTGTAATTCATGGCTTCCCTTGGCTTTGGACACAAAGCCTTATTGTGCCTATCTTTAAAAATGGGGACAAGAGTGTTCCATCTAACCACATGACCATTATGATTAGCCATATGCTAGCCAAGCTTTATGGGCTCATTTTGGAAAATAAAGTTAGCCTTTGGCTTGAAAGCCAGGGAAAAAGAGCTAAAGGAGAAGTTGGTTTTAGGAGACATCACTCAATTATTGACCACATTGTCACTCTCAGAATCATTGCGGAAGGATGTCATAATAGTAAAGATGATCTCTTCTATTGCTTTGTGGACTTTTGAAAAGCTTTCGACACTATTCCTCGAGGTAAACTTTGGGAGAGACTTAAAGAGATCATGGTCCCTCCTGAGGTAAGGATTGTTGTGATCCATCTCTACGAGACCATAACTGCCAAGCTTAAGGCCAACGAGGGGTGGTCTAAAGACATTAATTGCAATATTGGAGTTAAGAAAGGGTGTCCCCTATCCCCTGCCCTTTTTGGCATATACATCGATAAGCTAGAGGAGTGTCTTGAATCTGTGGGGTGAAAGGGCACCGAGCTTGTTGGTGTTATCATTACTCTTCTCCTCTATGCCGATGATATCGTTCTTCTTGCAAAAATCTATGATGACCTTGAAAAACAATTATAGATTCTTCATGACTACTTCTCCAAGATGGGTATGACAGTTAACATCGATAAGACTAAAGGCATGATCATTAAATCCAAAAGGATTACCCATGGTAGTTTCGTGTATAATAGCTAGTGCTTAGAGCAGGTTTCTTCTTATAAATATTTGGGCATTGACTTCTCTCATTAACTCAATTGTAATTATAACATCGAGAAAAAGATTATTGGGGGCTGGAAAGCCTATTATGAGCTTGAAAAAAATTGTAAGTTGGTAGATCTTTACATTTGGAGTAAAAAGAGGTTCATCTTTGAGACCCTCATCACCCTTGTTGTCTTATATGGATGTGAAGTTTGGGGTTGCAGTATATCCAGAGAGCCATGGAGGAAGATTGAGATGATTCAAAAGCAATTCATAACCTACAACCTTAAGATCAAGGGGAATACTCCCTATCCTATCCTCTTGATTGAATCTAATTTGTTCCCCATTGAAATTATGACTATGTTTCGATATTGATGTATACAAAGAAGCTTTATAGCATGGAATCGAAAAGGCTCCCAAAAATTGCTTCTAACTGTAGTCAAAACACCCATATTTGCCTCAAGCACAGGTGGCATAAGGATGCCTAGTCTTGGCTCAACCATTGGGGAATTGAGGAGGAGCTTAGTATCGGAAGCACAAATAATGTCAAAAATACTATTACCTCCAAGTTTAAGGACAAGCTATGGGAGAATTAGGAGCTGGAGGGTAAAAGGAAGCTAAGATACTATAAGGAGGTGATCAACCCCACCCTTGATAATCTGAATTATCTCTATGTGTTATCCAAAATTAGGAAAAAAATGAACATCGCTAGGATAAGAACTAATTCCCATGAGCTTCGGAATGAGACCGGGCGGTCGTCTAATCCCAAGACTCCTTGGAATGATAGAATCAGTCAGATTTGTGATTCTAAGCAGGTGGAAGATGAAAAACACATTCGTTTAGACTGCCCGAATATTACTCACATCCGCTCTCAATTCCCTAACATCTACCACACTTCCAATCTTCTTAACCTATTAATCCATCCCACCTATAGCAACCTTGGAGCACTTATTTCCCTTCTCTTTGACCGTAGAAACAAGATTTTGAAGAATCAAACTTAGATTCTTTCTCCTCTCTTTAGGTCTGATAGACCGCATTGGCCTTAGCGGACGGTAACCATCATCATCATCATCATAATCATTATTATTTAATTTTTGCAATATTATAGATTAATTTATTAAATATAATTAAAATACATAAATTTCTAACAACTAGTTTATAAATAAACAATATTTTGTAACCAATTCTTAACTCTTATTGTATTATTTTAATTAATTTAAGAATTATTCTCTCTCTCTCTCTCTCTCTATATATATATATATGAAAAATAAATTCCTAACAGCTAGTTTGTAACTAAATATATAATATTTTAATAAATAATTCGGAACAACCAATTTAGAATATTATTTTATTTACTTTAATAACTAATTTATTAACGGCTAGTTTTTAATGACTAATTCTTTGAAATGATGCATCTATGCTATTTATTTTTTATTTTGAAGATTGATTGATTTTTTTACCTTATCCTGAGAATGAACCACATTAGTTAGTTCGAAATATTAATCAAATCTTACTAGTATACTTAATCCAAAAACATTTCTTTATAATATAGATCACAAAAGTCTTAAATCTAACATAAATGATAAATGATAGATGCCAAATTTATATTATTTATTATTTATTATATTTAATATTAAATTTCTATCATATGAATATTTAATATCAAAGTTCCAATATACAAACTCTAAAATTTTATAATATATATTAATAAATTAAAAAGAACCATAGGCAATTTTTTTGCTGGATCCTTCTAGGATGATTATATCCTTTTTCTCCTTTGAATTTTAATCTATGGATTTTCCAAAACAAATATCATCGCGTGCCCCTCCCTATGTTAAAAGGGCTCCACGTTGATATCAAAAATATTGAATTTCTTTCTAAAACGTTTTAATATTTTTGCAAAATAGGGTTATACTTTCGATTGGCAAAGCGCAAGAATGGAGGAATGCGTATAGTAACTACTGAATTCTTCACATTTATTATATAATTTCAATACCGCTCTCAAACGGATTATGTAACCTGTGATGAAAATACATAAAGGCATTCATTGAGGCGTCATTGGATATTGATATTGATAAAGGTTGAGACTTGGTGATTGGCTAAATAATTTACATGAAGAATATAAAGAATTTGTATTTAAATTTTTAAATGGCAATGACAAAGTTTGTTTATTTTACCACCATTGGAATGAGAAATTATACGGTGTAGCGCATTAATGAATCTCTTTGAAAATAATATTATCCATTGAAGTGAGTACTTACATGGCCAATTCCTATAAATGAATTTTAACTTTTTTGCTAGCTATAATAGTAAGGTGAAAATAATCATTAAGAAAAAGGATGTATAATTTGTTAATAATAATTTTATGATAAAGGAAAAGATTTTAGAGTTATTTTTATTGACAATGGTATGATATTTTTAGAGTTTCTTATTGACTACGGCAATTGCATAGGTATTGAATAGATTAGATTACATTCCAAGAAGTATTATAATAGGTGTAGGAATGTGTAACGTGGTTATTAATGGAGGTTGTGTTTACACATGCGAATGTCATGTGCGGATCTTACGAATATATGTATTTTTTCTTAATTTTCATTAATATTAGTTAATGATTTTGCATGATTATTGGTGATTAACTTATTTTATAACAACTTTTAAGTTGTTTAAAGATATTTCATTTTTGGGTTAAAATATTTTGATTCAATTTCTTATGCCAAATCATAAACCACTTGATGTTCTGTTTCAATGTCAACATTGTCTGGTTGGTGATGAGAATGTTGAGAACATATAAGGAATAAAACATGAATGAGGGTAATTTTTTTTTTTTTTTTGGAAAGAGTTTCATAGAGTTAGGCTAAATTTTTTTAATCTTAGTAAAGAAAAAATATTATTTAAAATTTTAAAAAATATTTTGTATGAAAGTAATTTTTTTGGAAAAATATTAGAAATCTTTTTATGATAGTTTTTATTAACTTAATATTTCTCTATCAAGAGTTTGATTGATTTAGAGAAAATACAATTGTAAGTTAAATTTTCTTTTCACTTTTTGGTTAAGAGTTAAAAATATTCTTACCAAAGAGTTTAACAAATTCTTAGTTGAGAATCTTCTAAACACTCAAATGAGGGTTTTTGCATTAAGAAAACCCAAAATAAAGCTCCCTACGATATTTCTAAATTTAAGCTAATAGATAGACTCTCCTATGAGGAAATGAGAAGGTTTCCCACAACTTGACCTCCTTAATACCACTTGAGGCAAATTTCACAACCATCACATTATAAATGCATGTCAAAATGATAAATAAGGTTTTACATATCTTGTTGTTGTTGTTGTTTCCATATTCTTTATCACCATTATTTTTTCATTTTCATTCAACCTTCACAATACACTAAATTAATCCCAAAAATAACAAAGTTACAACCTAAAGCTCCAAAAAATATAAAAATAAGCCTCCAAAAATGATAAGCAACTTATTATCACAAATCATAAAAAAAGATGAAAAATAAACTCCAAAGTAGTGGAGGTTAAAAATTTTGAGAACTCAAGCAATGGCATGAAGATTATGATCCCTGGGCTATATTAGAGTAACTTTAGGCTCATCATGCAATCCTTTTTCCTTATTACAACTTGGATATCATTTTCAAATGCAACTTTTATATTATAATGGGAGGCAATATCAATTTTCCTAAAATGTCCTTGTTATTTTTGGAGTTTAGAGATAAGACATGGCATGGAAGGTTCTTTAGAATTTTGTTAGAATGGTGTATCATGAGGTATGACCTTCCTGTTAATATTGAATTCTCTAATCTTGAATATTTTAATGTATTTAACTCATTTATGACAAGCTCCATCCCATGGTACTTCACAGGGTAGACACTCTTGAGTTAGCCATCTAGAGCTAGATCAAAGTGTAGTAGCGAAAAAAATGGCATTAAATCCATAAATATAATCAAACCAAAGATTTCTTCTTGATTGAGTTAAATGACTTAAATTTTTCATATAAAATCACACCATGCAACCTTGGATCTGTAAAAATACCATAGTAATCCCCCCCTACTTGATCCATGGTTTCTTAGCTAAAAATTATTCCTAACTATATTCACAACATGGGTGGATTTCCCAAGCTTCCAATTGTAATGTTGGAAATTTGTAGAGAATATCATAGTCCCTGTAGGGGAATTTATGTTCCATAAATTTGAGCAACTTTTCCATTCTGGATCTGAAATTAATGTTTGTGATACGGTTAACATATTAAATGAAATCCAATATTTTGTGTTGAATATGATTACTAATTGATTTTACCTTTAACCAATCTCCTGCATCAATGATACACCCACTTTATTTCACTATCATTTTAGATCATTCCATCTATGATACCCTCTTATGACTTAAATCATGCCAAGGTGGTCACTTGGGTTGGCTTACATCATAAGTGGGTAATCATAGATTCACCTTGTGTTGACATAGGTCATAAGTGTGTAATCACAAATTCACCTTTGGTTGACATAGGTTATAAGTGGGTAATCATATATGCGATATCTAGAATTAATAGAAAAATAAAGTTGAGGGGGGTATTGATGGCTTATTTGACATAAATTTGGGCATGAAATTAAGTTAGGGGAAGGTTTCTAGACCAAATCTTTTGGAAAACACAAAGGAAGAGTGAATCCAAAGTTCATGGCACCTAAGGATTTGATAATTAATGAAATCATTGTAGTTATACTACTAGTTGACTGGTAGTTAAGGTAAGCAATAAAGAATGCTCTAACACCCTGATTCATGGAGGTGGTGGTGAATACTATGTTAGTGTGTTTGGTGCATGAATGTACGAAATCACACCAACTTAAGAGTGGTGGTTTTTCTCTCTTAATTTATTGGTCACAGGCAGAAAATAGATGGAGTCAAGTAAGCTAGTGGAACATGCTAAAACATAAACATACTAGATAGAGAAATAACATGCATATTTAAACATTGAAACTAAAATAAATACTAAAACAAATAACACAAAAGCTCTAAATAGAGTCAAACAACTTCAATAATCCAAATGGTGGCTCTTACGTCTGCTCTTATTGAGTGCTGGTAGGAAATGAGGATGAAACTTTAACCCACTTGCCAAGGGGCCCTTAGAACTAGGGGTTCTAAGTCCTGATGCAAGGATGTCTTTACTTCTGAGCTGCCTTGGCACCAAGTCTCCCTCTCTCTACTATGGTGGACTATGGTTGTTGGATGGCCAACAACTGAGTCCCCTCTATCTCTGCTTGGGATCACACATTGCTGGTATTGCTTGGGGAAATTTTGGCCAGCATAAAAATGTGCTCTCTTGTTGTTCATCTCTTGGTGGCTTTTTATAAGATAATTCAAATCCTCCTTCCCTCTCTTGGTACATTGTGGATAGTGACCCAATAGAGGAGGGTGATTCCATTGCGTGCCACATGTATTCCAATGTGTGCTCCCTTGAGGTTCTAAGGAGGCTTGGGTGGTTGTCCTTAGGCAGCCTCAAGTGTGGGATCAATGTCCTGGAGTGTGCCTTGTGGTCCCGAAAAGTGACTTCTGCCACTCCCAAGATTGCGCGCTTTTTTGAGTAAAAAGCATGCAAAGGCGCACTTATCGAAGATTTTTACACGCAAAGGCGCATCTGACTAGTTCTTCTTGT
Source organism: Pinus albicaulis (assembly GCA_034641835.2). Taxonomy (NCBI): domain Eukaryota; kingdom Viridiplantae; phylum Streptophyta; class Pinopsida; order Pinales; family Pinaceae; genus Pinus; species Pinus albicaulis. Next base: position 881,408,642 of record CM076569.1, on the reverse strand, counting down.
GCGGAATTTAATTTTTCACTTCAAACCTTAGATATTTTTAAATAATTTTATATTCTCTAATGTCTTTCAGCCCTGTAAATCCTTCTGCCTATCATTAAATAATGTCACCTTTTCTTGTTCGATTTTCTAGTGATAACAATTTCCCCCTAATGTGTGAGGTCTAGGAATAAATGTATAACTGAAATACATTATAGTTTCTGGTCCGTATACTATGTGTAGAGAGAGAGGGAGACCTGCATGTAGCTCGAAGTTGGAGACACCCTACAATGGGTTGAAAAGCAACCATGTCCTGTGGGATCCCTGCAAGCAATGGTATAATACAATATATACAAATTTTCTACGAGGCAGGCATGTCCCATGCTCATGATTCTTTGGCTAGTTAAACAAATCTATTTGACAGATACAGATTCTGTCTGTGTCACTAGTATGGTAGTGATCTGTTGGTTGATGACAACGAATGCTGACGCCCTCAGGGGAGTTTTTTCTTTGACAATAGGTGGAAAGTGGTACCCATATGCGTAAACTTGGTATGGCATCTAAATGATTATTGTACACATAGGCACTGGCTGGGACCTTCCCCTGTAAGCATTGCTGAAAGAGATGCTTATAAAGGCATGGGTCTCCGAAAAATTTGATCAAAGTGCAATGGTTGTAAGGTACGACACCATCTTGAAATAAAATATTGTGCTCTAGTGGAATGTCAGGAGGATCGATGGCATCTATGGGCAATTATGTCTCCCATAGTGCCACTTGAGGATGTCCCTTTTATGGAGAGGGGCAGTCCAAGGTACCACTTCGTTTTTGGAAAAGAGGCATTGATGTCGACAAAAGGGAAGCCTCAACCAAACGAGGGGGTCCTGATATGGAGGATCAAGATCCTGGATGTGATGGGTTTAACATAGGCATGATGGTGAGGGATGACTGAAAACTGATGATGGGGATTCAGTGGCCCAAGGTTAGAGTATAAAAAGCAGCTTGGTGGCAATTATAACTATTTCTGATGGGGAAACCCTTGGAGTCGGTGGGACTTCCAGGGTGGGTATAAATTGGTTATGAATGTCATGGTGGTTTTTGCATGGGGGTGTGATACTCCAACCAAGGGTTATTAGGGACTGTTTCCATGGGAGAAAAAATGAATGAGATGAGTGGGGGACTTAGTGCGTCATTTGTGGTCTTTTCACACTTACCAAAAGAATAAAATAATGGGGTTTGGTCTCTAAAAAACACAAAGACGGGTGCCCCAAAACATGAAAGGGTTTGCTCACTAATGGTGTGAGGAGGATGTTTTGCTGAGGGTGGGGACCCCATTGGTTGGTCTCATGTGTGAGGTTGATGAAGCAGATGGAAAAATATTGCAAATGGGTTATGTTGGTGGAGGCATGGTAGGCCAAATGCGAGGCGCGGTAGTGTGCTTTCGATCTGCTTTCAAAACCTGGTTGTCTAGGAAAGGGGTTTTATTTTGATATGGTAAAAATTGACCTTATGCATGATGAGTGGATGGGCATGAGGTGCTTCCTAGAATAAAGTGGTATGGACATGGCATCAATTTTCCTGTGATATATGGTCAACTTTGGGTGACAAGCGCCATGGAGGGGAGGTTCTACCGACCAACGAGGATGCTTATCATGTGCAAGGTAAGGTGATGATAAACACGATTGGGTGTTTGGAACCTATGGTTGATTTTTGATGGAGGAATGATGTCAGGATATGCAGAGTTTTTCTGGGACTCTATCATGCTGGGGGTAGAATGATACCTGCTCTGTAAATTTTGCTCTGTAACTTTCAACGGATGGAGCTGTGGATGGTTTTTCATACTACCTGCAAAAGAAAATACCCCGAGTGAAAGCATATTATTTATTCAAATATTATTGAAAGAACAACGCTTTTTAAAAAGAAGATGAGAGAGGGCATACCTGTCGGCATTGAAAATTTATTTTTTCAGGGGTGCAAATGTGTGGTATCGCCCCTGAGCATTATGGAGTGTTGATCATAGTGTTGCTTTCGGTCCGATGATTGGGTCTTTTGAGCTCTCGTTATGGTCCTCCAAACTTTATGAAAAGGGTGACATATAGGGGAATAATGCTCTTATTTAGTTCATTTGTGTCTGTTAAGTATTTAAGAGGTCTGAGTATTCTGCAAAGTAGTTCTTGCTGTTGCAGTCAGCCTAAGTACCCGAGATTAGCAATTTCTTGGCCAGGTAAACTCCATGACATCCTGCTTTTTAATTTTTTCAGTCTGGGAGTGCCTGGGTCCATACAATACTAGTTTGTAAGGATTATGAGCCAGTTTTTTCCCTGAGTACGTAGATGATCAAGAAAATGACACGCCTTATGCGTGCAAAACAAAGGTTTTTCATGTAGAAGGCGCACTTGTCCAAATTTTGTGCGTTCCTTTTGCACGCCTGTGAGAGGGAAAGGCGCACCCTCTTCGTGCCTGTCTCAGGGATAGGCGTGCAAAGAGTCGAGGCAGTGCTTGCTAAATGTTTTTGGAAAATTTTCCTATTTTTTGGTTTTTATGCTGCTGATGTGCTCCTGTTCGGATGACATGATGTTGTGGAGGGAGCGAGATTGGCCCAAGCTTCACACTGATTTAGCTGCTAATGTTCATGTGCACCAACAGTTGGCACAATGGGGTCTCCTGAAATTTGTGGAGAATGACCTTCTTCAGTCATAAGATCAACATCTACGCTACCTGATTTAGTGCTGGAACATGTGGTGCAAGGTGATGGTGCTACGTGGATGCGAACTCACTATCCATAATGAGATGGATATCTAATTTGTGATTGGCTTGTTACCTTAGGGTGAGGCACTTCGGTATCCACTTCCTTCTGGGAGGGTGGATCTTGATCGATTCTGGGCACATCATTGTGGTGGGGCGACCCTTAGAGAGGGGTTCATAGCTATCGCCATGGTGATAGATTTGGCTGAGTGGTGTGCTTTGGTGGCCATTATGTGATTGGCAAGGTCATCTGCTACTCATCGGGCATCAGGCCCATAGGTTGGTGTCTTTCAATGGCTGAGGCCAAAAATTTCTTTGAATTTTTCCATTTTTGTTATGACGGGATGCTAGCATAGCATTCCAAGGTACGACATGGATCTAAGATGTTTACCTACACCAGTATTTTATGCAACATAATGTACGACTGGGTGGTGTTATTGAGACCGGTGGTGGCAGTGCTTGCTGGGGGGTCACAGGAGCCTCGTATGCAGAGGTGGGTTCCTGTGATGCCTCGGGGAGGTGGGGGTAGGGTGGGGTGTTATAAGAAAACCACCATAAAGGCCTGATTTGAGGCCAACCCTCAGATGTTCCTACCCTTCCCTTATGCAGGGATGGATTTTCGAGGGGACCTAGATAGGGGTCTCCTTGCTAGATACGCTCGAGTGCCAGTAGGTATGTTTGCACATTTTATGCATTTATTTGAGTATTTAAGTTTATATGTGTATTATGATGACATTGACATAGTTTTGGTTACTCTTGTAGATGTTGGTGAGGTTGGTCGACTTGTGGCTTAGTTGTTTAGGCACCAGATGATTCGACGACCACGAGGAGCTCTCAGGGGGGCAAGGAGGAGCTTCTGCCTAGCCTCTAGGTGGAGCACCGGGTGGTGAGGCTGGACCTTCAAGGGAGGGTAGCAGCTTGGTTTCCGCAGAGATTGCTACTGAGCGAGCTCATGGTTATGCAATGGAGGCTCGTGCTGTTGAGCTGACCGAGCGGGTGGTAGCTCTAGAGGATGCCTGGGGTCGAGTGGATAGCTTGACCCAGGGGATGCCTATTCGAGACTTTCTGGATGACCTTGAGGATGTATGGCTGGAGACCTTGATGGCCCAAGAGAGGGGCTATCGGCCAGTTTTACGTCGGGTAGTAGTCTCGGTGTTGACAATGTCTCCAGTAGTGGTACCATGAGCGGGAGTGGGTCCAGGTGCCCCTCCTTGGGGAGCACCACCCTAGAGTATTTTTTGTACATGGGGGAAACACCCATTATGAGGATGCTTCCCCTATTTTTGACGACTTATATGTGTATCTTTTGGGCTGACCTGTGGCTTAGAGAAACTTTTTTTTGTGCTCAGACACATACATTGTGATATATATATATATATATATATGAGAGATATTTGTTTTTGCGGCTCTAAATGGTGTGCCCCCTGTTTTTGAATATGGATTATGTTATGCTGATGGATATCTATGTTTTCTATTTTGTTTTTTTGTTTTTATGTATGATGGTTTATTCGAGATGCATTCCAGTTTAGAATATTGTTAGCTATGCGATCAACTGTTTGGTTCTGACTCCTAGGTACATGTGTAAATGTAATGTATTCAAATTGCTTGCTTAATATTTTTGCACGCAAATATTTTCTAAACAGATGTGAATCTCGTATCTCAAATGTTTGGTTTAGCTGCGACACTACTAACTAGGAATCGAGGTAGATATGCATATGTCATATGCCCTGGTGGAGGACGTCACACATAAGTCTGATAAAGACGTCATATTCTGCCTGATTGTTTGCTGTTGAATTGATGCACACACCATTGGAGCAGAGTGGTGACCGGTCAGGGTGATAGATAACCCAGGTGGTTGCTGCTAAACTTTGAGACCATCTTGATGCTTAATTAGAAAATCCAAAGTAAGTGCTGGGTTGGTAATCCATGGTGACACTTGAGCATTTTTAATTACGTATTTTGGTCAAAAATTTAAAGTGGTTGGGTTTCTGTACGATGAATCTAGGGAAAGGCCTCTTTGGCCCTTATGGATAGAATTTCTTGAGGTAAAGGTTGTTGACGAGGTTGCTAAGGCATGTCTGGTTCGGTTCAATCAAGATGTATGCCCCCTTGCGAAGGTAATGTTTTATGATGTAGGGTCCTTTCCACAACGTTTCGAATTTTCCTGTTCCTAAGGCTTCTTTTGCGACATCGTAGTGAAGGAATAGCTATCCCTCGATGAATGAGTGAGGGTTGATGTGGCATTCAAATGATGCTTTTACCCTTTTTTTGTGGGCCTCTTTGTGTTGTAGCGACTGTTGTCGGCTTTCGTCGACGAGCTCTAGTTGTACTACGCGCTGTTCTAGAGGATGGGATCATCAAGGAGTTCGATGGCAGCATGTAAATTTAGGATCTCGCTTTCTATGGGAATCATAGCTTCGACCCCATATACCAGGTGGAAGGGAGTGAAACCAGTGGATGTCTTGACCACCGTTCGATATTCCCACAGGGTGGAGAAGAGCATATGGTGCCAGTTGGTTTTATGGTTATTCACCATGCGTTGTAACATCATTTTCAGGACTTTGTTTACAACTTCTACCTGTCCATTGGATTGGGGGTATTATGGTGAAGCGAATTCATGGGTGAATCCAAGGTGGTGAGATAGCTCTTTGAAAAATTTGTTCTCAAAGTGCTTCCCATGGTCGGAGACTAACTCCCTGGGTACGCCAAACCGGGAAATCACGTGGTTCAACAGAAATCGAGCGACAGTTTCTGCAATGTTGTCATATGTGGGCATGGCTTCCGCCCACTTGGTGAAATAATCGATAGCCACTATGATGTATTTATGATTTTCGGATGATGCAGGGTTGCAAGTCATGAAGTCTATTCCCCATTTACAAAAGAGGCCGATGACAATGACAGGGTGTAGAGGGGCAGGAGGGGTTCTTGCCTTATGAGAAAAGCGTTGGAATTGCTCGCATCTCTTGACTGCTGTAATGCAATCGCAAAACAGGGAGGGATAGAAATATCGTGCACGTGGGACTTTTTGGGCGGTGGCCATCCCAGAGAGGTGGACACTGCAAGCTCCTCCGTGGCAGTCATTAAGGGCTTGTTTTTCTTGGTCGTGAGTGAGGCATCGACATAAAATGGTGTCCATGCCTAGTCAGTACAAAACATCTCCCATGAGGATATATCGAGGGGTCTGATCACATATGCACCGACGATCGTCTAGAGTGAGATGAGGTCTGAACTTTTGAGTTTGTAGGAAGAGGAGAATGTCTCTGTACCAAGGGTCATCGGTTGCTACAAAGAAGAGATGCTCATCTAGTAGCGAATCGTTTATTGGTGATCCCTTGGTATCTATTGGAAGGTCCGTAATGAACTCTGCTAAGATAAGCACCTTTTTTATTTACGGGGAGAGAAATTGTAAGTGTTATTCTTGGAGAATGACTATCCAACGAGCGTACTTGTGGTTCATTAGGCGGTGCATGAGCAGATTAATATCTGTGATGACCATAGTGGTTTTTAAGATGATGTAGTGGTGAAGTTTCTAGACTGCATGTATTAATTCCATGGCAGTCTTTTGTTCGGGCTCATATCTTAATGCTAGGCCTACTAAGGTTTTCCTGATGTAATAAATTATGTGCTCCTTCCCATCCGAGCCTTCTTGGATCAAAACTCCAGCCAAGGTGGAATCGAACGCTGATAGATACAGGATGTAATCTTTGTCATAGTCTGGGGGATTGATGAGTGGTGCTGAAGACAATGTTTCTTTCAGCTCATCGAATGCTTGTTGGGAATGATCATCCCATTTGAATGGGATGTCCTGGAGTAGGAGGCACAAGAACCATTGAGAGCAAGTGGCGTAATATGGGATGAAGCATCTTAGAAGATTGGCCTTCCCATGCAAGATTTTTAGTTGCCTGAGGGTTCGAGGTGGAGGTACCTCTTTGATTGCTTGGACCTTGAGCGGGTCCATGCGAATCCCTTGCCAGGACAAGATAATATCTAAGAGTATTCCTGCTATAATGTAGAAGACACACTTGAGGGGGTTTAAGCATAGGTTGTATTGTTGGCATCGTTGAAATACCAACTGCAGATCCTTAAGATGGTCTGAGAGCTTCTTGGAGTAGATGGTTAGGTTGTCTAAGTAGGTGAGGAAAAGGTGCGCAAATTCATGAAATATATAGTTCATGGCCCTCTGGAAGGTGGCTCCTGCATTTTTTAGGCCAAATGGCATTACCTTGTATGCGAATGTACCCCAGGGGGTTGTGAACGCGATTTTGTACTGGTCTGTGTGACATATTTGAATTTTATTATACCCAGAGAATTTGTCCATGAAGGAGAGAGCCTTGTGGCCTGCACAAACATCGATGACTTGTTTGATGAATGGAGTGGAATAATTGTCTTTCGGACATGCTTTGTTTAAATCCTGAAAATCGGTGCAAACACGTATTGTGCCCTATTTTTTCATGACGGGAACAAGGTTGGAAACCCAAGATGTGTAAGAAATGGGGTAGATAAACCCGGTTTTGTGAAGCTTGTTGATTTCTCTTTTTATTGCTTCTGCCTTTTATGGGTGCAGTTGACGTTGTTTCTGGCGTATTGGAGGTACATCAGGCCAAGTGTCAATGTGGTGCTCTACGATAGTGGGACTGAGCCCAGGAATTTCTCAGTAGTCCCACGCGAAGATATCTCGATACTCTTGTAGCAATTGGGTGTAAGAGTTTATTTCTTATGGAGAGTATGCTGCCCCCCCAGTGAGATTTCTTCAACCTTACCAGGATTTTGAGATATGTTCACCTTGACGATGGGTGAGATGTTTGACATATTTCCTTCCTCGAACGTATCGGGCATGGAGATAGGTTTCTTGAACCAATCGACTTTCCCTGATGGAATGAAATATTTTGATTCGATCACATAGATATCTTCTTATTTTTTCTTATTAAGATCAGACATTTTCTTGGGGAGAAAAAGAGAATGGTGATGGATTGCATCCCACAGATATTCCAACTCCATCATGGCTTCTAGGATTTCCTCATCTGAATGAAATAGAGATCCTAAGGGGATTGATCTTGTGCCAGGTTATACTGAAGAGGTTCAATCCGCATGGAGATAGTTGATAGACATGAGAAGGATTCCATCGTTGATGTGGTGGAACCAGACGTTGTCGATAGAATGTAGAAAGATTGGGTCTACACTGTTGTAGGTACAATTACTCTCGTAGTTGCAGCTGACTCGACACCTATGGCAGATGAGCATACAACTTGAGTCATAGTTCCGATACATGATGATATGAATCGTATATGGTGTATTGTGTTGTCGAAGTTTGGTGGGGGAAGAATCTCCGTGATGTGAGTTTGCGTGAGCGCAAGGTTGGGTCCCCTATTAGGACGATCAATTTCTTGTTGGTGGAAATTGCACTGGGAGCAGAGGTACCTAAATTTTTCCATTAGTGGGCATGCCTATGGTTCGTGGTTATGGACAGTGCAGATGGTGCATGGTACCACTGTGCCAAATGAGTATATTGTGTGGGAATCATCATTACTCTTCGTCACAGATGTGGACTCTTGGAAAGGATCGCTTGTAGAAGATGAAGTCTTCTTCTTCCATTTCCGTGTCATTGGCTTGGGTGTATCTAACTCTTTTGGGGAGTGTAGATGCAACGCTGCTCTTGCCAATCTTAGCTTGGGGAGATGTACACACTTAATTTTATGATGGAAGTGTGAACAAATCCGGCAATAAGTATGCGTGATTTTCTCTTGGTTAGAGAGAATTCTATGCGGGAGAGACGAGATTGCGTGAAAACGGTTTGCTAGATTCTTCAGTGCATTGCACTGATTGACCCTGTGGTTAATTGATGCAGGGCTAGCCTGCAATACCCAGAATCTTCATCTGATGCATATACAAATGCGTCTCAAACCATTGCCCAATTAGCTTCAATACACGGGCAGATTCAACATTTAATTTCGCGGAAGCTTATCAAATATATTGTTCACAAATTTCTATGGTTCATGAAAATTCAATAATAATCAACAACTCTTACCCCAAGGTTTACTTCACAATATAGGCCTTTTAATAAAGATTAAAACCAATTCCCCAAATTCTAAGCGTGTGAACATTACACACCCAATTACCCCAACCTTCCATAGTTCAATACCATCGCATAATTGAACTCTATCTATACATGAATTCTTGAATTGGAAAAAACTAAACCAATCCACTACAATTACCCATGTTTAAAAACTCATTGGAAATTTAATACCATTGTTCGGACTCAGAGTTGCAAATCTATATGTGTGCCTTTCACCAAGCTCATGACCACACAATTCATAGAAGATTTCGATAGCAATTGAATTCAAATTTCATACCTGTATCCCTGTGCCTTTGATCAGGAGTGGACTCCATTCCACAACTAATTACGACACAATTTCGCCTCTTTTCTTGTATGGAGATTCTAACACAAAAACAAAATCGATTCATGCAATCGATCTCTCATTTCCTTCAATTGGAAACTACGCATTTGATCTCTGCAATTTCAATTTATTACTCATGGACTACGCCCTTTCAACTCTCAATTCTCCAATCTATTTCCACCATACAATTGATTCAAAACTTCTCGGCTTAACTACAAGTTTCCACATGATTTCAATCAACCTAACACCGCAGAGTAAGTGAATTCAAAACATGCCATTTCCAAAGTGGATAATCATTGTGCTTCCAACTTTAGCAATCTAGAAAATGTAGCATTTCAATAAAACTACAACTTCTGAATGTGTTCAAAGCTTAACATACTACAAATGTAAATCTTACACTGAGTTTGTATTAATGCCGCTTCAGTTCAACACTGTCAAAGTTTATAGAAATCTCAACACAGAGTCTACCTACTCTTCAACGCATCAATACAATTACCATTTAAATGCTGTGTCAACTCTACTTTAATTCTACAAATGGATTCAGTTATTAAACACATGAACCGGTTTGAAAAAGACCCAATCAAACAACCCTGCATTTTAACTTACTTTTCACCGCTGGCGCTTTCAACATCTGCATCAGATTCACCAAAGTTAGTATTACATGGCCCAACACATATTTAAACTCCAATTCCATGCATCTGTAAATCATCACCGTATTCTGCACTCGATTAAAACCCTTTGACGCTTACATATATGTCTTCCCCATTCAGCGTATCCGGCTGTCACGTATCAACGCAGGCATTTTAATTACTTACAGTCGTCTTTAAAACTTTATAAGGTGCCTCTACCACTGTTCGATTTATATAATTGGAATCCTTTCGTTTTTCCAAACTCCGTTCTCATCAATCAGGAACTGTGTCTAGATTTACACAGCTTACAAAGCTTATTCAACGTTTACAAAGCTTATTCAATGTTTTCCTGCCAAATTTAGACATGGTAATGCCATATAGAATTGAAAGTTAGCGTTCATTCACTCAGATCCATAAAATCGATTTTAAATCTATAATTACATCAATATTTCACATGCGCACTTTTATTTGAAACCTCAATGTCAGCAATTGATCAATCGATCAACACATATAACTTTGGAAAAAACACTTTCATATAAACAAACCGAAATCACTTAAAAACTCTTGTCTTGGCCAGATATTCGAGATCGATGGCCCTTTACAAACTGCCCGAAGGCTTGCAAGTAGAAACCTTCCCTCTACTCACACTCTCACTCTCTCTTCAACCATTCAAGTGTATTTTCCTCACAAAACGACTCATATTTATACATAAATAATGCATTTAATTCACTCCAAAAATCACTCCACCTAATCCTCAACTAAATCTATATTTTAGGTTTGGACTCAACAAAGTCCCATACATAGAATACCTACTCTCTAATTTTGCTCCTAATCTATCTCTCTCATATCCTTTTAATTAATAAAAGAATATTTACAAAATCCTCACTTATATCATTTATCTCCTATTTTATTAAAAATAACAAATTAATTAATAAAATAATAAAAATGTCACACCCCCCTTTATTACATATTTACAAATGAAAAATGGTCTTGATGCTCCTGCATCAGACTCCCAAAGTTGAAATTTAAACATGATCACCTGATCATGTGTTCGGATCTGTGTATGCTCAGATCCCATATCTTGTGCTGTAACTTTCCACTTGTCGCTTCTTCTGTCTGTTTTTCTTCTCTAGGTCTCCACACTTTATGCTACATTGCCCCACTAGCTGTGCTCTCGCAATCTTTTGCTATCTTTCTCTTGCTTAAATTATTCTGCTTTCTTGTTGTTGTCTACTGTCTCTGAGACACCTTCATCATCAGTCTTCTGATGCTTTCAATCTCTATGTCCAATCTTATGATGTTGCTTTCACTTCCTGTTGTTTCAGCTGCCACCATAAATGTTGCTTCAGTTGCCACCATAAATGTCGCTTCAGCTACCACCATAAATGTCGCTTCAACTGCCACCATAAATGTCGCTGCCTCCCAAACTTCTTGTCCCTCTGCAACATTCTTCTGCTCATCATCTTCAGGAAAATTTATTTCAATGCCTACAATTTCTTTCTCTGGTTCAAATGTCTCCAGCAAACATTTCAGCCCTTTTTCCTCAAGCATTTCATCAACATGCTACAAATTAGTTTCAACATAATCTCCATCTTCCCCTTCAACAATATTCAGTAATTGTCCATCATCATCTTGATTGATTCTGGTAATCAAATCAAGTTCTTCAAACATTGTAGCCTCATCCTCTATCACTGTAACAGTTTCAAAAATTTGTCCTCCAGTCTTCTCTTGGCTATACAGACAAGCTAATTCTTCCTTGTCACCCATGGTAACAAGCTTCTACATATGAGACATGATTGTCTTATCTTCTACCTGCAGCCGTTCTTCTTCTTCTGAGACAATTTCAAGTGATGAACTGTCTTCTATATCACCTGTAAACACAATCAATTTGTCAGCTTCAAAATCATAAGACCCAATGGTCTCACTTGTTGATTCAGTCACCGATTTTTCTCTCTGTAACTCCAAGTCTTCTTCAGGACTTAGAAAAATCTTTACTGGCTTTCTCCTTAGCTTTTTCTGGCAACACTTCAGTATGCTGCTCTGAGTTCCTTTCCAACTCCTTTGTCAACACATCAATATGCTGATTTGAATTCACCATGAGAATATCAGCTAGTCTCTCCTTCTTTCCATCCTCTGCTTCATGACTGTCATTCATGAAAAATTTCTTACATTGCTTCTTCAGAAAATTATCCTGTACATAAGTCCTCTGTCTCTCCAATTCTCTTCTTTGAAGATCTAGTTTCCTATACAATTCAACAATTTCATTAGGAGTAGAACTCGGAAACTTCACACAATTTTCCATACCTTCACCAGCTCTTAACCAATCATCAGCTGGTCCTTCTCTCTCTGCACCAATATTCTGATTAGATTCTGTTAGGTCTCTGTAATTTATTAGCAATATTGGGAGAGTCCAATCACAGAGTTAACATCATTTCAACCAAACTTTGGGATTCTAGGATCTAGCCCTCCTGAATCCGGAGAGGGATCTCTCCAATATGTGCAAAGATGGATATTGTCTTTGAAAAGCTTAAGGTAATGATATTAGGCTAGTTATGAAGGCCAAGGTTTTTGTTTTGTTTTGGATGGTTGAGCATGAAATGTTACTTGAGGGGAAAGTCCTAAGTGCAAAGTTTCAAAAGTGAGAAGTTGCAAGCAAATAGAACGGTTTTGGCAGATAGATAGATATAACGCTGGTTTTTAGTCCATTGGGCTATGGAGTCATATCTGGGCTTTAATTGAACAACAACATCAAGTGTGATCCAAGGGGCTAGTCATCTATGTCTAAGGATCTCTTTAAATTTTGATTTATGGAATGGAGTGATACATCGAGAAGGGGAATTAAACAGATGCAGAACGACGAGCAGCCTAGGATCTGATAAGTACTTTTAAACCAGTCAGCCTTTGACAAACACTTTAAGAAGGACACGAAAGCAGACTAGGATCTGGTAAGTACTTTTAAACCAACCAGCCTTTGACACACTTCCAATAGAAAATATACAAAACAAGGGGAAACACAACGATAACACAGAATGGTCTAAGATCTAGCAAGTGCTTCTAAACTATCCAGCTTTTAACGCATTCCAAGGGAAACAATCTGTTAGTTATGCAGACAAGTCTGGGACCAGGGCTAACCATATATTCCTTCAGTTCATCATCACATAACATATACTAAAAGTAACGTTCAGAAATAATATTCACCTAGGACGATAAAATGAGGGAACGCCCGGCATTCATTAATAATAAACAATTACCCAACATTTTACCCAACAATGAGTCCTAACCCTGTTTAAACTGTTCTTTACAGTGGAGAATGAAACAACATGAAAACAGAAATAAAACAACAAGTTACAAATGAGAATAACATCACCGTCAATATAGATCAGGATCCCATGAAACAAATTTTATATTGATGTCAAACTAGCTACAAACTTCAAGTCCAATGTTTCAGTTCAACAATCATCTTCACTATTCAACCTAACTACTCTAGCACAAACAGAGCTTCAAGGGCCAGTGAATACTATGTACAAAAAGAAGTCTCAAGCTCAAGTGTATTTCAAAGTTCTGCAACCAAAAATTTCTCATCTTCTGTAGAAGTACTTATAGGAAGATGAGGAGGTGAGATTTTAACAAAATATCTCAAGGACAGTTAATGTAGAGTGAAGACTTCTCGGCCCTTTGAGAGGCATCGATTGGAGAAATTACAGGTGGAAGTGCTGCATTAACTTTTATATTTGTGATTTAAAACTCGAAGTGAGTTTTATTTGACTTTGAGGCTCATATGCTGTGTGAAATAACTCCGCAGATAGTTGTTGCATCAGTTTCCTGTGGCGGAATTAACTCCCTGGCTGCGCTGAAGGTAGATATTTCTTTAAGCAATAACTTCGGCCTCTGTTTGAAAGGTTTGAGGCAACAGGTGGCTCTTTGTAGTAGCTGAGGAATCAATTTGCCTCAGTTGAAGCGGTGGAAACCTTTCTGTCATCAAAACATTTATGATTTTCTTTTTAAACTGTGTTTTAGATTGGGGATTAGGCTTTCGATAACGGTCTTAGCCGTAATCCCCAAAAAACCGTCTTCAATCTTTATCTGATGTGCTCTGTCTTCAAACTGATACTCTTTAACTATTTTTGAATTGATGTGCAGAGGCCGCGCAAGCCTTCGTGTGCTATCAATGCTCATGAAACATTGATTAAACTTCGAATCAAAACCTGCAAATGGTTCCCTTTGGTAGATCGTGGGCGCAGTAATCGTCATTCCCGCCTCCGACGTTTATTTATAATACACAGAGAACCATTGAAATCACCTGCAATAAAACAATTAAGAAATCTTGCATTTTTTGGGTTTAAACTGCTTCAGATGGCGGTGGAGGAGCGTAGTCGTTGGATGAAGACAACCAACGGTGGAGATCTGCATAGAAAGGCAAAAAGGATAGCGGGAGAAGAATAAAGAGGAGCAGTTTTGGACCGTTCGATCTGGACACGTGGACGGTCCAGATCTAATCGGGGGGTGGCACAAAAGGGGATGCGATTGAACTTTGCGATTGAGTCCTTTGCGATTGAGCGCTGGCCGTTGATCTGAGGACCAGATCGACGACGGGGAATGAATCGGAGGGAATCGCAAGGGGGTGAAACATTGTGATGCGATTTTGCGCGGAGGGCTGCGATTAGTGCTTGGGACTTATGATGAGGGCACATTGGGGAAGTGGTTTAGGGCTTAGCCTGAGGGGCTTAGGTCCATAAAAAGACTTTGTATTTTTATGATTTTTTTACGGTTTTTTAATGGAAACAAAGGGTGCCGAAAGGGTTAAAAAGTGAGTTTTTAACCATGGGAAGGGTGATTTACGAAGGGAAGAAAGGAAAAGATGAATAATAGAGGAAGAATATGGAAAAAGGGAAAGGAAAAGAAGGTTAATTTTTGAGTGGGAGAAAAGGAAAAGGGATGGCTTTGCAGCAGTTTCTTACAGGAAATCAACAGAATTAATAGGAAAAGTAATGAAGATTTTGGACAGAGGCATGAGGCCTAAAAGAGACTTCAAGAGCCAACAATTTTTAGTGATAAAATTTGTTCCTTGGAGGCTCAAAAAAGATCTTAGCCACCTTTTGGTATAACAAAATATTATAGGTGGCTAATAGTGGCTCCACTTGGGGATGGTGGCTTCTTGAAGGCATCAAGAATTCAGACTTGATTTCTCTGGGACGCCGACTTGTGCCTGATCCATTGGGATGTCCTTCCTTTGCTGGATGATCTGGTTCTGAAAACATATTCAGCAGCCATGAAAATAATGGATTTTCATCTACAAGCTTTCTACCTACCCAATCCTACTGATCTAACATTTTTTCTTCTTAGAGTGCACTTGGATTGGCAAACTCTCTTACAACATTTTTTCTTTTGAAAGCATGAAATCTAATCTATTTCTAATCCTTATTTCTCCCTGAACTCAGATTAAACAGTTGAGCTCAGATATTTCTCTACCTAGTCTACTGTTTGTTGGGATTAAACAGTCCAACAAACTTTCATTCTCTAAATTCTACAACAGAAATTTAAAAATAGTCAAGTCAAGATTGAGCTGTTCGACTTGCCATGATCTATGGCATAAAAACAAGCTGCTCATAGATTATTATTTGCAGAAAATTAAATCAAAATGGAAGGCTTAAGATCTGAAAGCTTCTCATTATGGCCTTTTTTTCTTCACAACTCTGTTTTTAATTTTGTTTTGAGCTGTCTCTTTCTTGATATCTGATTCAGATTTTGGGCAAATAAGAACCAGTTTTTCTCTTTTATGACTTAGAAAAATAAAACAGTTTTGAGTCATCTCTCTTTGGAAACTTTGGTTCAGATTTTGAACATGTTTGAACCTTTAATTTCTATCCTAATCTATCTACTGATAAGCCAAGATTAAACAGTTTGGCAAATCAAATTCACTACCCTATCAGCAGAAAAATGAAAGCTAATTAGTCAAGATTAAACAATTTGACTAACTAGAAGTGTGTTTTGCAGGAGTGGCATTTAAGCTTGCACACTTTCAGATTTATTTCTCTTTTTGGCATGGGGCTGTGCCTTTCTTGTTTTTCATTTCTGCCCTCTTTTCTTTCTTTCTTTGTTTTTGTATTTTTTGATTTTTCATAACTTTGAATGCAATGATGGATGAAATGTTTACAATGGAAAAAAGAAAAAAGAAGGCTTAAAAACATATCATGAATCAAGATAAGTAATGCTTGAGTATCCTGCCATTGACTGGACTCCCAAACAAATCCGTTCCATCCAGCTCTTGTAAGCAGAATGCATTGTTTCCAGCAACTGAATGAATAGAGTAAGGGCCAAGCCATAGATTGTAAAATTTACCATGCTTTCCCTTATCTTCTCTCTTTGAATCCCACTTTAACACTTTGTCCCCAATCTTGAAATTGCTGGCCTTTGTTCTTCTGTCAAAAAGCTTCTTAATGTTGTCCTGTTTCTGCAATGTTTTGTTGTACACTTCCTCTTTGATTTGCTGAAGATGAATGGTCTGATTTATTCTTCTGATCATGTCATTATCTTCAGTCTGCAACTCTTGAATTAACTTCATAACTGGTACACCAAGGCTGTTAGGAAAAATTGCATCTGTACCATATACAAGCTAGAAGGGTGACATACCAATGGATTTTTTCAATGTTAATCCGTCAGCCCACAGTGCATGGATCAGCTTCGTGTGCCAAGACTTCTTATTGTCTTCCAACAACTTCTTCATTATGTTCACTAAGCTTTTGTTGGAGGACTCTGCAAGTCCATTACCTTGAGGGTAATAGGCTGTGGAGTGCCCTAGTGTTATCTGGTATTTATGACAGAAGTCAACCATTTTCTTGCTTCTAAATGCTGCTGCATTATCCGTGATGATCTTGGTAGGGCAGCCAAATCTGGAAAGGATATTGGTTTCTATGAACTTTATAATAACTGAATCATTGGCTTGTCTACAAGGAATGGCTTCTATCCATTTAGTGAAATAGTCTGTGGCAGTAAGGATCCATCTATGCTGGGCAGAAGATGAGGGATGGATTTCACCTATGAAGTCAAGTCCCCACTGTTGAAAAGGAGCTTCAACAGTCATTGGATGCAAAGGAAGAGGTAATAATTTTTTCTTGCCCTCAAACAATTGGCATTTATGGCAAGTAGTTGTCATTTTGTGAACATCAGGAAAAAGGGTGGGCCAAAAGAAACCAGCCCTCAAAATTTTGTTGGCTGTTGACTTCCAATACAAATGGCCTCCACACTCTCCTTCATGAAATTCCTGCTTAATCTTCTCTGCATCAAACTCAAGCAAACATTTAAGCAATATACCACTAGCATTTTTCCAATAAAGACACCTATCTATAATGCAATAGTTTACTACTTTCAGTTTTAAGAACCTTGCCTTCGTTTTCGATAAACCAGGAGGCGTGTTTAAATTAAGCAAAACATAAACGATATCAGCATACCAAGGAGAATTCAGAAAATGGTTTTCAATAATGGGAGTTGAGAATTCTTCTTGGCTGTCCAAAGCATTAATTACATTAATATCAAGAACTTCAAAATTGGATTCAGCCATTAGTCTAGCTAGACCTTGGCCTTTGATGAGATTAGTGGGTTTTATCTCTAAATCATATTCAAGAATAACAGCAATCCACTTACCTCTCTTACCATCTGGATCTTGTGTTAGAATGTCTTTTACAACTGAATTTGGGACAAAGGCAATGATGTGTGAGTGAAGGATGTATACTCTGAAGTCTTTCAATGCTTTAACTAAAGCAAAAGCTTGCTTTTCCATAATATTATACTTCAAAGGGGCATCCCTCAATGCCTTGCTAAAGAATGCAATAGGCTGCTCTTGTCCTTGTGGATTTTTCTGTAAAAGGACAGCAGCAATGGTATGTTTTGATGCAAATGAGAAGATATAAAAATCTTTCGAAAAATCAGGGCTTATGAGAACCGGTGTTTTGGTTAATGCTTGTTTCACCAGCTCAAAGGATGTCTTTGCTTCCAAGGTCCATTTTATCCCTTGCTCCTTTTTCAACATGTTTGTGATATTTCTAAGGAGCTCTGCCAAGTTAGGGATGAACCTTCTCAAAAAGTTAATCTTTCCAATGAAAGACTGCAACTCCTTGATATTTCGAGGATGAGAGATTTGCAATATAGCCTCAATCCTCCTTGGATCTATCTTTATACCCTCTTCTGAAATAATGTGTCCAAGAAGCTTACCTTCTTGGAGACCAAATAGTGTCTTCTTAGGGTTTAAAGATATTCCAAACCTTTTGCACTTCTTGAAAACTTTTCTCAAATGTTCTAAATGTTCTTCATTTGTTTTTGAAAACACAGTGACATCATCTAGATAGATAATGATGAAGAAGCCCAATTCTTCCGAGAATGCTATGTCCATGGCTCTCTGAAAGGTTGCTCCAGCGTTCATTAGACCAAAAGGCATCTTCACATACATGAAAGTGCCTCATGGAGTAGTGAAAGCTGTCTTTAATTGATCAACAGGGTGAACTAAAATCTGATTATACCCTGAATAGCCATCAAGCAACGAAATCCTCTTAGACCCCACCACCCTTTGTAAAATGTGATCCATTTTTGGTAAAGGGTAGTTGTCTTTTAACGAAGCTTTGTTTAAGTCTCTAAAGTCTATACAAAGCCTGATTTCTCCAGTCTTCTTCCTAATGGACACCAGATTAGATACCCACTCATAATATCTAATAGGGACAATAATGCCAGCATCGTGCATCTTCATGATTTCCTTCTTAACCAATGGCAACTGGACAGGGTTTATTCTGCGTAGTTTCTGTTTGAATGGTTTTTGGTTTTCTTTAAGAGGGATTTTGTGTTGTATTATTTCAGTGTCATAGGATTTGAGATCTTCGTAACTCCAAGCAAAAACATCAGAAAATTCTTTGAACAACTCTATGTATTTGAGTTTAATGTGAGCTAGCAAAGTTTTGGACAGTTTGATCATTTTCGGTTTTTCCTCACTGCCTATATTGCACTCCTCTACTTCAGTCTCTACAGGTTCCAGTTTTGGTTTATTGGCCACATCGTTAAAATCGAACAACTCCTCTAAAGGCGTTAGACCACTCGGCAAATTTTCATCTTTAGACTGCAGAGTTTGTAATTCTTCCGTTTCTAACTCTGCACTTAATTCTGTTTTGTTCCTAAGTTCGTTAGACAATAGGTTAATATTGGCAGGTTGAGGAGACGATTCTTCTTCACCAAGAAAGTTTTCTTCACTGCAGTCTGTATCATAATCTGAATCTGAACTGTGCAGTTCGAACTCATTTCTGAATTGCATGAAGTCTTCTATTTTTTTGTCATTGTCAAACACTTGCCAATATTTTTCGTTATCAGGCACTACCGGTCTAAATTTTATCGGAGTTGTGTTGTCTCCAGTCTCATATGGCGTTAGACATGTTCTGGCCGCAAAGGCTAAATTGTGGGCCATAATGTTCTTTTTCCTTGGGATGAAACTCAGGTTTGACTCCTCAAATGTTGTCAACAAATCCATGACATCATTTCGATAGGCTCTAAGTCCGGGATGATTCGCATTATACTCCCCATTGACTTGCCTAATGATTAACTCAGAATCCCCGTACACATTAATTCTTCTGGCTCCTAATTTCTTCAAGAGATGCAAGCCTAAGAGAAGGGATTCATATTCCGCTATGTTGTTGGAACACTGAAATTTTAATTTGCATGAGATGCATTCTGTGTGGTTGTTTTCAGTGTTAATGATCCAAACCCCTGCACCAGCATTATTTCTAGTGCATGACCCATCAAAATACATACTCCATAAAGGACTGTCTTTGGTTTCGTCTGTTTGGCGATTGTCCTTTTTAACTATGGTGCCTTCTGACTGTTCATGATTAGCAGCACCCAATTGAATTTGTTTTGACTCAAATTCTTCAATAGATTGAGGGATGTTGCCGGAAATGTTAGGGGTATTTTCTGGGTTGTTAAGTCCTAACAACAATGGGCCCAGAACCGGCAAATCAAGACCTATGCTTTGTTTACTAATGTTTTCACATGTGGCAAACTGTTTGGACACTTCTGCGTTATTATACTCTTCTTCCCTGTCAGCCTTTAATTCTGTTGAAGTGACTTGTTCACTAGGAGTTTCATTGTTAAACATGATAAAAGAATCAAGGCCTATATTGACAGAATATATAGGAGAGTTTCGTGGTCTGTCTTGACTTGTAACCGTGTATTGCATATGAGACTCCCTGTAAAGTCTTCTGGTCTGATTGAAAACCGGGATGGTCGCATATGTCATGTCCATCTACATAGTCCCCTGTAACTTAGCTCCCCAGGATCTTGATAATAGCATTCCATACTTTGGGGGGACATCAGCCACAACAATGTCCATGAGTAAACATTTGGCCGGAATCTGGGCTAGGTTAACACAGAGGTCTTTGATCAATCCTAGACATTTTACTCTATTTGAGTCAAAGGAGTATAGGTCTTTGTAGGGTCTGGTAATTTCTAAACCAAGGCTCTCCATCACATCTTTAGGCATTAAATTATGAGAAGCCCCGGAATCATGCATAGCGTTGTGTAGAATTTTGTCATGAATGTTCAAACTCACATAAAAGGGAGGAACTGGTCCTTCTTGAAACTTCCCTTCAATCTTAGGGCCAAAAATCAACTCTGGTAGGTCGTCACTAAGATTAACCGTATCTCCATTTTCCTCTATATTTAAAGCCTTCAAAATTTGGTTCCTATATACATGTTGGGCAGCTAACTCAGTTAATGGAACAGAGATTTTGATCTTTAAGATTTCCTGTTCAAGGCTGAAAGGGGTTTGATTCTTCGAAGCACTTGTTTCAACCTTATTAGCTGTCACTCTATCAACAATTACAGCTTGCTGATTTGTTTTACTTGACACAACTGTTGTAGAAGGAGTACTAGCTGAAGCGTTAGTACTACTGATGTCTTCACTCTGTTTTTCAGAATTTTGAGTGTTTTTCTCCTTATCCTTATCAGAATTAACAGCCACTGTTTTGTCTTTTTGTTTGGCTATTTTGGGTTTAGCTGCGGTGCTGCTTTGAGAGGGCTTGTCAGAGGCTTTGGTGTTGGGGGCTTGTTGACTGGTCTTGCTTCTAAGGTAATATTCTCTTTGAGGTTCTATGACGACATTTTCCATGTCCCGATAATAATTTTCATTATCATTTCTTTTGTCATCGTAAGGTGTGTAAAGACCTTGTTTATTATCATAATGAACCTAAAAGTCATCATCCTCTTCCCCAAACATGTTGATATCCTCTTCCTCTGCTATGTCTTCTGTTTGTTCAACCTCACTTACATAGTTTTGATGAAAGGGAGGAGTGATCTGTTGATCATCTTCCCTGGGTCTGTTTGGAGGTTGGTTCCTTCTAGCATTCTGATTCTGGTTTCTATTTAGAGGAGCATTTTGATTTTGATTTGCTTGTGCTCTCTTAATTATGCTCATCTCTTTCATCATTTCTTCCATCATTCTCTCCATCTTTGAGCTTGAAGTGGAAGGGGTGGATTCCTCTCTAAAAGATACTCTCTTCTCGCTCTTCATTCTTTCTCTTTTCTCCATCAAGTTTACTTCCACAGAAAGAGCACCCCTTTGCATGTCTTCAAGAGTTGCAAAGACTCTTTCTCTAAGCGAATATGTCATGTCTGGATCAAACCCTTCAGGAAATTTGTTTAAAGCTGAGCCCTGAGGAGGTTTTAGTTCAGGGGAAAGTGCATTATAGACGCTGTTAAATATGGTACAATAAGATTGTACACTTTCCCCAGGGTTCCTATGGAGATTGTTATAGTCAGCAAGGACTTGGAGAGGATTCTTCCTCACTTCCCATTTGTTTAAGAATGCTTGATGGAAGGCTTGGAGATCGTTAATACTATAGGGGGTTAAACCTTTAAACCATTTTCTTACTTCCCCCCCCAAACTTTGAGCAAATAGTCTCAACTTGACAGAGTCATTATAAATTTCATTTCTGTCAAAGTAGTTATTCATCTTGTCCACATGTTGAGACGTTGTTATGGTATTACTAGCATCATATAATGGAATTTTGGACTGATAGTCCTGTGGAAGATTGACTAATGGTACAGGAAGGACTAAGGGAGCATACCATGTTGCCATGGCAGGAGGTGTAGGTGGATTTACAGAAGGGAAAGTGGGCTGAGGTGAAGTGGTTTGAACAGTGGATGTAGGGTGAGTAGAAGTGGATGGACCAGGAGTAGACTGTTGAGATGATCTTGGATGAGAGACACCTAAATTGTAAAGGAAATGTAAATCAGGAGGTGTTGTTTCCCTGCTACCAGGATGTTCATTTGTTTCAGGAGATGAAAGTGAAGATTCAGAGTCTAACTGGATGATATCATCAAATGACCTAGTCCTAAATGGGTTCACTAAGTCAGTTTGTGATTGTTGCAGAGCTGAAAGATTTTCAGGGACTGAATTAGCTCTCAAGGGTGATCTGAAAACAGTTAATAATTTAACCTTAGGAGACTTCCAAGGGATACTTTCTGGATTATCAACTATCTCAGGTGGGTTAGGGTCTGGATGGGCTCTAGTGTGAATCTTTTTAGAAGCCACTATGCTATGTTGTTTAGACCTAAAACAAGAGAAGTTCAACCAGATATGACAATCTTAGAGAGGTTCACCAATCTGTTTTTACGATTTCAAATCCCACAGTCTTCTAACTGAGTTTGAACAATTTTATAATGATAAAGGTTCTTCCCAGTGGAGTCTTAAGGTCTGTTCAGGATTGTGGAGTCGCCAGGTGGAAAGTTCAGAGTTTTTTCAAAGGGGTACACTGTCCACCACAGTGTTTGTGAAACATTCCTTTCAAGGATATCTCAAAAACACAACAAACTCTAACCAGAGGTTGACTGGGAGGGCATTCACCAGATATGTCACCCCCAAAAGAGGATGAGACCCGGAGGCTACCTGGCCCTTTCCAGCCTCTATCTAAGAGTATAAAGTAAAACACATCAAAGACGTACAAAAGATATCAAAACTAGTGTTTTACTACCAATCTAAAATGTTTTGGGTATTTTCTAAATTGCTTTTATTCGTGGTTCGGAAGAATATCCTAACTTTGCCTCAAAACTTAGCTACGATTATGAAACAAAGATATTCTATCCTTATGGCTAAGCTAGCTGATTTTCCAAGGTTAGATAAAAACTCGAAAGAATCCTAGGACTGACCTAGTTTGTCACTGATTCAATTGAGTTTCATCTTAATTACCATTTCTTGGTAGTGCTTGAAAAGGCTGCTTTTGACTCTCAAAATGTTATGAAGATTCTAGGTAAGGGTCCCCAGCGGAGTCGCAAGAAATGTTAGCTTCTGGTGGCTCAGCTGCAAAATAAAACAATTGTCATGGAACCAGAGATTCTGGGTTCGATGTGTCCCCAGTGGAGTCGCCAGAAATGTTAGGTCTCTGTAATTTATTAGCAAGATTGGGAGAGTCCAATCACAGAGTTAACATCATTTCAACCAAACTTTGGGATTCTAGGATCTAGCCCTCCTGAATCCGGAGAGGGATCTCTCCAATATGTGCAAAGATGGATATTGTCTTTGAAAAGCTTAAGGTAATGATATTAGGCTAGTTATGAAGGCCAAGGGTTTTGTTTTGTTTTGGATGGTTGAGCATAAAATGTTACTTGAGGGGAAAGTCCTAAGTGCAAGGTTTCAAAAGTGAGAAGTTGCAAGCAAATAGAACAGTTCTGGCAGATAGATAGATATAACGCTGGTTTTTAGTCCATTGGGCTATGGAGTCATATCTGGGCTTTAATTGAACAACAACATCAAGTGTGATCCAAGGGGCTAGTCATCTATGTCTAAGGATCTCTTTAAATTTTTATTTATGGAATGGAGTGATACATCAAGAAGGGGAATTAAACAGATGCAGAACGAAGAGCAGCCTAGGATCTGATAAGTACTTTTAAACCCGTCAGCCTTTGACAAACATTTTAAGAAGGACACGAAAGCAGACTAGGATCTTGTAAGTACTTTTAAACCAACCAGCCTTTGACACACTTCCAATAGAAAATATACAAAACAAGGGGAAACACAACGATAACACAGAATGGTCTAAGATCTAGCAAGTGCTTCTAAACTAGCCAACTTTTAACACATTCCAAGGGAAACAATCTGTTAGTTATGCAGACAAGTCTGGGACCAGGGCTAACAATATCTTCCTTCAGTTCATCATCACATAACATATACTGAAAGTAACGTTCAGAAATAATATTCAGCTAGGACGATAAAATGAGGGAACGCCAGCATTCTCATGCCTAAACTGAATTAAGTCATTCCCGAATAACACAGATTGGAAGAAAACATTCAAATAAAGATTTCTCAGCCAGAGAAGGTTACTGATATACAGCAGGTCCTAACCCTGTTTAAACTGTTCTTTACAGTGGAGAATGAAACAACATGAAAACAGAAATAAAACAACAAGTTACAAATGAGAATAACATCACCGTCAATATAGATCAGGATCCCATGAAACAGCTTTTATATTGATGTCAAACCAGCTACAAACTTCAAGTCCAATGTTTCAGCTCAACAATCATCTTCACTATTCAACCTAACTACTCTAGCACAAACAGAGCTTCAAGGGCCAGTGAATACTATGTACAAAAAGAAGTCTCAAGCTCAAGTGTATTTCAAAGTTCTGAAACCAACAATTTCTCATCTTCTGTAGAAGTACTTATAGGAAGATGAGGAGGTGAGATTTTAACAAAATATCTCAAGGACAGTTAATGCAGAGTGAAGACTTCTCGGCCCTTTGAGAGGCATCGATTGGAGAAATTACAGGTGGAAGTGCTGCATTAACTTTTATATTTGTGATTTAAAACTCGAAGTGAGTTTTATTTGACTTTGAGGCTCATATGCTGTGTGAAATAACTCCGCAGATAGTTGTTGCATCAGTTTCCTGTGGCGGAATTAACTCCCTGGCTGCGCTGAAGGTAGATATTTCTTTAAGCAATAACTTCGGCCTCTGTTTGAAAGGTTTGAGGCAACAGGTGGCTCTTTGTAGTAGCCGAGGAATCAATTTGCCTCAGTTGAAGCGGTGGAAACCTTTCTGTCATCAAAACATTTATGATTTTCTTTTTAAACTGTGTTTTAGATTGGGGATTAGGCTTTTGATAACGGTCTTAGCCGTAATCCCCAAAAAACCGTCTTCAATCTATATCTTCTGTGCTCTGTCTTCAAACTGATACTCTTTAACTGTTTTTGAATTGATGTGCAGAGGCCGCGCAAGCCTTCGTGTGCTATCAATGCTCATGAAACATTGATTAAACTTCGAATCAAAACCTGCAAATGGTTCCCTATGGTAGATCGTGGGCGCAGGAATCGTCATTCCCGCCTCCGACGTTTCTTTATAATACACAGAGAACGATTGAAATCACCTGCAACAAAACACAAAACAATTAAGAAATCCTGCGTTTTTTGGGTTTAAACTGCTTCAGATGGCGGGGGAGGAGCGTAGCCGTCGGATAAAAATATCTAACGGTGGAGATCTGTATAGAAAGGCAAAAAGGATAGCGGGAGAAGAATAAGGAGGAGCAGTTTTGGACCGTCCGATCTGGACACGTGGATGGTCCAGATCTAATCGAAGGTTCTCAATCGGGGGTGGCACAAAAGGGGATGCAATTGAACTTTGCGATTGAGCGCTGGCCGTTGATCTGAGGACCAGATCGACGGCGGGGAATGAATCGGAGGTAATCGCAAGAGGGTGAAACATTGCGATGCGATTTTGCGCGGAGGGCTGCGATTAGCGCGGAGGGACTTATGATGAGGGCGCATTGGGGAAGTGGTTTTAGGGCTTAGCCCGAGGGGCTTAGGTCCATAAAAAGACTTTGTATTTTTATGATTTTTTCACGGTTTTTAAATGGAAACAAAGGGTGCCGAAAGGGTTAAAAAGTGAGTTTTTAACCATGGGAAGGGTGATTTACGAAGGGAAGAAAGGAAAAGATGAATAATAAAGGAAAAATACGGAAAAAGGGAAAGGAAAAGAAGGTTAATTTTTTAGTGGGAGAAAAGGAAAAGGGATGGCTTTGCAGCAGTTTCTTACAGGAAATCAGCAGAATTAATAGGAAAAGTAATGAAGAGTTTGGACAGAGGCATGAGGCCTAAAAGAGACTTCAAGAGCCAACAATTTTTAGTGATAAAATTTGTTCCTTGGAGGCTCAAAAAAGATCTTAGCCACCTTTTGGTATAACAAAATATTATAGGTGGCTAACAGCTGATACTCTTTTAACTGTGTTTCTAATGAAACAGTGTCTTGTTGATGTGCAGGGCCACACTGGGCTTTAAAGGCATCAATGCCCATGAAGCATTAATAAAACGTTGAATCCGACCCTTGCGAATGGTCTCCATGATAAATCAAAGGCATGGAAAATGTCTTTCCCGGCCCTCGGCTTTCTTATGGGAAAAACCATTTAAACCTGCAAAATAAACAAAACATTAGAAAATCCTGCGTTTTTTTGGAAAAACTGCTTCAAAAGGCGCTGAAGGAGTGTAGCCGTTGGATAAAGCATCCAACGATGGAGATCTGCGTAGAAAAGGAAAAAAGGAGAGTGGGGAGAAGAAATAAGGCGGAATGATTTTGGAATGTCCGATCTGGACACGTGGACGGTCCAGATCCAATCGGAGGATCGCAATCGGGGGTGGCGAAAAAGGGGTGCAATGAAAATCTTCGATGCGATTGCGCGATCGGGAGGGCAGATGCGATTAAGCGATAGCCGTTGATCTGAGGATCAGATCAACGGCGGGGAGCGAATCGGAGGGATGACCGATCGGGGGGAAAAATCAAATTCATGCGATTGAAACTTGCGATGCGATTCAAAACTCCGATGCGATGGAGCGCTGGCCGCGTGATCGGCTTTAGATCAACGGCATGGATTAGTTTTGAAATGAACCGGCGGAAAAAACCTTGTAATCATATAAAACCCAAAGTTTTAAATAAAACAAAGGTTTTGGTGGATCGGGGTGGGATATATATATAAAGTGGATAGGCGCCCGACTGCGGGGCCTTTAGTTATATGGAGCATAATGGGCCCGGGGCATATATATTCAAAGGAGCCAATCGCAATCGAAGGCTCGGGCTTGGTCTTTCAATCAACTCATTTGAAATATTGCGATGCAATTGAGTGCTTCGAGACTTTGACACTTGGTCCCGGGGGAAAGTCATATGAAACAAAAGGTGGGGGGGAGTTAACATATATAAGACCCAATCGCATCGGAACTTTTGATGCGGGTCTTTCAATCAACCCATTGTATTTTTCTCTGATGCGATTGCGTGATCGGCTCTTTTCAATCTAACCATTTATATTTAACACGTGATTTTGGGTTTTTAGATCAAACTTTGGATAAATGGGTTTTTGTATTTTACAAAGGAAAAAACGAATCGGGAAGGTTTATTCAATGGTTTTTAGGCGCCGAAGGCGGGCCCACGGGATACATATATATAACAAAATAATATGATCGGGGTTCTCTAAAATACAAAGGCTTAATCGCATCGGGGTTTTTCAATACAAAGCCAATCGCATCAGAACTTCAGAATCATGGCAAAGACTTGCATGCTTTGGGTTTTTGCGATGCGATTAGTGCCGAAATTTTTTTATCACTTGGTCTTAGCACCATGGGCATACGGTGGGGAAGTGGTTGAGACTTAGCCCGATGGGGCTTAAACCCTTAATACAAAAATGGGTTTTTACATAGATTTTCAATGGTTTTCAATGGATTTGGGGGTTTTGGTAAGGTTAAAGAGTGAGTCTTTAACTTTGCAAAAGTGATTTTCATGAAGGGAAGAAGGGAAATCATGAAAACAAAGGAGTTTTATGGAGAAAAAAGGGGAGAAAATGAAGGTTAGATTTGAGTAGGAGAAGGGGGAAAATGATGGTTTTTCAGCAGTCTTTTCTCATGAAATTAGCAGAATTTCTGAGTATAAAATGGGAACAACAATGGAGATTTTGGACAGAGGCATGAGGCCTTCAAAAGTCTTCAAGAGCAAACAATTTTTAGAAATGAAATTTTTTCCTTGAAGGCTCAAAAAAGTCTTAGCCACCTTTTGCTATAACAAATATTATAGGTGGCTAACAACGTCTGGCCCTTGTCGCACTTCGCATTTCAACATTCCAACATGGTTCATGTGTTCCATTCCTCCTGAGCTTGGGATGTGCAATGTGCGATATGTGCTAAAGGTAGGAATGAAGTGGCAATTGGAGATGGTGTCGATCGCAAATCATAATCGGCGATATAAAACTTATCGCAAATCGCATATCGACGTTCATAAGATATCGAGGATTGGAGACCAGCAATGGAATTTTGAAGTTGCGATATACGGGGAGAAGAGGTGATGTGATGGGGAGGGTCCCAGTTAATATCGCATCGGAGGTCGGGAGTGGTAACAAATTTATATGGAAAATATTTTCCACGAACTCCGATTGCGATAAAGGTAAGGGGTCCTACCAAGGTTTTAGCTAGCGGTTTGGCAACAGTAAAATAAATTTTCTGAGGGGGGAGTGAATGGTATGTGGGATTGGAATGGGGGGGGGGTTTAGGGAGTGGAGATGAAATGGAGTTGCCCCGACTGAACTGTTGTGCATTGTTCTATAGGAAAAACACCTTACTCAACCCTGGCATGTAATGTTCTGAACGCATCAATCGGCTTGACTCTTGAACTGTTCTGCATGCGAATAAGCATGACTCGACCCACCTTCACATCTCCGCACATAATATTAATACATTAAAATATAAATCAAAAATTTATTTTCGGCATACAAATTTTTTTACATTATCTTACTTATATGTTTTTTTTTGGTTTTTTGAGAAATATTTCAAAACTAAATGCAAATGAGCCACAACATTTGGCTCCACCTGGGGATAGTTCCTTTTCCACAAAAGTACTAAGAACCATAGATTAGTGCCTTCACCTCGGGCATGGAGTCAAATATATCTTGGTCACATATGAACAATGAGAAATCTGGTATTTACAATGGTGTAATGTTGACTTTTAATGCTCAAAATAATGCTTCAAATACTGCCCATTCACAGGTAGTTGTAGAGATTATCCATCTAAATATTCTAGGATGAAAGTATTGTTTGATCTGGCTTCAGAAATTCTGTATGGACCATACCAGAGAGGGTCAAACTTACCATGTTTTCCTTTATCCTCCCTTCTATTTTCCCATATCAGTACTAAATCTCCTACATGAAAGAGGATTTCTTTCGCCTTCCTGTCAAAAATAGACTTCATTTTTGCCTGATAAGTAATCAAATTATCTCTAACTTTGTCTTTGTTTTCATATAACTCAATCGCCTTATTCATTCTTATTACCAGAGCATTAGGTTATTCCTGAGCTTATTGAAGGAAAGCAATCACTGGTTTGGCCAACTGACTAGGAAACAATGTCTGAGTTCCATATACCAACTCAAAATGTGCTTTGCCAGTGTACCTCCTAGTAGTTACTCAAACTTCCCAAAGAGAAAATTTTAATTTCGAGTCCCAGTCCTTTTTATTTTTAGTGATTGTTTTCTTCAGAACCCTGACCAATGTCTTTTTTGAAGACTCTACCAATCCATACCCTTGTGGATGGTAGGATGTGGAATGTGACAAAATAACATTATATGTTTGATGGAAAATTAATGAATTGAGCAGAATTAAATTGAGCTTCTTTATTCCATTGCACTTTTGCCTCATTTTTCAACATATTGGTTATGTTTCTCATAATCTCTATATAATTTGGTACAAAAATTCTCAAAAAAATTATCTTTCCCAAAAATATCTGAATATCTTTCTTGCTTCTGGGTAAATGAATTGTTTGAATTGCTTCCACCCTTGCTGGATCAATCTTTACCCCTTGTTTGAAACTATGTGACCCAATAATATACCTTCCTCCAAGGAAAACAAAGTTTTTTTGGGATTTATATTTCCTACATTTTTCAAAAGTTCTTTGCATATGTTCCAGGTGTTCATCATCTGATCCTGAAAAAACAGTTACATCATCCAAATATATAACCACATACTTGTCTCCAACAAATGCTATGTCCATGGCCCTCTGAAAAGTTGCACCTGCATTCATAAGCCCAAATGGCATTCTTTCATACATAAAAGTACCCCTGGGGGTTGTGAAAGCTATATTTTTCTGATCTTCCTTATCCACTGCTACATGATTATATCCAGAGAATCCATCAACCATAGACATCCTGTAAGCTCTTGTCACCTTCTATAAGACATAATCCATTTTAGGTAAAGGATAATTATCCTTTAGAGATTCTCTATTCAAATATCGAAGTCTACACACAATATTATCTCTCCATTTTTCTTCCTCACAAGAACTAGATTAGAAACCCAATCCGAATATCTGAGAGGAACTATGATTTTTGCTTGCAACAATTTCTTCACTTCCTTTTCAATTGGGGCTAACAGTAATGGATTAATCTGTCTGAGCTTTTTTCTATGTGGTTTAATTCCTTCTTTTAATGGGATCTTATGTTGTATTATGATTTTATCATACATTTTAAACTCTTCATATGACCAAGAAAACACATCCATATACTTCTTAAAAATATAAATGTATATTTATTTATCATTTTTGGGAACACCCTTGAATAATTTCACCATTTTTGGCTCCAAATGAGTTCCCAAATTACAATCTTCCATATCTTCCTCTTGATGTATTTTCTTTGAATTAACAGCAACATCATTAGAATCGAATAGTATTTCAAGGGGAACAAATCCTTTAGGGAGTATATTATCTTTCAATTGGATAATCGTCTGCTCACCTGTTGACTGCTTAAGGCTTCTTATCTCTCCTTTCTGCTATGTCTGTTCTTCTTCTTGATCTATCTCAGCATCTTCAAAGTTTCCAATCATTGTCAAGAAATGATTTATATGCTCATCATCTTCAAACACCTGCTAATGTTTCACATTATCAGGAATAGAGCGTCTATGTCTAACTTCAATCTCATACCTTAACCTTGGATTCATTGGTGGATTAAAGGTACTAGTTGCAACTACTAAAGGATCTGCCAACCTATTCCCCTCCCTCAGAATGAAATGAAGATTGAAGGCTTCAAAATAGTTCTCTATTAGATCAGAAACTTCATTTCTGTATGATCTTAATCTCAAATGCTTGGTTTGACAATGATTTTTAATCTGTCTTATTATCAATTCGGAATCGCCAAAAATAAGAATACACCGAATTCCCATCTGTTTAGCAATTTGAAGGCTAATGATCAAGGCCTCATACTCAACTACATTTTTTGTTAAATAAAACTCTAAATTAAAATAAAAAGGCATGAGGTTACCTTCTAGCGATATCAACAAGAATCCAACTCTTGTGCCTTCCTTGGAGTAGGTACCATCAAAGTAGCATTTACAAATCTTTTTTGAGTGCAACTCATTATTTATAATTGTCGAAGAGAGCTTCTTCCCTATGTCTTCAGCAAATTCTGCATCTTCATGCAGCATGAAACATGAAATATCTTATGTTTCTTGACTATAAATAGGGGAATTTCCTGCATCTTTCTTGGTAGTGGTCTTCATGAACCTTTTTTCCCTATGCAATCTCCTTTCTTCCCCATTAAAAACAAGAATGATAGCATAAGTGAAATCTAATTTTAGAACACCTCCCAACGTTTCTCCCCAAGATCTTGATAGGAGAACTCCAAATCTGGCTGAAATGTTAGTAACAACTACATCCATGACTATATTCTTTGTTGGAATTTGTGCCAAAGAATCTACTACATATTTAATTAACCCAACACATTTCACCCTTTTGGAATCAAATGAATACAAATCCCTGTATGGTTTGGTAATCTGCAAGTTCATTTCCTTCATAACAGACAATGGCATGAGATTATGGGATGCTCCCGAGTCCACCATACAATTATGGAGAGTAAAATCATGAAGCAACATAGAACTATAGAATGGTGGAACAAAAGGATCTACTTCTTCTACATGAGGACAAAAGGTGACCACTAGCTTCTCTTCTTGTAAGTTCACAATGTCACTTATATCTTCAATCCGTGTGAGATTAATAAATTCTAAAATTTCTTTCTTGTAGACTGGTATTTTAGCTAATCCTAAAAGAGGTACCTGAATTTTTACCTTCTCCAACTCTTTTGTCAAACTGAAAGCATGAGTTTGTTTAACATTATTTTCAGGTTCTTCTTCACTCTCTCTAGAATTTGACGTTTGTTTAGGTACAAGAACAACTCTCTCCAAAATATTAGTATCAATTGATTTTCTCTATGTTGGCTTGAGGGATCCTGACCGAGGTTCAGATTTAAGGTTTGCCAACTAACCCCTATACTACTGGCCCTTTTGGAAATGACCAGCTTGTGCAGGCCATGGTCTCACCTAAAGTAGTATGGGAGGGTACTAGAACCAGGTTTCCACACTCTGAGAGAAAGAGAGTTAATTGAGGTAGTCCTATGAAGATCTATCATATTTGCGCAGAATAAGTCTAATCACAGAACCTTTAACAATATACTTACAGAATGCGAAGCTCATAAACCCATAGATAGCATGTAAACATAAGTAAAGAAACTATTAATAACCAAATCTAAGTGATGCTTCGCATCCATGTGTTCATCAATATTCATCAACACACAAAATCACCGCAATAACACAAACACAACCAATTCTCATAGCACAACGATACTTCCAAACAGATTTCTCATTCATTAGCATTCAAAATCTACTTACAGACCTGATCCCCAACCCGCGCTCACAACCAGCAGGGTCCACACACAACAGGACTGAGGATCTCATCACACGCAACCAGCAGGAGTCCTTAGCTAGATACAACCCAAAACAAATCTCAAAATTTTCCAACTAACATAAATCACACTTAGCTTACCTCTGGACTCAATTTATCCATCTACTTATAGCATCTTAGCCTGCGCCATCCTGTGGTCCACAAACCATGGTTTGCGGACTCTTGGTCTACCCTTTGACCCATTACAATACATTGGGGACTTTGACCTAACCCAAAGCCCCTACACTAGACTACTTATTACAAAATTTATATCAAAATGTAGCGTTGGAACATATCAAAACTAAGCTAGGGGACCCTGTTCCAATAGACCCCCAACACAATCTTGTGACTCGTCCCAAGTCACATCGGCCATGTGGTATGCATCTTCTCTTAGATCTGCTTTATGGCGACGACCAGATGGGGAAAAAAACATTGGCTCTGCGCCACAACATTCTGTGCAATGTCAACCAATTTTTTTGAAGTTGGGCCTTCTGTGGCAGCGGTAACACTCTCCAAGGTATGATTTAGTTGCTGGACTGCTACATCCAAATCCCATGACAACTTGAGGGCTTCATCTACCCAGTGCTTGAGGTGGTCACTTAGGACCTGCTTCTTGTGGCGGAGCCTCTCGAGTTCATTCCTGATCGGGTGTTTGCTTACAGACGCGCTAGGCATTGGGCTGGAATAAGCGTGGCATCGTAGCCTCCATTTGCTAAAATTCTTCTTCATTCTGGTGCAGCTCTTGGGTAAATTCATGTAGAAGAGGGTGGCGCTACACCGTATACCATAGCTTCATAGTTGTCTCAAAAAAAAATTCGTCGCCCCGGGAAATTTGCATTGTAATGGTATTTGTAGCTTCCGCGACTAACGCATCTCTCTGGGCACGCACCTCGGGTGGGGTCTCAGGCTGAAACTTAGCATGTAGTGCATTAATCTATTGTTCCATCTCTGCTTTAACATTCTGCATTTCGGTCCAAGAGGCTTTTAGAGCTGTGACTAGTCCTTCAATATTGGCTTGTGGGGTGGGGGAAGCTAGAATGTCCTCTCGCACATCTTCGCAGAGTCTACTGATCAGATGTTCCAACTCTATTTGCTACGTGGTAGAAATGATGTAAAAGACATGTGCCTAAGAAGCTTCAGTATCTTAGTCGCGATGATCTACTCTGCCTCTCTGAGCTGATGCTGCGCCCACCTGTCTCTGTAATATTCCAAAATTTTCACACCATATTTGGAATATTAGAGTTTTTTATTTTCTTAATAAATTAAGTAAATAAAATGGTGGAGGGACCCAAAAACCTCAAAGATGAATAAAATCCACTTTTAATGTGTGTATGTGGATATTCTAGATCTAGATCTAAAATCATGGAGTAGTGGAGAAGCTCCATTAATGGAGATCATGTCTCATTTATGAGATAGATTATGGAGGATTAAATAGGTAAAGAAGATCATGGATCTTAAATATAAAATCATGAGGATATTTGATAAGGTCAAATGAGATCATACTGTATTCAAGGAAGATCATGAAGCACTTATGATAAGATAGTGGAGGAAGTGGTGCATTTAATGCACATATGATGGAGAGGGTGATCACCCCATGTGAACTTGATGGAGGACATGAGGCCATAGTGCAGTCAAACATGAAGACTATGTCCACATGTACAACGCAGATTTGGAGTGGGCCTAGGCTATGGAAGGCTCATGCATATAATTAAGGTGAAGGCACAATGGAAGGCATGATTTGGATTATTGATTTCTTGATCTGTTTAGATTTGGATTTGTCTTAGGACATTTCTATGCCAACTTGGGTTGTTTAGCATAGTTTGCAGTATTGTTTAGCACAAGGTGTTCCTGAGTGGGAATCCCACCTCTTTCTTTGAGTAGCTCTTGAAAGAGGATTGTTCTTCATTCCTTGTCAGGAATTGGTGCCATCTTCAGGAGCTTATTTCTAGCATTCAGCTAGGAAACCAATGGAATATTCATCCTACCACTTTGTTCTTCACATCCAACCTTTCAGGACCAGTACATCTACATCCAGCATACAGGCCATTGGGTTTTACCTCCATGCAGCAGAATTCCCTTCAAGGATTGCACAGTCCATTCATGTAGATCTATTGGAAGAAGGAAGTTTCGAGTATTTCATTTGTAAATTCTATGAGGGATCATCTCCTCACATTGGATCTACTGTTTCCATCACTCAGGAGTTGTTTTGACACATCTAGCAGTAGGCTATTGAGCCTCCCTCTCTGACAGCATAGTTTTCTGAAGCTGTTTTTTATTCAGCAGCTATTTTCAATGGAGGATATTGGAGGAGCTATATCTTGAGCTTTTAGCCCAAGGATCTAGTGAAAGGGTTAGCCCTTCTTGCATAGATCTGATTGTACATCATTGTAGCCATCATATCATCAGATCTAGCTTTAGATCTGCATTCCCAACATCATATATGTAAAGCCTTAAGAAGGTGGTTTTCTTAGACTTACAGATTTGAGAAACCCTTCCTAGGTTATCTTGGGAATCCATCATTGATCCCAGATCTACAATTTCAGCATCATCGGAGATCCCATTCTGCCTATATATGACTTTCTATCTTTTAGGCAGTTGCAATCCCAATAGTTGCATCAGGGACAATGCAATTTACCTTCCAGCAGTTCAACAGTTATGCAGTCCCTCTTGGGAAATCATTACAGGGTCATTCTAGGCCACCCTTGTGGCTTGTGTCTCATATTTTGAGAACTGTTGTCCTTTCTTTTTCACCTCCAATATAATCAAATGGATCAGTTATTTCTGTGCATTTTGATGTGTATATATATTTATTGTTTACTGTGCTGCAATGCTTATATTGTGTTTCATCATTGCTGCATTCTCCCTTTTTTCATATTACAGTGGTATTAGAGCATGATATTTGGCTCAGCTTGTGGAAATTTCATCTTTTGCATCAAAAGAAGAAGTAGATAGATGAGATCTATCATGAAGGAGGATAATTTTTCCACTCATCTATTTAGATCCATGCAATATCTCTCCAAGGAGGTCAATCAAATGGAGAAGGAAAGGCAAAAAGAAGATCCAGGAAGAAGATTTGATGAGGAAGGCCCAAGCACTTCCTATCAACAATGAAGAAAACCGGAGAATTATAGATCTCCTCATATATCTACTATGGCCACTTTCTTTGGAGAAGGTGAAGGGTATAGCAATGAAGAAAAAGAAAAACCTGAGACTCATGAGACTCTTAGTTTATACCTTGAAGAGTGCAAATAACAGTATAGAGAATTAAAAGAGAGTCTAACTCTCCAAGAATTCTTCCAAATCAAAGAAGAAAGAGGATCCTATAGCAGAAATAGAAGGAAGAGGCATAATAGATTCTATTTGCCTACATTTGATCGATATTCCTCAAGTACTATTAAGTCTTGGAGGAAATAGTTAGATGCATTTTTCAGGCTACATTGTGTAGCTGAAGAAGAGGTTGTCCAAATTGCAGCACTTCATATTTTAGGTGAAGCTAATGATTGGTGGTTTGGTCACATAGAGCATGCAAGGGTGACTAAATATTCAGATTTCTTTCACAAGTTGAGGAAGACGTTTGATGTGAGAAAACCAGAGATGTGTCACAAAGAGTCATTTTCTAACGAAACAAAGGAGGATGAAAATCTTGTCACTCTGGACAAGAATTCACTACATTCACCACCAGCTGTAGAAGTACTTGCATCTGGAGAGCTACTTGACAGGACGCGCATCTGGTTTAAGGTGATTAGCATGACACCCAAACCTCCTACAATGCCTTTGAGCTCTGAAAACTTTGTGGGAAATAGATCCTGATATTTGGTGAGAAGTTCTGCTATCTTTCCAACGGTATCATCATCCTAGTAATCCCCAATTTTAGCCATCTTGGGTTGTTCTTCTATTCCAATATTGACTTCCTTTAATTTGAGAGGTTTAGTCAAATTGACTACCTATAATAGGGGTCCAACAACTGCATGCTCACCCTCTGATTCAGGGATAGTGATATTTCGCGGATCCTCATCACACTCCTCCATTGATAGATTCCGGCAGTTGGAAATATCCTGCATTTTCGCATCCCAAGCTGGTTCTCCATAATCTATGCGAGGGAGCAATTCATCAAATACTAGAGAATCTATGTCTTGCAGGGCTTTGTCTAATTTCTGTGTTCCACCTATCAACTCGAATGCCCCCAAAAAATCTTCTCTCATGGTGTCCCAGTGGCGAGTGTGTTGATGTAGCTTTACGTCCAAATACCATGTGGTGGGGATTAGTCCCAAGGCGTGGATAAACATGTGGATCCATTCATCCCAAGTCCTTTCGCTCCATACTTCCATCCATACAGACAGGTGCTTGCGTGGGTCTCCGTGACTAGGGAAAGCTCCATGGGTAGGTTGACCGGAGGTTTGAATCATAGGATCATCATCTTGTGACATTCTTCCCAATCCTGAAATGTCCCCTTATGAGTTTCCCACCATCGTGCAAGGGTCGCACACATAGATAAGTTAAGCGCCCACATTCTCTGTTCTATGGGGACTTCTACTTTGAATTCTCTAAGAAAATATTTAACACTACCAGAATCATCAAAATAGGGCAGCTCTCTTACCTATGAGGAGATACACTGGAAGCTCTTTGTGATCTTAAGGCGTCATAGCGTAGATACGTCATGCAACCAGTTTTGCCAATTCTCTATATCACCATATGAGTCATAGAGACATTAAATGTCCTTTTCCCAACATAATACGCCATCAGCCGTAGGGTTAATCCAATCATCGTCTCGAGCCGTCAACTTGTAAATATGATCATCGTCATCCCCTTTGTGCACCGGTTCTATATACCACTCACCCTCTGCCGTATCTAGAGGGACTATTACTCGCATACCCTCATTCTCAAAAACCATGCTTCACCTTTTTAAGTTGATAATACCTCCCATGTCTATAGCCCAATCCAGTCCTAAAAGCACAGGGTAAGGGTTCACATCATATACAATTTGAATCACCTCGAAATCTGTGTATACCTTAACTCCCGCGATATCTACCATAACCTTTGATAGCCTTCCTAGTGATATGATCTTTTATTGGTTAGCCATGCGTAGCTGTATAGTAGACCATTCCACCTTGGGCTCCCCCATCCTCTCCCAAGTTTGTTTAGGCAGGACATTCGCATCGAATCTTAAATCAAGGATGACCTGATCCATTTCATAATCTCCATTCTACTTCATTTCCCGACCAGTCCTTTTCTTGTGCTTATAAAGTTTGTATAAATATCTAACTTCTGCTGGTGGGGAAATATTTTCTGCGTAGCTGTCTACCAATACTTGAAGGTTTTCTACTTCCTTCTAGTTGTGTAGTAACTTCATACATGCCTGCAGGAATGGCTTCACTTCTTCATCAACTTTCAGATCTGTTGGGGCCTTTGAGGTAGATACCTCGTTTTTGGAAAATTATTTTCTGGCTTCAAGGAAGATTTGTTTCTCCCTCTATAAGTCTAGGCTTTCCTTTTTGTCATCATCGTTTTTGATAAGTGGTTCAGCTGCGGATTTTTCCTCAACTCCTCCCATGGCCATGCCACTACGCATAATTACATTAATACTGGGTCCCTCATTGTGTGGTTTCGCCTTAACCCTTTGTACATTATGCATCGACATTTTCTATTTTTCCTTCATCTTTGTTATCAGTACAGGACAATCTTCGATCAATGATCCAACTTCCTGCAATATCTGCAAGATTTTCATGCAGGGTTCAGACAATCCCTTATGAAGTGTCCCACCTCCCCACAATTATAGCAGATCATTTTTCCTCTTCCATTACCTACGCTTCCAGCTCCCCCCCCCGGCCTTTTGCAGGGGAGCCTCCTCGTATAGAGGGAGATAATGGTGATGAAGGGTAAAAATGCACCCTATACTTGTTTCCTCTATCTATCATTAAATCATATGTCCGACATTTGTGCTCATCATGTCCCACAGATGAGCAGAATCTGCACCACTGTTGCTTCAATTCTGGGACATAGGCACCAAGTCGGGGGTAGTGGTTTGTATCATGCAATCTGGCTACTCGACAGTCAATGCACCATAACGTGGGGGTGCTTGGTCCCACAACCTCTTTGGGGCGTAATGGGTTAGGCCCCCCAACCTGCATGTAGTCTAACAGTAGAGGGCATTGATCCTTGGTGTGGCATGACACCCTGCACTGTATGCACCAAATGTCTGCGCTAGCTTCTTTTCCAAGTTCTTTTCATAAATTCTGGATTTCTAAGTGCATTTCCTCTAACTGGCCCTAGATCTGTTGTACCCCAAACTGGGCATCGTCCCTTGGCGCAAATTCTGGCTTCATAGCAATTTCCAAGGCTTTTTCTTGTGTATCAATCATCTTTTGACCCATCAGCCCATGTAGGTGTGGTAATAACATGGAAATGAACCATTCTTTGTGTTGTCTATCTTCATACCTAAAATCTCCAACCCTGATAACTTTCTTAAGCCATTGATCAACCTCCCATACAGACTTTGTAGGTCCCTACTTAAAATATTTCAAGTCAATCACAAGTTGAGCGTAGGACTTAGGCTTTAGAAATTTTTTTTTTAAGGCATCCTTAATTTCCTATGTTGACGGATCTGCGTGCTAGCCAACGTACCCCATGAACCAATCCAAGGCCCTTCCTTCAAAGGCTAGGGATAGTTGTGATCTTTTTATAGCATCTCTAGCAACATTCTGCACAGTCCATACTGATTTAGCCACAAACCAAAATTGGTCCATGTCCTCATCCCCCACACCCTTAAAGGTGGGTAGCCTCATGTGCATTGCCATATCGTGTTCCGGAGCTAGCGGTGGGGTAGGAGAATTCTTGCCCTTACGCAGATTCGACGGTGGGGTAACTGAAGGACCAATTTCTGCGTGTGTAGGCAACTCTCTTAAGGGACTATATACTGATCTGTCTCCTTCTTGATTAACCCTATAATATTTACCACTTCATGTTGTACTTCCGTTCTGATCACAGGGCATTCACCCAGTGTGACTACACGTAACACATTTTTCGCACAATAGTATCTTAATTAATAGCGAAAATGTTTGAAAAAACTTACCTCGGAACCCTTTGAAGAACCTCCACTCAGCTTCAGAATAAGATACGAATTGATCAACTATGAATTCCATTACCAATCCTCCTAAAACACTATCCACCCAGTGATATCACAATGAACATATCTCCAGCAGTATATCACTCAAATCAAATACTCAATTGAGAAACCAACAACATTTATTTACCAAATTTATTCCCCTTTCAAGAACTAGGATCTGTGCTCAATTTATAGATGAGCTGAAGGTAGTTTCACAATTAATGAATTTATAATAATAGGAAATACATGTTCCCAAGCCCAGAGGTGTTGAATGGACACATGGATTCGAAGTTTGACACATATGCACTCTTCTAGAAGGCACTAGCCATGTGGAGATTCCAGAACAATGAGAATTTCGCTCCCAATTGACCAACACACCCTTAAGTGTCAGGAAGTGCTTTTCAAAGCACCCTTGAATGGAGGTAACTACATATGCAAAGCACTTAGTCCCTTGAGAGATTGCGTTGGTGAGCTCATAGGTGATATAACATGTACTTAAAATCTCGGAAACCTTGCAATAGAAGTCATGGATGATTTGTTCTTGTTATTTGTCTTAGGGCATGTAGCAACTGAAATGATAGGGGATGATAGACCATGTTTCATTGGTTCTGGGGATGATTTCCAGTTTAACCAGGTCATTTGGAATGGTGCCTAAATTGAACTATAATAGATTTCCCCCTAAAGCATGGAGTCAAAATAATAATAACAATATTTTTTGAATGAGATGCTTTACACTGTGATGGGTTGGAGCTAAAGCAGAATAGTGACCTACATCAATCTTACAATACATTACATCATGATATATCCTCTTGATCACGAACTGCTGAAGGAATGCATTTGCATGCTCAACACATAAACTATCTAATAACATGTACATAGTGCAGAAATTCATCTACATTGGAATGTTGCTCAATATAGACATGGCTACAGATATATGCCCATGTTCGGATGACAATATTTATGTAAGGTCACCATATAGATGATGTGTACAACAATCCTAAAATCCCAGCACGAATGGCTGAAAGTAGATCCGGGGTCTTCTTATCTCATTCACTCGATCGTTCGGGTACAAGTCTAGCCATGCGAATATATGATTTGTAGTCAAACATGGTAAGACATCGTTTGATTACGAGCTAATGATGTGATCTGTTAACAAACGTGAGAGAACCACCATTAATGTCAATGGGCCTCAAGGTAATGCAGTACATTTTGTAAGGCGTGAACAGATGATTTGATGTCGAACGAAAAAAAAATATTTCAGTCAAAAGTCTCGAAGTGAGGATCTTGTCGATGTTGTAACAAGCCTCATGGTACTGGAAGATGATGTTTCTAAGTAAAATTCTTGGATGATGATTTGACGTCAACAGGAAGTCACTTTATTGTGAAACGAGAATTACTAATTTCAGAGACAAAGTATGACTTGATATACCAATGTTTAGGGATGACCGTCATGAGAATGAAGGTTTATGAGTATTGTAGAAGGATGAGTATTCACTGGATGACTTCTCTTGAACATATTGGCAATGTTGAGATGAGTTGGCAGCATTGACCCAAAACCGAAGTGAAGGTATGATGAACCATAGGTATGAATGAACCGTCAAGAAGATTACCCAACCCAAAAAGTCACAGTGATGGAGTGAACTGTCATGTTCAAGAGCAACTGCTACCGTAAAAATTTCTGTTCACTTTCCCAAATTTTCCTCGGTCATTTGTCGACCATTACCTCTTTATTTTTTAACAAGCTTGAGGAGGATAACATATGCTTTATCTATAATTAAACCCATTGGGTGAATAATGTATTGCTATTTAATAATTTAATGAGTCTATCGATGAATGAAACTCGATTCTTGCCATGATCGACAATCTCATCGTTTTTTTATGTTTTAACGAGCCTAACGACAGTGACAACCCGGTCCT
Source organism: Pinus albicaulis (assembly GCA_034641835.2). Taxonomy (NCBI): domain Eukaryota; kingdom Viridiplantae; phylum Streptophyta; class Pinopsida; order Pinales; family Pinaceae; genus Pinus; species Pinus albicaulis. Next base: position 881,367,132 of record CM076569.1, on the reverse strand, counting down.
TTTTCATATTTAGAGATTTTGAAAAATAGGACGAAAGAAAACTCCCTAAGTATTTTTTCGTAAAGTTTTTGCTCAGATCCAAAAAAATGTGAAATAATATTTGAGAGAACCTCCTAGCCATGTTCAACTAAGGCATTCCTTTTTCGTAATTAATATATCTCAGTCTAGAAAAGGGTTAAACTTATATTGAGTAGATATCAATTCATTTACTTTTACGAGCTCGAAAAGAAAAATGCTTGGCAATATTTTCACATTATCGGAGTCTGAAAAGAGCTAAAAGAAGACTCCATAGGTTCCCTTTTCACTGTTATCGAAGCTCGAAAAAGAGATAAAAGTGCGCTTGAAATAAATTTTCATATTTAACAAAGCTCGAAAAATAAGAATAAAAGTATGCTTTGTGGTCAAATAATTCTTGAAATAAATTTGCACAACTAATCTGCTCATCAGTTGCAAAACCTGTTCAGAGCAACATCAAATGGATTAAAAATACCTGTTTCATGATTAAAAAAAGAATAAAACCATAGTCACAACAATAAATATGATTTTCAAATAATCAAATGACTAATAAAAAGAGTTTTACTATTCATTTTTACCATTTGAAAACTACCATTTGCATTTTGGAGCTCTGAACTTGTTTTTACCCCGGAACTTGAGCTGTTTATTTCGATCGATTCTGTGGACGGTTTTCATCACTGTTGGATCCAAGTTAGTGCCATAAACCCTCTCTTTATTTTAGTAGTCAATTCATTTCCTTTCCTTGCAAATTTTTATGGATTTGGGCCCCTTAAGGTAAGTTGTTAGGTAAACTTGACTCAGGATAGAGTCAATGTTGACTAGGGTAAATAGTAGTGGTTTTGGGGCACATGGTATTGTGCACCCATGGTTTTTAGCCCATGTTATTGCATCTAATGGAGCCTATAAAAGGTTAGGAATACTTCATTGTAATGAGGCCTGGAGATGAGTGGTGAAGGCTCACTTGACCGGATTGGCCAGGGTTTTGGCCAATGCTTAATGAAATTTCATTGGTTGGGTTTTGCCCTAGATTTGGGGGTTTTCCCAGATAAAAATCTTTGTTTATGTTTATGATTTTTTGCCAGCTATTTTACGGTTTTTTTTCTCTCGGTAAATTTATTATTTCTCCGGTAAATTTCTAACAAATGCTATCAGATCCATTGAATTTCGTTGCGCTAGGAGAGAAAATTCCGTCAAAATGAGAGAGGATATGTGCACGTGGATTAATTAATTGATGAACCATGTATCTGAAGAGAACTCTTAGAGGACTGGTGGTTACAGAGGCTGGTGACCCATGTAATCTGGTATATGGGTTCTTTTTATATCGACATTGATTTCATATGTACAAAGACAGTAACAATGAAACAAAAAAAATTATTATTATTATAATGGAGTTAATTATAACATGTAAATGGGCATACTGCTGTAAGACCTGGTATGGCATGCGTACCCCTAGGTAATCATTGGTAAAGTCTGGGTTAGATCAAGGTGATAGGGGGAATGTCAAGTTAACAATTACCTGGTAAAAAAATAAATAAATAAATAAAAATTGAGGGGGGAAGAGCTAGAGTGAGCAGGGTTGTCTCACTTAGCAATTTTGGCTGGATTTAGTCAAGAAACCCCAAGTCAAGTTTAAGGGGGGAATTTTTAGGTAAAATTGACTCAGGATAGAGTCAATGTTGACTAGGGTAAATAGTAGTGGTTTTGGGGCACATGGTATTGTGCACCCATGGTTTTCAACCCATGGTATTGCATGTAATGGAGCCTATAAAAGGCTGGGAATAGTTCATTGTAATGTAGGTCTGGAGGTGAGCGATGAAGGCTCACTTGGCCAGATTGGACAAGGTTTTGGCCAATGGTTGATGAAATTTCATTGGTTCGATTTTTCCCCGAATTTGGGGTTTTCCCAGATAAACTTATCTATTTATGTTAATGATTTGTTGTTGGACTTTTATGTTTATTTATCTTAGTAAATTGTTTATTATTTCTGTCGTAATTTCTAACATAAATTATTTTTCCAAAGAGGGCAACACACCCTTAAGCATCGAAAAATGCATTGTGGAGCACCTAAATTGAAGCCTAGGTGAATATACAACCACCGTCCCTTGTTCAAGGCTGCGTTGGGCACAATTGACGTTTTTTATTCTTTCATTGTACCCAAACTTTGTCTAATTTTTTTCATTAAGGGAAGTCTAATGAGTCTTATGGTTATGTTTCGGGATTTCATCAGACTAGAATGACGATTACTTGGAGAGAAAGAGAGCATGAAGAACATAATATGATTGTCCTAAATGATCCGGGTACAGTAAGATCCCTAAGATATTGTGGGTTATTAAAGTAATTCCTCTTGTTAGGGATGAGGCAAAAAATACAACTCTTGGAATTCCTAGTTCGAGCATCAGATCTGGCTATTGAGGCATTTCACATTAGGAACAAAGTGGTTCCTATTGCAGTGGAAGATGTATATTTTCTTATAGGTTTGTTGAGGAGAGGCTTGCCTATTTCTCTCTCTGGGTCTGCTCTTGGAGGAGAGACAGTGAGAGATTATGCTGCTTCTTTCATTCACCCATCAGAAAAAGAAGTACAAAATGTAGTCTCCAAGAGGTCCAGAACTCGAAACCCTTCTTCTTTCTTTCTATCTTGCTTAAATAGATCAAAATGAGTTTGTAACTCCTATAACTTATTGAAACTACTTCGACTACCTAGTAAAGCTACGTATTACATTGCAATTGAGGACATCATTATAGCTTCAATCTTAACAAACAGAGAAAAAAAAATAAAACTTGAAATATTATTCTTTTTGCTTAATCTAATTTGTTGCCAATGTGCCTCCCTGAAGTGTTGATGTGTCTCCCTGATAGATCAGACATCCTTGCCTTGTATTTCTTCCATAGTTCGATATTTTGTCTTTTCTTCTTGCTATAATGTTTTTTCTGTTTCTGATGTGGTATTCGAACATGTTGGAACACCTAATCCTACATGGGTAGGTGTGGAATGAAAAAAGTCACAATGGAGTCCAAGTGACCTTGGAATGTGAAACCAAGAGTCACACCATTGTACTATAAATGTACATCTTTGTATAATGGAAAATAAGAAAGCCTCACGCTTATCTTTCATTGTGTGTTGTTTCTCTTGTGTGTGCATTCTTCTTCCTCATACACCATGTGTGTGCTTCAACATGGTGTTTAACATGGTATCAGAGCAGGCGATTGCTGGCCCTGCTCCAAATTGAGTGAGCCATTTGTGTTTATGGCCTGTGCATATCTGCAAAAATTGTTGGTTTTTTTGCAGCACTCAAAGTTTTTGCAGCAGTGTTTTCATCGCATTCAGAAATTGGTTTGAAGAAGAGCAGTAGTGGTGTTGAAGAAGCACATCTGAAGGTTTTCTAAATTCTGATCTTTTCTCTGCATTTTCTGCCTTTAAATCTGCATTTGAAGAGCTGCTGAAAATAGTTTAAAGACGATTTTTGAAGAAATTTATGGGTTTTCACTGGAAATATTTCTGAGTTTTTTCATTAAAAATTTCTGCGATTTTGGGTTTCTCTGCTGCTGGAAAAATCATTTTTTCAAGTTTACAAGTTCCTGCAAATTATTCAGCTATATATTTGGAAGAAGAAATTCTGCTGTTGCCATCATTTTTACAATTTCTGCAAGCTGTTTACTTTGCTCTGCTGTTTTAATAAATAAAAAATAAAAAATAAAAAATAAAATAAAATAAAAACAAAAAAATAAAAATAAAAATAAAATCTCTGCAACTACCCATCGCCCAAACCCTGCATTCACCACATACGCCCTTACGGCCTACACCTCTCTGCTCCCTCCCCTCTCTGCAATACGCTCCACACTATTCTACTCGCCCACACAATACAACCCAACCCACGCCCCCTCCCTGCAGCGCTCCACTCTTAACTCCCGCGGCACCTCCCTTCACTATTATACGCACTGCTCTTTCGATCCCTGTCCGCCCACTTAACACATCCCACAAGCTTTCACTCTTCCCACATCCGCTCCCTCCCTACCTCTCGGCCCCTTATTACTACACGCCCTACCCGCTCTCAACAGCGATTTTCCCCTGCAACATTCTCACCACACCTTATCACTCCACCGCTCCCCATCCCACTCATCTTACGCCTCTTGAGCCACCCTTATGCACTGTCCAATCCCCATTTCTTTTAAATTAATTTTCCCTTATAAAGTTAATCCCCTCCCTCTCCATTTAATTCGTTCCCCCATGTAATATTCTCTTCCCTCCCATTTTCCATCTCAATAAATTTAATAAAATCCCCCTCCTCCCTTACGATTCTCCCATGTTTCATTTTAAAATATTTTTTAATTAAAACCCCCCACCACCATATAATTAATCCCTCCCTCACCATATAATTAATACCCCCCTCTTCTTTTTAATTATTTTCCTTCCCATTTTAAAATTAAATCCCTTTTAAAATAATTCCCTTCATTTTAATTAAATCTCTTTTTTAAATTAATCCCTTTTCCCCTCCATTTTTTATTATTCCTAATTTTTTTAATTAATTAAAAAAAAAAACAGCAGAGAGAGAGGAAGAGCAAAGAGGAGGAAATGAACAGCAAAATTGAGGAAATGGCATATGAGGAGCACATAGACTGAATACATAGAAGAAATTGAGATTTACATTGTGATTTGTGGCATTGATTTGAAGGGTGATTTTTTCAAGAATTTCACATTTGAAGACAAGTTTGCCATCAGTGGTTAACGAGCTCTTTGAAGGAAAATTCAGCTGCATAGTGTTTTCAGCTGCACATATTTTGCAGAAATTTTGTATTGAACTCACATTGTGAGTGAATTTGCCTCTTCATTCATAGTTGGAATCAGTGAATTTCAGTTGTTGGATTGTTGATTGCCCTCCATCATTTGAGGAGCACATTTTGTACTTTAAGAGTTGGAAGTTCTCTTGAGTCATTTGTATTTCTTGTTGCATCACATTGTAAACGGGTGCATTTTCGGTTGAAGCTGACACCCTTTCATTTTTTGAGCCTAAATTGTTGAAAATGGCTAAAATCAATGAGGCATTAGAGTTGTTGAATGACCTCATTCATTCAAATGTTGATGACATGATAAAAATGAGCAAGGATGCTCTTTGTAAAATTCACAGTTGTTTACAAGATGCACATGAGAAGATTGAGTTTTTACAGTTGGAATCTCAGCTCCAACAAGAAGAACTTCAGCAAAAGAGTCACCATTCTGAACCTGTTTCTGTTCAAAACATTGTGAAGGACTCTCATCAGAAGAAAGAAGACAAAGATGATTCACATTCAGCAGATGCACATGCAGATGCAGGAGCTCGGCCTGCACTTCCTAAGCCCATCATCAGACCTTGGGAAGAGCTTGTCCACAACAAGCACCGAACTGGTCTTGGATATGACAAGGATGTGTCCTTTCATATTCCAGACTACACCAAGCCCATCATATTTCAAAGTGCCGAATTCCTGTATGACAGTTCACCTGCAGCTGTTCCAGATCATGCTCCACTTCCACAATAGATTGAGAAATGCCAACACTGTGATCGAGTTGGCCATATGAAAAATCATTGTTTTGATCTTCATCCATGCAAGCACTATGGTCGGCACACTCATTCCTCAGACAGATGCTTTAGAAACAAGCCTCCTGCAAGAACCAAGATTCATCTTGGATGGATCGCTTCTTGGAAATGGGCATCAACAGCCAAGAAGATGTTTACGACACATGTTAGAACTTGTTCACGGATATTGAGCAAACTTGCAATTGAGTTTTCGCCATCATCTCACCTTGTCCATGATAGGGGGGAAAATGGTGGTCATGTACAAAATTCTACGACAAATCAAGCGAGCCTGAGCCATAATCTCTCATTCCATGTTCAGAGTTGTAGCCAGTAGTTCAAGCGAGCCTGAGCCACAATTCTTCATTCCGGATTCAGAGATGTAGCCAGAGACACGGATTCCCATGAGCATGCCTTCGGTGGGTGGATAACCTAAAACCATCATCTTTGGTTGGTGGATAACCTAAAACCATCATTTTCGGTTGGTGGATAACCTAAAACCATCATTTTCGGTTGGTGGATAACCTAAAACCATCATCTTTGGTTGGTGGATAGCCTAAAACCATCATTTTCAATTGGTGGATAACCTAAAACCATCATCTTTGGTTGGTGGACAACCTAAAACCACCACAGGTAGTAGACCTCCCTTCTTTTAGGTTGAAGGTCTCCCTTTTTTATGAGGGACAATTCCTCTAGCAGAAGCTTCGGCTTCTTGCCGATTTGGAAGAGTTCGAGGCTACTATGTGGTGCACGTTCCGGTGTTTGTGGTCATCCCAAAACCACCTCTTTCCAACATTTCGGAAAGTTGATTGACCCAAGTGCCATATTTATGCTATGAATTTATTTGAACTCTTTTCTTGGACTCACACATACCCCTTGATTAAGGGGGATGTTGGAACACCTAATCCTACATGGGTAGGTGTAGATTTTAAAAATTCTAGTAAAGTCAGTGACCAGATATAGAAACCAGAATACATTCAGTATTACTCTATAATGTACATCTTTGTAAAATAAGAAAGCCTCACGCTTATCTTTCATTGTGTGTTGTTTCTCTTGTGTGTGCATTCTTCTTCCTCATACACCATGTGTGTGCTTCAACATGGTGTTTAACAGAAAAGTTCTGCAATAACACATCTTTGCCCGACTTGACCCAACTATTGTGTTTCCAATAGTGCCACCATATGCTCCTTTTTCCCGACTCTACCTATGCCTCTATGTTTAAAACAATGTTATCATGTCCCCTTTTTCCCGAATCTGCCTCTTCTGCCCGTGCCCACGTTCACGTTTCTTCATAAAACAACGTAACTACACATAATCCTGGACTTTAAATAAATTCAATTTTTCCTTTGAAAACTATCACGTCTGTCCCTTTATCACATATCGTCCTTTGGTGTTTCTTTTGTGAGCTATTCCTCCTAATCTTTGTGATTCCGATATGCGAATGGAATATATTAAATCATAGTTTTGTGCTACATTGCGTCTGACCCTTTTCGCACTTCACATTTCAGCATTCCAACATGGTTCACGAGTGCCATTTCTCCTGAACTTGCGATGTGCAATGTGCGAATGGAATATACTAAATCATAGTTTTGAGTTGCATCACGTCCGATGCTTATCACACTTCACATTTCGGCATTCCAACATGGTTCATGAGCGTCGTTCCCCCTTATCTTGTGATGTGCGATGTGCAATGTGTGATATGCGATAAAGGTAGCAATGACGTAGTGAGTGGAGGTGGGGCTGATCACAAATCACAATCGGCGATATAAAACTTATCTAAAATCGCACATCGGCGTTCATAACATATCAGGGATTGGAGATCAGTAATGGAATTTTGAAGTTGCGATATTCAGGGAGAAGAGGTGATGTGACGGGGAGAGTCCCATTTAATATCATATCGGTGGTCGGGAGTGGTAACAAATGAATATGGAAAAGATTTTTTGCAAACTCCGATTGCGATAAAGGTAAGGGGTCCTACCAAGGTTTTAGGAAGCGGTTTGGAAACAGTAAAACAACTTCTTGGAGGGGGGAGTGAATGGTATGAAGTATTTGATGGGGGGGGGGGGGTTGGTAGGGAGCGGAGATGAAATGGAGGTGCCCTAGCTGAACAGTTGCGCACTGCTCTGCAGGCAGAACACCCAACTCAACCCTGGCATGTAATGTTCTGAACGCATCAATCGGTCTGACTCTTGAACTCTTCTGCATGTGAATAAGCATGAATCGACCTACCTTCTCATCTCTGCACATAATTTTAATACACGAACATATAAATAAAAAAATATTTTTCGGCATACAATTTTTTTTACATTTTCTAACATATATGATTTTTTTTGGTGTTTTGAGAAATATTTGAAAATTAAATGCAAATTACCCACAACAAGAGATATAAGAGAGGGAGAGATGAGAGATATAAACGGAGAGAGAGGGAGAGAGAATGAAAATGATTGGAATGGAGTGGAGAGAGGAAGAGGGAGGGAGGAAGGGAGGGAGGGAGGGAGGAAGGGAGGGAGGGAGAGAAAAGTAGATATGAAGAGATAGAAAGATGGTGTGGGTGAGATAGAGAGACATAAGAGATATTGGAGGAAAAAAATATAAATATGGAAGGGGGGTAGAGAGGGGAGAATATTGAGGCAAAGAGAGAGACGAACATATAGTGATGGGGGAGAGAGGGAGAGAGGGAGAGAGATAGTGAGAGAATGAAGGGGAGAGATATAGATAGAGATGGATGGGAGGGAGAGAGAGAGAGAGAGAGAGAGAATGGAAATAGAGAGAGTGTGCGGGGAAAGAGTGACAAAGAAGGAGAGAGGGAGGGAAGATAGATAGAGGGAGGGTAGGGAGATTGAGAGAGGAGATATGGAAAGAGAGATAGGGTTGGATAGTGTAATATTCCCTTTTTTGGTATCACCCATGACACGACTAGGAGGGACTTCCAGAGTTAGGAGCAGACGGGTCACAGGTACAGATTCGTGCTATCAGTGGGCTCAGGAGATTTTTAGAGGAGTTTTGAGGAGTTTTCATGGTGTCCGGAAGCATTCGCTTGATATACTCCATCATCCGAGTAGTTTGGCTTTCGTTCCGATGCATTCCGATAAATTTTGGAAATTTGAGTTATTTATGGGCTTAACTCAGCTGATTATGCTCAACATGGAATTTTGGGAGGAATACATGATGGAACACCCTAGTGTAATAGCTCGTTGGAACCAAGACGATGATACCTACATGGTGGGATGGTTATACATGGGTTTCAGTGACCAGAGGAGGCGTAGTAGCCAATTTACCATTTTCTGCATTAAAAATGAATATTTTAATAAGAGAGAAAAGTGCTCCATGAATAAAATAATAATAAAATAATTCTTTAGAAGGCTCTAAGAGATCTATAAAAGAAATGGAGGAGGCCATTGAGAGATATATTTGGATCATATTATTTTATTGTATGATAGGTGTGAGACATGGTTCTCTACTTCAACCATAGCCCTAGGACGGAAACCCTCGAATGATTTGTGAGTGTTGGACGAAAAACCAACTCTATTGAGGAGACTTCATTCAGAAGTTTCACAGAGCTTTAGGGATTGGTGTGAGGATCATCCAGATCTTCAACTTGTGCTTCAGTGGGTTCAGTGACAGTTTTGCTGTAGCTGATTTGCAGTAGTCTTCTTGCCGAGCTGTCTACATCATTGCCAGAGTCATTCATCAGTTTGAACCAGAGATATTTCTGGGTTTTGCTCCGCTTGCTTGGAAAGCTCAGGTTCCGTTGTTCCTTTATGTTGATGTACTTTCTACCATAGATTAATAAAATGGCTCAGTGGTTTTATCGGCATCCATTCTGTTATATTGGTGGTTGTGTGTTTATTTTCGTTTATTTTGCTGCTTAAGTCTATTTCTGCATTTTTAGTTAAAATATCCCATTTGGGATAATACAGTGGTATCATAGCTTCAATCTTGGATCAGCCTGCAGGTTTCCAGTTTTCATTTGCAGCTATTTTGGTTAGAAGGGCCTACGTGGTCATTGGAGGAGGCTCATTTGTGGGAGCTGCATTGGTAGGATTTTAGAGTTGGGGTGTTGGGAAATTGATAGGAGAGCCATATGAGGAGGTTTGTTGGGATTTTGGAGAGCAATGATTGACAGTAGCAGCTGCAGTTCCAAAAAACGAAATTGGAAGAGGGCCAAACTACAAAGGGTCATATTTTTAAGGTTGGAATTAGAAGAAACCCTTTCTGGGTTTTCCTGGGTTTTTGGCAAGGATCACCTTCCCAAATTTCTAGAATTTTCTGAGCAGTTTTCAGTGGGTAAATCAGAGGCCAAAGTCAGATAATAGTGTAGTCTTGGAACAACAATGCAGTTTCTGGAGGAGCTTGCTGGAGAGACTTCTAGTATGTATTTGAACTGGTTGACAAAAACTACACCTACATCACTATAACAACTCAGAAAAACAGTGACCACATCATTGGTTGAACCATGGAGGGATTCTTAAACAGCTTGAGAAGAATAAAAGTTGGTTCCTCGAACCACCATGCAGCAGAAAACCAGAAAACAAAACAGAACAGCAAACCCTTCTCCAAGAAGGTATATAATTTGTTCCAACAAAGGCACCCGAGGAATTTACAAAAGGAGGAAGAAGTGGGAAATTGGCTTTATGCACTTGGGATGGACTTAAAGAGTGTAAGATTAGAAAATGACTTTCCCATGTTAGAGAAACTGGAATCCTGCCTTTCAAAGGTTGAGCAATCTGATTGGATTTTAAATTGGGCTTTGGAGCCATAAATGACTTTTCCATGTTAGAGAAACTGGAATCGTGCCTTTCAAAGGTTGATCAATCTGATTGGAGTTTAAATTGGGCTTTGGAGCCATCTATGCTTGCATTGGTACAAGATAAATTCTTGGAACATCCAAGTGAGAGAGTCAAGCTTATAACTGCCTCTTGTTTTAGTGATATTTTGAGGATAACAACACCCTTCCCTCCCTACAATGATGACATTATGAAAAAAAAAATCAGACTAATAGAAGGAACCTTTCGGGATTTGGACAACTGTACAGGCCCTACATTTGGGAGGAAGCTTAAGGTTTTAAAATTCATGGCCATGACCCGGACTTGTTAGCTCCCTATAATAAACAAGATTGGCAAAGTCTGACAGCATGGAGAAACATCATTTCAACCACTTTGGGATTCTAGGATCTAGCCCTCCTGAATCCGGAGAGGGATCTCTTCAATAAGTGTAAAGATGGATTTATCTTTAAGGTTTTGGGTAATGATACTAGCCTAGTTATGAAGGCCGAGGGTTTTGTTTTGTTTTGGATGGTTGAGCATGATTATTATTTGAGTGGAAAGCTCTAAATGGAAAGAGTTTCAAAGGTGAGAAGTTGCAAGCAAATAGAACAAGCTTCGGCCAAAAAGATGGATAAATGCAGGTTTTAGTCCATTGGGCTATGGAGTCATAATAGGGTTTTAATTGAAACAATCAGGTTCAAGAGTGGTATATGGGGCAAGTCATCTATGTCTAAGGATCTCTTCAAAGTTTGATTTATGGAATGAAATGATACAACAAGAAGGGGAATTAAACAAATGAAGAACAAAGAGCAGCCCGGGATCTGGTAAGTACTTTGAAACTAGCCAGCCTTTGAAAAACACTTAAGAGAAACATAAAAGCAATCCAGGATCTGGTAAGTACTTCGAAACTAGTAAACCTTTGATATAATTTCAATAGAAAAACATTTCAAACACAAAGGGAAACACAAATGATAACAAATAATGGCCTAAGATCTGGTAAGCACTTCAAAACTAGCCAGCTTTCAACAAATTCCTAGGGAAACTTTCAGTCAGTATTTTGGGATAAAACTAGGACCAGGGCTCACCATATCTTCCATAGTTCATCTCTACTTAACATGAAATGAAAGTAACTTTCAAGAATAACAATTAGCTAAGACAGGAGGACGAGAGAACGCCAGCATTCCTACTGCTTGAACTGAATTGAATCATTCCTAAACAACACAAATTGGAAGAAAACATTAAGATAAAGCTTATCAGTCAGAGAAGGGTACTGATATACAGTAAATCCTAACTCTATGCTTGTTTTTCTTTATCAGATAAGATGAACAAAGTGGAAATAGAAATAGAATAATGATTCACAATAAGAAATAACATCACCGTAGACATAGACCATGATCCCATAAATCATCTGATATTGATGCTTCAAACTAGTTACAGCTTTAAGTCCAGTGTTTCGGGCTAGCAATCATCTTCACTTCTCAGCCTAACTATTTTATCACAATCAGAGCTTCAAGAGCCAGTGAACACTATTTAAAATCAGAAGTTTAGAGCTCAATTATATTTCAAAGTTCTGCAACCAACATTTTCTCATCTTCTACAGAAGTATTTATAGAAGAATGAGGAGGTGGGAACTAATAAAAGATATTCCAGGGCAATTAATACAGACTAATGACTTCTCGGCCTTTGAGGGGCTTAATGGAGAAGAGTACAGACATTCTCACTGTATTAATTGATTTACATTTAAAATTAAGCTCGGTGGGAGCTTTTGTTGACTTTTAAGGCTCTGTTTCGGGATATAATTAACTCTGCTGATATTTTTTGCATTAAGTTCCTTTTGGCAGAATTAACTATTTGGGTACGTTGAGGTAAATAACTTCTTTATGATCAATAATTTCGACCTCTGTGAAATACTTTGAGGCAATAGGTGGCATTGTGGTAGATGAGAGGAATCAATTGGCCTCTGTTGTGGCGATGGAGGCCTTTCAGTCTGGTAGATCTTTATGATTTTCTTTAACTGTGTTTTAATTTTGAGGATTAGGCTTTTGATAATCAATCTTAGCCGTAATCCCCCCAAATTTGTTGTCAACCTTCTGTTTTTCTATTTTTTGTCTTCGACACTGATACTCTTTTAAATATTTTATGCATCGTTGTGTGTCTTGTTGATGTGCAGGGCCATACAAGGCTCATATGGCATCAATGCCCATGCAGCATTGATGAAATGTGGAGGAGAACTTGGTAGTTCTTTCCCTTTGATAAACAGAAGTCCATAGGATCATCACCCTCGGCTATCCTTTATTATTATGGAAAAAACATTTAAACCTGCAAAATACATAGAATATTAAAAAATCCCGTGTTTTGGGCTTTAACTGCTTCGGAGGCTGTGGGGAGGAGCGTGGTCGTTGGATGGCATCATCCAATGGTGGAGATTCATTAGAGAAGATCAAAGGGAGAGCAAAGGGAGAAACTAAGTCAAATCGGTCGATCTACAGAGATCAACAGTTGGGAGCGACCCGGGAAGTATAATGAAGAAAAGGTTGCTTTACAAAGAAATGGAGGAAATGCAAAGGATAATGTTAAAAACCTTTGTTTGGAGGAAAATATATTGAAAATAGCATTCGGAAGTTTGGGATGATCATGGGCCGTCAGATGACACCAGCCCTTGAGATCAATAGCTGAGGAGGCATGCGACACAACATAAATGAAAAGAGGGAAAGTGGTTTCAGAGATGGAAACCACTGTTTTCGCGTGGAGGAAAAGCGGGTAGGCATTTTTGTCTTTTGGAACGTGATATGCATCCTCGCCCGACACGTGGCATCAAAAAACCACCCATTTCACGTGCCCTTTGAGAAATTAACTTCCGCGTTGAAAGTTACGCGAAAATGTGCCTGAACCGTTAGATCTAGGGTCTCAGTTTTGATGGTGGAGAGTGAGAGCAATTTTGGAAAGATGCGCGGGCAGTAGGAAGATGGGTGCTTTCAATCTGGGCCGTTGGATCAAACAAATGAACAGCTAGGATTAAATCTGGGGTAATAAACGAAATAATACAATGGTAGGAGACAGGTTAATAAGGGTCGTTGATCTGCAGAGATCAACAGTCTTGATTTGGCCTAATACATTAGAACGCAGGGCGCATAGATTTAAACCAAAGTCAGGAAATGCGATCTGGACACATGGATGGTCTAGATGCAATCGGAGGCATTCAATCGGCGGGGGGAAGAAATTGCGCAGCGTCGATGGGATTGAGCGCTAACCGTCGATCTGCAGATCATATCGACAGTGGGAAATTAATCGGAGGGTTCTGAAGTGGAGGCAAGGCTAATGATTGGAGCGAATGTGGACCGTTGAATCTAGGAAGGCGAGGAGGAGATCAACAACTCTCGATTGATCGGGGAATGACCAATCGGAGGGGAGAAACAAATGCACCCTACAGAAAATGTGATGCGATCATGCACAAGTCGTTGATCGGCTCAAGATCGACGGTTGATATCGTTTTAAAACTCACACCGGCGGAAACCCTTTGTAATATATGAAAACCAAAAAATTAATAAAAACAAAGGTTTTTATGCATCGGGGAGGAATATATATATATATATATATATATGAAATTCTTGTCGCCCGACTGCAGGGCCTTTGGTCTATATGAAGGATAATAGGCTCGGGGCTTATATATGTGCGGTGCCCAGCAACAACCCCCCTTCTTATTTTGTATTTTCACTACTACTAAATAAGTAGGGGCCCTTAGTCAAAAAAATTTTAAAAATCGATTAGTGCTTGTATTTCCTTCTTCAATAAAACTTACTATCATAAGCTTAGGAGAATACCCCTTGAAAAATATAAAAAAGCTTAAGTTTTATGATAAGGTAGGATAAAATCATTCCTTAAGAAATATCGCATCGCAAAAAAGGTAATGGATATCTCCTTACAAGCGGAATTCTAAGATTGCGAGATCGCAATGCAAAACTACGCACTAAAAACATTCATCGCATCGCATGCCTAAAATATCACTTACGTTGAAAAACCTCAAACTGCTGATATGCGATGGCACATATCGCAAATCGCATTTCGTAGAAAAAACATTAACGGATGATTGTCATATGCTACGCTCCAGAGATTTTGCAATATTGCGATATAGCGATTCTACGATATTGCGGTATTGTGATATTGCAATTCCACGAGATTACAATCTGTGATACTGCAATCTGCCATATTGCGAAGCAAATCGCAGATCGCCTTATCACAAATCTTTAGGGCTCATTGTACGAAAAAGTTTTTTTTTCCATAAACTGAGACCTGGTTACGCGCTTTAATGTTAATCAATGAGTTAGTTGCCAATCATTAATGAAATATGGTTTTGTTCTGATCGAAGAGCCATTTCACGTAAGGTGGTATATTTTATATGTCTTTGGCATTTAAAAGCTTCCCCGTCACCTTTTTCTTATCATTATTCTCACCTCATTTGTAAACTGCAGGAACGAAGAATAGAAAACTATGCAAAGCGGTATTCAGGATATTATGGGAAAGAAAGGCAAAGCTCCGAGTTCTAAAGACAAAGAAATGACACCCTTGTATACAGACACCGCCTGTAATAAAGATGTTGGTATTACTACTTGGGAAGGCATGTACAGTCTACTTGAGGAAGAGAATCCCAAAATAATGAAGGTTACAGCTACTGCAGGCTCACATGGGTCTTCTGAGGCATCTATTACAGAGCTAGCTTGCTCGTTCTTGCACCGGATAGCGGCGAGGCCCAAAATTCTTCCATACACAGACATGGTTAAATGGGTACTGGATAGCACTGACATAAAAAACAAACAATTTAAGACTCAGGGTCAATGACTCATTGGCTTATTCACTCCACAAGATTTGAGACTCATGTATCATTTACCAGAGCCACAGGCGACTTATAACAAACATTTTATGGAGAAATTTGCTAAAGAAAATGAAGACCTGGCACAATGCACCAAGGACTGGTCAAGGAGGGACGAACCACTAAAAAAGGATAAATATGGTATGTATAGTACTAGTTCTCTCACCTCCTCGTATTGCTTTGCTGCTGCTATGCTCTGTAGACTTTTTGGGAAGCCATACATTAATAAATTTTCATCTGAATGGCTACCATTATTGAATGCCGCCATTAATTCTAATGTTGTGGATTGGGCTAAGATATTATCTGACAACTTAGCCACAGCCATTTTAAATTACCGGTCTAAAAAAACTATTTCTCAGAGAATTTATCCCCCTTTCTACTTATCTGCATATGTGATGGATGCAATCTGTTATATTTCCAAGTTTCCTTTAATTGGTTGGAAATGGACGACTCAAGACCCCTTACCCATTCATATTTATCATAAAGAATTGTGGGATTCCAATTTCACTCCATATTTTTACAAGATTTGTCATGGAATCATGTTGCCCTTGTACAAAATGTTATATGATAAAGACGCTCCAATATTTTCTCCCGAAGCAGAGGTAGATATACTCCCTGTCGCGAGATGGTTCGGAGAATAACTGTTTACATATGTCAGGGTATTCGGAAGTCTAGCTTCCCCTCATGTCTTACCTTTATATCTTCCTGATAAACTCATGGCACAAGAAATTTCTTATCAAACCTGCAGAGAAAGAGGTTTGACTAAAGATTTAAAGGACAAAAAGAAGGCTATTTGGCCACAATTTCCTGTGGCCTGTGGGGCCTTTTCACTATTTGATGTAGGCCATGCATTCAAAGAAGTAAACAACATAACATGTCTACAATTGTTCAAATTTCCAAGAAGACCATTTAACCCTTATGATATTGCTAAAAATTTCACTACTGCAGTCAAAATAAAGGTGTTTTCTAAAGAAGATGATCTTTTTGATGACATGTTCCAACAGAAAGGTACACTTAAAGAGGTTCTAAATTTTTCTCAAATGTGATTTCCTCCAGCAGAATTTCAAGAGTTCAAGATATACAGGGAAAGGAGGTTAGCTAATATCCCTTTGGTTAAATTATGCTTGGAACCCATGAAGGAACCAACTCCCAGTATTAGTCCCAGTGGAAGTTCAGGCACAGATAGATCTAAATCTAAGTCCGGGAGAGAAATGTTAGAACACTCTAAGAGGTCTGAAAGTGACCATGATAAAAATGAAGAGACGGTAAGGGATACTGCCCAGTCAAAGGAGCTCTCACAGCAATAGGTTTTGAACTCTCCACAGCTAGATCCTCTCCCTCTCATCATCCAGCCACCATCAGTCAGAACCGAGCTAGATAAAGAATGGGAGACATTCAATGATTTAATCAATATTGAAGGACAGAGCACAAATATACCTGTGAGTGATGTACGGGCAACAAAATATATAGTCACAGGAACAATTAGCAATGTTTCAGAAATGGAACATATTTCCATTACCCCATCCTCTGAACTTATGCTCAAAATAGAGGAAATTCCTCCTCTTGATGTATTTTATAGTCCACAACACAAGGTAGTAGTGAGAAGACAAAGAAAGAAAAGGAAATTGGAAAACGTGCTCTCTCATAATGCAGAACAATTAGACATCTATGGCAAGATCCTATCACTGATCCCACTGAAAATCTCACCAAATTATCTCAGATCACAGGAGCATATGCCTCTGGTCCCATATCCCCAGTCGGACCCACTATACCAAACGGAAAAGAAGCTGCTAACCAAGGTCCGGACCAGGTGGGTATCCCCCTTGTTGTAGACCCAATTTTCGGGGCTTCAACATATTTGGCGCTAGAAAGAAGGCCCCGAACTAGGAATGGCAAGTAAGTTAAAATCTAAATACCATTCTGAGAGTAAATTGCCCTCACCATCTCCCCCGACTTCCCCATCGCACTTAGAATCTTTAAATCTAGAGCCAGAAGTCGAAAGAACAACAACCATTGCCACAAACCCTAACATTTCAGAAGAATCTACTATTGAACCTCCTGAAGTTGAATCTTTGATCCATAAACTTCAGCGATTTCAATATCACCTCAACTATCTCATAAATCTCAAGGCAGTGTGACTTCGCAATATAACCCTGCTCATCCTCTCACCAGATTAAAGAGTGAAAAGTTTGGCGTTCAGCCAACCGAGTTACCTCTACCTACAAAAATAGAGCAAGGAAATCACCTAAAGGGTCTGATAGTGAGACTCTTTCATCATCATCATCCATCTCAACCTCTTCATCGCGAAGTCAAACATCTACCCCTCCACTTCATATTATTGTCCACCAGTCCACTAGAACTTCCACATCTCCTTCTCAAACATCTGGAATCATAATATCCTCATCTTCCCAACCACATGGATCATCTTCTGCTCTTTCCTCTGTTGTTAGTTTAGCGATGGCCCAATCTCCATGGAATAACCCAGGGGCAGTCTTAATGCCTGCGCCCTTGAGTCAAATACCAGCCCATCCTGAAAAATGGCTGCCTAAGTTTAATCCTGAAGCAAGCATGCTAGCGGAAGAACATATAAATAACTTTATGTTTCAATAAACTGTTAAATAAAATTCCTACTGCTTCCAAGCCTAGAGAAGAAGTGAGAAGTGAATGGTACATCTCTTCTTTACCATCAAACATAGCAATCTTTGTTGATAGGGCTAATAAAACAACTTTAGCTGACAATATGAAGGAAGCAATATCGGTAGAGAAACGTATCATAGCCCTAGAAAAGAAAAACGCGATAGAGGAACGAAAATCCAAGAAGGTTACTTTTAAGGAAGACCCTAAGAAAAAACAATCGAAAGATCCATTTGATTTAGAAGGATTGCAGAAAGTTCTGAAAACCATGTCCAACGAAATGGTTGACATTAAGAAACAAGTGATAGAAACATCTTCTAAAAAGTTGTACAAGCCTTATAGAAGAAACCCTTCGACCGATTCAAAGCCGCCAAATGCTATCACAAGTGTTGAATCAGAAGAAGAAGAAGAAGAGATTGCTACTGAAGAAACTACCGATGAAGAAGAAGTTGTAGAGGTACAAGGTATGTGGGATTTTATCCTCCCAGATGAAGAAGATCAAGAGGTATCCCCGATTAACACTCGAAGTAGAAATCAACTTGATCCTCGTCAACCTACTCCTAAGCCAAAGAGCATAAGCTCAATGACTAAGGATAAAGTCGCAGCCAAGAAAACGACATCTAAAGCGACTCAAACCAGCCCAGTCCAAACAGATTCATCAAATCCATCAAAAAAGCTGATCGTTTCGGATGAAATGGAGTATAAAATCATAGAAGACATGAAGAAGAATAGGGCTAACATCACTTTTTATGAATTAAGCAAGTTAAAACACCAGCAAAAGGTACTTTTGAAAGAATTACATGTTGTACCAGAAAAACCTTTGCCCCCTCTGTAATCTCTCAATCTTCCCATGAAATGGGAAGACCTCCAACTAATGTGATTAATAAAGTTGATCTAAAAGATATCGCTTTAATTGGAGGAAGGTCGAGATCTCATACTCCCCCATTTCTTCTTACTTATGAAGTTTTCAATAAAAATTTGCATAATTTCTTAGTGGATTCTGGAGCTTCATCTAATATTTTACCAAAATCAATATGTGCAAAGTTGAACATTCAACTGCAAAAATCTGCTTTGCGCATAGTTCAGCTAGATCGATTGCAAGTTGAAGTGATCGACGAATTAAATCAAGTTACCATAAGGCTTTCATCTAATCCAAAAGTATGTCAAGTTATCGACATTTTAGTTGCAGATATTCCAGAATTTTATGGCTTAATTCTTAGCAGAGATTGGTCAGAAAAACTTCACGGATACTTTGCAACTGATTGGTCGCACATATGGCTCCCTTACAATGGTAAACTAAATCAGATAAAGGTTGAGTGAGAAAGACATCAGAAATACATAGTAACAGAACTGGAAGGAGAAGATGAACCGGTAGCAGACAGCAATAATATCATTGGAAACTACTCAGTTGATTCTTTCTTAGGAAATTTTAATGCTCATACTTCACCTTACTTAGAACATTCTATTTTATCTCAAGTAGAAAAATTTTCTCAAACAGATAGTTCTAAATGTATTAATTTTGTAGATGCTCCTGTAAATAAATCTTTATTTTGGAAGTTATTTTTTGACAGTTCTAAGTCTCATGAAGGATCAGGAGCAGGATGCGTGTTGATTAGTCCAGAGGGAAACAAAACTATGCTAACTTGTAGACTCAAGTTCGATTGCACCAATAATATCGCAGAATACGAGACTTTAGTCTAAGGATTATACAAAGCAATCGGATTAGACAAAATATCTACAAGTTTTCGGAGATTCTGAAATTGTAATCAGACAGGTACGCAATACTATAAATTGTTTATCAGGTCATTTAAAGAATTATCAATCTTTAGTTCAAGATCTGACTGAACACTTTATAGCATTTAATATTTCATCAATCCACAAACTCCAGAATGCTAGTGCAGACCTCCTAGCTAACGTAGCTTCCAAGATCATTCCTTCAGAAGACTATAGCCCTGATCGATTTTCAATCGAATTAATCTTTAGACCTTCGATTCCTGATAACATTACCAATTGGAGGATTTTCAACGATGATCCTGATATTGTAATCTTCCTCACATGTAAAGGATCTTACACCAATCAGAGAATTGATGAGGACCAACATGAGAGACAATTGCAACAAGATAGCACTAATAATGCTATGCCAAAGTCAGTAGTCAAGTTATAAGACCTTTATGATTTGAAAGATTGATTCAAAAGATCTACCAATTCAAAACTACAAAGTTCAACTTTGAATTATGAATTAGTAAATCTAGGAACTGATACCAAACCACAGAATATCAACCTAGGCCGTGGCCTAGCTCCTGAAGAAAAATTAGCATATGTTCATCTTTTGAAACAATACAAAAGTGTATTTTCTTGGAACTACGATGAACTCAAAACTTATGACACTTCTATCATCCAACATACTATCCCAATGATAAACGATGAAAAACCTGTCCAGCAAAAGCTGAGAAAGATCCATCCCAATCTAGAAAACTAGATCAAATCTGAACTCAATAAGTTATTGAAAGCCAAAATCATTTTTCCCGTTCAAAATTGTAAATGGGTTTCCAACATGGTTCCCGTTAGAAAGAACGGAGACATTAGAATTTGCATTGACTTTCGAAATCTTAACAAAGCCTGCCAAAAAGATAATTTTCCTTTGCCTCCCATGGAGCAAATACTATAGGCAGTCACAGGATCAGAATTAATGTCCTTCTTAGATGGTTTCTCTGGTTACAACCAAGTGTTGGTCCATCCCGATGATCAATTGAAAACCGCATTCAGAACCAAAGGGGGCACTTACGCATATCAAAAGATGCCCTTTGGTCTGATCAACGCTGGTGCCACATTTCAGAGAGCCATGGACATCGCATTCAAGGGATTAGTTAACAAATCAGTGGTAATTTACTTGTATGATATAACTATATATTCCAAGAAATGAGGCAATCATCTTAGAGATTTAAAACAGATCTTCCAACGTTGTCAAAGGTATGGAATTTCACTTAACCCGAAAAAATCATTTTTTGCATTAAGTGAAGGAAAACTTGTTGGATTCATAGTATCAAAATCTAGAATTCATATTGATCCTGATAGAATCAAGGAGATTTCTGAAATACCCCTACCTCACAACAAGAAAGCTATGCAATCTTTCCTTGGCCAGATTAATTTTGTAAAGAGATTTGTGCCAGATTTTTCAAGTATTGTATCTCTTTTACAAACAATGATTAAAAATAACTCAAACTTCAAATGGGGCCAAGACGAATATGAGGCATTCAATCTGATCAAACAAGAAATTGTTAACGCTCCATCTTTAGCAACTCGAAATTTTTCCGATCTTTTTATTTTATATACATTTGCCTCCGATAGATCATATGTTGCGATACTCACTCAAGCAAATCAAGACAAGGCAGAAGCCCCAATTACTTTTTTCAGTTCAAATTTACAAGGGGCTGAGTTAAATTATTCAGATGTAGAGAAACAAGCTTATACTGTTTTCAAAGAAATTAAATATTTCAGACCCTTTTTACTTAAAATCCATACAAAAATCATAGTACCGTTTCCAGCGGTAAGAAAAATTTTAGTACAGAAAGATGTGGGTGAGAAAAGGAGCCAATTGGGTTACTGCCTTACAATAATATGATGTATAAATCAAACCAGCGAGTATTGTAAGAGGTCAAGGCTTTTGAAAAATGCTAGCTGGAGCATCACTTATTTTCAAAATGCCATCTGCAGAGATACAAATGTATGAGGTAAGCCTAAACGGTGTTGAATCATTATACGCTAATATCATATTTTATCTAAAGAATGGATATGCTCCTCCAAATCTCAATTACACCAAGAAAATAGCTCTAAGGTTGAAGGCTAAACAATATCATATCGTGAATGATGTTCTTTTTAGAATGAATTATGATTATGTTCTCCTTAGATTTCTTGAAAAATCTGAAGCTAAAAAAGCCTTGCAGGAACTCCACGATGGGCCAGCAGGAAGACATTATGCTGGAGATGCTACTGCATATAAAATCCTCCACGCAGGCTATTACTGGCCCACACTATTCAAAGACTCACATAGCTACATAAGGAAATGTCAAGTTTGTCAGACCACTGCTGGGAAACAAAAGAAACCATCATTGCTGTTGCAACTAGTCAACATTGAGTAGCCTTTTGATCAATGGGGATTGGACATAATAGGTGAGATCATTCCTCACTCTTCTAAACAACATAGGTATATCCTTACAGCAACTGATTATTTTATTAAATGGGTAGAAGTAGTTCCTCTCAAGATGGCTAATGCCGAGCATATCATCGAGTTCATAGATCAGTTCATAATCACCAGCTTTGGTTTACCTTCTGCTTTAATGTTTGATAATGCATCGTATTTTTCTGGTAATGCTATGACTGAATTTGCACTCAAAAGGGGTTTCAAACTTAAATACTCTGTTAATTATTACCCACAGGGAAATGGGTTAGCTGAAGCTACAAATAAAAACTTAATCATAATCATTAAGCGAACCATTGATCAAAATCACAAAAATTGGCATAAGTCTTTAATATATGCTTTATGGGCAGATCGAATAATGCAGAAAGCCTCCATTGGTACTTCTCCCTTTAATTTAGTTTATGGGAAAGAAGTCGTTCTTCCAACTCATCTAGCAATTCCCTCTTTGGCCTTAGTTCAATATACTGATGAAACACCAACTTCTTCCTTACAACTAAGGCAGCTGGAAATAATTAAGCTAGAAGAGAAATGAGAACAGGCCAAAATAACTCATGCTCATCACCAAGCATTAGTAAAAGCTTCTTTTGATTCAAACATGATATCCAGAAATGACTTTGTGATGTAGAAGAGTCTAGTCATAAAAATATGCACCTGAGGAATATGTCAAGATTCAAGCAGTGATTTGGCCTTTCAAACAAAGAATGTAAATCTATGTAGTTTTATATATCACAGGAAAAAGGAGCTCTATTTATTATCTGGCTATCCCTGTAAATAACATGTGAGATCATTTGCATTTTACTGTTTTTCTTTATTTTCATAATAAAACCAATTGTAAATGGTTAAATTTGGAATTCATGAAAAAGATACAAATTCTCTTTTAGATTTTGTTTTTCACTTGTATAAATAGAATTCTTCTAGAAAATTGATCATTATTATTGAAATATACAGTTAAAAGGCTTTAGGCCTAGAAATGATACTAGTTTCAACCTTGTAAACATCATTTCAACCACTTTGGGATTCTATGATCTAGCCCTCCTGAATCCGGAGAGGGATCTCTCCAATAAGTGTAAAAATGGATTTATCTTTAAGGTTTTGAGTAATGATATTAGGCTAGTTATGAAGGCCGAGGGTTTTGTTTTGTTTTGGATGGTTGAGATGATTATTATTTGAGTGGAAAGCTCTAAATGGAAAGAGTTTCAAAGGTGAGAAGTTGCAAGCAAATAGAACAAGCTTCGACCAAAAAGATGGATAAATGCAGGTTTTAGTCCATTAGGCTATGGAGTCATAATACGGTTTTAATTGAAACAATCAGGTTCAAGAGTGGTCTATGGGGCAAGTCATCTATGTCTAAGGATCTCTTCAAAGTTTTATTTAAGGAATGAAATGATACAACAAGAAGGGGAATTAAACAAATGAAGAACAAAGAGCAGCCCAGGATCTGATAAGTACTTTGAAACTAGCCAGCCTTTGACAAACACTTAAGAAAAACATAAAAGAAATCTAGGATCTGGTAAGTACTTCAAAACTAGCCAGCCTTTGATATACTTTCAATAGAAAAAAATTTAAAACACAAAGGGAAACACAAATGATAAAAAAGAATGGCCTAAGATCTAGTAAGCACTTTGAAACTAGCCAGCTTTCAACACATTCCTAGGGAAACTTTCAGTCAGTCTTTTGGGATAAAACTAGGACCAGGGCTCACCATATCTTCCTTAGTTCATCTCTACTTAACATTAAATGAAAGTAACTTTCAAGAATAACAATTAGCTAAGACATGAGGACGAGGGAACGCCATCATTCCTACTGCTTGAGCTAAATTAAATCTTTCCTAAACAACACAAATTGGAAGAAAAAATTAAGATAAAGCCTATCAGTCAGAGAAAGGTACTGATATACAGTAAATCCTAACTCTATGCTTGTTGTTATTTATCAGAGAAGGTGAAAAAAGTGGAAACAGAAATAGAATAACGATTCACAATAAGAAATAACATCACCATATACATAGACCAGGATCCCATAAATCAGCTTGTATTGATGCTTCAAACCAGTTACAGCTTTAAGTCTAGTGTTTCAAGTTAGCAATCATCTTTACCTCTCAGCCTAACTATTCTATCACAATCAGAGCTTCAAGAGCCAGTGAACACTATTTACAATCAGAAGTTTAGAGCTCAAGTATATTTCAAAGTTCTGCAACCAAGATTTTCTCATCTTCTACAGAAGTATTTATAGAAGAATGAGGAGGTGGGATGTAATAAAAGATTTCCCAGGGAAATTAATACATACTAATGACTTCTTGGCCTTTGAGGAGCTCAATGGAGAAGAGTACAGATATTATCACTGTATTAATTGATTTACATTTAAAATTAAGCTCGGTGGGAGCTTTTGTTGACTTTTAAGGCTCTGTTTCAGGATATAATTAACTATGCTGATATTTTTTTGGCAGAATTAACTGTTTGGCTATGCTGAGACAAATATCCTCTTTCTGATCAATAACTTCGGCCTCTGTTAGAATACTTTGAGGCAATAGGTGGCATTGTGGTAGCTGAGAGGAATCAATTGGCCTGTGTTGTGGCGGTGGAGGCCTTTCGGTCTGATAGATCTTTATGATTTTCTTTAACTGTGTTTTAATTTGGAGGATTAGGCTTTTGATAATAAATATTAGCCGTAATCCTCCCAAATTTGTCTTCAATCTTCTGTTATGCTGTTTTTTTTCTTCGACATTGATACTCTTTTAAATATTTTATGCATTGTTGTATGTCTTGTTGATGTGCAGGGCCATACAAGGTTCATATGGCATCAATGCCCATGCAACATTGATGAAACGTGGAGAAGAACCTGGTAGTTCTTTCCCTTTGATAAACAGAAGTCCAGAGGATCATCACCCTCGACTATCCTTTATTATTATGGAAAGAATGTTTAAAACCTGCAAAATACACAAAATATTAAGAAATCCCGCGTTTTGGATTTTAACTGCTTTGGAGGTTGTGGGGAGGAGCGTGGCCGTTGGATGGCATCATCCAATGGTGGAGATTTTTTAGAGAATATCAAAAGGAGAGTAGAGGGAGAAAATAAGTTAGATCCGTCGATCTGTAGAGACCAACGGTCGGGAGCGACCCGGGAAGTATAATGAAGAAAAGGCCGCTTTACAAAGAAATGGAGGAAATGTGAAGGATAATGTTAAAAACCTTTGTTTGGAGGAAAATATATTGAAAATAGCCTTCGGGAGTTCGGGATGATCATGGGTCGTCAGATGATACCTGCCCTCAAGATCAACGGCTGAGGAGGTGCGCGACACAACATAAATGAAAAGAGGGAAAGAGGTTTCAGAGATGGAAACCACTATTTTCGCGCGGAGGAAAAGTGGGTAGGCAGTTCTGCCTTTTGGAATGCGATATGCGTCCTCGCCCAACATGTGGCATCAGAAAACCATCCATTTTGCATGCCCTTTGAGAAATTAACTTCCACGCTGAAAGTTACATGAAAATGTGCTTGAACCGTTAGATCTGGGGTCTCGAATCTGACAGTGGAGAGTGAGCACGATTTTGGAAAGATGCGCGGGCAGAAGGAAGATGGGTGTTTTCAATCTGGGCCATTGGATCAAATAGATGAACAGCTAGGATTAAATCTGGGGTAGTAAATGAAATAATACAATGGTAGGAGACGGGCTAATAAGGGCCGTTGATCTGCAGAGATCAATGGTCGGGATTTGGCCTAAAACATTAGAACGCAGGGCACATAGATTTAAACCAAAGTCAAGAAATGCGATCTGGACCGTCCGATCTAGACACATGGACAGTCCAGATGCAATCGAAGGCATTCAGTCAACGAGGGGAAGAAATTGCACAACACTGATGTGATTGAGCGCTAACCGTCGATCTGCAAATCAAATCGACGGTGGGAAATGAATCGGAGGCAAGGCTAATGATCGGAGCGAATGTGGACCATTGGATCTGGGAAGGCAGAGAGGAGATCAACAGCTCTCAATTGATCGAGGAATGACCAATTGGAGGGGAGAAACAAATGCACCCTACAGAAAATGTGATGCGATCATGTGTAGGTCGTTGATCGGCTCAAGATCGACGGTCGATACCATTTTAAAACTCGCACCGACGGAAACCCTTTATAATATATGAAAACCAAAAAATTTAATAAAAACAAAGGTTTTTATGCATCGGGGTGGAATATATATATATGAAATGCAAGGCACCTGACTGCGGGACCTTTAGTCTATATGAAGGATAATAGGCCAGGGGATTATATATGAAAAGGGCCAATCGCAATCGGAAGGTCAGGCCTTCGAGCTTTTCAATCTACCCATTCGAATTTTGGGACTTTAACTCTTGGTCCCGGGTGCAAGTTATATGGAGTAAAGCGGGGGGGCGCGGATTTTAGACCAAAACTTTAGGAAAGTGGGTTTTTTTATTTTACAAAGGAAAATATCAATCAGGAAAAGATTATTACAAGGTTTTAGCCCCCGATTGCAGGCCAAAAGGTTATATGAAGCGGCTATAGGATCGGGAGTTATGTAATAAAGGGTTAATCACATTGGAACTTTCAATTTAACCAAAAGACTTGTGCGCCTGGATTTTTGCGATGCGATAATCGCTTAAATGGCTTAGTGCCGGTTCTAGCACCAGGGCATATAATGGGGAAGTGGTTAGGACTTAGCCCAGGGGGGCTTGAGTCTGTAATACAATAAAGGTGTTTTTTAATGAAATTTTTTCAAGTTTTCAATGGATTTGGGGGTTTCGGCAAAGTCTAAAAAAGAGTTTTAAACTCTGTAAAGGGGATTTTGTGAAGGAAAAAGGAGAATGGATGAAAATTAGAGGAAAATGATGGGGGAAAATGGAATAAAATGAAGGTTAGTTTTGAGGTGGAGGAACAATGGATTTTGCAGCAATATTTTCTCTATGGAATCAGCAGAATTTCAGAGTTAGAAATGGAAACAGCAGTGAAGATTTGGACAAAGGGCGTGATGTCTTCATGAGACTTCAAGAGATAACATTTTTGCAATAAAACTTGTTCCTTGAAGGCTCCAAAAATGTTTTAGCCACCATTTGATATGACAAATTTTATTGGTGGCTAACAGGACTCATGAGATCATGTTTGACTTTGAGTGTGATGGCTTGATTCTACAGATGTTCCAATGCTTCTTCAACATTAGAAAACATCATTCTGACACAGTCATACCACACATGCAATCCATCCTGCCGTCATGCATGGGAGACTGTGATGCCATTTGCCAGGAGTTGCAGGCTAGGTTGTTGAGCATTTGGAGGAGAGAGCAAATGGTCTCACCTGCTACTTATGAGCTAGCTCAAGGGCTAGTTGAGCAGAACATTGAGCTTTTTAGGAGATAGTTGACTAGGGAGGAGCTGCTCCAGTTTGGTGGGACTTTGCTTCATTTGCAAAGAACCTTGGGGGCTTGATCACTCATTCTTGAGTGATGCAGATGATGTGGTGGAGGCAAAACAGGAGGGAATTCCTTCTGTATGCCAGGATGAGGACTCTTCTTCAGGTGAGTCCATGAGATCAGATGTGGATGCTTCTGGGGAGCGAGAGCAGTCATGCAGATATCATGACAATAGACCAGAGCTATGTTCCAGTGTGCAGGGTGAGCATTCAGGGGACTCTACGAGAGATACTCTGGGTGATGAGTCACTTGTGACGAATCAACCAGAGAAACATATGACGAAGCTGGATTCAATAGAGGAGGATACTTTGCACATCATGCATGATAGTCCCTCGGGGGAGAGGCAGATGGAGGCTCAAATTGAGTGTATGATGGATATACGGCTAACCTTGGGGTCAGCCACTGAGGAGGAGCAGCCAAATGCACATAAACCGAGTATGGTGACAGCAGTTGCAGATCCATATCCTTTGGATGTGTTGGAGGTTGATGGGATAGTCCTATAGGGGGCTACTAGACAATAGGAGCATTACATTCTCGATCATGAGAGGGATGAGTTGTTGGAGATGGTGGAGCATCCATCATTGGGCTGACACACTGATGAGGTACAGATAGATGCAGATGCAGTCAACAGAGTTGCAGTACTTCCAATGAGTAGCACTCTCCAGGAGTACATTGATGGGGCTTGCAACATATCTTGCCCACTTTGGCCCATTATAGAGGGAGGGGCCTTCTTCTACAGACATATTTCATTGGCAGATGGGAAAAAGCAGCGTGAGTTGATTATGAGTTGGCAACAATTCTCTAGGCATGTTCCATATGGAGGTGACACTACATTGGATTCTTCTTCCCGGATAGATTGGTGGGAGATCATGAGCTAGTACCCTCTTGATGGTACGATTTTCTTTGTAGAGAGCACAACAGAGCAGGGGCCCTTAGAAATAGCAGATGCTATATATTCCAGCTGGCAGTGGGGTATAGGTCGTTATTTCTTCAGCACTCCATCCCAATTTCCGGAGAGAAGGATCAGCGTGGGATTGAGTTAGGACTTGGATTGGAGAGAAGTGATGATTTGGTACACAGTTGGTGGGGCAGCTTATACAGTTAGAGGTACAACACAACGGGATCTAGGGAGCATTGCTGCTTGTTGGCAGACTTCACTTCTTGGGGCATCATCTATAGCCAGAGGCAGTGTGCAGCCTGAGCCATGAGACTTGGGCAATGATTGGACATGGTGGCATTGGGGCCTGGGAGGATTCTTTGTTGACTGGTACAGTGAGAGGTCAGTTTGGGATCCCAGCATTAAGGGGTCTATTCTGAGTGGTTTGACACAGGTGCATAGCAGCATCCAGAGGTTTGTATGGGATCCAGGCATTGGGTCTCAATTGCGGAGGGCCAACAGAGTGGCCCACATATTTCGATTGCTTGAGGGAAAGAAATCTTGGGGCGAAAGGTCTGTAATATTCCCTTTTTTGGTATCACCCATGATAGGTCCAGGAGGGATTTCTAGAGCTAGGAGCAGACAGGTCACAGGTACAGATTCGTGCTATTAATGGGCTCAGGAGATTTTCAGAGAATTTTTGAGGATTTTTCATGGTGTCCGGAGGCATTCGCTTGATATACTCCATCATCTGAGCAGTTTGGATTTCGTTCTGATGCATTCCGATAACTTTCAGAAATTTGAGTTATTTATGGGCTTAACTCAGCTGATTATGCTCAAGGTGGAATTTCGGGAGGAATACATGATGGAAGACCCTAGTGTAATAGCTCGTTGGAACCGGGATGAGGATACCTACATGGTGGGATGGTTATACACAGGTTTCAGTGACCAGAGGAGGTGTGGTAGCCAATTTACCCTTTTTTGCATTAAAAATGAATATTGTAATAAGAGGGAAAAGTTCTCCATGAATAAAATAATAATAAAATGATGCTCTAGAAGGCTCCAAGAGATCTATAAAAGAAAGGGAGGAGGCCATTGAGAGATGTCTTTGGATCATATTATTTTATTGTATGAGAGGTGTGAGATGTGGTTCTCTACTTCAGCCATAGCCCCATGATGGAAACCCTCGGGTGATTTGTGAGTGTTGGACGAAAACCCAACTCTCTTGAGGAGACTTCATTCAGAAGTTTCACAGAGCTTCAAGGATTGGTGTGAGGATCATCTGGATCTTCAACTTGTGCTTCAGTGGGTTCAGTGACAGTTTTGTTGTAGCCGATTTGCAGCAGTGTTCTTGCCGAGCTGTCTACATCATTGCTAGAGTCATTCATCAGTTTGACCTAGATATCTTTCTGGGTTTTTCTCCGCTTGCTTGGCAAGCTTAGGTTCTGTTGTTCCTTTATGTTGATATACTTTCTATCATAGATTAATAAAATGGCTCAGTGATTTTATCAGCATCCATTGTGTTATATTGGTGGTTGTGTGTTTATTTCCGTTTATTTTGCTGCTTAAGTCTATTTCTGCATTTTTAGTTAAAATATCCCATTTGGGATAATACAGTGGTATTAGAGTTTCAATATTGGATCAGCCTGTGGGTTTCCAGTTTTCGGTTGCAGCTATTTTGGTTAGAAGGGCCTACGCAGTCATTAGAGGAGGCTCATTTGTGGGAGTTGCATTGGTGGGATTTTAGAGCTGGGGTGTTGGGAAATTGATAGGAGAGCCATATGAGGAGGTTTGCCAGGATTTTGGAGAGAAATGATTGACAGTAGCAGCTGTAGTTCCAAAAAACGAAATTGGAAGAGGGCCAAACTACAAAGGGTCAGATTTTGAAGGTTGGAATTAGAAGAAACCCTTTCTGGGTTTTTCTTGGTTTTGGGCAAGGATCACCTTCCCAAATTCCTATAATTTTCTAAGCAGTTTTCAATGGGTAAATCAGAGGCCGAAGTCAGACAGCAGTGTAGTCTTGGAAAAACTGTGTAGTTTCTGGAGGAGCTTGCTGGAGCGATTTCCAGTATGTATTTGAACTGGTTGACAAAAACTACACCTACATCACTATAACAACTCAGAAAAACAGTGACCACATCATTGGTTGAACCATGGAGGGATTCTTAAACAGCTTGAGAAGAATAAAATTTGGTTCCTTGAACCACAATGCAGCAAAAGACCAAAAAAAAAAATAGAACAACAGACCCTTCTCCAAGAAGGTACATAATTTGTTCCAACAAAGGCACCCGAGGAATTTACAAAAGGAGGAAGAAGTGGGAAATTGGCTTTACGCACTTGGGATGGACTTAAAGAGTGCAAGATCAGAAAATGACTTTCCCGTGTTAGAGAAACTGGAATCCTGCCTTTCAAAGGTAGAGAAATCTGATTGGAGTTTAAATTGGGCTTTGGAGCCATCTATGCTTGCATTGGTACAAGTTAGATTCTTGGAACATCCAAGTGAGAGAGTCTAGCTTATAACTGCCTCTTGTTTCAGTGATATTTTGAGGATAACAACACCCTTCCCTCCCTACAATGATGACATTATGAAAAGAATTTTCTGACTAATAGTAGGAACCTTTCGGGATTGGGACAACTGTACAGGCTCTACATTTGGGAGGAAGCTTAAGGTTTTGGAATTCATGGCCATGACCCGGACTCATGAGATCATGTTTGACTTTGAGTGTGATGGCTTGATTCTACAAATTTTCCAATGCTTCTTCAGCATTAGAAAACATCATTCTCACACATGCAGTCCATCCTGTCGTCATGCATGGGAGACCGTGATGCCATTTTCCAGGAGTTGTAGGCTAGGTTGTTGAGCATTTGGAGGAGAGAGCAGATGGTCTCACCCTCTGCTTATGAGCTAGCTCAAGGGCTAGTTGAGTAGAACATTGAGCTTTTCAGGAGACAGTTGACCAGGGAGGAGCTGCTCCAGTTTGGTGGATCTGGCAGCAAAAATGAGCTGAGGAGGAAGGGACTTTGCTTCATCTGCAAATAACCTTGGGGGCTTGATCACTCATGCTTGAGTGATGGAGATGATGTGGTGGAGGCAGAATAGGAGGGCATTCCTTCTGTATGCCAGGATGAGGACTCTTCTTCAGGTGAGTCCATGAGATCAGATGCGGATGCTTCTGGGGAGTGAGAGCAGTCATGCAAAGATGATGACAGTAGACCAGAGCTATGTTCCAGTGTGCAGGGTGAGCAGTCAGGGGACTCTACGAGAGATACTCTGGGTGATGAGTCACTTGTGACGAATCATCCAGAGCAACATATGATGAAGCTTGATTCAATAGAGGAGGATACTTTGCACATCATGCATGCTAGTCCCTCGAGGGAGAGGCAGATGGAGGCTCAAATTGAGTGTATGATGGATATACGGCTAACCTTGGGGTCAGCCACTGAGGAGGAGCAGCCAAATGCACAAACACCGAGTACGGTGACAGCAGTTGCAGATCCATATCCTTTGGAGATGTTGGAGGTTGATGGGATAGTCCTGCAGGGGGCTAGTAGATAGTAGGAGCATTACATTCCCAATCATGAGAGGGATGAGCTATTGGAGATGGTGGAGCATCCATCGTTGGGCTGACACACTGATGAGGTATAGATAGATGCACATGCAGTCAACAGAGCTGCAGTACTTCCAACGAGTAGCACTCTCCAGGAGTGCATCGATGGAGCTTGCAGCATATCTTGCCCACTTTGACCCATTATAGAGGGAGGGGCCTGTTGGGTGTGGAGCCTGATTATCTTGTTTACTTTGTATCACAGCTTTGGACCCCCGTACCTTAAAAGGGAGGCACGCCCAAATTAGACCATGTAAATCCAGGGGCGGCGCGAAGGAGCCCCCCCATGGAGCCGGGGGCGGCTACTTCTGTTAAAATTGATGTAAATTATTTGTAAAAAAGCATATAAATTTCAGCCAATCAAATGCCCATTAGGCAAATGATCTGACGGTAGAAGTTATGTTTAGATTAGGGTTTTTTGCCCTAGAAGGCAACCCCCTTGTATATATGGGGGCATTGTATTACGGCTGTGTATTATGTGTGTATTCTCGGAGCGAGAAACAGAGAGGGAGACTGTGAGAGAGAACGAAGGATATTACAGCGGATCTGCTGTAGGTTTTGTCTCTTCATTTTTGCTGGATAATAGAAAGGAAGGACTGGCTGTTCGGGGTGGACGTAGCCCAAACTGGGTGAACCACGTATATCTGTGTCTCTCTGGTTTTATGTGTTTTGTGTGCTTGTATTTTTCCGCATATTTTATGTGTTTCATTGCTCTGTAATATTTAATTTTCTAACAGGGCCTTCTTCTACAAGCAGATTTCGTTGGCAGACGGGACAAAGAAGCGTGAGTTTATTATGAGTTGGCGACAGTTCTCTAGGCATGTTCCATATGGAGTTGACACTACATTGGATTCTTCTTCCAGGATAGATTGGTGGGAGATCATGAGTTGGTACCCTCTTGATGGTACGATTTTCTTCGTAGAGAGCACAACAGAGCAGGGGCCCTTAGACATAGCAGATGTTACAGATTTCAGCTGGTAGTGGGGGATAGGTCGTCATTTCTTCAGCACTCCATCCTGATTTCTGAAGAGCAGGATCAACGTGGGATTGAGTCAGGACTTGGATTGGAGAGAAGTGATGAGTTGGTACACAGTTGGTGGGGCAGCTTATATAGTTAGAGGTACAACACAACGGGAGCCAGGGAGGATTGCTGCTTGTTGGCAGACTTCACTTATTGGGGCATCATCTATAGCCAGAAGCAATGTGCAGCCTAAGTCGTGGGACTTGGGCAATGATTGGACATGGTGGCATTGGGGCCTAGGAGGATTCTTTGTTGACTGGTATAGTGAGAGATCAGTTTGGGATCCCAACATCGAGGGTTCTATTCTGAGTGGTTTGACACAGGTGTATAGCAGCAACTAGAGGTTTGTATGGGATCTAGGCATTAGGTCTCAGTTGTGGTAGGCCAACAGAGTGGACCACATATTTCGATTGCTTGAGGGCAAGCAATATTGGGGTGGAAGGTCTATAATATTCCCTTTTTTGGTATCACCCATGACAGGACTAGGAGGGACTTCCAGAGTTAGGAGCAGATAGGTCATAGGTACAGATTGGTGCTATCAGTGGGCTCAGAAGATTTTCAGAGGAGTTTTGAGGAATTTTCATGGTGTTCCGAGGCATTCGCTTGATATACTCCATCATCCGAGCAGTTTGGCTTTCATTCCGATGCATTCTGATAACTTTCGGAAATTTGAGTTATTTATGGGCTTAACTCAGCAGATTATGCTCAGGGTGGAATTTTGGGAGGAATACATGATTGAACACCCTATTGTAATATCTCGTTGGAACCAGGACAAGGATACCTACATGGTGGGATGGTTAGACATGGGTTTCAGTGACCAGAGGAGGCGTGGTAGCCAATTTACCCTTTTCTGCATTAAAAATGAATATTTTAATAAGAGGGAAAAGCGCTCCATGAATAAAATAATAATAAATAATGCTCTAGAAGGCTCCAAGAGATCTATAAAAGAAATGGAGGAGGCCATTGAGAGATATCTTTGGATAATGCTATTTTATTATATGAGAGGTGTGAGACGTGGTTCTCTACTTCAGCCGTAGCCCCAGGACGAAAACCCTCAGGTGATTTGTGAGCGTTGGATGAAAACCCAAGTCTCTTAAGGAGACTTCATTCAGAAGTTTCGCAGAGCTTCAGGGATTGGTGTGAGGATCATCCAGATCCTCAACTTGTGCTTCAGTGGGTTCAGTGACAGTTTTTCTGTAGTCGATTTGTAGCAGTCTTTTTTTCGAGCCGTCTACATCATTGCCAGAGTCATTCATCAGTTTGACCCAGAGATCTTTTTGGGTTTTTCTCCGCTTGCTTAGCAAGCTCAGGTTCCGTTGTTCCTTTATGTTGATGTAATTTCTACCATAGATTAATAAAATGGCTCAGTGGTTTTATTGGCATCCATTGTTTTATATTGGTGGTTGTGTGTTTATTTCTGTTTATTTTGCTGCTTAAGTCTATTTTTGCATTTTTAGTTAAAATATCCCATTTGGGATAATACAAATTCGAAGGCCCAACCACTACACTAAAATCCTAGATTGTTAGTAAGGGTAGCAACCCAACGCGTTAAGGGTGAGCTAAACAGCCCACCGGAGCATTTGAAGGCGGAAACTAAGCATCCCCTCATTACACAGACCTCAAACACATGGCAAGGCCCACCCTAAACAGGGCTGCCCTAAACAGGGATATTGCAGCCCACCACGCTCCGCAGGTCTCGACCTCGAGACCTCTGCTCCCATACCACGAAGGCCCAACCACTACACCAAAAGCCCAGACTGTTAGTAAGGGCAGCAACCCAACGCGTTAAGGGTGAGCTAAACAGCCCACCGGAGCATCTAAGGGCGACAGCTAAACAACCCCTCATTACACAGACCTCGGACATGTGGCAGGGCCCACCCTAAACAAGGATATTACAGATAGGTAGGGAAGAAAAGAGAGAACGAGAGAGGGTGGGGGGGGTAAAAAAAATGATGGAGGGGGGATATAAATTGAAGAAGAAAGGGACAAAGAGATATAAATATGGATAGGAAGAGAGAGGAAGGGAATGTGATGGGGAAGAGGGGGAGAGGGATAGTGAGGGAGTGATGGGGGGAGAGAAAGAGGGATATTGGAAGGGAGATAGAGATACATATGGAGGAAGATACAGAGGAAGGAGAGAGAGAGAGAGAGAGAAAGAGAGAGAGGGAGAGAGATGGAGAGATAAAGGATGAAGGAAGGGAGATAAAGATAGATATTGAGGGGGGAGAGAGAGGGGGAAGCAAGAGAAATATTAGAGAAGGGAGATAAGGGAGAAAATTAATGTCACATAAGTATGCATGTGTTCTATAATTCATCCACAACCCTATTATGGCCAATAAAATGTGAGAAGGAAGGAGAGGAAGGTAGGTTGGTAATTTCATGTTTTGGATATTAGTCTCATGAACATGTGCATCTTTTTTATGACTCATGTGAATTTTTAACAATCCATGCACATTCCAATGAATGCATGTAAATTTTTAATGCTATACTTATCCATGCATGCTTTCTACTGTTGGAAATAATAAGGGGGGGGTGAATTAGTATTCCTTTCAATTATTATTATTATTAATCTTTTAGAGCATTAGTTAATCTTCAATTATTATCAGTGTTTGTAGAATGATAGTAGTAAACAAAAGGAACACAACTGCACACAATTTTTAAGGTGGAAACCCTCTCCGGGACAAAAACCACCTGATCTCTTTTCTAATAATTCTTTAATCTTCAACTCCAATCGAAAATGAATCTCCAACTTCCTAGAATCTAGAAAATCATTCTTCTCCAGCTCTCACTGGATGGACGCTCCAATGCCTAAGATTCTTCAGTAGTCAACTGAACAGATGCCCCAACACCCAATTATCTATAACTCACCCTAGCACCACCTTACCACCCTGAATTTTTCACAGGCTTGAACTTGTTGGTGACTTCATGCTTCATCCTAGTACCACCCTACCACCCTATAGAAGAATAAAACAAGAATGGACTCCCGTATCAGGGAAAATGGCCCACTTTACAATGATATAGAATGATGTAGAAGAAGAAGACACACTAGACCATAACCCCAACTATGACACAACCACCTAATGATGATCCTAGACCTCCCGACACCGCCTCTTCAACTCTTGGTAGATAGACACTTGTACAATTTTTAAAATGATGCATTTACAATGACTTAGTACAATGATACCTTTACAATGATTGTATGCAGTGCTGCCCATTTGAAGACTTGATGTGGTGAAATTCTTGTTGTTTTTATGCACCTTGATTGCTGCTCTTGTCATGCTACCCTCTGCTGCACCTTTCTTTGCTTTGCTTCCTTAGAAAGTCTAGTCCTTTGCAGCCCTTGACAACACATGATCTAGCTTTTTCTTGCCTTCTAGGAGCTCGATATTGAATATGGTGTATCTCTCTTATTTCATATCTCAAATATGTGATTTTTGGTCCTGTAGTAGTTCTCTGAGTATTTTTTCCAATACCATAGGTCTGACCCAATTTAGATTCTTCAAGAAATAGTTATGCCCAATCTCTCACAATGAACTAATTATGGACTGGTTTAGTAAACACACTTGTACGACGTTCCACATGTCAATGTTTCTTCATTTGACTCTAAAATTGATACAGATAAAACTACAGTCCATTCCCTATCTGTCAATTTTTACATAATTCCAATATGATACTTAGAGAGAGAGTTATGAATATTTTCCCAAGGTCACCTCTTTGAGATAAAGTTGAAGAGCTTACAAAAACACTGACTTCCACAAATCATATCTCCTAAAATATTGCGCACCTTGATCAGAAATATTTACAGGAGCTTTCTGAGGATTTTGGGTTCACCTAATAAAACTTTAAGCTTCTGATCCTTCGTGGAAAAAAATTTATAATGAAAATTCGACGATGACCTGTTTCAGGTAGTGAAATCCCTACATGAGGAGGATATGAGGATCACAATTTATATAAATGCTTAGGTTGAAAGGGTCTTCAACAAGTGAACGTGGGAGGGATTTTTGGAGCTTAAAAATTATTAATTATTGACTTTTCAATGACCCATGCCACAACCCCATGGGGTTTTAGCCAACTAACTAGGGATACAAACTTCAAACATGAATATCTCTCAAACCGTGAAGAAATACATGGCATGCCATATATCAACGGAAAAATCTCGACAAGAAAAAACCATCTAAAATATTCTTGACCCAAAATATAGTAATTTGGTAGGTCAAAAATTTCCATGAAATATCGAGGTGGCCCCTAGTGTTTCTTAGGTTGACATCAATGACAACCACTGATCAAAAATCTCCCCCTTTGGCATTGATGGCAACACAAGTACTCCCCCTACGATCATGATACCTCTTCCTACAACATTCTCTCCCCCTTTGACATCAATGAAAAAGGGTAACTCCCCCTGATACACAACCATGTTGCGGACTTGTACACACTTCCACTCCCCCTTTATTTTCTGAATAAGGAAAATATAATGAGAACTTGGGAGAATCCCAAGCTTATGGTGAAGATATTCAAATGCTTCATGAGTACTCTTACGATCATCAACGCTTCCTGCCCAATATGCATCTGTAAAGGCTTGAATAATGATATTTTTACCCTTGGGATACCACAAGCCATATTCTGTTGTTCCCTTTAGATATCAAATAATTCTTTTGACAACAATAATATGTGATTCTTTTGGTGCTTCTTGGAATCTTGCCACTTGTCCAACTTCTTGCATAACATCTAGCTGAGAGGCTATTACATATAGAAGACTACCAATCATAGATCTGTACAACCTCTGATCCACATCCTTAGATGAGTCATCTATGCTCAATTTGCAACCTGTTACCAATAGAGTAAGGACGTGTTTTCAATCTTCCATTTTGAATTTCTTGAGCATTTCCTTTATGTACTTGGCTTGATATATAAATATTCCTTTCTCTTACTAAGATATTTGAAGCCCTAAGAAGTATGTCAGCTCACTTTGAAGCCTAAGTAAAGACATCTCGAGCTCACTTTTCATCTTTGTAGAAAAATTCTTACTTAGTCGACCATCATTGCTACCAAATATTATATCATCCACATACACCTCAACGATTTTTAAATTATCTTTATCTATTTGTACATAAATATTGCTATCAACAGTACCTTTCTTGAACCCTTGTTGACGTAGATATCAATCAAGATGAGCATACCATGCTCTGGGAGCCTGCTGAGACAATATAGAGCCTTCTATAACCTGCAAACATAGTCTTATTTTTATGATAGTAGAAAACCTTCATGTTGTTCAATGTAAACTTCTTATTCTAATTCACCATTTAAAAATGTTGACTTAACATCCATTTGGTAGACTTTGATTTTTCTT
This sequence comes from Pinus albicaulis, assembly GCA_034641835.2. Classification (NCBI taxonomy): domain Eukaryota; kingdom Viridiplantae; phylum Streptophyta; class Pinopsida; order Pinales; family Pinaceae; genus Pinus; species Pinus albicaulis. Next base: position 881,328,841 of record CM076569.1, on the reverse strand, counting down.
GAAGATGCATAGGCGAGAAACATTTGGATGGCTTCCATTCTGGCAACTTGTGCAAATGTTTTATCAAAATCAATTCCTTCCACTTGTGCATAGCCTTTGTAAACCATTATTGCTTTGTTTCTGGTAACCTGTCCATCTTCATTCAATTTATTCCTCAACACCTATTTAGTCCCAATGACACTTTTATATTTTGGTCATGGAACTAATTCCCAGGTGTTATTCTTCTCGATTTGATCCAATTCTTCATTCATAACTGCTACCCAATGTTCATTCTGGTTGGCTTCCTCAAAACTACTAGGCTCAAAGTTTGCTAGAAAAACAATGTGAGCTTGTTTTGATGAACGAAGTTGTCGACCTTCATTTATGTCACCAATGATTTGATTTGATGGATGGTTCTTTTTAATCCATTCTTTTGTTCTCTTTGGAGGAGCTTCTTTTTGTTGTTCTAGCATATCTTGATGATCATTATTTACTTCTTCCTGGTTGATAGTTGCTTCTTCCTCTACAATTTTCTATGTGTCTTTTTCAGCCTCTGTCTCAAGTTTCAAATATTCTAGATCCTCAACGTTATTCGTTAGAACACTACCTTCATCAAATGTAACATTTATTCTCTCCTCTATATGTTTTCGTCTTAGATTATAGCATATATAAGCCTTTATTTTGCGTGAGTAACCAACAAAGATACCTTCATCAACACTTGATTCGAACTTACCCAAATTTTGATCATCTCTTTTGATATAACATTTGCTTCTAAATATTCTAAAATGTTTTACATTAGTTGGTTTTCCTTTCCATAATCCATATGGGGTCTTGTTGCAACTATTTTTTAGTAGACTTCGGTTGATAATGAAGACTGTCATATCAATTGCTTGAACCCAAAATTTTTCATCCAATTTTGAGTCCTTCGACATTATTCTACCCATTTCTTGTACGGTTATGTTCTTTCTTTTAGCAACTCCATTTTTTTGAGATATTCGTGTTGTTGAAAACTGTATTTTTATTCCATTTTCATCAAGTATTGCTGAAATAATTTGGAAGTGAATTCTCCGCCATTATCGGATCTTAGACACTTTATTTTCAAATCAGTTTCATTTTCGACCAACTCCTTATAGATATTAAAGCACTCAAATGCTTCAGATTTTTTTCTTTAGGAAACTGACGGCTGTCATCCTGGTATAGTCATCTATCATTAACATGAAATATAATTCTCCATCTAAGTCTTTTGTTCTCACAAGGCCACATAGATCAGTATGTATCAATTACAATGGATGTGATGCAAAGTGTTCTTTTGTTTTAGATTGGACTTTTGTCTTCTTGTCATGTCGACATGCCTTACATAGTGTGTTGGAAGGTTTTGAGATATTTGAATTTTCTCGTACTGCTTCCTTTTTGCTTATCCTGACAACATTGTCAAAGTTTATGTGACCCATTTGTTTGTGCCATAACCAACTTTCATCTTCTTGAGCTAGTAGACATGCTTTAGTTGCTTCATCCACAACATATATGTCATTTGGAGCTCGAATTGTTGTGGCCACAATTTTACCATACCTACCTTTCCTGATTTCACATTTTGTGGAGTTGAATAGCATTGTGTGTCCTTGATCACACATTTGTCCAACACTGAGTAGATTGTGATTCAAATTTTCAACTAGTAGAACATTCTTGGCTAGAACATCTTTTCTTCCGAGAGTGATGGTACCTGATCCTATAACATTTAAAGATCCATCATTTCCAAAGGATACTGTTCCATCCTTCTTCTCTTTCATAGATACAAATTTATTTCTATCTCCATTCATATACCTTGAGCAACCTCTATCAATATACCACACATCTTTGTTGTTTTGAGCCTTGAGAGCAAGAGCACAATTATCAGTCTTCGTCTTCTTCCATGTTCGTTCATTCTGTGGCTTTGAAGATTCTTCTAGAGGATTTTCAAGTCTGCAGTCTCTGATTACGTGTCCAAAGTTCTGACATTTGTAACATTCCTTATTATTTCTTAAATGGTCAAATCTATTGATGTTTCGTTGAGCCTTTGGAGGTTCATATTTGAACGATCTCCTGGAATTGTATTGGTTCCTAGGGTACGTGCGACATTCTACAGCTTTATGACCAAATTTTCCACATGAACAACAATAGCCATGAAACATATGTTGGTACCTGGATGGAAATATTCGTCAAGGAATCGTCTTCCAAGGATGTTCTTGTGAATATTGTCCAATGAAGTCTACATGCATGACAAATCTCGTAGGTTCATTGTATTTTGTTTTAGAAGGTCTTGATTCTTCTTCTTTGTATCTGATGTCACTTCTGTCATTGTAAGATCATTTATTGTTGATGAGTTCTTCGAATTCCCTTGAGTTGTTGGCATAGTTTTGGACAAGTTCTCCCTTATTCACTTCCTTACGCAGCAAGACTACTTCGGCTTCTAATGCTTCCCTTTCTTGGTTTCTTTCTTCCAAATTCTTTTTAAGTGACTCTTAAATACATTTGTGTTATTCAACTTCAATTTTGAGACCTTGAACTTGTTCTTCAAGAGTATTGGAACGGATCTTCTCAGCCTTGAGCTCCTTTATAAGCCTGATTTCCTCCTTCGAAAATTCTTCTTCTTCATTGTTTGATACCTCCTATTTATTGTGCTTGGCCATAAAAAATACTCTCTCATTAGCTTCTTCTTTGTTGTCACTGTCTTCATCAGATGATGAGCTATCTTATTTAGAGAGAAAGTTCCTTTTGGATCCTTTTTTTTGCCTTTCTTGTTGAATTTATTAAAGCCTTTCTTTCCTTTTCAGTTTCCATCACTTATGTTTGGACATTTTTCTATGAAATGCGCAACCTCACCACAACCAAAACATATCAATGGAAGTTTTCCTTTGAATTTTTCCTTACCAATTTTTAGTTTTCTCGTAAAGTAAGCATATTATTCATCTGAAAGACCTTCTTCATCATCTCCCTTTTCTTCGCACTTGTAGGTGCATGTTTTTTCAACTGAAGGTTGTTTTTCCTTATTTTTTTTCTTAGATGTAACGAACGTAGTTTATAGATGCGAAGTACCCTCTTCTTCATCAAGTCTCATTTCATCGGCTATCAGAACTCCATGTAATTCCTCTTTGCTGAGTTTGTCTAAATTCGCATTGTATTCTAAGACTGATACCTTTGGGTTGAATCTCCCTGGTAACGTTCAACGAATCTTTCGTATAATAGTCTTCTCATCAACTGGCTCTCCCAATCCTTCAAGAGTGTTAGTTATTTCATCAATGTATTGGAAGTATGCATCAATGTTTCCATCTTATTTCATTCTGAGTTGCTCAATTTTTTCTCTATAGATTTGAAGATTTTTTTCTTTAACATTTTAATCACCTGCATATATATTCTCATGCTTGTCCCATACATTTTTGGTAGTTTTACAACCCAACGCCTTATGATAAGAAGATTCAATAAGTCCACTGATAATAATATTCTTTTCTTTTGCATCATTTACCAAATTCATCTTACCTTGTTCATTCGTGGTTGGTGTAAAGCCATTTTGAACAGTGTCCCATACTCTGTAACCTTGCGCAAATAGATAGACCTCAATTCTTCCTTTCCAAAGTTCATAATTATTTTCATTGAACAGAGGTACACCATTATCTATATGCTCCATGACCTCCTTCCAGTTGTTAAACTGCTATTGAAGGAACCAAGCTATGATACCAATTGATGGAAATACTAAGTGGGGGGGGGGGGGCGCATGAGTTAGTATTCCTTTCAATTATTATTATTATTAATATTTCAAAGCATTAGTTGATATTCAATTATTATCAGTGTTTGTACAATGATAGCAGTAAACAAAAGGAACACAACTGCACACAATTTTTAAGCTGGAAACCCTCTCCGGGACAAAAACCACCTGAATGCTTTTCTAATAATTCTTTAATATTCAACTGCAATTGAAAATAAAGCTCCAACTTCCTAGAATCTAGAAAAGCATTCTTCTCCAGCTCCCACTGGATGGATGCTCCAATGCCCGAGATTCTTTAGTAGTCAATTGAACGGATGCCCCAACACCCAATGACATACAACTCACACTATCACCACATTAGGTCAAAAATTCCCATGAAATATCGGGGTAGCCCCTGGCATTGCCTGGGTTGACATCAATGACAACCACTGATCAACATTGTGTTCAACTCTCCCCATGTGTTTCGCGACATGGACTAACCGCCTCTCGTGGATCCTAACTCTGGCGATTGTAGCAGAGACTAATGCCTCTGGTTTTTGATCTAACAGCAATCATGATCCCAAAAATTGGTATCAGAGCGATCGGTCTCGAGTTCAAAACTCACTCAGCTTGCGTTGGGGGGGAGATTGTTGGACATTGGGTTCAATGCTTCCCGTGTGTTTCACGACATGGACTAACCGCCTCTCGTGGATCCTAACTTTGGAGATTGTAGTGAAGACTAATATCTGCGGGTTTTGGTCTAACGGAAACATGATCCCAATAGCTACTCATACAACATCCAAATAGAAATCGAGCAAAGTGACACAAAAGAGAAGAAATTATGTTAACACTTGGTATTAGTTTTTGTGTAATTGGAAATAATATTTTTCTCTACTTCTCTTTTTGGGATCAATTTTTTTTTATTGTATAACTATAATAATTTTTTAATATAATTAGAAGATAATTTGAGTAATTTGAGCATAATTATTTCCTTGTTGAGGATTTGGAAAACTATTTTTTTCTTTTGGTGTAACTGGAAGGAATTTTTTTATCTTTTCATGAAATTGGAAGATTTTTTTTTCCCTTTCTTGTAACTTTTGGACAACATTTGTCTCTTTGTTGACAGTGTTGGATTTACCAACATTTATGGGACCTCCCCGATATGAAGCCTGAACGAAAAATCACATTATTTGGAGTAGGAGTCCCAGAAATGGGTTGTTTAATGATATGCCTTGGATTTCAAAACACATAGAGTTGTGTACAGTTTTTTTGGTCAAAGCAAGTGTGTGAGGAAGTCAATATGATGCATGAGCAGTTATAACAGCAAAGGGGGGGAGGAAGTGTGCCCCAAGGAATCCTGTAATATTATGCAGGTTGAAAGAAACACACGAGATGAAAATAAATCACACAAAATAACAAGAAGAATAGTATGCAAGTTAAACGTGACAGATTAAAACATAAGCATGCATTCAACATGATACATACAAATGAAAATTAAATAGTTCATAATCATATGTGTAAGTTAAACAACATACATCACAAACATAACTAGATTAATCCAACTACATTTAGAATATATGCATGAAGACGTGTCGGCTTTGATCATGTATTGTAAGTGAAAGTTCCATTCATGCATACAACGTGATGAACCACTTGCCCCAATAGTGGAATGTGAAGTTAAAAATATCTGCTCCTCTGAAAAAAGTATACTCCCTCTATGGAGAATCCAAGTTTGACACAAAACGCCCAAGTCTTCTCTAAGCCTAAACCTAGCCAAAATCTTGGCTCCCAAAAGCCCCTTACAAGAGTTATGAGGATGTATTTATAACCAAAGGGGGGTGACTCTTGGCATGCCCCATTGGTGACTCTTCGACTTCCCTAATGACTCCTCACATTATATAAGACTCTTCACATTCCATCATGGACACAATAAATTTCATTCGTTTAATAATTACAAATAATATCACAATTTCCCCTCGTACCGATATAAGAAAAAATAGGGTAAATATAACTTGACATCCTAACAAGAAAAAATACTATGATGTTGGTTTTGGGGTGAACTCAAGTTGGGAATCTTGGACTTGGTTCTTCTCAGTCACGTACTCATACCAAGCTTGATACTGAGCAATGCTCTCCCTAAACTACAAGATAGTGTTAAGCTGGAAGCAAAATCCTACGTCTAATGCATTTGGGTACAATATATTTTAACCAATATTCACATATTCTTCAATAAAGTGAAACATGGTTTTAATATGAACCATGCCTCCAATGTAGGTATGCAAGATCTATCTCTTTATCTCCATGCCCTCTCTGGTGGCCTCCTGCTCCAGCTTCTTTAGTTATTGGTCAATCTCCTGTCAGACTTGTTGCTTTCTCTTAGCCTTGGTGAGTGTACCAATTGATTGGATCTAGTGGGTTCTCACCATGAAATCCAAGCTGTTGTATATCCATCCATATGCGTCATGAAACCTTCCGATGAAGAAGGAAATTTTTTTTTTGTTATGGATTAGCATCTGAATTCTGGCTTTCTCTAACTCTGCTTGTGGCTACATCTTCTTTACCAATGCAAGTGGTGTAGCCTTGTATCGCATTTTCCAATCATACATGATGGTGATGGAAATTTTTATATTCTTTAGGATTCAGACAAACTATCTGCTTTGTCATAGCAAGTCATTTATGTGGAAAACTACCTTATGGATGGTTATCAGCTCCTTGTAAAGATCTCACATAGTGTCTCCAAGTGTGGATACTTCGGTAGGTATCACTTCTTTTATCTCCTCAGGGTAGAACTGTGCAAACAGTGCACTCTGCATTGATGCATGGAGTTGTTCATTCTCTTACCAAAGTGTCTATATGTTATGCCCTAGCTGCTTGTTCTCAACAACCAAACACTGGGTGTGAGATCTAGCTGCTCCTGTAAAGGCCCAACTAGCATCAGCAATGGAATTCAAATTCCTACTGGTGTCTCCCACAATCACCATTTCTCTCATGAACATGAGTGATGCATGATCATCCAGGAAATTCTTTCTTTGCGCTTGTACTCTATTCTTCTGTAGCTCATCAAATGATAGATTGTACATGTCCATGATTGGATCATCACGAAGGGGAATCATCTCCCCTTCCTAACTTAGTGCTTGCTCTACAGCTGAAGGTGGTGGATTTTGATCGGTAGGATGAGGTGCCCTTGGCATGAAGTCCACATCTTCATTTAGCAGCTCCAACCCCACTTCTATGTCCGTGACCTCGGTCAACTGTTCAAGCTCTTGAGAAAACTCTTTTTCTTGCATCTATTCGCTCACTCCTTTCGCTTCTGGTTGATCCTATACATGTTCTTCAACTAGTGTAGGTGTCGTCTCTATTGTTGTGGCATGTTGACTTACTTCCTCTTCTTTCTTCTGTCTATCCTCTTTTTCTCTTCTTCTAAGCTCTTGTTCTTCCTTCAACTCTTGTTCTTCTTTCTGCGCTCTCTGCATTACTTCTCTTTCTTCCTCCACTCTTCTATTTTATGCCTTTGTTTCCTCTTTCCTTCAATCACCAAAGTCACTTTTTTAGTAAGAATGTCTTCTTTCATTTTCGAGTTTTTTTCCTCTTTCGTATAGTCTACTACCTTCCTCTTTCCTTTGTCATGCACTAGACTACTATCTATTGTTACTGCTACTTCTAGAACTACAACTGCCTTTGGGACAACTTCATGAGTCCCAACTATCTGATCAGATCAAGTGGTTGGGAAGAGTTATAAAAATTCTTCCATGGTTCCTCCTGGGGCCACTGATATTGATGCAGGTGGATTAAACAGGTAGAGGTACAAATGGCTCAACACAAAGGCTCAAAAATCAAAATTTTCGAAATTTTCTTGAACTAGGTGTTGAGAATGCAACAAGATGATGGAGCTTAGTGAAATGAAGTCGCCTTCACTAAGTGGGCCCGCAGGCAAATTCTGGCGCAAAGTCTATTTTTAGACTATGTCTATTTTTAGACATACGGAGCATAATTTGGGAATTCTACTTGGAAATTCTTGAAGTATGCGACATGTCGGTAAAAATAGATGAGACCCTATTTTTTAGGACCCAGGCTATTTTTAGACCGATCTCCTAAAAATATGGAAGTCAAATATTATTTACCCTTAATAATATTTTGACTATAAATAGCAGTTTACTCTCTTGGCGCACTTCAGTTTGAGTCATGGAGGTGGCTCATGCAACTGACACAAGGAATCACGTGGTTCCTAGGGTTTGATGGCATCTTGCATGGTTGGCTTTAGTTAGACTTCAGTGGCAGGAGTTTTGGAGGAGTTAACGGGACAAGTAGTGGAGTTGTGTTCTGTTTGTTTTAGTTGAACTAGTTGGGATTAGTTAACTAACTAATCAACTAGATATGAGTGGAGCAAATTAAATAATATTTAATTTACTAAATATTAACTCATTAGTCAACTCAAGAACACTTCAGTTCACTACAGTGCATGATCAGTTCAGTGAAGACCAGTGAAAGAGATAGATGAAAGGGTAGAGTTAGCTATCATTTGTAACTATACTGTTGCTATTTGCAACACATAGATAGGTGGAGTAAGCTATGAGTATTGCAAAGTTTAGGCTGGTGGTTTATCTATATAAGGAGGCCATCACCATAGCATTAAAATACACAATCAAGGTTGGCTATCAAGTGGCTAAGGATTGGAGCAAGTGATTTGCTAGATCTAGCTTGATAGTGTGTAGCATGGGAGGTAGTGCATGAGAGCTTGTGAAGAGTTTTTGTACTATGATTGTTACATGATTTCTCCATTATAACATACACAATAGCTGCGGGGTTTTCAGCTATAGGCTTTCCCCATACATACTGAGTTAATGTGTGATTGATTTTATGTGCGATTGCTTCTATATTATTTCCGCATGTGACAATTAATTGTGGAAGAAGGTTATGTGTTATGCATGCAATTCGAAATTGATGTATGATCGGGTTAATCTTCATTGAATAAGTGATTTATTCAGCTAATTTCTACACTAGGTTCAGATTGTAGATCTCATCATTATAATTCCAACGGTGCAGACAACACTCAATTCCGAGTCCGTATGAAGAAGTTAGGAGCGGTCAAAGTTTTGGGTTGACTTGGTGATTGGGCAGCCTTAAGGAAGGCGCAAATTCGACTTTTCCCGGCCACTGGATTTTGGCAAGCTCAGGCCAGATTCCAGGAGAATTTATGGTCTCGTTAAAAAGACTCCTTCGGTCATTTTCGAAATTTTTTAAAAATGGCTAAGCTATTTTAATAAAACAAAATTAAATTAAAAAATGGGAGGTGGTGGGCCACCACCCCGCCACATCACCCAACCACATTGCAAAAATACAATATATTATTATGGGGGGCGGGTGGTCAACCCCGCCACCCCCTTCGCTGGAACCGAGCAGTTTAAAACTGCATCATAACAAATGAAATGGTTGGGTTGGGCCGCATGGGGGCGGACCCGCCCACCACTCCAACCACCGTGGTATTAACTCATTAAAAGGTCGAGATAAGTGGGAGTCGAACCCACGACCAGCAGGTTTCCGACCCCGCCCACGCAGCAATACCAAAATAGTCAACCCAACAACATTACCATATAGTTTTGTTGGTGGAGAAGGTTGGGGGCGGGCCACCCAATGTGGGTCCGACCCCCCAATTAAATAACATTTGTTGTAAAAAACGCACCATTTGTTTTTAAAATTTGAGAAAACAATTAAAAAACGTGTTTAATTATGGAGGGGTATAGGTTTTACCACCTGACCTCCCTCCAAAAAACTCTAATATTTACCATTACACCAAACCAGCAAATCCTGGAAATGTCTGCCCTTTGTATTTAAACCCATCTTATTTGTTGTGCATGGGGAAGCCAAGCATGGAGAAGAAGCACGATTTTGCAAAAGATTAATGTTATTTTGTAGCCAGGCATGGGCACAGAATCCGAGGAGATGCATGAATTTAAATTTTTATTTTTAGGTACATTGTTGCATGCAAATCAAGGAGGTGGAACCATGAGCCAAAAAAGAGCCAGGTGGAATCTTGATTGAGCCCAACTTTCAAGAGGGCGAAATTTTGACTCTGTCCAAATGGGACAAATTTTATGTCGTTTTTGCACTACTCGACACCACGAGTCTGATGGCATGCTCAGTTTCTTCATCAAAGTTTTTGATTTTTCAGCCACTTTTGGAAGTGGGTTATGCAGGTGTCAGATTTCCACAAGTGAGTAGTCGTTTTCACCTTTTTCGACGCCGCAAGATTGATGGTGTTTTCATATTTAGTCGCAAAGTAGCTCAGCCTTTAGCAAATGGCAACATGAGGTATATGACGTGGATTCCATGTACTTATTCATTTATTTCTCTTTGAGATGCATTATGTCTTGCAGATCCCGGTTGATACATGAGTCGTGGGATCTTGCCTAGTGTTATTATTGATGTACTTTCAACTATGGATTTGTGTCAAGTATGAGATCCATTTTATGCCACATTGGCGAATGCTCGTTTTCATATGTGTATTGTTGAGATCCCTTGTTTTCTAGGATTGGCGGGATACTCTTATTTATTACATGTCAGTTATGGTCATACTGATAGGAGTCTTTCTTTATGTATGAGAGTTCCACAGTAGAAAATCTCTTAAATAATTCAAGCCACTCCTGCGTGATGAGAATTTTTCCTTGTATGTCATAGGGAAATGCATCCATGTACATCTTCTTCTTACAACACATAATGCAACGGCCTACACCATCTTGACACCGAGGCCCAGAGATGTAGTCCCTCCTGGATGAACTCCGTCATCAAACAACGTGTTCTTATGATTGTTGATCTTGTTCATTTATGTTCCTCTTATTTACAGGTACAATTTTTCATTTCAGTTCATTAACGTCTTAATTAAATGCAATTCTAATTATTAGCCGAAGTAAAAGGTCTTGGTTAAGGGTATCAAGATTTTACCCTGGATCAGATATACCCCACTGACCTAGTTTAAGTACACTTTCGCACAATTTGATTTGTAAATTACCCTTAGATCATACGAATTGTAACTCTTGGTATTAAACTCGAATTTGACCATGTATTTTCTTTCACCATCCGTGACCGTAAGATTCTATTGACGGTGCTAGATCCACCAAAATTTAGGGGATCTGCCTGATATGAAGTCCTAACAATGGGGTGTTTAATGGTATGCCTTAGATTGAAAAACACGTAGAGTTGTGTACAATGTCTTTGATTAAAGCAAGTGTGTGACCCTGTGTAATGTCAATATGATGCATGAGTGGTTCTCACAGCAAAGGGGGAAGGAAGTGTGCCCTTTGGAATTCCGTAATAGTACGCATCTTGAAAAGAGCACACGAGCTGAAAATACATCACACAAGATAACAAGAAGAATAGTCCACAAGTTAAAGGTGATGAGTTAAAACATGAGCATGCATTCAAAAATATTTGTACAAATGAAAACGAAATAGTTCAAAAGTATATGCGTAAGTTAAAATACAAGCATCAGAAACATAACCAGAAGTCCCAACTAGACCTCGCATTGTTTCGAGTAGGAGTCCCAACATTGGGGTGTTTAATGGTATGCCTTAGATTGCAAAACGCATAGAGTTGTGTACGGTGTCTTTGATTAAAGAAAGTGTGTGACCCTATGGAATGTCAATATGATGCATGAGTGGTTCTAACAGCGAAGGGGGAACGAAGTGTGCCCCTTGGAATTTTGTAATAGTACACAACTTGAAAGGAACACACAAGCTAAAAAGACATCACACAAGCTAATAAGCAAAATAGTCCACAAGTTAAAGGTGATGAGTTAAAAAATGAACATGCATTCAACAAGATTCGTATAAATGAAAATGAAATAGTTCATAAGCATATGCGTAAGTTAAAATACATACATCACAAACATAACCAAAATATTCGAACTACATTTACAATATATGCGTGAAAGACGTGTCGACTCTGATTATATCATAAGTGAAAGTTCCATTCATACATACAACATGATGAACCACTTTCCCCTATAGTGTAACGTGAAATAAACATCACCTACTCCTCCCAAATAAGTATACTCCCTTTATGCTATGGAGAAGCTAAGGCTGACACAAAACTCCCAAGCCTTCTCTAAGCCTAAGCCTAGCCAAAAGCTTGGCTCCAAAAATCCCTTTACAAGAGTATGAGGATGTATTTATAACCAAAGGGAGGTGACCCTTGGTAAATTTTAAGCCCCGCATCGAAAACTTGCGATGTTGCGATGTGACATCGTCATCGCACATTGCAAATTATAAATATCGCATTTTGCACAACTTACCTTTTAGCGCCCCCGCACTTCGCACATTTTATGTTTTACCTTTTAAGCTGCCTGCAGTTTCACACTTCGCACTTTTTAGGACTTACCTTTGGCACCTCGTAAGTTATTTTATTTGCGATGCAATGCACACGCAAATCACTCGTTGCAAGCTCAGGATTTTAGCACACAAGTACTTCGCAACTTATTTAAGTTGCGATGCGATGTAATCACATATCACATATCGCAAGCTCAGGAGAATAGCACCCGCAAACTAAAAGATTTAAGTTGTGATGTGATCGTGCCATCACACATCACAATCGCAAGGATTTATGTTTTCCCATATGCCCTAGTTAAATGTTAAGATCGCAGATTTTCAATTTGCGATGAGGGCGCGTATGCAATGTGATTTCGCAGTCGAAACCCATAAAATTTCAAGCCTGGCCTTTTGTGTTTTGTACGCAGTTTCATGTAAAAACTGAAGAATCAGGCTTTCATTGCAGAAGGAAAATCATGTGGATTTCCATCTTGTCTTGCATTGAATTACATTAAGTTATAGGCTTCGACCTTTTTGTGTTAAGTAGAATGTAACTTCATATGTTTTTTTTTAGAAGAGTTGAATGAAAAAGAAGATTTCAGTTCCTCTCTTGTGTTTTCGCCCAGTCTGTCTGTGTGTGATTTTTTATTTCCACATATATTGCTTCTCTGTTTTGTGTGTATGTTCTCGAGAGATATCAGAACATACCAGAATTTCCAACATTGGAAAGTAATAATGTGTAATGGCCACAAGGGATTGACCCGGAAGGAAAAATGTCATCCTTTTAAGAATAAGCAAACAAATTTTATTTTTCTCATCTTGTGCTGCACTAAAATTCGTCTTGGGTTTCGTCTCATTTTGAACAGGACGATGGGGAAGGAAAGAAATCAGACTGCAAATGGAAAGGAACTATGAGGTACCCATCAATTTCTAAATCGGCCTTGCACCATTTTTCTGGTTACTGTATGACTGATAATTCATTTTGCTTTTGCACTGTCATCGTGACATGAATCCCAAGGCCAATTTCATGACAGATAAAACCCACAGTCCCGGGTTTTTAATTATTTCAATCTCAACCTTTGTTTAAAATGCATCCAAATTTTCTTCCCCAAGTGAGCACCCTTTCTACCATAACCAATGGGTTGACAAACCCATATACTTGTCATGGTTATAACTTGTTTTGCCCATCATGCTTTTCTCAATATCATGCCCTTATATATATATAAAAGGCATTTCATTTAAGGCCCAACTATGATCACGATGCTCAAAGCCATACTTCAATGCGAAACCACTCCATTTACTAACACCCTTCACTCCAGGGCTTTATGTAATTAAACATATGCCATTACAAGCAATGGGGCCCACACATACAACACATTAACAAACGTGGAATCAACACACAAACCCGATTCATACCTGGTTTATCTCCCATGTAACTTGCAACGCGACCACCTTTCGATTAATCAACCTCCGGATCGAACGATCCACAATGATATCGCGATGATTTTCCCACCAAGACTTAATGCGCGATAGGCATGCGATGAGAGCAATTTCTCTAGCCCGCTCAAGAGCACGTGTCAGCTCCTGGCATGTGTCACACTCCTTTTGTAAATACTGCTTACCGTCTTGATCACCCGCGATATACTGCTAGTTAATTTATGAACCGCTTCAACTGTTCACTTCTTCGTGGTTCCGGTTACTCTCCAAGTTCCGCCTTCAAAGTTCCTTATTGACCAAGGATCCGCTTCTACCATGAGTTATCATTCCTTTCACTCAGATTTCTACATCGGTCCTTTACACAGAGAATAATGCTTGACTTAAGGAAAACCCATATAATACAAATGGCCCTCTCTATTGTAACTAACATACTTGACTTGGTTCGATCCAATCTCAATCGGGGGCGGATATGACTTCGACAGACCTAAACCAAGTTTAATATGTGCAGGTGAACGAGATCACCCTTTACGACTTCAGTCGAGGATCTTCATAGGAAACAAGTAACCAACTCGACACGACATATGCATTGCAATATGAATTATCATCGATCTATGAAACAGAGTGTCAATTAAACCTCCAGATAACAAGGTATCTCCTCCCAAAATGTATATGCAGACTCTTGACCAATTCACAGAATTCACAGTCGAAGGAATGAATCTTTCTGGAGATTGAATAGAACACACAGATATCCATGAATACATAAACTCATTCTAACCAAATAACCAATAAAATTGAGTCTTATTTGACAGAGAATAATGCCTCGCACATTCGCCTAGAGTATATGGTTTACTCAAGGGCATGATTCGACCATACCATTCAAACAGACTTTTCTTGGGTGCATGTACAAAACCTATACTAACCCTTTCACAGGACTGATACACGTCCAATTTATACGCACTCAATTGCCACATAACTAGAATGGAAAATTAGATGCGTTCAGAACATTACCTTCCATACAGAGTTACTCACGCATTTCTCATACAGTCATTTACTGAAATCCAAGGTACTCATACATAATTTAATTCACCAAATACACAGAAATACTATAACAATTTCCTCATTTATGCAATGAAATTACTTACAACTACTGGCTGGCCAGATCTTCAATCTGATGGCCTTCCTCCTCTATTCTACAGTCCTATGCAGCCTATGCAGTTCTCTATGCAGGTCTCTATCGACTATGTCACAGAGGTTTATTTTTATACAAAACCTTGAATCGACTCAACTCCTCTAACGCTCCAAACTCTTCAAGTCTCTAACTCTTAGGCTAACTCTCTGACAGACAGAGACAGACTGTCTCTTCCTATGCCCACTAATCATCCGGGCAGTTACATTTTTCCCTCTAATTGACTAAAATAACTCAATTATGAATATTCACATGGGGAAACAAAACATAAGACCCCCTTTTACAATTATTTATGGACAAAGGTTATTTTGAGCCTAATGCCCCTCCATCACAATTATTTGACTCTAATTATACTTGAGATGCCCTTCAATATTTCGTAATATCTTGGCAATCTCTTTTGGCAGAAATCAATGTGATAAAATCAACATTGGACTCTTTATAGAAAAAGGTACAGATAAAAGCTACCTTTTATTACTTTTTGAAAATTACCATGGCTATTATATCAACATTGCTAATTAAGGTACATTATTTCCTGTCAATTCATTGTCATAAACGCAGGAATCCCTTCTCAGTGAAAACACCCCAGGAAGCACCGAGAAAGAGATGTGGGGAGGTTGTGATGAGGATTGGAAGTTTCCAAAATCAGGTGGTCTTGCAAAGGGGGGACTTTGAGGATGCAAAAAAAATACTTAAGTGTGTGCACCGTCAAAGGGAAAAGAAGCAAACATGTGATCAGGGATATTAACGAATGGAAGCATGAAACAAATACCACTAAAAATTTGAGGCTGGAGACTGATATCCAGTAGGAACATGGGTTAAAAGTGGATAAGGAAGCAATGCCTATTAATTGCTAATATAGTAACGAAGTAGAAGGTTCTCAATGCAAGCGGAGGAACGGGCGAGGGTGGCAGTGTCCTCAACGAACTCTTGTAGGGTACTCTATCTACGAATACCATTTGAGTAAGGGCGGGCTTAGGAGTGTAAACAACAATAATAAAAGTGCTGGTGGAGTGTAAACAACAATAATAATTTCCCATGTTTTTTCCAAAAAACAATTCTCTAATTTGTATTTTTTTTTAAATAATTCACCCAAATTTTATAATATAAAATTATTTTAACTTAAAAATCACCAAATTCTATATTGAAACTATATACAATTATTAAAAATTTGAATATTTACAAAATTATTACCAAATATTTTATCAATTACATATTACATATTACAGATTACTAATATTATCTAAAATTTTTTAACTTTATGATAAATTTTCGTCCTTAAAATTTTTCCTAATATTTTACTTATCTAAATATCAAATCGATGCATGTAGTGTTTACAATAAATACTTATTAATGTATATGATGACATAATGTTTTGCAATAAATTTCATTTGAAAATACGTTACATCTTTTCACTTAATTAATTGTGACTAACGTATTAAGTTGTATTTATGCCATAGCTTTATGACTCACTTGATCTAAGATTAGATGTGAATATCAAGTTAAGAGTGATATTGAGCAATAGTGTTCTTATGAATATTGAGGGTTATAATAGGTATTGTATGAGATGATTATCATCATTACTAACATAACTACTACTTAGATGTTGAGAGTAGGTCATTAAACCATTCAAAGAAACTACACACTCTTGGTATAAAGACCGATTTTCTTAGCTATGTTATAGCTATAAAATATTTCTAGGTGACCATATAGTAAAATCGTAATAGATTACAATGTCATGGTATTAACAGTGAATTTGATATTGTGGCATGCACGACCTCTAAGAGTATTAATAGTGAATTCCATGTTGTGCCATGAACGACCTCTAAGATGTGTTATTTCTTGCACCCTTTTATTGTTAAAAAGGAGAATGAGCCACTTCCATTTTCTACTTATGACATCTAAAGTTCTCTTTCATTTCCATCAAATTACACTACAATACCCCATCGTGGACCTTGGTGTTAGAAGGTATAATTCCTACTTGTCCAGTTGTGACTCTCTATGAATAGAGTCTGTTCCTATTTCCTAGGTTAGCTAAAACTAGTTTCCTTATTTGGTGTGAGGTTGAGAGATTCCCTCAACCAACTTATTGTACGTCCAAGATAGATTTCCTATCTTGAGACTAATTCATGTATAAATGTGTGTAATCTATTTAATTAATAATATAGTTTGCATATTCACATTTTATTTTGGTATCGGAGCTAAGGGTAGACCTCGGCCCTCCTGGGCTGAGGGATATATTTATTTTTGTCGATTGGTTTGGGCGGCGGCAGGCCAGGCCGAGTGCCTGTGTACGTAGGAAGTATTGGTGTTGCGTGGTGTTTGCCAGCGCATAAGCCTGCTCAATGGTTATCTGCGTTGAATTCGATTTCAATTGATCTCTGAAGCCGAAGCTTGAATTGAAATCGAACTTTGAACAAGTTTTTTTTAAAACGCTGTCAGCAAATTATTTAAAGTGTTTTTTATTTGTTATGCGTTGAATTTCCTGCCGAAAGAGCGTTCATATCTGCGTTTTTCAGCGTTGGGGCTTACGGCTTTCGGGCCCCCGAATGTTGCAGTTCGGGCCAGATTAAAAGAAACTGCGTTGGATTGGTATTAAATTGGTTCGGGTGCAGCGCCGGATAGAAGGATTGGTGCACCTACCGCCGGATTGGAGTGTTGGTTTCAGCGCATGAAACAACTGTTTTCATTGCTGGTTTGATTCCTGGTTGCTGTGATCAATTTTTTTTTTAATTTGCTGAGCCGCAGTCAGAGTAAGTTATGAAAGGTGTTTTTGATTGTGCGGTGGATATAGCAAGTTATTAAAGGCGCTGCGTGAAGACTGTTTTCAACGTTACTGTGAAGATTCTGGACGGTCGCCTGGCGCAGATCGTCGCCCTCCCTACGATTAAGGCGGGCGGTGATGGTGTAAGCAGTGTCGATCTTAGGTTTGAAGAAGTAACTTCAGTCGGTCTTAAAAGCGCCAACCTTGTGTGCTGATAGTTTGTGAAATCTTATGCGGATTTTGATTTTATTCTGGGATTGGGCATCTTTGTGCAATTCCTTGGATATTTGCATGGACAAAAACTAGATTTGGGTTACCTAAATGGCTTGGTATCATATGTGCGCTGGTCATCTGTTCGTGCCAAGCGCGTGAAGAACGCTATGATGCTGCAACAAATGGGTCGAGTTTAATGTGCTGGAAATTGAAGAAATTAAAGTTCAGTTTAGCAGAGAGCCCAACAATCTGTACAACTTGCACTCATACAAATATTCAGGTCTGGCGAATGACAAAGACCGTTTCTATTACACCTGCTGGCGAAGATCTGGCAGTCGTGCTTGCAACAACAAAGACAAAGAGGCTGAACAAGCCTGCGGATTCTGTCCATAGATCAGTTCTGAAGAAAGAGTTCCGCAAAATGGCCATGGCTGTCATAAACCAGGTTGATGAGAACTATTATAGGCGTGATCTAAAGAAAGCTGCTCTTGCGAGGCTTAGTGCTGTGCATAAAACTCTACGTGCGGCAAAGACCGGTGGAAAGAAAAAAATCAAAGGGAAAAAGACATTGGAAATGAGGCACATCAGTGAATTTTTGGGCATTAATATGTGATATGAAAAATTAATGTGTCTTTGTAGCTAGTTGAAAATTTTGCATAAAACAAATATTTTGGAACTAAAATTAATCTACATATTGAGATTAGTCACCTCAATATGAAGTTAATTTTGTTAGAATTGACTACTCTAACAAATGACAGGTTAAGATGGAGTTCCAAGTTTTTAATTGATAAAGACAAAGATGCCCAAGATGTGAACATTTCAAAATATGATGTAATGGAGCAGCGGCAACATTTAAAGGAGGATGGACAACGAAAGTGAAAGTTTGTTTTGTGTGGTTTTTAATGAGTCACATAGTTGAATGGTAAGCAAGTCTAGGATGGTTTTGGAGTGGTCATTGTATGTACCTGATAACTCCAAGAGTTGGAGTATGTAAGCCTTGTAAAGGCATGTGTATCCCCGTAAAAGTTCGTGGTAATCTCAAAACCACTTTGTAACTACAGGTTCATGGTCAGCCAGAAACCATTTTGCAGTGTCAGTTTGTGGTCAGCTAGAAACCACATGTAATAGTGAAGTAGATTGGAAACAGGGCCGTGTCAGTGTTTGCCACTGATGAAGAGCATGGTTACGGGTCATCCGATAAAACCCAGGAAGAGCATGGTTACGGGTCATCCGATAAAACCCCGAGAAGGAAGAGCATGGTTACGGGTCATCCGATAAAACCCGCATTGGAGGGGGGTCTGTAGATACAGGTACATGTATGTAGTGATAATGGTTGACAGAACCATGTATACGAAGGACATCCTACAAGAAACTACACACTCTTGGTATAAAGACCGATTTTCTTAGCTATGTTATAGCTATAAAATATTTCTAGGTGACCATATAGTAAAATCGTAATAGATTACAATGTCATGGTATTAACAGTGAATTTGATATTGTGGCATGCACGACCTCTAAGAGTATTAATAGTGAATTCCATGTTGTGCCATGAACGACCTCTAAGATGTGTTATTTTTTGCACCCTTTTATTGTTAAAAAGGAGAATGAGCCACTTCCATTTTCTACTTATGACATCTAAAGTTCTCTTTCATTTCCATCAAATTACACTACAATACCCCATCGTGGACCTTGGCATTTATTCTCATGTTTACCTAATGTGTTGAGGTTGTAAGGTTTAGTGATGATTTCATGTTTATATACATGATCAACAAAACCATGGCAAATTTTGCATGTTAATATACTGATGCTTACCACGATGATTCAATTAACGAGCTGACATGATGATTTGTTTATTTAATGGTTATATTAATTATATGCCGAATGATAATGCTAGTAATTATTGTTTTCCTTTAATGCTATGGCTACATAAATGATATGTCAAATAACTATATAAGTGATTATTATTTATCTTCAATAATATGTCCTTTTGAGTCAAGGTGTTTTTTTTTTTTAAATTAACTATTATGTATTACATATCTTGTTTATATATAAGGATCATGTCAATGCATGTAGTGTTCACGATAAATACTTATTAATCATTTATGTAGTGTTCACGATAAATACTTATTAGTGTAGATGGTGATATAATGTTTTGCAATAAGGTTCATTTGAAGAGGCATGCCATCTTTTCACTTATTTAATTGTGACTAACATATCTAAGTTGTATTTATGTTCTAGCTTTATAACTCACTTTAATCCAGATTAGATGTGAATAATAACTTAGCAGTAATATGATGCATTATAATAGGTATTGTAAAAAATGATTATCCTCATTACTAACATAACTACTACTTACTAACATATCTAAGTTGTATTTATGCTCTAGCTTTATAACTCACTTTAACCAAGATTAGATGTGAATAATAACTTAGCAGTGATATGATGCATTATAATAGGTATTGTAAAAAATGATTATCCTCATTACTAATATAACTACTACTTAGATGTTGAGAGTAGGACAAATGATTCATTTATTAAACCATTGCCAAACTACACAGTCTTGATATAAAGACCTCTTGCATAAGTATGTTATAGCTATAAAATATTTAGGTGACCATAGAGTGCTTACATGGAGATTTTATATGATAAATGTTTTTAGTTAAGGTGATTTATTTATGGAAATAAATTTCAGAGTTTCTAGTTTACGTGGAAGAACATAACTTTTATGAGTACTTACTAGAGAACCTAGCCTAAATTGGTTTAACCTTTATATTATACTCTACTTATTTAAGTGAAGAGTTAACTTCTTTTGGGAATATGTGAATAGATATGTGAAATGGTTGGTAAGTTGGTTCATGCCCAAAGCTATATGAAATTAATTTTCAAAATCTTATCATTTTGTTTTTCTTGTGCTTGTTTTTGAGAAAGAGTTGGCAAAGTAATTCTTAGGAAATTTAATGACATTCAATCCATTAGATTTTAATTTAGTGAGTAGATGAAGAGGTTGTGTCTAATAGCTATGAGTGAAGTATGTGCGCATTGTATAGGTGGTTGGGACAAGGGTGCAGAATAGTAATTAGTGGAGAGTTCAAAACATTTTACATAATAGCCATGAGTGGTTGTATACTAGAACTAAGTTTAATTCATGCATCACTTAGCGTGACGACTTGATTTTCAGTTTTTGTCATGGTTTAAGGACCTTGTGCTAAGCTTCTTGTTGTGGTATGTGGACTTTATGTTGTATTTCTTCTTGTTGTTGGTAAATGACCTATTGAGTTGTTCATTACGGGTACTTTCTTATTAGATTGGGTGAACCAATAATATTGAAAATAATAATTTTGATAATTCCTAAAAATTAATATTTCAATACATGGAAATTCCTTTAATTCCTTTAAGATTCTCTTCAAATGTTATATACTATTGTGCACATAATCTTAATTCCTAAATTTCTATCTTAATTCCTAAATTCCTCATATAGATGTTCCTCATATTTAACATTAAATATTTCCATACCATAGTAAAAAATAAATAACCTAAAAATTATAATCATCAAACAATACAACATAATACACCATCAATCAACACAATCATTGTCCATTTCTTAAATAATAGCAAAACGTATATACATAATCAAAGACCGGATATGCCATCATATTATTAAAGTTCTCTCAATAAAATATATCCACAACCATTTCCATCCCTAATCCATCGTAAGGTAAACAAACCTTCAATGTTTATACTATAGTTGAACTTATAACGGTGAATTTACTTTATTTCCTTTAATTTGATGTTATATTCTAAACGAAAAAAAATAAAAATTAATCATTAAAACTATTTAACATATACACAATTATATATTTTTATTATATATCAAAACTCGAAATAATTTATTGCAGTTAAATACTCATCCTTCAAAATTATTAAATTAATAATCATAGGCACAATACATTAAATTATATTAAAGTGATTTTTTTACAAATACCATTATATAATATAAGTATATAATAATTTGAATGTAAAATTATATTAAAGTGAATTTTTACCAATACAATTATATAATAAGAAAACAAAAATTTTACATATACATATCTTTACACTCGTATACGAAAGTGTGTTTTTAAGCAGAAAAGATTGAATGATTAACCAACAGCCAAAATGTCTTGTGTGGGGGCACGCACTCATTGACATATATAACAATCGAAACCGAAATGTGGCACAGCTACTAAGAATACTTAATTATATCGTTATGTTTGTATTGTAACCCGTATGAGAATTTTGCTTCGAAATTTTCTACATGCGCATATTTTATTTTATGATAATTAATTTTAATATTTAGAAAAAAAATTATAAAATATTATCATTTATTTGAATAATTTTAGATATATTTAATAATATAATGTAATAACATATTTTAAATATTTAATCAAGAAAATTGATATTAAAAAAATGCATATATCTGTTATTAATTAATTTTAAATATTATTTGATTTTTTAATTATTTAATTTACAATTTACATCTTGTTATATTTTACATATATTTTGAAATTTTTTTTTTTACAATATGACATGTATTTATTTTATTTTTTTGTTTGGAAATGTGAGTTTTGAGATGATTGAGATGTTTAACTTGTGACTTGAGTAATCACGATCAAAGGACATTTAAAGTGTCAAAACCACTCCACTACACAAACCCTTAGCATAATTGGATTTTTTCTCATAAAATTTTGAATTGATAACTTTTACACCACTAAATACCTTACTAGAACACCCTGTCATTGTCCCTTCTATGCCCCGTAAACCTCACATACTTTTACTTTAAGTCTTTTTTTAAATCATTTATCAAAATTCTCTCTTCATATATGTTATATCAAAAGTGATCTTCATTTACATTTATATTTTTCTTTATATAATTAAGACATTTTTTTCATCCTTAAAACATAACCATTTTCACAATTTAACATCTATTTTAACACTCTTTAACCTTATTTTAATATCACACATTATTTTCTTAACTTCTCACTTTTCATTGATCTAAAAACTTATTCTCACTTAAATATAAACATCATATATTATTTATACTAATCCATCTTATCTTTAATCTAGGTCATTTTTATTTATTTCATGACTCCATTTTACTATTTTACTATAATAATGCTCATAAGAATTGATGTTGAATTTGAATGTAAATTGAACCTATATTATCATGGCCTTTTCTGAAACTTATCCTAAGTACTCCAAGGAGAGTTAATGTACTCCAAGGAGAGTTAAATGGAGAGTAGAAGAACTAGAACCCTATACCATTATGGCAAAAAAAAATTTATCTTCAAATGCCAATAAGAACTGTGAGGAACTTCATGTTTAGAGTTGAATGAGGCTAATAGGGTTGAATCTGGTGTAAATTGAAAATTGACAATTTTTTTTTACACTTTAGTGATGCTAATAAGAATTGTACATAAAACTTGTCCTAATTAGTGACCACTCTACCTTTAAGGTTCATACCCTTTTTGATCGAAACAATCTATATTTGAAGTCAACCACGGTAGTACTAAAATTCATGTCTTTATTGGTAAGGTATTTTATATTTGGAGTATAAATTAAATGTAAAGCTGTAGTTTCAAAAATCCACAGAATAATTTAAAATTTGGTAAAGATTTTGATAAATTCTCGCAAAGATTTATCAGAATTTTGTTTACAGTTGTTAAACTTCAATATTTTGGGTGCCATAAAGGTTTTTGATAGTGCTGAATCTATTTCCACTATCAAAAATGCAATTCAAACACTCCAACTACCTAATTTTTTGAATTTTTTTTTACCGGATTTCGACAAAAAAAACTGTGGTCCCACCTATTAGACAACTCCGAACGTAAAACTTATCCTCAATAATGACATTACTGCACCATTAAGCTTCATGGATTTCTTTAATCTTTAGGAGGGTCACTTTGCTTACATCGCTGATCTCGATATTGAAAGCCAGAAAGTCATGATGCGTGGTGAACGATATATTAAACACGGCAAACGGCATTTCCAGATAGGTTTTATAAAAGATGACGGTGACAGGCAGCAACCCGCGTGCCGCCGGCAACCTCCGGTGTGTTCCAGGGAATGACCGGCGATCGGCGGTCTCCTGCCCACATGTGAGGGATTACTTTGTTCAGTGTTGTTATTGAGGACTCTTGTGAGAGGGTGCTGTTGGTTTTGCATCGGACAGCGAAAGAGCAAGCGCTTTGGGGTCTGCGAAGCCTCAGTGGGGCGGGGAATATCAGTATATGATCCGGTGACCTCGTTTGGGGAAGGCGGAGCAGATTAAATACATACGCAGATGAGGATCCGTAATCGTTCCGGAGCCTTATTCACATCTACTTCCTGTATTGCCATTAACAGTACTGGCCATGGCAACGGCGAGGATGAGTTTCTTCTCCCACTGGTAGCAGCTGTTATGGACGTCCAGCGGGCTGAGGACAAAGTGGGTGAAGGAGATCATGGGACTCATAAGCGTCCTGCCCACAACTGGAGGAACGCTTTGCACCTTCAACGCGGCGGCTCAGGGAACACTGAAAGTCACGCTTTTCTGGTAAGCATATGATCTCTGCGCCCATTTTGTTTTATGTATTTTCGATATAATATGATGGAAGAAAGGTGGGCAGTTAGAATGACTCTTCCTTTTGCAATGTGTGAACTTATTCTGCAATCTGCACATGTATTATGTTAGAGTCAACAATATTATTTCCCCTTCTCTCTATATTACCCTTTTAAGATTTGGCTGGATGAAGCCCCAGCCGGGCATGGCAGACATTTGGTTTGAAGGCCACTAAGCTCATAGGTTAATATTAACCAAAATGAGTGCATGTCTTCCCCCTAAATCTCCGTTACATACCCCGTCCTCAGTTAATGTTACTGAATCTGCTTCTCTATCTATTTCACCGAAGAACTGGATATTTGTATTGTAGAAGCCGAGGGTCAAGTGGCAGTGTCGATCGCATGCACCTAAACTGAAGGGCATGCCGCAATTAGGTGCAGACCTGGTTTCCGCCTGTGCCCAAACCCTCGTGTTCATTTTACACAAGACGACACACAGATTTTTGTGGGTTTCTTAGACGCTGCTTAGTCAAAACATGTGCGGTACAGGCAAAAAGAGGTCATGTACGAATTTTGAGGGGCCTGGTCCTGTTAGACCATTAATGTACGATCTAATTTCCGCGATGCAATTGGAATACGCAGTACAATTCTGAGGGAATCGTTCTACCTATTATCCCTTCTATCTTGGGAATCGACATAAATGAACGTAAGAGTCACTCTGCTTTCTCCAGATGCAAAATCTGTCATAATCTGTCATAGCTGTGTTTTGATGGCATTGATTAGAACGGAATAGTGCAGGTGCAAGAAGCAGATTAAAATAACACTGGCACTTCAGGACATGAAGGGGCTTTGCATAGATCTATATTCATATTACAAAATGAGAGGAACGACTGACTGATATATTATGAAATGAGAGAATAAAGAAACTGCAAATATTAAACACCATAGAGTAACTCAATCAACCATTGGTGTATTGGATTACTATGTTTTTTTTTCCTTGAATAAAGAGATATTCAATAGATAAAATGAAAATATATGAAAATTCAACAGAATTATTTTAATAGACAAATCAATAGAGTAACTCAATCAATCATTGGTGTATTGGACTACTATTTTTACTTTTTTTTTCTTGAATAAAGTGATATTAAATAGATAAAATGAAAAGATATGAAAATTCAATAGACAATTATTTTAATAGACAAATCATTAGTTTACTTGTGTTTTATATTGCTTTAATCTAACTAGTTTGTTTTTTGTCTTGAAAATCATGGAAATTTTAGCAAAATTTTAATAAAATTTTGTAGAGATTTTTGCAATCAAACTTCAAGATTTTGGGTGCCTTTGAGATTTTTGATGTGTTAGAATCCATTTCCACTATCAAAAACATAATTCAAACACTACTACTACAAAATTTCTTAAAAAAATATTGCCCAAATTCAAACTATTTTTACCTATCCAAACAATTCACTCCCTTTATATTTATAAATAAAAAATATAAACACATATCTGTAATAACAAAAGCCATTTCTACTTAAAATCTCTAATATCCCAAACTTTAAAAACCCCTGGTTTCTTTGGCTGCAATAATTCATATTCGTGTCCTGCATTTTGGGACTCATTCATTTTCTGTTCAATCAATCAAACTTTTGGATTGGAAAGTAATAGTGTGTAATGGCCGCAAGGGATTGATCCGGAAGGAAAAGTGTACTCCGTTCAATCAATCAAACTTTTGGATTGGAAAGTAATAGTGTGTAATGGCCGCAAGGGATTGATCCGGAAGGAAAAGTGTACTCCTTTTAAAAATATGCAAACAAATTTTAAATTTTATTTTCTCATCTTCGGATGCACTAAAAGGCGTCTTGGGTTTCGTCTCGTTTTGAACAGGACGGCGGGGAAGGAAAGAAAGCAGACTGCAAATGGAAGGGGAGTATGAGGTACCCATCAATTTATAAATCGGCCTCGCACCATTATTCTGGTTATTGTATGACTGATAATTCATTTTGCTTTTGCACGGTCGTCATGACGTGAATACCAATGACAATTATTTGACCTTAATTATACTTGTGATGCCCCTCAATATTTCGTAATATCTTGGCAATCTCTTTTCGCAGAAATCAATGTAATAACATCGACATTGGACTCTTTGCAGAAAAAGGTACAGATAAAAGCTAATTACACCTTTTATTACTGTTTGAAAATTACCATGGCTCTATTATCAACCATTGCTAATTAAGGTACATTATTTCCTGTCAATTGATTGTCAGAAACTCAAGAAGCCTTTCTCGAGGAAAACACCCCAGGCAGCCCCGAGAAAGAGATGCTGGGAGGTTGTGATGAGGATTGGAAGTTGCCCAAATCAGGTGGTCTTGAAAAGGGGACTTTGTGGATGCAGCAGAAATACTTAAGAAGCGTGAGCGCCGTCAAAGGGAAAAGAAGCAAACATGTGATCGGGGATAGTAACGAATGGAAGCATGAAACAAATACCACCAAAAAGTTGAGGCTGGAGACTGATATCCAGCAGGAAGATGGGCGAAAAGTAGATAAGAAAGCGATGCCTATTAATCGCCGATATAGTAACGAAGCGGAAGGTTCTCAATGCAGGCGGAGGAACGGGCGAGGGTGGCAGTGTACTCAACGTACTCTTGTAGGGTACTCTCTATGCGAATACCATTTGAGCAAGGGCAGGCTTAGGAACGTAAACAGCAATAATAAAAACGCTGGTAGAGTTATCGTGAATAACAAGGCCGGTTCATGCAGGTTCAAAGAATTGCGCCTCATAGACTCTTCTTGATCTTGTAATCTTCCAACTTATTCGCGATCAGCCGAAGCCGAACTCATGAATGAAGCATGATTTTTACTTTACAATTTGTTGACTGGCTGGTATGATGCAGAAGTAGTAATGAATAGAAAGGTATACGAATTCAGAGACGAACTGTACCCACACGATTGATGTATAAGATAATCTACCGTGGTAGTTGACTATGTACTTTTAATTTTCGGCTATGATTCAGGAGGTGCTGGAATTTCTTTCCTCGCTTTAATTCTTAAATATGCTTGCAATCGAATCTTGTCTTCGAATAGATTCAACTGTCATCGTTAATTACATGGTGCAATTATATCGCTTGACGTAGTCATTAGATTTGTGCAATGCCTGCATAAGATCCATTCTTTCTATCTATTTGCATATATTTGCGTAGTTAGCTTCAAAGAACAATTTATACACGCATGATGCATAAATACAAATTCTTATTCTCCCCGTTTGGGGAGTCCTATTTTTATGACAAAATTTATTTGTAAAACATTTTAACCTTTTATATTTAAATATTTATTTATTGAATAATTATGAGGGGAGTTTATTGTTGTTTTACATAGCCTGAAAACTTATCATTATTTAGTTGAGTGGGACAGTATGTTATTTGTATACTTATATTGTTTCTATTATTGTTATTCAATGAAAATTATTCTAAGTAAAATTAATTATTGATTATTTATAAAAGAGAAAACTTTAATTTTTGTTGGTCATTTATAAAGGAGAAGACTTTAATTTTGGTTAGATAGTTTTGGATTTTGAACCATTAAATTGTTTTGAGAAAAAAATAAACTATTAACCAAACCCAAATAATTTTCAAATTACTAAATTGTTATTGATGTATTTATTTATTTATATATATTTTTATATTAAATAAAATAAACAACTAAAATATTTGACCACAAAAAAATCATAGAGTTGTTAAAAAAAACCCTCTTAATATGATATGATAAATCTCAAACCATCCCAACTTCCAAAAAAAACAACTTTATTCTGTATTACAATGTATAAAACATCGTCTCTTTGAACTTAAATTTAATCGAAGATGTGGTATAAATACGGGATTGCACATGGTGTACTTATCTTGGGATGGTCATATTTCAATGGCCATGGATATTATCATGTTTAAACCAATGCTTTTATCTTTTTTGTGCTCAATATCTTGGAGTTGGGAGGAAAATCTTCACAATATAAATGAGAGGCAATTCAGCCACAATTTCACAACATATTTTATAATAAAGTAATTATAAAATATATGGAATTTATGAGAATATTAAATCATTAGCATAAAGTAATTATAAAATATATGGAATTCACAAGAATATTAGAGCATTAGCATATATTGGAAATAGTGTGAAAACAAGTTTGTTAAGAAGATTGAACGTTTCTCTAGAGATTAAAGGTAGGTGCAAGTAAATAATGATAATATAAATGTTGAGAAAACAATAATATAGTAATTTGGAAGAATTATTAGATGTATTGAGGCATTGAATTTAAAGATTGTAGAAAAAGATGAAATGTAGAAAAATAAGTTAGCTTTCTAAATATACAATTTTCATTTATAAGAATAATTTCGAAGTGAATTTTGAATTTTATTAACACTAATATGTTATATTTCATGTAAAATATTATACATATGTTTCGGTTAGTGTAACCTTTAAGTATCTAAATTACAAAATCTTGCTATAAAAATATGTGGATTTCTAGAGAATAGAATATTCATGTGCACAACTATTTTCAAAATAAATATATATATATATATATATATATATATATATATATATATATATATATATATATATATATATATATATATATATATATATATATATATATAATGAAAATCATTATATCCTTGAAATTACAAGGCCTTCCATTAGTGCAACTTAAAATGATCTTTAACGTTATTAAACAATTTTTTTTCTTTTTGAGATTGTAGTTATTAATGTCCTCTATGCCCCATATAACTTTTTATTTTCAAATGGTTAAGTCCCAAAGGGTTGTAGCAGAAATAGAAGAGGGTTGCATTTTAAGAGTTTGATATATGTCAGGAGAAAAATGTGTTAAAAATAGGAAAAACTATTATTTTTTTTTGAAAATTATATATTTAGAATCTACACAGTGGATGTTATATGTGTATGTAGTTTTATGCACAACTGTCTTTTTTAGCTTAGTCAAATATAGAGATATATATGTCTTTTCTCAAAAATTGATGTTTTGATGTATTTGCAATTCAAACCACCACTTTCAGGATCTCGAAACTATATCCAAAGAAACCAAGTCATTGTGCATATAGGATTGTCATAAAATTCAAAAAATTGTGTACACATTCTTAGCACCAAAAAATTGTGCATTCTTTTATCACTCACAATGCTTGTGCATTGGTAGTGAAAAAGTGCATGCATGTTTCTAGCACTAGGAACTATGTTTCTACAACTAGTGATTTTAACACTTGGAAAATGGTTGAAGTGGATTTAAGGGGCTGGGGAGGGTGAGAGATAGAACTTGTAGGGAAAATTTGAAGAATGGAAGTTTATCTTAAAGTTTAAAAACCTTGGAGAATCTTACTAGTCCCCGACATGTAAATTATAAACAAAATTATGATATATTTTTTAAATATTTAGGTTTATAATTATTTTATATTAGCATATATAAAATTTTGGCGATTTTTAGGGTAAAATAATTTTATATTATAAAAATTGGGCGAATCAATTTTCAAAAAAATGGAAATTGGCGAATATTTTTATTGGAAAAGGCAAGGAAAATTAGCCCACGTGCAAATATTATCCCCTAAAATTTCCCTTGGATGGAAGAATAGAGGGTTCAGGGGGAAGAGAGAGGTGGGGAAGAATGAGTTGGTGGGAAATGGTTGAGCTGGGTTTGGTGGGGGTTGGGGGGAGAGAGAGAGAGAGAGAGCAGTGGATGGAGAAGAATGATTTGATGAGTGAGGGAAGAGAGTGAGTGAAATTAAAAAATTGAGAGAGATAAGTAAAGAGAGAGGGGGAGGAGGAAGGAAGGAGAGACAAAATTGGAGATTTTTGTTGTGAAGGATGGATTGAGAGAAATAAAGGAAAGGAAGAGAGAGGGAGGAGAGATATATAGTGTATAAGTGAGTGAGAGTGGGGGGCGAGGGTAGAGAAAGAGAGAGATAAGGAGAGAGTTGGGGGATGAGAGAAGAAGAGTGAGAGATAGAGAGACGATGTTGGTTGGGGGGGGGGGGGGGGGGAGGAGAATGAGAGAGGGGGAGGGGAGGGGAGAGAATGAGAGAGGGGGTGGGAGGGAGAAATAGATAAGGATAAAGGGAGGGATATAGAGACAAAGCAAGAGGGAAGAGAGAGAGATAATTGGATGGTGGTTGTTGTGAAGCATGAACTAAGGGAGGAACGAAGGGATAGAGAAATAGAGGAAAGGGGAGGGAGGAGGGGAAAGAACAAGAGAGAGAAAGAGGAATTAAAGGGGGAGAGGGAGGGAGATAGAAAAAATATGGAAGGGAAAGAGTTAGGGAGAGAGATGGGGCAGAGAATGAGAGGGGGGAGAGATAGAGGGGAAAGAGAGATAAAGGAAGAGAGAGAGATATGGAAATAAAGAGAGAGTGAGGGAGATATAGAAGGTGAGGATGAGGGATACATATATAAATATGAAGGGAAGAGAGAGAGAGAGAGAGAGAAATAGTTGTACAGTGGTTTTTGTGAAGCACACACTAAGGGAGGAATGGAGGAATACACAAATAGAGGAAGGGGAAACGAGGAGCGGAGAGAACAAGAGAGCGAAAGAGGGAGTAAAGGGGGAGAGGGACAATGAGAGAGGGATGGAAACAGACACAGAGATGGAGGGTAGAGAGAGATGCAAAGAGAGGGGGAAGAGCATCAGAGAGATATGGGGGGAGAGATGACGCTAGAGGGAGGAAGTGAGAGATACAAAGCTAGAGACAGAGTGAGGGAGAGAGAGAAATATAGGAGGAAGGAGATATATACCAAGATGGAGGTGGGAGATAGAGGGATGGAAATATGGGAGAAGAGAGAGACATAGAGAGGGGAAGAGAAAAAGATATAGTTGGGGGCGAGAGAAAGGGAGAGAGAGGGGGGGAGACATAGAGAGGGGAGATGAGAGATGTATAGATAGATAGGTCATGAGAGAGAGAAAGGGAAATAGGAGGAGAGATAAAGAGAGAGTGGGGGAGGGGAGAAAGGGAGGGATGAGAGAGGAGGATGTGGGGTGAGGGAGAGAGGGATGCATAGAATTGAAAGGGTGTTGTTGTGAAGGAAGGATTGAGGGATTGAGGGTGTGAGAGAGAAAGGGGAGAAGAGAAAGAGAGAGAGATGGGGTTGGTACTTAGGGAGGGAGGCAGGGAGGGAAGCAATGATAGAATTTGAGGGATGAGAGAGGGAGCGATAGATGAGAGAAGAAAGAAAGAAACAAAGAAGAGAGAGAGAGGGTGGAGAGTGAGGATGGGAGAGCAAGAGGGGGTGCGAGAGAGAGATATATAGATATGGAAAAAGAGAGGGCAAGGGAGAAAGAAATGAGAGAGGGGTGGAAATAGAAACAAACTTGGAGAGGGGAGATAGAGATATAGATGGAGGGGAGAGAGAGGGAAGAAGAGAGAGTGGGAGTGATATTGATACAAATATTGGGGGGAGAGAGACGGAGGGAAGTAGTGTGAGGGGGAGAGAGAGAGAGGAGAAGAGAGAGAGTGGGAGTGATATTGATACAAATATGGGGGGGAGAGAGACGGAGGGAAGTAGTGTGTGAGAGAGAGAGAGAGAGAGTGAAGAATTGATGGGGGGAGAGAGAAGGAGAAAGGGAGGGATATGGAGATAGAGAGGGAAGAAGAGAGAGACACACACATGCATATATGTAAATGGAGATAAAGAGTTGGGAGGAGAGAAAGGGAGAGAGAGTGGAAGAAGGGAGAGATATAGAGGGAAGGGGGGAGAGAGAGGTGGAGATAGAGACTGAAAGAGAAGGATATAGGGAAGGATGGATAAAGTGTAGGGGGAAGAGAGAGGAATATTGAGAGAGAGGAGGGGGAAGAGGGAGAGAAAGAGAGGGATTAATGGACATATAAGAGAGGGAGAAATGAGAGAGATAAATGGAGAGAGAGGGAGAGAAAGAGAGGGATTAATGGACATATAAGAGAGTGAGAAATGAGAGAGATAAATGGACAGAGAGGGAGAGAGAATGACAATGATGGGAATGGAATGGAGAGAGGAAGAAGGAGGGAGGGGGGAGAGAGAGATAAAAGTAGATATGAAGAGATAGAAATATAATGTGGGTGAGATAGAGAGACATAAGAGATATAGGAGGAAAAAAGGATAAATATGGAAGGGGGGTATAGAGGGGAGAAGAGTGAGGCAAAGAGAGATAAGGACATATAGTGATGGGGGAGAGAGGGAGAGATGGAGTGAGGGGTAGAGATAGTGAGAGAATGAAAGGGAGAGCTATAGATAGAGATGGATGATATATATATATATATATATATATATATATATATATATATATATATATATAATGTAAATAGAGAGAGTGTGCATGGAGAGAGTGACAAAGAAGGAGAGAGGGAGGGAAGAGAGACAGAGGGAGGGTAGGGAGATTGAGAGAGGAGAGATGGAAAGAGAGAGAGGGGGGGGTGATAAAAATAAAGAGGGAGGGGGGTTATAAATTGAAGAAGAAAGAGACAAAGAGAGAGAAAGAGGGATAGGAAGAGAGAGGAAGGTAATTTGATGGGGGAGAGGGGGAGAGGGATAGTGAGGGAGTGATGGGGGTGGCGGGGGGAGAGGGATAGAGGAAGGGAGATAGAGAGACAGAGGGAAGGAGAGGGAGGAAGATTGACTAATGTGGGGAAGAGAGAGAAATAAAGGGAGAGAGATAAAGGACGAAGGAAGGGAGATAAATATAGATATTGAGGTGGGAGAGAGGGGGGGAAGCAAGAGAAATATTAGATAAGGGAGATGTGGGAGAAAATTAATGTCACATAAGTATGCATGTGTTCTATAATGCATGCACAATCCTATTATGGCCAATAAAATGTGAGAAGGCAAGAGAGGAAGGTAGGTAGGTAATTTCCTGTTTTGGATATTAGTCTCACGAACATGTGCATCTTATTGATGACTCATGTGAATTTTTAACAATCCATGCAAATTCCAAGGAATGCATGTACATTTTTAATGCTATACTTATCCATGCATGCTTGCTACTCGCATGACATCCAAATAGAAATCTAGCAAATTGACACAAAGGAGAAGCAATTATGCTAACACTTGGTATTAGTTTTTGTGTAGTTGGAAAGAATATTTTTCTCTACTTCTCTTATTGGAATCAAGTTTTTTTCTTATTGTATAACTATAATATTTTTTTTATATAATTAGAAGATAATTTGAGTAATTTGAACATAATTATTGTCTTGTTGAGGATTTGGAAAACTATTTTTTTCTTTTGTTGTGGCTAGAAGGAATTTTTTATCTTTTCATGAAATTGGAGGAAGTTTTTTTCCCTTTCTTGTAACTTTTGACAGACAAAATTTGTCTATTTGTTGGCGGAGCTAGATTTACCAACATTTATGGGACCTCTTCAATATGAAGCCCCAGCTATAAATCACATTGTTTCGAGTAGGAGTCCCAGAAGTGGGTTGTTTAATGATATGCCTTGGATTACAAAACACATAGAGTTGTGTATAATTTCTTTGGTTAAAGCAAGTGTGTGACCCTATGGGAAGTCAATAGGATGCATGAGTGGTTCTAACAGCAAAGGGGGGGAGGAAGTGTGCCCCAAGGAATCCTGTAATATTATGCAGTTTGAAAGGAACACACTAGATGAAAATAAATCACACAAACTAATAAGCAGAATAGTCTGCAAGTTAAAGGTGACAGATTAAAACATAAGCACGCATTCAACATGATTCATACAAATGCAAACAAAATATTTAATAAGCATATGTGTAAGTTAAACAACATACATCACAAACATAACTAGATTAGTCCAACTACATGTACCATATATGCATGAAGACGTGTCGGCTTTGATCATATATTATAAGTGAAAGTTCCATTCATACATACAACATGATGAACCACTTGCCCCAATAGTGGAACGTGAAGTCAAAAATATATGCTCCTCCCAAAGAAGTATACTCCCTCTATGGAGAATCCATGGTTGACACAAAACGCGCAAGCCTTCTCTAAGCCTAAGCCTAGCCAAAAGCTTGGCTCCCAAAAGCAAAGTTATGAGGATGCATTTATAACCAAAGGGGGGTGACTCTTGGCATGCCCCGTTGGTGACTCTTCGACTCCCCTCATGACTCTTCACATTCCATCATGGACACAATAAATTTCATTCATTTAATAATTACAAATACTATTACAATTTCCACTCGTAACAATATAAGAAAAAATAGGGTAGAGACAACTTGACATCCTAACAAGACAAAATACTATGATTTTGGTGTTGGGGTGAACTCAAGTTGGGAATCTTGGACTTGGTTCTTCTTATTCATGTACTCATACCAAGCTTGATACTGAGAAATGGTCTCCCCAAACTTCGAGATAGTGTTAGGCTGGAAGCAGACTCTTGCGTCCAATGCATCTGGGTACAATATCTTTTAACTAGTATTCACATATTCTTCAATAAATTGCAACATGGTTTTAATTTGAACCATGCCTCCAATGTAGGTATGCAAGATCTATCTCTTGATCTCCATGTCCTCTTGGGTGGCCTCCTGCTCCAACTGCTTCAGTTATTGGTAAATATCTTGTTAGACTTATTGTTTTCTATTAGCCTTGGTGAGTGTACCAATTGATGGGATCCAGTGGGTTCTCACCATGAGATCCAAGCTATTGTATATCTATCTATATGCATCATGAATCCTTCCGATGAAGGAGGAAAGTTTCTTGTTGTTCTAGATTATCATTTGAATCTTGTCTTTCTCCAAATCTTCTGCGGCTACATTGTCTTTTCCAATGTGAGTGGTGCGGCCTTGTATCGCATTTTCCACTCATGCATGATGGTGATGGAAATTTTTATATTCTTTAGGATTCTGAAAAAATATCTGCTTTTTCATAGCAAGTAATTTCGGTGGAAAACTACCTTATGGGTGGTTATAAACTCCTCGTAAATATCGCACATAGTGTCTCAAAGTGCGGATACTTCAGTAAGTATCACTTCTCTTATCTCCTCGCCGTAGACCTGTGTAGACAGTGCACTCTGCGTTGATGCACAAATTTTTTCATTCTCTTATTGAAGCGCCTGTATGTTCTACGCTAGTTGCTTGTTCTCGACAACCAAACACTAGGTGTTAGATCTAGCTACTACTGCAAAGGCTTAGTTAGCATCAGCAATGACATTCAAATTCCTACTGGTGTCTTCCACAATCACCATTTCTCTCATGAACACGAGTGATGCATGATCATCCGGGAAATTATTTCTTTGCGCTTTTACAATATTCTTCTGTAGCTCATCAAATGATATATTGTACACATCCATTACTGGATCATCATCAAGGGGATTCATCTCCCTTTCCTAACTTAATTCTTGCTCTGCAGCTGGAGGTGGTGTTGGAAATGTTGTCATTGATGGCAAAGTAATTGGCAAAGTAGGAGCATCTGAAACAATAACTAGGAAAAGAGAAAAGCAAAGTAGCAGAGTCCAGAGATAGAGTAGGAGAAAAAGGCCATCGAATAGAATTAGTGAATGTTCTTGTAAGTGGTTACATTTGTATATAATGATGAGGGATTGCTTCTAAATTCTCTGTGAATTATATGTATATTCTTGATTTAATTCAGTAGGAAGGATATTTGAGTCTCTGTGGACAATTATTCCTATGTAGACTGCTTGAATTTATTGTGGAAATGTGAATTTGTTACTCATGGTTTGTAAACTTCGTAAGCTCTGTGGAAGGGGTAGATTCGTGAATCTGTATAAGATATCGAGTTGCCACGATACAGTAAGCAATGGGGAATGTATAACCTAATGAAGCAGCGCATTATGGTATGCGAAGGAGTCGTGTTGAAACATCGATGAACCAAAGGGTTAGAATATAAAAGGAAGATGGAACCCGGTAGCAGAACGCGAAGTTAGGCGGAACCCCGAGCCAAAAGGGTGGAACCATGACCAGATGAACAGTGACGGCGGTTTATGGTTTTCATCGCACCACCTTTACACGGTGGGCGGTATTTGAGGAGTTGGGAGTGATTCCACAGGACGGACGACGTGTGTCCCAAAGCAAGTTGGCAAAACCACTCTCACTGCGCGCCATCGCGCATTAACTCTCGACTGAGGACCCCATGCGATATCGATACAAGCCATCGATCTGCAGGGAAGCCATCGTACGGTGATCATATTGGGAAGATGCACAAAGGATAACTTAAGGTATGGGCGAGTGTATTTGATTGATTTTGTCGACTGTATGGTGGGGCCGAGGCCTATAGTAATTTATTAAAAACGTCTGTTATTAATATAAGGGCGACAACCTTATTATAAGACGGCGACTGAACATATTTAAGGGTTTCCATAGTCATAATATGGAAGAGGATAAATTATAAAATGCATACGTATGACTGTGTGTGTGAAATCAAAAGGAAGTTGAGGAAGACCACATAGAGGAGAACGGGGTATAGTGAGAGCTAAACGGGACTGTGGATGTGAGCGTTATCAAGTGATATATTTAAGTGGGGAACGTAATACAGTTTGATGATATAAAGGTTATAAAACCCGTGACATGCTTACGTTGGGCGCTAAACAAAAGCCACGGTTTATTAATAGTTTTTAATGTTTGACTCGGAGATGGGCATACGTTCAAGTAGATACATGGGTCTTCACATTTGGTGGAAAGCATATACATATGCTGATATATATACTACGCTGGTATTTAATATAGTGAGCTGTAATATTGCTTCGAAATTGTATTAAAACATTGATTGGGTTTATTACAAGAGCATATTATGTATTTTATGGGTCTTATAATCGTGAGTATAAGAAGCCTCCACAGTTTATTAAAGTGCCAGCCCAAGAGATTAGAACCTTGAGAGTTTGCCCAGATTTAAAATCAGTTGTTATATTAAAAAGAAATTATATATGCAGCAGGTGCACAAAAGTACAGTGAACAGGTGAATAAACACAGGGATGAAAATGTGGGCCTAACAGAGGTAAACAAAGAATGTAGGAACTGAAAAATTCACAGGGAATTTTGCAGGCATGATGAACAGAAATATACAGAACAGTCACTCAACAGCAGCAGAAGAGACAAATCCAGTAAAGCCAAAGAAAGTCCAGAAAAAGAACTGAGTGGTATTGAAATGTGCAACTGAAAATGTAAATAATTTTTGTTTTATATTGTTTGTTATGCAAAGGAAAGTATCCGAAGGAAAAGAAAAATCCCACTGTAGCATGGAAATTTGTACATATTATTATAATTTTAAAATGAGTTGTATAAAGGAATGAGAAGATAGAAGTCAAAAAGTCAGGACTATTCACTTCAAATTCCGTGAGGAATGTAAAGAGTCATATGATGAACTCTACATATAATATCACATTGATATGCACAGGTGAGGTGAGAGGATAAGGATATATAATGAAAAGTATAGAAGATCAAGGCAGAAGAGATAAGGCAGAGAGGAGCAGAAAGAGATGCTACATAACAGAGCTTATATCTGAGGTAAATCAACAAACATTCAGTTTGATAAATTGAGGAAGTTGGAGCTTCCCTATCAAGCTGCAGCTTGACAGCTGTCAGTTGTAGCTGACTGAGGTTGGAGCCTCCTGTAGGTTGGTGCCTGCAAAAAAACAGTGGTGAGAGGGAGTTGGAGCTTGCCTTTGCATCACAACAACAATAAGATGTGGTTTTCTCCCTTTATGGGTTTCCACTTATATCTGGTGTCTCTGTGCATGATGTTTATGTGTTGATCTGATTGATGTCATTTGCTTAATACCTGCTGCTCTCATATTAAAGTCTACTATTATATTATATTAATACTTTCTGCTCACATTCTAAGATTACTCACATATTAAGTTGGACATGAAATGAAGGGTAAATAAGTTTTAATGAAAAGCTTCAAAATCCATGAATGTGTTAAACTGATTCACCCCCCCCCTCTCAGTTTAACTAAGAGTTCAACAATTGGTATCAGAGCAGGTTCCTTTGTACCAGTTTAACAACTGAAAGGAGATTCTAGGTTCTCATAATGGCCAGGAAAGAAGGACGCTCAACCAATAAAGCCCCTTTCTTTACAGGGGTAAATTATACCTTCTAGAAAATCAGGATGAGGAAATACATAATGTCTCTAGGAATAGAAGTTTGGGGTGCTGTGGAATTAGGATATGCCCCAAAGTCAACTGACTCAGAGAAATAATCCAAACAAGATTTTGTAGCTAACGCAAAAGCCATGAGTGCTATCTTGAATGGATTGTGTGAAGCAGAGTTTATCAAAGTAATGCACAAAGACACTGCCAAAGAGATGTGGGATACTCTGGAGAACATCCATGAAGGAGAAAAGAAAGTAAAAACTGCCAAACTTCAAGTCTATAGAGCCCAGTTTGAGAATTTAAAAATGAATGATGATGAAGACATTGACAGTTTCTTCCTAAAAGTTGCAGAAATTGTTAACAATATGAAAGCTCTTGGAGAAACCATGCCAGAAAGTATAATTGTGCAAAATATTCTAAGATCCCTTCCATCCAGTTTTAATCCCAAGGTGTCTGCAATAGAAGAAACAGCTGATTGGGAGACCTTGACCATGAACCAGCTACTTGGAAATTTAACAGCATACGAGATGAGGCTCCCACTGAAGAAGCCAAGTATGAGAGAGGCAGCCTTTAAAACAGAAAAGAAGAAAGAAGAAGAGGAAGATATATGCTCTTGCTCGGATGAAGAAGAGGCAAATTTTGTCAAGAAATTAGATAGAGGCTCAGGTAAATACAAAGGTAAAATTCCTTTCAAATGATTTAATTGTGGAAGAGTGGGACACTATGCTGCTAAGTGTCCTCACAAGAAAGTAAGGAATCAGACTCAAGAAACAGAGAAAAATACATCAAAAAACTGGCAGAAAGGAAAGAAGTTCAGCAGAAAATCCTTTTATGCTCAACAAGACAGCAGTGCATCTAAAGACTGAGATGAACCTTCAAGTGAAGAAGGAACCTCTGTATTCTTATTGATGGCCATAGAAGAACTTGAAGGTCACCTGCTAGAAGATGAAGAAGAAGAAGGTGAAGTCGACCTTGAGGGGGGGCTAAGAAGTGCTCTGGAAGAGATTGATAGACTCAAGATGAAATGCAGAAAACAAAAGGAAATTCTCCTCAAGTTTGTACGAGAAGAACATGATTCAGAAGTTCTGATGCAGCTAAAGATAGAGCTTGAAGAAGCCAAGAAGATAGAGGACATGTTACTTAAGCAAATCAAAGAAAAAACTCAGGAACAAGAAAAGTTTGAAGAAGAAGTAGTATGTCTCAGGAAGAATTTACAAAATACTCAAAGGAAATTGGTTATAAACTCTTCCCAAACAAAAAGCTCTAGTAAGTTGAATGAAATTCTGGTTGCTCAAAGATCGCCTATGATAAAAATTGGAATAGGCTATGAAGGAGAATCAAGTAAAGGCAAAGAAAAGGTTGACAGAGAGATTATTTTTGTAAAAGCAAAGAAGAATGATGAAGCAGCTCAAACAATTCCTACAAAAGAAGAAACATGTAATAAGGAAGACAGAGATCAGAAGAAACCACTAGTAGCAAAGAATGTAATAAATACTAAGACCCCTGAGTATGTAAAATTTGGAAACCATCAAAGGATATTCTTCCCTCCTCTGAAGAATGCCACTTGTTATGCTTGCCACAAGCTGGGACACATTGCTGCATATTTTCATGCAAGGAGGAGTAATTCAAACCAGCAAAAGATGCAAACATTGAAGATACTACCTCAAGCAAACAAATGGAAGAGACAACCTTACATCAGGTATGCAAATAGTTTCTATGGTTACTATTTTTATTGTAAGGAATTTGGCCATAAAATCATTGAGTGTAGAAATTATGGACAAAGATTGATATTTAACACCTCAAGGAGGTTTATGAATCAAAGAAATTATGTTCATACTCATAATTCTACAAAAATTATGATCAAATGTTGTGTATGCAATCAAGTTGGACATATACCTTCCAAATGTCCTCTGAGAAGATGTAGTTCATCACCTCACAAAAGATAACAAACAAAAGGGTGCCTCCAGTGGATAAATAAGGTGAATAAATGTGACTTGGCTCTAACTGCTCAAGACCTGAAAAGCCAGTGGTATTTGGACAGTGGCTGCTCTAAACACATGACTGGAGACAGAAGCAAGTTTATAGCTTTTGATGAAAAGAAAACTGGTAATGTTACTTTTGGCAATGATAAATCAGGAAAAATCGAGGGAAAGGGCTCAGACAGCTTAGATAATGGCAGAGCTAAGGCCCAAGATGTACTATTTTTAGATGGGCTGAAAGAAAATTTGCTGAGTGTCAGTCAAATGTGTGATAAAGGCTGCGAAGTTCTTTTCAGAGCACAAGACTGTGAAGTCAGATCAAGCACCACAGGTAAGACTCTGCTCAAAGGTGTTCGAACAGAGAGCAATTTTTACATTGTGAAAGAGAAATATGAAGCATGTCATCTTAGAAAACTTGAGGAGTCATGGTTATGGCATAGGAGATTGGGACATCTCAGCTTCGATCATATTATCAGACTAAGGAAAAAGAAAGCGGTCAGAAACATGCTAGAAATAAAAAGGCCTTCTAATACCATATGCAAATCTTGTCAATTGGGTAAACAGACCCATACATCATTTAAGGCCAAAGATGAGTTATCAACAAGTAGCCACTCCAGCTTGTGCACATGGATCTGTGTGGACCTGCAAGAACTAAAACACCAAGTGGAGAATCCTACTTCATGCTAATAATCGATGATTTCTCTAGAATGACATGGGTTGCATTTCTCAAGAATAAATCGGAAGCTCTGGACAAATTCAAAATATTCAAAGAATTAGCTGAAAATCAAACAGGATGCAAGCTAAAATGCATCATATCGGATAGAGGAGGTGAATTCACAGATTATGACTTTGTAGATCTAGGCAATGAATATGGCATAAAACAACAATTTACTATTGCAGGGACACCTCAGCAGAACGGAGTAGCAGAGAGACAAAACGGATCTATTCAACAAATTGCCAGAGCCATGATGCAAGAGAATAATATTCCTCAAACCTTTTGGGCAGAAGCGGTACACACAGCGGTGCATATCCTTAATAAAGCTCACTTAAGGCCAAGCAGTGACAAGACTCCTTGTGAACTTTGGCATGGGAAACCAGCTTCAATCAAACATTTTAGAATCTTTGGAAGCAAGTGTTACATAAAGAATAATGATGAAAATCTTGGAAAATTTGATGCAAGAGAAGATGAAGGGATATTTCTAGGATATGCATCCAAAAGTAAAGGGTACAGGTGCTACAACAAGACTCTTCGAAAAATAGTTGAAAGCATTGATGTGACATTTGATGAATGACTTCCAAACAATACAAGAGATACAGATTGTTGCAGTCCATCAGACAACCATGAAGAAGAAAACCAAGATGATGAGGAAACAAGCAAGACAATAGAAGATACAGATCTGAGTTCTAAAGCTCCCTCAAGATATACTCAGAAGAATCATCCTGAAGACCAGATCATTGGAGACAAGAGAGTAGGGGTCCAAACAAGAAGGCAGCTAACAGAACAAACTGAAGAGGTATACATAGCCATGTTGGCACAAATAGATCCAAAGAAATTTGAAGAAGCCAGCAAGGACAAGTCTTGGGTAAATGCTATGAATGAAGAATTGGACCAAATTGAGAAAAAAAATACATGGGAATTAGTTCCTAGACCCACTAAGAAAAATGTCATAGGCTCAAAATGGGTATTCAAAAATAAAATGAATGAGCAAGGAAAAGTAATCAGGAATTAAGCCAGACTGGTCTGCAAAGGATATTCACAAATCGAAGGACTTGATTACGATGAAACATTTTCCCCTGTAGCCAGAATGGAAGCCATCAGAATGTTTCTGGCCTTTGCTTGCTACCAAAACTTCAAAGTATATCAAATGGATGTGAAATCTGCATTTCTGAATGGAGATCTAGAAGAAGAAGTCTACATGGAACAACCAGAAGGTTTCCCTTTAACAGATAAAGAAGACCATGTTTGCAGACTGAAGAAGGCTCTATATGGACTGAAACAGGCTCCTCGTGCTTGGTACTCAAAACTGGATAAATATTTTCAAAAACAAGGCTTTAAGAGAGGTGGAGTAGACAACAATCTGTACATAAAATCCCATGAAGATGAACTCCTGATTGTTGTAGTATATGTTGATGACATTATGTTTGGAAGCAATGGAGAAGAACTAGAAAAAGGGTTTGCTGATGAGATGAAAACAGATTTTGAGATGTCTGTGATTGGAGAGCTCAATTTCTACTTAGGACTTCAAATTCAGTAAAAGAACACAGGTACATTCATCTCACAAGAAAAATACTTAAAAGAAATGTTGAAAAAATTCAAAATGGAGGATTACAAACCTGTGTCAACTCCCATGATCACGGGATGTAAGTTGTGTGCTGATGATGGATCTGTTGACATAGATAAAAAAATCTACAGATCCATGATAGGAAGTGTGTTGTATCTGACAACATCAAGACCAGACATCATGCTAGCAGTAGGACTAGTGGCTATATATCAAGCAGCACCTAAACAAAATCACCTTCTTGCAGTAAAAAGAATATTCAGATATCTACAAGGAACAACACTGTATGGGCTTTGGTATCCTAAAGGCAAAAACTTCACTTTGATAGCATACACAGATGCAAATTGGGCCAGTTGTGTGGATGACAGGAAAAGTACAAGTGGAGATGCATTCTATCTAGGAGAAAGTCTAGTGGCATGGTTAAGTAAGAAACAAAAATCTATCTCTCTGTCTACAGCAGAAGTAGAATATATAGCAGCAGCAGCGTGTTGTACACAAGTTATGTGGATGAAGCAAACCCTCCAAGACATGAAGGTAAGCATTGATGAACCTATCCCAATCAAATGTGATAATACAAGTGCTATAAGTATATCTAAAAATCTTGTGCTTCACTCAAAAACTAAGCATATCCCAATCAAGTATCATTTTCTCCGAGAACAAGTGGCTCAGAAGATAGTAAAGCTGGAGTATGTGCCAACAAAAGAACAAACAACAGATATATTTACCAAACCTCTTGCTAGAGAACCATTTGAATATTTGAGAGATAGACTAGGGGTAGTATTTGTAGATGCTACTCTCTGATATAAAGAGAAAGCAGAGTTTCAGGGGGAGAACAAAAACGAAAATATCATTTTAGGGGGAGATCATCCAGCAAGGAAAGCATGAAACAGGTCCTCAGGGTCAAAGGATTATGGAAAGAATACACCCAGCATAAAAGAGTTAAAGAAAATGCTAGAGGGTCAGAATTTTAGATTTAATCCAAAGTTTGGAGCAGCAGGGTACAAAGTCAGAAGATCTCAAAAAGAGGAAATGCAGAAAGCAAACTAAGAAATGAGCAACCCTTTGCCATTGATGTCAAAGGGGGGGGGAAAGCAAAAAGGGGCTTCTATAAGGCAAACAGAGGAAGAGTATTGCCATCAATGCCAAAGGGGAGATTGTTGGAAATGTTGTCATTGATGGCAAAGGAATTGGCAAAGCAGGAGCATCTGAAACAGTAACTAGGAAAAGAGAAAATCAAAGTAGCAGAGTCCAGAGACAGAGTAGGAGAAAAAGGCCATCGAATAGAATAAGTGAATGTTCTTGTAAGTGGTTACATTTGTATATAATGATGAGGGATTGCTTCTAAATTCTCTGTGAATTATATGTATATTCTTGATTGAATTCAGTAGGAAGGATATTTGAGTCTCTTTGGACAATTATGCCTGTGTAGACTGCTTGAATTTATTGTGGAAGTGTGAATTTGTTACTCATGGTTTGTAAACATGGTAAGCTCTGTGGAAGGGGTAGATTCGTGAATATGTATAAGATATCGAGTTGCCACGATACAGTAAGCAATGGGGAATGTATAACCTGATGAAGCAGTGCGGTATAGTATGCAAAGGAGTCGTGCTGAAACATTAATTAACCAAAGGGTTAGAATATAAAAGGAAGACGGAACCCGGTAGCGGAACGCGGAGTTAGGCAGAACCCCGAGCCAAAAAGGGCAGAACCATGATGAACAGTGACGACGGTTTATGGTTTTCATCGCACCACCTTTACACGGTGGGTGGTATTTGAGGAGTTGGGAGCGATTCCACAGGACAGACGACGCGTGTCCCAGAGCAAGTTGGAAAAACCACTCTCACTGCGCGCCATCGCGCATTAACT
Source organism: Pinus albicaulis (assembly GCA_034641835.2). NCBI lineage: Eukaryota > Viridiplantae > Streptophyta > Pinopsida > Pinales > Pinaceae > Pinus > Pinus albicaulis. The sequence continues at coordinate 881,284,506 of CM076569.1, read as the reverse complement.
CTCGACTGAGGACCCCGTGCGATATCGATACAAGCCGTCAATATGGAGGGAAGCCATCGGAAGGTGATCATATTGGGAAGATGCGCGAAGGTTAACTTAAGGTACGGGCGTGTGTATTTGATTGATTCCGTCGATTGTATGGTGGGGCCGAGGCCTATAGTAATTTATTAAAAACGTCGGTTATTAATATAAGCGCGACAACCTTATTATAAGATGGCGACTGAACATATTTAAGGGTTTCCATAGTCATAATATGGAAGAGGATAAATTATAAAATGCATACGTATGACTGTGTGTGTGAAATCAAAAGGAATTTGAGGAAGACCACGTAGAGGAGAATGGGGTATAGTGAGAACTAAATGGGACTGTGGATGTGAGCGTTATCAAGTGATATATTTAAGTGGGGAACGTAATATAGTTTGATGATATAAAGGTTATAAAACCCGTGACCATGCTTACATTGGGCACTAAACAAAAGCCACAGTTTATTAATAGTTTTTTTTTTATGTTTGACTCGGAGATGGGCATACGTTAAAGTAAATACATGGGTCTTCACATTTGGTGGGAAACATATACATATGCTGATATATATACTACGCTGATATTTAATATAGTGAGCTGTAATATTGCTTTGAAATTGTATTAAAACATTGATTGGGTTTATTACAAGAGCATATTATGTATTTTATGGGTCTTATAATCGTGAGTATAAGAAGCCTCCACAGTTGATTAAAGTGCCAGCCCAAGAGATTAGAACCTTGAGAGTTTGCCCAGATTTAAAATCAGTTGTTATATTAAAAAGCAGTTATATATGCAGCAGGTGCACAAAAGTACAGTGAACAGGTGAATAAACACGGGGATGAAAATGTGGGCCTAACAGAGGTAAACAAAGAATGTAGGAACTAAAAAAGTCACAGGGAATTTTGCAGCGATGATAAACAGAAATATACAGAACAGTCACTCAACAGCTGCAGAAGAGACAAATCCAGTAAAGCCGAAGAAAGTCCAGAAAAGAAACTGAGTGGTATTGAAATGTGCAACTGAAAATGTAAATAATTTTTGTTTTATATTGTTTGTGATGCAAAGGCAAGTATCCTAAGGAAAAGAAAAATCCCACTGTAGCATGGAAATTTGTACATATTATTATAATTTTAAAATGAGTTGGATAAAGGAATGAGAAGACAAAAGTAAAAAATTCAGGACTATTCACTTCAATTTCCCTGAGGAATGTAAAGAGTCATATGATGAACTCTACATATAATATCACATTGATATGCACAGGTGAGGCGAGAGGATAAGGATAGAGAATGAAAAGTATAGAAGATCAAGGCAAAAGAGATAAGGCAGAGAGGAGCAGAAAGAGATGCTATAGAGAGCTGATATCTGAGGTAAATCAACAAACATTCAGTTTGATAAATTAAGGAAGTTGGAGCTTCCCTATCAAGTTGCAGCTTGATAGCTGTCAGTTGTAGCTGACTGAGGTTGGAGCCTCTTGTAGGTTGGTGCCTACAGAAAATTGAAGGGAGTTGGTGCTTCCTTGCAAGTTGTAGCTTGCAAAAATGAGCTTGGAGCCTCCTGTAGGTTGGTGCCTGCAGAAAAACAGTGGTGAGAGGGATTTGGAGCTTGCCTTTGCATCACAACAATAATAAGATGTGGTTTTCTCCCTTTATGGGTTTCCACTTATATCTGGTGTCTCTGTGCATGATGTTTATGTGTTGACCTTATTTATATCATCTGCTTAATACCTGATGCTCTCATATTAAAGTCTACTGTTATATTATATTAATACTTGCTGCTCACATTCTAAGATTACTCACATATTACGTTGGACATGAAATGAAGGGTAAATAAGTTTTAATGAAAAGCTTCAAAATCCATGAATGTGTTAAATTGATTCACCCCCCCCCCTCTCAGTTTAGCTAAGAGTTAAACAGGTGGTGGAGTTTGAGCGGTGGGATGAGGTGCCCTGGGCATCAAGTCCACATCTTCATTTAGCGGCTCCAACCCTACTTCCATGTCCGTGACCTCGAACAATTGTTCAAGATCTTGAGAGAAATCTTTTCTTGCATTTTTTCACTCACTCCTTCTACTTCTGGTTGATCCTATACCTGTTCTTCAACCAGTGTCAATTTCGTCTTTGTTGTTATGGCATTTCCATACTTCCTCTTCTTTCTTTTGTCTCTCCTATTCTTCTCTTCTTCTAAGCTCTTGTTCTTCCTTCAACTCTTGTTCTTCTTTATGTGCTCTCTGCATTACTTATTCTAAGGATTGCTTCTCTCTCTTCCTCCAATTTGCTCTTTTATGCCTTTGTTTCCTCTTTCCTTAAATCACCAAAGATACTTTCTTAGTAAGAGGGTCTTCTTTCATTTTCCAGTTTTTTTCCTCATCCGTATAGTCTGCTACCTTCCTCTTTCCTTTGTCACGCACTAGACCACTACCTGTTGTTGTTGCTGCTTCTAGAACTACTACCACCTGTGGGACAACTTGATGAGTCCAACTTTTACTGATTGGCTCAAGTGGTTGGGAAGAGTTATAAAAATTCTTCCATGTTTCCTCCGAGGGCCACTGATATACCCCACTGACCTAGTTTAAGTACACTCTCGCACAATTTTATTTGTAAATTCCCCTTAGATCATATGGATTGTAACTCTTGGTATTAAACTCGAATTTGACCAGGTATTTGCTTTCAGCATCCGCAACTGTAAGATTTTGTTGATGGTGCTAGATTCGCCAAAATTCAGGGGATCTCCCCGATATGAAGTCCCAACAATGGGGTGTTTAATGGTATGCCTTAGATTGAAAAAAACATAGAGTTGTGTACAATGTCTTTGATTAAAGCAAGTGTGTGACCCTATGGAATGTCAATATGATGCATGAGCAGTTCTCAAAGCAAAGGGGGAAGGAAGTGTGCACTTTGGAATTCTGTAATAGTATGCATCCTGAAAGGAACACACGAGATGAAAAGACATCACACAAGCTAACAAGAAAAATATTCCACAAGTTAAAGGGGATGAGTTAAAACATGAGCATGCATTCAAAAATATTCGTACAAATGAAAACGAAATAGTTCATAATCATTTGTATAAGTTAAAATACAAACATGTCAAACATAACCAGAAGTCCCAACTTGACCTTGTACTATTTCGAGTAGGAGTCCCAACATTGGGGTGTTTAATGTTATGCCTTAGATTGCAAAATTCATAGAGTTGTGTACGGTATCTTTGATTAAAGCAAGTGTGTGACCATGTGGAATGTCAATATGATGCATGATCAGTTCTAATAGCAAAGGGGGAATGAAGTGTGCCCCTTAGAATTTTGTAATAATACGCAGCTTGAAAGGAACACACGAGATGAAAAGACATCACACAAGATAACAAGAAAAATAGTCCACAAGTTAAAGGTGATGAGTTAAAAAATGAGAATGCATTCAACAAGATTCATACAAATGCAAATGAAATAGTTCATAAGCATATGCATAAGTTAAAATACATACATCACAAACATAACCAAAATATTCGAACTACATTTACAATATATGCACGAAAGACTTGTTGACTCTGATTATATTATAAGTGAAAGTTATATTCATACATACAACATGACATACCACTTTCCCCAATAGTGGAACGTGAAGTAAACATCACCTACTCCTCCCAAAGAAGTATACTCCCTCTATGCTACGAAGAATCTAAGGATGACACAAAACTCCCAAGCCTTCTCTAAGCCTAAGCTGACCCAAAAGGTCGGCTCCATAAATCCCTTTACAAGAGTTATGAGGATGTATTTATAACCAAAGGGGGGTGACCCTTGGCATGCCCCTTGGTGACTCTTTAATGCTATCTTGACTCCTCACATTACATATGACTCTTCATATTCCATCATGGACACATGGAATTTCACTCATATAATAATTATAAATAATATTACAATTTCCACTCGTACACATATAAGAAAAAATAGGGTAGATACAACTTGACATCCTAACAAGACAAAATACTATGACGCTGGTGTTGGCGTGAACTAAAGCTAGGCATATTGGACTTGATGCTCCTCGTTCACGTACTCATACCAATCTTGGTACTTCCTAATAATCTCCCCAAACCATGAGATAAAGTTAGGCTGGAAGTGGAATCTCGCCTCCAATAAATTCGGGTACAACCTCTTCGAACTGATCTTCACATCTTCTTAAATCAGGTGCAACATGGTTTTAATATGAACTAGGCGACCAATGTAGGTAAAAAATGTATGTCAATTGATCTCCATGTCCTATCGAAGGCCTCCTGCTCCAGTTGCTTCAGGTACTGGTCAATATCCTATTGGACTTGATGCCTTTTCTTAGCTTCGGTGAGTGTACCAATTGATGGGATTCGGTGGTTCTTCACCATGAAATCGATATTGTTGTAGATCCATCCATATGCAGCTTGAATTCCTCTGATGAACGAGGTGAGTTGCTTGTTGCTCTGGATTAGCATATGAATTCTAGCTTTCTCTAACTCAGCCTACAACTTCATCTTCTTTACAAGTGTGAGTGGCATGACCTTGTATCACATTGTCCACTCATGCACGACAATGATGGAAGTTTTTATATTCTTGCGGATTATAACAAATTATCTGCTTTATTGTAGCAAGTCATTTAGGTGGAGAACTGCCTTAATGATGGTTACCAACTCCTCATAAAGAGATTGCATAGTTTCTCCAAGTGTCGATACTTCAGCAAGTATCATTGCTATGATATCCTAATGGTAGACCTGTGTGAACAATGAACTATGTGCTACTACATGAAGTTTCTCATTCTATTTTCGAATTTCCTTAATTTTTTACACTAACTATTTTTTCTTAGCAACCAAACACTGGGCGTTAGATCTAGCTGCTCCTGTAAAATCCCAGTTGGCATCACCAATAACATTAAAACTCCTACTAGTTTCTGCCATGATCACCTTTTCTCTGATGAAAGTGGGTGACACATGATCATCCGTAAAATTATTTCTCCTCGGTTGTAAAATCTTATTCTCCATCTCATCAAATGATAGATTGTACATGTCCATGACCGGATCATCATCGAGGGGAATCACCCCCCCCCCCCCCCCTCCCTCCTCACTTGGTGGTTACTTTGCAGCTAGAGGTGGTGGATTTGGAGTGGTGGGCTGAGGTGCATTGGGCATCAAGTCCACATCTTCCTTTAGTGGCTCCAGTCCCACTTCCATGTCCATGATCTCAATCAATTGTTCAAGATATTGAGAAAAATATTGTTCCTGCATCTAATCGCTCATTCCTTCTACTTTTGAATAACCCTGTACCTATTCTTCAACTTGTATAATTTTTCCCTACTATTGTGGCACCTATTATCACTCCGTAATTTTTGAGGTTGTAGAGTAAATCATAGAGGTAACCGTAGAACCACTTTGGAAACTAGGAATATAGCCCTTCCTATGTTGGGAAAAAATACTGAGAGGGGGGGGGGGGGGGTGAATCAGTATCTCAGTATTTACTGCATATTCAAAACTTTTTACTTTTTCACTCTCTAAAACCCATACGCTACTTTCCTTTAGTAAACTCGTGTATACACGCGGATATCCTTCATACAACTCGCGTATTAGCAGAGATCTAAATATGAAGATATTTATTAACTTATTTCTTTGCACTGTTCATTCATCTGATGTTAAGTTAATAGTAAACATGTGTAGTAATAATAGAATAAACCATCACATAAAGCATCACACATGAACACCAGGATTTTTAGGTGGAAACCCAAGTCGGGAGAAAACCACCGCTACAGTTGCTCAGCCTTCAATATTTTATTATAGAGAAAACATCTTACAACATAAGGCCAGCAGACTTTACCTCACACGCAGCACCCACCGCGTCGTTACTCAAATTCTCTCGGAAGGGAGCTCCAACCCCCTGACTCATTTACCAGCCTCTCCCGGAAGGGAGCTACGACCCCCTAATCTCATTTACCAGCCTCACCTGGAAGGGAGCTACGACCCCCTGACTGAAGGCTACAACCCTCAGCACCTCTATGGACCACGTTTCATCAATTTTCACACTGGATCCAACAACTTCAAAAGAGCACAACTTGTAGGCTACGTTTCATCATATTTTCAGACTGGACCCATTCATACTTTTTAAGCACAATCAACCATGAAACAGATACATATAACTCAATCGACAGATAATGCAGAACCACAGAATGTATCGTACATTTCTTACCACAGACTTCGAAAAACAAACCCAGTTTGCATACGCGCTTTCCTTTCACCGATGTCACAGATATACGCGCTCCGTTCATGTAAAACCACCATACTTCAGTACAAATTACAAAGCTGATTTTATTGCGCATACGCGCTTTCTCTTCAGCGAAGCCGCGTATATACGCGTTTCTTCTACGACAAAGTAGCGTATAGATCTTCAACCATTACGGAGATGCATACTTTTTCAGATCAAACATTCAGTTCAGATTCAACCCTTTACTTCAGACAGATGTTCGCCTCATCTCGGATCTAAGCCTTCCATGAACAGATCTAGCAGATACAAATACATTCCAGATCTAGATATTCTGCTTCATCATTTCTTCATAGGTGCATCATAGATTCAGATCTATTATCAAACCTTTACCCTTTCCATACAGATATACTTCACAGAGAAGTATTCATTCAAACTCAGACATATTACACCCACCTCTTTTTATTACCTGATTAATTTCTTCTTTGCTATATCAAGTTTACCCTTTACTAATAGCATGAGCCCCTTTTTCAATACCATGAGCCAAAACTACGGCTATTGTAGATGAACTACCTTGACGGAGTCATTGGAATGAACCATTACCCAATATGATAGGTCAATACCATAGAGGTTACCACCTAGTTTTACCTTTATATGACCTTTTCCTCACGCGACTTGGAACGTTGTTTCCCGCGTGCATACGCGACTTCTCCTAGACATATCCGCGTATGCCTTGAGACATACTCTTTTCACCATAGATTTAGCACATGCTGAATTCCTTTCTTCATTGCCTTCTATACTCACTGTGGATACATCAGATTTAGATCATCAAGACATATTCTATCAAGCACAACTTCATCAAGTAGGTAGCCATCATCTTCATCAAGTGGGTTGCCATTCAAGGACAACACTCTATCAAGTGGGTTGTCATCAAGGACAACACTCAGCATCATTTTGCTAACAAACATCATATCACATCAGATTTACATCATTTACCAAGTTCATCAAGTCAAGAATAACTTCATCAGGTGGTTTGTCATCAAGGACAACACATGTCAACATTATCATGTCTTCATCTTCATTCAATGGGTTGCCATCAAGGACAACACTCTGCATCATATTGCCAACAATCTCCCCCTTTGGACTTGATGGCAACCACGATGGTGTTTGGTTACCACAACAGATAGGTACATTAAGAATACAATGACACCATTTCACTCTCTCCATTTTTGACACCATTCTTTTTCTTCATTCAAACACCATGTCATTCTCCCCCTTTGACATCAAGGGCAAGGGAGGATCAAAACCAACACACTCTCCCCTTTTCTCCTCATGTAGAAGAAGCGTTCTGCAGATCTGATATATACTGAAGTGACCAAGCTCCCCCTGAGTTCATGCTGAATCTTCAACCATATTTTCCAATGAAGTACATGACTCTATGAAGTTCCTATCACCAATGACTCACACTTACATCAAAGATCCATCCAAGTGGATTTACATAAGAGACTCAACTACCCAACCAAGTGGGTTTACAAATTTGACTCAGCTACCCAACCAAGTGGGTTTACAAAATTTGACTCAGCTACCCAACCAAGTGGGTTTACAAATTTGACAAGTCCTTACATGACTGAATATTACAATTTTACATCATGGGTCTCAACATGACCTTTTCATCAAACTACAAAAATGACCATTTATGACCAACACCAGAAATTCCTCAAGAAAGAGAACATATTTCAGAACCATCATAATGCCAATAATGCATTATACTCAGCAAAGCTAATGCTCCCCCTGAATCTGTGCATCCATGCATCCTTTTCATATGACTAAGGCTCCCCCTTAGTTTGCGCATCCTGAACACTTTCACCAACAAATCATCAAAACATCTTCATCAAATCATTAGAAATAGAATTATTAGAACTGGAACACCACCAGAGACCAAACAGTATCAGAGATACCAAACAGCACTGCAGCTATGCTGAAGAGAGCTGACTCCACACAGAAAATTGTCAGCAATCAGTCATACGCGGTTTTCTGTGCATGAACTCACGTATATACGCGACTGTGTTTCAGGAAACCCGCGTATCCAATACCATCTTCTAAATTTTAACCAGATCTGATCCTCTGTGAGGCAAAGACAGTGTTCAGCTTCTTTCTGGGATATTTGAATGCTTCCCTGGACTACAGATAGATAGAACAGTGTAGTTGTGTCTTCAAGCGTCATCCAACGGTTGTAGCATAAGCACATTAGTAACCAAGCCTTCAGATTCTTTGCATCATCAATACAATCTTTCCAAGAGAGATTATCACACCAGAACAACATCTTCAAATATGTGTCAAGCAATCATCCATGTGGTCCAATATCATCAAGATCTTCAAGATTTAACATGAAGTAACATATGTAGGCAAAAGATCTCAACCATAGTAACAAACTTTGCATGATCTATTCTTATTTCTGAATCAAACGACATCCAACTCATCCATGTGTGAGCACAAAAGATACTTATCAGCAACCAGGGCTCAAAATCTCATCATAATAAACCATTTACCTAGTCATCATCATGAGTATCACAAAACCAAAGAATAAGCAGTCATATTGCCAACAATGCAATCATTAGTATTCAACTTGCTGCTCCCCCTGAACGAGTGCTCCTTCTTAACTTGTGCAACCTGAATACGTTCATCAGTAAGTCACCAGCAACAATCTTTGCATGAACTTCCCTTATCTCCGAATTATAAGACTTTCATCTCAACAATGAATACTCTTCATCAAAAAGTGAACAGGACTCATCCGTAATCTTCAACATAAGAAACCAAGTATCATATCATCATTATTATAGAACTGAGAAAGTAAGCTGATACAGAGTCAATAATACAGTTATAAACAGTCAGACTGATGCTCCCCCTGAACCTCTACTCCAGATCTTCATTTATCATATAAATTCTCTTATCATCAATGCATACGTGACTGTGTCTGCTGGAACTCGCGTGTATACGCGACTTTTGTTTAATGAACCCGCGTATGGAAAGTGAAGCATAGAATATTTTCACATTCCTTCATCTCCCCCTGAACTTGTACTTCCTGTACCTGTCTTCTTCATATCAGGTGCTCTGTCAGAAATACATATAACCAGAATAATCAAATCAATCATGAGAGTCATCATACATTGCTCCCCCTGTGACGATACATTACTAAATCTCATAATGTATCCCACATCATTCCTGTAGTCGATCAGAGAAGTAAGCTTCAGAAGCAGATGACTGCAGTAGGGTCAGAATTCTCTACGTTTCTGATTGGTCCTCCTTCTTTTTCCAAATTTGCTTGAACTTCCTAACTGTGTGCTGAAAATTGTCCACTTTCTCAGATCTGTTCAACCTGCATTCCTTTTCTACATGTCCATACTTGTTACAAGAATAACATCTCATGTGTCCAGAGAAATAATCATAAGAATCATAATGAGTATTTCTAATCTTCCTCCTTTTACAATCAGCTGCTTTATGTCCATACTTTTTACATGAAAAACAATATCCCTTGAAGAAACCAGAGTACCTTTCTATGTAGGAACTGTTTGATTGAGGCTGAAATGATCTGTTCCTGCAATTTGCTGCAACATGCCCATAATTATGACATTTAAATTTTTCAACATTATTGAATGATTTCCTTTGAGAATTCATGATTGTCGGTTGACCTTTTGTTTCTTTCAACACTTCAGATTTTGCATTGATGTCCTTTGATTCTTTAGCACCTCCTTGTGAACTAGGATCTCCTTTAACCGTTTCATGAAAACCGAGACCAAGTTTTATAGAGGGAGACCTTTGACTACTAAGAATATTGTCCAGAATCTTAGTACTATCTTGAAACCTCAACAATTTATCTTTTTCTTCTAATTTACCTTTGAGAATGTTTACCTCAACCTCCAAGGCTTGACATTGCTTTGTCAAGCTTTCTTCTTTCCTTCTTCCATCTTCTACTTGATCCTTCAGATTTAGAATCTCTTCTTTCAACAAATTTTCGTTTTCTTCACATGTTTGTTGCAGCTCTTCATTCTTCTTATTTGATTTTTCCAGATCTGCTTTGAGAGAGATGATTTCTGCTTCAAGTCCTTCCTTTTCAAATGGTAGGGGTTCTTCATTCTTCTTATTTGAATCTTTCAGATCTTCTTTGAGGGAGACGATTTATGCTTCAAGTCTTGCATTCTTCTTGTTTTATTTTTCCAGATCTTCATTTAGATCGTTAATTTCTGCTTCAAGTCTTGTCATTCGATTGGATGCATAAGCATGGAACCTTTGGTACTTGTCTATCTGTCCATTCAGTATTTCTATCTTTTCTTTCATTTGAGAGATCATTTCTTTGTAGATAGAGTCTTTCTCTTTAAGTGATCTTAGTTGATCTTCAACTTTGATCTTGATAGCTTCCTCTAGACCCAAAGCATTAATTTCACTATCTTCACTATTGCATACACCAGAAAGTGAATCACAAGAACAACTGTCAATACCTGATTTATCTTCTTCATTTTCTGTTGCACATGTTTTCTGAGCTATGTTTTCTGCCTTGAGACATACTCTTTTCACCATAGATTTAGCACATGCTGAATTCCTTTCTTCATTGCCTTCTGTACTCACTGTGGATACATCAAATTTAGATCATCAAGACATATTCTATCAAGCACAACTTCATCAAGTAGGTAGCCATCATCTTCATCAAGTGGGTTGCCATTCAAGGACAACACTCTATCAAGTGGGTTGTCATCAAGGACAACACTCAGCATCATTTTGCTGACAAACATCATATCACATCAGATTTACATCATTTACCAAGTTCATCAAGTCAAGAATAACTTCATCAGGTGGTTTGTCATCAAGGACAACACATGTCAACATTATCATGTCTTCATCTTCATTCAATGGGTTGCCATCAAGGACAACACTCTGCATCATATTGCCAACATCCTATTTTAGAGAGGTATCTCTCCTTATAATTTAGCTTTGCTTGACTGAAGGTATTAGGGTAGCTATTAAGTTCAGATTTGGGTTTTTTGTGTTGTTGGGTTGAAACAGGGAAGAAAGTCCATTGGAAAAATGGAGTCACAGGTTTGGATTGATCAAATACAACTTTTACAAGCTAAACTTATAAGGCAGGGTAGAAAAATTTACTGGATCCTTCAAAATCGGTGGTATGATGGTGAGGGATAGTTTTAGAAAATCAAATTAAAAACAGATAATTTAAGAATTCTTAGTTTAATTTTCAGTGGAAAACATACAAATCATTATTAAGCCGAGATAGAGTGTACATTTAAAAAAACTCAGTTCTTTATCTTCTGTTAAGTCCCTATATTAATAGTATAGCCCCTTATTATGTTAGTGTAGCCCCCCTTATTTTTATTATTGTACCCCTGTAACCCCCATATTTTTATTATTGTGCCCTTAAATTATTATTGTTAGGTCGGCTAGGATTACATTGTGGCCCACTAGGATTACATTATGGCCCCATGGACTCCATATATAGAAGGAGGTTTTGTAAATTTAACAACCATCCCGAGAATTGATCATTCATGTAATGTATTGGAGGTTGCCCCCTCGAAGTGGCTTATTTCCTAAGACGTTGATATCTCATTTCTTCTATTTTGGAGTTAGTTTACAACATTTGGTATCAGAGCTTTGGATTCTAGGGTTTCGCTGCTCCAAACAGGTCATCGTGGCATTTTCGCTATAAAATTTTTTCTACGAAGTTTCAGAAGCTGAAATTTTTAGGGTACGAAGCTGAAATCTTGAGGAAGATTTTCTAAACATTTCAGAGCTTGGTTCGCAATATTTTTGGATATATCATCTGTGGAAGTTAGGTCTTTTTTCAAGCTCCTAAACAGGTCATCGTGGAATGTTCGCTATAAATTTGTTTCTACAAAGTTTCAGAATCTGAAATTCGTATGGTGCGAAGCTGAAATCCTGAGAAAATTCGTCAAAAAATTTCAGAGCTTGGTTCGTAATATTTTTTGAGATATGATCTGTGGAAGATAGTGCTTTTTCAGGCTCCTGAATTGCATCTCAAAGAGGTGATCGTGGTAAAAATTCAATAACTCTCTCTCTGGGCAGTGGATTTGAGTTCCGCAACAAGTGGTTTCAAGTACACGGACTGTAGTTTCTTGCTATCAATTTCAGAGACAAAGGACGAAACAGTGACACGTGGCAAGTCCTACAAGTGTGCTCTACTGAACCAGTCCAGAATTAGGTCATTGTGGGAGATTGGACACAACTTTGTCTTGGGGAATCCAAATCAGGTCAGACCTGTTGCATTTGAAAGAAGCTTCAGAGGGCTACTACAGGGCTGAATTTCAGATATTGAAGATTTTCAATTACAGAGATAATCCAATTTCAATATAGAGCTCCTCAAAAGCAAGAAAAGGTGTGTATTTTTTTTCCGAATTGCATAAGTCTTGTTTGAAGAATCAATTTCAATTGATTCCAAGGGAATATTTTAGAATTTTTATCAGTATTGGGTTCTATAATGCCTCCAAAAAATAATTCCATACCCATTAATCCCTCAAAAATCTATACTATGACGCATTAAGAGGAAGAGTTGCAGTATAAGATATCAAAATTACGGTACCAAGTGCAACAAGTTTCAATCTTACGAAGAGCAATTGAAGATGAAATAGATAGTTTAAAAGCAGAAATAGAGGCTAATTTGGATGGTTTGAAGGATCAAATAATAGCAAATATGGATGATAAATTAATGGAAGATCACATCGAGCATCAACAACAAGTTCTCCAACTCTCAAAGGATAACCCAACTTTGGTGCAGAATCTAATGAAACAACAGGAAGATCAACATCACATCGAAAGAAGTTATGAAGCAGTCATAGAAACAAGAACTCGAAAATTACGATCAATTTCAGAGTATCTCAGCAAGTGGAAGAACTTTCCTGTAGAATATTTCACATGGGAGGATGAGAATTTTATACAGAAGCATCAAGAAATAATCAAGCGTTGAGGACAACACTTGTTTGAAGGAGAGGGGCATGTTAAGTCCCTATATTAATAGTATAACCCCTTATTATTTTAGTGTAGCCCCCCTTATTTTTATTATTGTGCCCCACTGTAACCCCCATATTGTTATTATTGTATGTAAATTATTATTGTTGGAGTGGCTAGGATTACATTGTGGCCCACTAGGATTACATTATGGCCCCATGGACTCCTATATATAGAAAGGAGGTTTTGTAAATTGTATCATCCAAGAATTGATCATTCATGTAATGTATTGGAGGTTGCCCCCTTGAAGTGGCTTATTTCTAAGGCGTTGATATCTCATTTCTTCTATTTTTGGAGTTGGTTACACAACATCTTCTTAGAATAATTCAGATTTTTAGAAAATCATATGTAACATAGAGAAAATAGATTGAAAAAGAGAGATGCACTTCAACAATAAAAATGACACAAGAATCCTGCAATGATTGCATTGTATTACTGAAAATCTGATCAATGGTGGCTCTGTGAGATGCTTCACAATAAAAGTCTTTCTTTAAACAAGTCCCAACACTAATACTTCGAATGGTGAAGTACTTATACAATATAGTTACAAAATATCTTGATAATAGAGATCAAGTTAGAATCCTAAAATATCTAGAATTTTTTTACAAAAATAGTACAAAAATGTAGGAATGGGTGAACTTCTGGAGTGTTGGCCCTATTTTTGAGGATGTTTGTTAATGACTGGGCCTCCACATCTGCTGTGTTGTTTTCCTTGTTTTTAGGAGATGAAAACATTTACTCAAGTAACTCACATATTTTGTCCCATCTATCGTCGATTGGGATAGAAAATTTGATTATTTTTCTATAGGCATCATCAACCTATGTGTATTTCTGAAAAGTGGGTTTGATGATGTATAGATGTCTCAGCTCATGACTAATGAACAAATCATAATCGATGGCCTCCATGAATTTTTCCCCTGTAATATGCCACTTTATACGTACAAATATGGATGTGTCCTGAGCAATCTTGTCTAGATTTTCTTGGTAGTCTTTCAAATTTATTAATATATCTCCTACATCAATTAGCTTTGGCAGTCCTTTCTTGTTCAAAACATGCATTTTATTGTGAAATATTTGAATGCTAGTATCTAAATTTTGGCACTTATTTTCTAGTTGAAATTTTTATAAGCATTGAGTTCCATCCACAATGAGTAACGAATCCTGCAAAGGAGGGATGGGATAACATTTGCAGTGATTGCACCATGGGACAATGATCCCCTGTCCCTTGATCTCATCCACAAAACTGTGGGGTAAGCAATCTGAGACTGTTGAAGAGACTATGTCCAGACAAATAACCCAGAGGAACAACTGCCTGCTGTCCTTGAGACCCATCTCTATTTTGAATAAAAATATCAAAGGAAACATATAGAACCAAGCGATTAGGATTTGCATCCAACCATCAGAACAGTCATATTGGGTCCAAATACTCCCTCCAACTCTTATTTCCTTGGAATTTTCACCATTCAAAAAACCCGAGGGAAGCAATGGACCAACATGCAAAACCATAGGGTTCAAATTCACTTCCTTTCTTTCGAGATCATTAAAAGAATTGTTGAGAACCCAATATGCTTCACGACATACCTCAAAGGACCTATGCATTAGATCAAGAATGTACTATGACTCAGCGTCTGTCTCACGGACGAAGGACAAAATATCTCTTGTTTCTAAGGATGGGACGTCGGTAATAAAATCAATCGAAATGCTGCCCTTATCAGCTGCAGACAAATCACACATATGATAATTAAAATTAAAATTAAAATTAAAAAAGGATGCCTACTAATGAAAATGTATTGAAATATATCTGCAAGATTATATAAGTAGGATTTCAAACGAAAAAACTATTTAAAACTCACACAAAAAATTACCAGTTCCTTCATAAAGAGAGCAATGAATATCCTCGAGCAGATGTGCGTGATAGTGGATTGAATAAAGAAATGTAGGTTGTGTCCAAAACGAAAGATATGGATGAACAAATTCAACACTGTATATATTCCTAAGAAGACAAGGATGGAGGTTTGCAGTACATGTGCTTCTCTTAAATAAAAAAGGGATAAATTTCAAGGGGAAAAAGAGCTATGCATTCATAACATTATTTTTAAAAATTGGATAGTTTGAAATATGGCTTCTCTAATCCATAATTTATACAAAGAGATATTTCGGTGATAATCACATATGAAAATAATTTTTTGATGCATTTCGAACCAACAAGTGTCGTTCATCTTCAATACAAGACGAGATATCATATCATGGCATCAGACTACATCTCTTTAAAAAAAACATATATGATTTCATCTTTAAGACCCGCAAACGTGCCCGTTCGACATGGTGAATTTTAATTGCCATGGCCCTACTAATAAGGGTTTCAATATTTGAAAACCATAATTACTGATGTTATTTCTCATTTTTCTGGCAATCTTCCTGAATTTTTGTATGCAAATAGAAAACACTAGTCGTGAAAACAAAAATCAATTTTTTTTTGGATATCTAAATAGGCTTGTTGAATTGGGAAATTTTGAAAAGGTAAAGATTGGTTTCCTTCCTGTTGGGAACACTCATGACCATATTTATAAGATGTTCAGTCATTTTCAATAACATTGAGGAGGAAGGATGTTGGGATCCTGACATCATTAATTGAATGTATTAACAAATAATACATTCCAAATCCTATTTTCACGTGTTGGAAGAAACTATTTACATGCAAATGTTTATTCTACGATCACATGGTGAAAATAAATGCATTGAAAAACTTAATGACATTAGCTTCCAATATCCATTTCATATCAAAAAAATTGATGGGAAAACACTTTTATGGGGCAAAAAGGATTCAACTCTTCCAGAATAGGGGTCATCATCAGGTTTAGCATTTTTTCAATTTCATTCAAGATTATCCAATATTTGCATCAAATATATTGTTACTACAATCATTTTCTGAAATCCATAATGCATGAAGTCATAAGAGAGATATAAATTATTCTTAATGCTTTGAATAAATTAAAAAATCTATTAGAGATACATGAGTACTTTGATGTTGTTGATTCAGTTTGGTGGGAGTTTTTTTAATAATGAAAGTGATATCATTTCAAGATCAAGAAATGAAGATATACTTTTGAAGACTCCATTTATTTGGAGACAAAATATGTTAAACTGAAAATGAGGAAAGAAATAGCGTTGAACAACAACAATATCAAGGTATCATTAATTATTCACAGGTAGAGGAAAAAGAAATTTATATTGGTTCTAGAAGATCACATGAACAACATGAAGTCGTGGAAGACCTTTACAGTAGTTATGTGCAAGATGTTGACGGTTGCATTATCTTAGTGTTAGCAAATGGAGATCCACATGGCTATCTATTATGGGTTTATAAGGTTATAAAGGTCATTAAAGAAAATTAAAAATTTATAGTCACTGAAGTACATTGGTATGCCATAAATACACTCATTCAATGGTTTGTACAAGCCAAAGATAGTAGTTGACAAACAAATTGGTAGAAAGAGAAAATTAAGGGTACAAATATAAATCTTCACCTCACGAACCTATTAAAATTGGAGTATGTTGACATACTTATTTATGACTTCAATTTAACAAAGAGAGGAACACTTCACTTAAGGACCATAGATATTATGAAGTTTCTACTAGAAGAAATTGTGTTAATATGGTATTCTATTGAACCCAGTCGTAGATCTAGAAGAAATTTGAAACCTCAAATGGTGGGCATGCATGTTGATTCAGATGGGGCACTAGTTTATGAAAGAGAAAACATGGGTAATCTTCATCTGCATCTAGTAATTTATATGAAGATTTGTAGATTCTGATGGTGTGCGAGAACCTATGAGTGATTTTGAATAATTATCTAAGATATTTTACGAAAATGATGTTTGCATGGTAACTTGAATAAATATGTTAACTTCCATATGATCTTACATGAATTTAGGAGTCATTTCGATGTTTATTGGATTATTATTTTTTTAATTATGAATAATTCATTTTTTAGAATATCCACAATGCAACAATAATTTAGAGAAATAAATTATGTTTCATTCAATCCACCAATATTAATATTTTGATTAAAAGTAAAAATATATTAGAAATTAATGTTCAATTTTTAAATTATATAGTGATATTTCCATGATATTATTTATTCTTATCATTTGATATACCATATTAAAAAATGTTGCAATTATAATGCCTCATTAAAAGGGGATATTTTGTTTTGATGGTTGGCTTTTAGGTTTTTGTTGCAATGGGATAAGTTGTTTTAGGCTAAGATTTGAAAAGAGTTATACTTTTAGCCTTTAAAAAATAAATTATTCTTTTTATAATGCCTCTTTCATTTAGGTGTTCATTTTTATAGGATTTTTAGTCATATAATAATATTTCTATAATGTTATGGTTGAAAAATGTTGAAAACTTAAGGTTTTTTGCAGTCATGATCTTTGGTTTTAATTCCATAGATGAAAATTTATTAAAATGTTAATGTTTTTCTTAGTCATGATATTTTATCTTTAATGCTATGATTGAAAACATTTACAAGTATTTTATCTTTAACACCATGGCTGAAAATTGTTGGAATTTTAACGCTTTTCAAAGACATGATATTTGATTTTTAATGTCATGCTTGAAAATCATTCAAATTTTAAGGTTTTTCAGAGTCATGATATTTTATCTTTAATGCCATTGCTAAAAAAATGTTGAAAATTTACCCAAAAAAATAAAAATATTGATGCAACATCAACATTTTTCATTTTCAAGGTGTTTTTTGCACAAAAAAATTGGTTTTTATTGTCATTTTTTTTAAATGTTGAAATTTTACCTCGGAAAAAAAGTGTTGATGCAACATCAACACTTTTTAACTTTGGGTTGTTTTTTCATGTTTCTTTGGGTTTTTTCTAGCTTGATTTATCTTTTTGAGTTCACAGTTCTCGTTTGATTAGTAACTTTGTTACACTAACAAGTAACAATGAATGCACAGTCCTTGGTAATAGGAATTACACAACTCATAGACCCTGCAAAACCCCTACCGATAGTGCTTGCGCAATTGATAGGAATAGTGCACTACACAATCCATGTTGATTGTCAATGCACAACATTATTTGATGGTTTCTCTCACTCATAGTGGAAATTTTTCATCATTCTAGTGAGTTTTATCAA
Organism: Pinus albicaulis; assembly: GCA_034641835.2. Taxonomy (NCBI): domain Eukaryota; kingdom Viridiplantae; phylum Streptophyta; class Pinopsida; order Pinales; family Pinaceae; genus Pinus; species Pinus albicaulis. Next base: position 881,266,104 of record CM076569.1, on the reverse strand, counting down.
CTATCTCTTTTATGCACTTTTTCTTTCATAAGTGTCGCTTTCACTTTCGTGACAGTCATTTTTTCGTGCTTTCAATTTCACAAGTGCCATTTTTTCTTTATATAGCTTTCGCATGTGTTTCTTTTACTTTCTTTAGCTTTTTCAAGTGTCACTTTCCCTTATTCATTTGTTGTAAGTGTCACTTTTGATTGTTTCCACTCTTGCATGTGTTACAATTTGGCGCACCACTAGAGGAATCTCTAGCTTACTTTTTTGCATTAGTTGATCTCATATATCATAAGAATATGTGCTAGACAGTCTCCCACAACTTAGTGTACTTTCTAGTTGCATTGGACACTTGTGTCATAACTTGTGTTCCAAGTTTAAAGTTATGTTTCAAGTGTCGCACTTGGAGGTAAGTGTCATTTTGTTGTCGTCCCAATGGATACATGTTGATTTGTGTGTTAAATTTTCATTTTCAAGTGGTTTATTATTTATGTGTGTGAACATATTTAAGTTATGTTCATGCTTCGGTCTCACCTTTCTGCTTTATTGATACCACACTTATTCTTGAATTTCCATGCCATTGCAACTAGCCCAACCAACCAACCAACACCTGTGGAATTATTTTACTCGTTTTCATAAATTTTAATATCAAATTTACAAATCTAAACTGAAAATTTTCTTTATATGCACGAATTTTACCTGTTAAGACCCTGCTCTTTCTGAATTTGCAAAATTTGAGCTCTAAAAGAAACCCCTAGCACAACCCCAGAAAGAAACGTCCGCGCGTGTGGAAATAATCCTCCTTGTAGTGAGAAAACATCTCATTCCATCCAAATTAATCCTTTCATTTTTTTCATGGGTTTAATTCACCTCAGCATGTACTGAATTTGAGCCCAATTTGATCAAAGGATCATTAATTTCACCTTTGCATGTGCTACCCACTCTCAGTGTGCATAAATTTTAAATATTCCTCCCTTTCACCTTTGCATGTGCTACCCACTCTCAGTGTGCATAAATTTTAAATATTCCTACCTCCTCCTTACTAACAAATTCCTTATGGCCATGTGGCACATCCTTATTGGTTGTTTGATTCCTTTGAGAATATCCATTTTGTATTTTTCTCCTAATTATTCAATTAGCACTTTTCAGCAAATCTTCCTTTCCAATGGCTACCTCATCTTCCAAAAGCTCTGTTGATTTCCCAATGAAGGAGAAAACCAAAGGACATAATTTTTATGATGGTGATGCAAATATCTAAGACTGATTGATAACTACTTACTATATGATGAAATTTATTCAAGTGGCTTAAATTCTCTGTGAGGAGACCACAATAACCTATGTGCATCAATCTTGGTCTTAGTAGTGGTCCCACAAGTATATCATTTTCCAAAGATGGTATCATGGTGTGTAATCCAATATTTTCCATATCAAAGGGTTATTGTCTCATCTCAAGGGGACAAGGTCATAATTAAAGTCACACCAGATTCCATTGCATTCATGCTCTATTTCCTAGATATAAGAAAATTGTAAAGGTTGGATAAAGAGACAATTGAAGACAAATGGAATATCGTTGCCCTATAGGTAAAACAATAAATGGTTCTCGGATATGTGAGAGGGAGTGGTTTCCCCTTTCGGTCATCCTCAACAAATAATAGCTTTTGATTCTATGCCCAAGTTTTATTTTTCCATGGTCACCCAAGTTCTCGGTCTCGACACAGATGTCTAGGTCGCTTAGACTCCTTGTGTCATCTAGCCACCAAGGCTTGTACCAAATTTGATTTTCCGCAATTTTTTTTTTTTTTTTTGATGAAATTCATTCCCAAATGATAGAATTAGAGAATAAGATCCTTTGATTACCAAGCCTACCTAATTCATCTATTCACCCACCAATAATATTCTCATTTAGAACACCTAAAGCCCAATATGTTGGACGAAGGCAATGCTTTGTTACCTCTCTATGAGTGGTTACCTATGGTCATAAAACCCGAAGATAACAAGGTTTTCTTCAATTAAGTGTGTTCTTTTATGTCAGTTTTGTATACCCTTTTGTATGGTCAACCATTACCCATAGCCCCCAGTTCCTTAAGGAGAAGTTACAGTTTACTTTGAATACTATAGTACGTGATTGGTACCTCTTCAAAGAGTACATATTCATCAGGGTATATGGACTTGAAGGAAAAAAATACCAGCTACTAGAATTTTTGACTCCTTGCATATTTTCATTGGAGTGCAGTAGGTAAAGATTCAATAATGAAAATGGGAATTTTACTCCCAAGAACAAAAACATTATTTTCCACCTCCCTCATAAGGTGGTACCATTTATAGTAAATTCAAGGAATGCTTTAGAACTTGTAGAGGAAAATTTGTAAAGTTTTTATTTCCCCCAAGCAATAGTATGGAATCACAACCCTCATAATAACCGTTATGAGATGAGAAAAGGAAAGGACTAGGAAAATCACAAACACAGCCTAAAGCTCATAGTAGAAGATTGTGCCAAAAAGTCTACTTGGGAAGAAGTCAAAGCCATTTTTCATCTAGTAGAATCAAGCACTTCCCACCTCTCAAGGAGGAAAATAGACACTTCAGAACCCATGGATGTTGATCAAGGAGAGGAGCCTAGCTCCAAGAAATCTAGGCTAGAAGAAGTGGAAAGGGATGATGATGATGAGACAAAATCACAAGCACTGGTGTTGTATAATAACCAGTTGGAAACCCCATCAAAATAGGCTTTTACCATGGAACACTTTCCTTTTTCCATTTCATAATCAAAAGAAACAGAGTCATGTGACGTTTCCAAGCCTGAACATGTGTTAGTGTTGGAGAATTTTCAAGAGATAGCTAAACAAGTATCTAAGGAGAGGAAAAAGGACATAAGAATAGAAAATAACCAACCACTTCCCCCTATCCAGGTTAAAAGTGCATTAGACTATGAAAAGGAAATTTTCAAGCTGGTAGATTTACATTCCAAGGTGGAGACAACTAGATCAATGTCATATTATCAAGTGCATCAACTGTCCTTGCTCATAGACCATATTCTGTATATAGATGAACATGCAAGTAACCCATATTGTGCATAGATAAATGCACAAAAATAATGACAAAGCTAGGAAACTGCAAGTATACATCAAGGCTAACACCCAGTTGAAATATGAATCAGATGGTGTGCAGATCTATGAATATGGAGATCAAAGCCCTAGAGGACAAAGTGACCGACTTGGCTACATTTCCTTGATATTTCAAGCAACTTAACACCATGTTGGAGGATAAGTGTAGGGAGATAGCCTCTATGAGGAAGCAACTCAAGATTCCTTATGCACATCCCATTCAAACAAATGAGTTAGTAGAAGCGGAGAAGGAGAAATAGGATATCAAGAAAAATATCCACGATGCATTAACAAAGAATAAGGAATACAAGGACCAAGTTGTGTTATTGGAGGCACAGGTCCATGTAATGAAGGAGAAGTTGGGTGAGGCTTCTTAGTCTCACCAAACCCCTGATATCCTAATCAGACAGTTAGAATAATTGACAATGTCATATGATTCCAATAAGGTGCAAGTTCTACTCTCAAGTTGAGAGCAAGAACTGAAGAAAAAAGAAGAAGAGTTAGAGAGTACCAAGATGTAGTCATACAAGACGCAAGAGCATGGTGAGAAGATTGGAGCTAAATTGGATGTTTTTAAGAGGAAGCATCCAAGAAAATCCTCTTTTAAAGTCACCAAAAGAATATGGGAAGGATAATGAATATAGTAAAAAAACACTGGGGTCATATGGATTTGATCCAATAAAAGATAGAAACAATCGAAATGTCCCACATGGAAATGACTATGATTAGGAATATCGTTGGTGAATCCCTTGCCAAGGATGGAGTGATCATAGATTTCCCTAATCATATGCCCAAGGAGGAGGTCATTAAGGAAAATATTGATAAATCCAAGTGGGTGGTGAGGGCCAAACAAATGAAGAGAAAACAAAAAATGGTGATATTGGTGGAGAGAAAGAAGAGGCATTGTCCAAAGAAGTACAAGGCTTTAAAGATAATTGTGAAGTATTATATGTGCAAATTTCTAAATCTTATATCTTATGTAGAAATTATTACTGTTAATGTGTTAAAGCCCCTCCTACTTATATAAGTTATTAACTGAATAAATTCAAGTTAACATCGAAGCAAAACACATAACATATCTCTACCAATTTAGGTCTAGAATAAGCACATGCACACATTGACAAAGTGACACAGTTATTTCTGGACAAATAGTCCCCAAAAAAGCCCAAGGTGGGAAAACCAGTCTTTAGCTGCTAGAGGGTTCTATTATTAAGAATATTTCTGAATACACAAATCTGGGTTCCAGATCTGGAAAACCTGATAGAGATAATGCTAGATCTATAGCTCTCTGGCTGATTTAGGGCCAAAATAATGACTGATCCACACCCTCAAACGGGATTTACAAAACTCAGCCAAGATTAGGTCCTAGAAACCCCAGTGATGTCCCTGAAAGGCTTTGCGTCAACCTCTGAAGCCCCTGAAAGCCTCTACGTCAGCCTTGGATAGCCTCCAAACCCTCAACGCTGCTCCGGAATGGACTGCATCACCCCAGAATGGGTGACGCAGTTACTACGCTACCCCTAAGGGTCTATGCGTAACCCCTGAAGGGTTTCATGAAAATTACGTTGCCCTTACTGCTGTTGCCTTCCTCTGCGTTGTCCTTGAGCTGATATCTGCCTCTTGTGTATTCTAGACTCTGGGATCAGATCATCCCCTTGGTCTAAATTCCCCTCACTGCAGCTGAAACACTTCTGAGTATTCTTAGCAACCCCACCCTAGAATCTCAGCTTAGCTTTAGTGCTCTGCCTCTGTGTGTCTTACAAATGACCCCAAGCCTTTCCTTTATACTTTTCTCATTGACAAATCAACAACCATTATCAGATCTTGAATCAATGGCTAAGATTAAAAGAAAGCTTGATCTATGCGAATTAAGACAATTTCATCACATGTTTAATTAAATTCACTTTAATTATTTTATTTTCCTAAGTTTTAACATAGGAAATACATTAAAATAATTATTTAATTTAATATCTCCTAAACCAGATGAAATTTCCCAAATCCATTTTTGGCTCTTGTAGATCAGGTGAACTCTAGTTCCTCCACAAAGTTTGGGAGCTAGAGCACAACTGATGCTACCCCAAATACACAAAATCTAAAAACTCCCTCTTAGCATCAAGGGTGTGCTCTAGCAATGCATCACACTTATGCATTACATGATTTTGGGCACTGGTTTTGTGCTGCTGAAGCTTGGCCTGCTGCCACTCAACTCTGCACTGTTCCTGCCATTCTGTATTGCTACCCCTGACTCTGCCACTGCCACTGCAACTTCTGTACTGCAGCTCCCTCTCAATATGTTGCATCTGTGCTACTCATATCACTGCCATTGCTAATCTGTTGCACTAAAATTTCAGTTGTTGAGAGAAACAACTGAATCTCCTGCCCAATATTTGACAAACAAGTCAGATGGGATGCATCCTCATCATTGAAGCTCCATAGGCTACAAATCTGTGCTGGCATATAAGGAACGATGCATAACTACATCTCTGCCTACGTAATCAGAATCCCTCTGCACTACTGAAGTCACATAAGCCCCTTGTGCTTAAATCTATCATACTGCTACTGCACTGCATTGTCCCTCTGAAGCTTTCTGCGCTATTGCAGCTCTACACTGCGTAAGCAACATTGATCTGCGTTGTTGAAGTCACATCAGCCTTTGCGCTGCTACTGCTTCTATGATGTTGCTGCTTGCTCTGCACTTGGCCTCCCAGCCTTCAGATCTGCCTTTGCTTCTACCTCACTGTGATCTATGCACCCACTACTCCACTTGTCCTGCTACTATCTTAAGGATGTCGTAGATCACTTGTGATCCAAGAGATGAGTTGCTCAACGATCCCACGCTACTTCCATGTTTATCCTCTACATGTCCATGTCACCTCACCTATGTGGTTCATGAGCACTCATGGTTGCATCATCTGTTGACCCATCATCTGCCACAACTGTGTTGGAAGAAGATGCTTCCTTGTCCTGTTTCTTCTCCCGACAATAGCTAGAAAAATTTCCCATTTCACCACACTGGAAGCACTTGAACGTTGAAAGATCCTTCTTCTTCTTTGGCCTCTTCTTTGATGCCAAGGCTGCATCTTCCTTCTTCACTTTTCTCGATGCTGGCTTGTGCTACTTCTTGGTGAATATATAGAGTTCTTCTTGACGTAGAATTGACCACAAGCTATCCCAATCTAGGAGGACAGCTCTGCCCAAGATACTTGTACAAAGGTTTCCCACTCATCCGTGAATGCATTGAGGGCAGCCCTGACTATCACAGCATCATCCACCATTTCACCAATTGCAATTAGCTGATCTTTGATTGACTGCAGTCTGAATATGAAGTGCTCCATGTCTTCTCCCTTGGTCATCATGAATGACCTCATTTGGGTCTCCAACAACATTTTTCTTTGGACAGACTTTCCCTCATAAAGGGAAGTCAAGGCCTTCCACATCTCGTTAGTTGTCTTCTTCTCAACTATGTGTGGTACAATATGGTCCTTGATACTATCCATAATCAGCCGCTTGGCATGCCCAATAGTTTCCTTATGCTTCCAAAGGAGATACGCATCTGTTAGTGTGGCCAGAGTCTAGTCTGCATGGTCTCTTATATTGTATGCCTCAAGGACAATCAGGATCCTTGCTTTCCAAACCAAATTAGAGGCCCTCTAGCCTATCCTGATCACACGGTCTATGAGGAGCCATCTGCTCAGAATATGTTGGAACTTCCTTTTCTCTTTTCTAGAGAAATGGATCTAAGGACCTTGGTGAAACATGTGCCTTATGCTCCCTCTGACACTTGATGTCCCTCCTTGGAAATCTACCAGTCAGCTATGATCTAGCTTCTTCTTTGATCCTCTAACCAAAACTATAAGTTTCCTTTGGCAAGAAACTTTCTCAGAAGTTGATCTCCTCCCACTCTTTGTCACTTGTGCTAAGGCTAAAATCTAAAAGCTTCATAATTTTAACCCTACTAACTCTTTTGAATTTCTGCAACTTTTCTGCAAACTTTTCTGGATCTGACATATTCAGATCTGAATCACATTGGCTAGCTTCAGACCCAAATAACATTTTTTTTGAGCTGCCTCTGCGCAATCATTGCACGGGTTTGCTAGGACACAATGATGGACATCTTCACCCTTCCCTCTGCATGAATCTTCTCTTAAAAACTGCGTTGTCCCTTCAGATATGCTTCTATGCTACTTTTCCAGTTGCTTTCTGCAACTAGATCCTTCAAATTCTTTAGCTGGTGACCCTCCTAGATCTGCAATTGCTCTGAAACCATGTAGGAATTTCTAAATCTTATGTCTTATGCATAAATTATTAGTGTTAATCCAGTTAAGCTCCTCCTACTTATATAAGTTATTAACTGAATAAATTCAAGTTAACATCGAAGCAAAACACATAACAGATCTCAACCAATTCAAATCTAGAATAAGCACATCCACACATTGACAAAGTGACACAGTTATTTCTAGACAAATAGTCCCTGGAAAAATCCAAGGTGGGAAAATCGGTCTCTAGTTGCTGGGGGGTTTTATTATTAAGAATATTTTTGAATACACAAATTTGGGTTCTAGATATGAAAAACCAGACAAAGATAATGCTAGATCTACAGCTCTTTGGCTGATCTAGGGCCAAAATAATGATTGATCCACACCCTCAAATGAGATTTAAAGAACTCAGCCAATATTAGGGCCTAGAAACCCCAACACTGTCCCTGAAAGGCTCTGCGTCAGCCTATGAAGCCCCTGAAAGGCTCTGCATCAACCTTGGATGGACTCCAAACCCTCAATGTTGCTCTGGAAGGAACTTCGTTACCCTAGAATGGGTGACGCAATCACTACGCTACCCCTAAGGGTCTCTGCGTAACCCCTGAAGGGTTTCCTGAAAATTATGTTGTCCTTGCTGCTGCTGCTGCCTTCCTCTGTGCTATCCTTGAGCTGATCTTTGCCTCTTGTGTATTCTAGACCCTGGGATCATATCACCCCTTGGTATAAATTCCCCTCAATGCAGCTAAAACACTTATGAGTATTCTTAGCAACCCCGCCCTAGAATCTCAACTTAGCTTCAGTGCTCTACCTTAGTGTGTCTTACAAATGACCCCAAGCCTTTCCTTTATACTTTTCTCATTGACAAATCAACGGCTATGATCAGATCTTGAATCAATGGATAAGATTAAAAGAAAGCTTGATCCGTGTGACTTAAGACAATTTCGTCACATGTTTAATTAAATTCACTTTAATTATTTTATTTTTCTAAGTTTTAACTTAGGAAATACATTAAAATAATTAATTAATTTCATATCTCCTAAACCAGATGAAATTTCCCAAATCCATTTCTGGGTCTTGTAGATCAGGTGAACTCTAGTCCCTCCACAAAGTTTGGGAGCTAGAGCACAACTGATGCTACCCCAAATACACAAAATCTCAACATTATATAAGAGGAAATTCCCACCATTCTTTGATGGGAATGGGGATTTAAATTTAAAGGAATCCCTCATGAAGAGCTTGATTGTCTGTAAAGAACATCAAAAAGGCTTTGGGGAGGGGGACTGTGCCCTGAAGGGAACGGAAATTGTAAATTTTTATGACGAATATTTTGAATTTGTATTTATTTTAAAGAGCCTCTTCAAAGAGCAAGGTAAAGTGGATTATGAGACAGTCACAACTTTAGAGGAGGCCATTTTGGATGCATAAACATGTGATATTTCATTTGGTAATGAATGGATGGATTTAACAGATTTATATAAATTAGAAATTCAGAAGGGACTCGCACCAATGCCACAAGTGTCACCAACAAAAGCTAGCTCAAGTTCCGGGCCTCCACATCAGTAGACACTTCAACCTCAACCATCGACATTGGCACAACCAAGGCTTGCACCACTGACAACCCAACCAAGGTGATGTGCACTCTTTAGCTAATGCCCAAGAAAGAGAGAGAAGCACCTAGTACATGAGCAAGAGAGAGAAGGATATATCCACTACAATTAAATCAAATGGGACCCACCCTACACCTGGAATTTTTTTTTGAAACTTCTATAGGAATTTAGTTACAAAAATTTTCATGTTTGTAAAAGATTCCTAGTGGTTTAGGGTTAGAGTCTTGGGTCTTGAGAGCCTATATGTAGGCCTCATTTTTGTGTAATCAAGAGAGAAATTTTCTAATGTAAGGGAAGCTCTGTCAAAATTTTCTAGAATTTGCTGGTATTTTTGAAGTTGTTGTAAGGAAGAAGTTTTAAGTATGTCTTGGGCTAAAAATGCTTCTTATCCATGTAATTCTGAAAACCCAACTTATAATTTGAGTTTTGCACCAAATTAATACACTTACAAAGATTTTTCATGGAAAATTATTTTGTAAACCTGATGTTTGTATGTAATTTAAATCTGATTATTAATTGAGGAAAGCTATGAATCAATATGATTGTTTTATTAATTCATATGGGATTCAACAATAATTTTGAAGAGCATCTTTACTATTTTAGTAAACTTACATGTGTTGCTATGGAAATGCATAAACTGATATTGTTATGTTTCACACAATCGAATTCTTAATTGCTCAGTTGTCCATCTTAATTCTTAATTGCTCATTTTAGTTTGTTGAAATACATTCTTGATTTTTCTCTTCTCATTGAACCCTTTATTTCTTTTATGTCAAACCCAAGAAATATTGGTGCTCTAACTGAAAACAAGTGGAAATTATACCATACAAAACTCTTTTGAATTGTTAACATTTTCCATACCTAAATTCTCAGAAGTTTTTTTTTTTAATAGAGCTCATCTAAATTCTCAAAAGTTTTAAACCTGATTTAAATGTTGAAAATGGCTCTTTATGTTTCTTTTATTTTTTCAATAAAATTCTATGAAGGAACTAAAGTGCATGAAAACTTATATTTGTAATACATTTAAAGCATTACCATAATTTAAAGTCAATTTATCATAATCATTCAAGAGAAACAATATTCACAATAAATAGAAAATAATGTCTAATGTTTTGCTACAATATGTAAATTGCATTTTCATTTTTCTTGTTCAAACTCTACACCAAGAACCAAATCACTTGAATATTCAAACCAGAAGAAGGAAAAAATAAATCTAGCAAGATTAAACAAACATAGGTGATTTTACCCAAAGATTATCAATCAGAAAACCAAAACCAATAACAACATATTAAATCGAATTTAGATGTTCCTAGGCTCTGAATTACAACATGACAAAGTGTGACTCTAGGGCTCCAACACATGGTGGCACTTTTTAATATACAGTTTAATGTCATATTTTTGGGGTTGCAAAATTACTTTATCTACACATCAAAAGAAATAAGTGCTTTTGATAATAGACATTATAAACAACATTTTCCCATATACTAGTAGTAAATGTTGTAGGTATCAATCTATCAAAAATATTAAAATATTTATTTTTTAATATATATCACATTATTAAAATAAAAAAATAAAAAAATCATAAAAATTAACTAAATATTATTATTATTATTATTATTATTATTATAAAAATATGAGTCAAACATATATACATTTAAAAAATTCTTAACTATGGAGTTTTATCTCCTCTTAACCATTGAGATATTTACCTATAAATAAGTTTTGTTACAATATCATAGACTAATACCATGGATCATCAATACCACAAGCCTAAAAATGTATAACTCATTTCATATGGCACTTATTCATATGATAATTTTTTTAATCAATCAATTTAATTAAAAGGGTAGAAAGGGCATAGTTACTTTAGAAAAATATCTCACATTTTGATTGATGAATATTACTAACACACAACCAAATAAATTTGTAGTGTACATGTTAAATGTTTTGAAGCTTTTCTAGACATATTTTTCACGAGAGTTTTTTACAATCCTTATGCCCAAAATCTCTTAAAATTCTAATACTTTTTATAGAGATTAAATCTCTACCATCTACCTAATAATTACTAAGAATTAAATTAAAATTGTGGAAACCTTACTCCAAAATAGACATGCATATTGCATAACTAAGAATATTCTAGAATATTTCATAGAGATATGACTATTACTAAGAATATTCTAGAATATTCTAGGGAGATTAAATTTCTATCATCCACTTAATGAAGTGGATAAGCACGTTAATTTCTATCATCCACTTAATGAAGTGGATAAATAAGCACGTTAATTTCTATCATCCACTTAATGAAGTGGATAAGCATGTTTATTTTGGAATAGAGCTTGGATGGTAGAGATTTAACCTCGATGAAATATATTGGAATATTCATAATAGTATACACAAATCAAAGGTTGAGATTTATCTCCAAAGTAGTTATGTCCCTTTTCCTTTTTAATTAAATTAATCAATAAAAAAAAATGTCATATGAACAAATGTCATATATGACTTATGGTTTTTTGGCTATATAGCTAGCCCATGGTAATGTAGCAAAACCTACTTATAAATTAAGAATCCTCATGATAAGGTGAGGGAAAATATCCACATTGAAATTCTTATTCCATGTTTTTTTAAATGTGTATATATGTTTTAACTTATATATTAATTATTTTTATTATTTTTTCTTAATAATAATAATAAAATTAGTGAGTTATTATGATTATTTTAATTTCAACAATGTATGTATCAAGATATAAGTTTTAATAAGTGTTTTGATGTCTATGAAATGATGTTTATAGATGTTTATGAGTCATTTAATTTATATGATTCTCTGGGTAATTATTTATTGATAAATAAATTAACATTTTGAAAGTCTTATTCTAAAATAAACACATATGTCCATATAAAACTAAAACTTTTAATCATATTTAATAAATAAATAAATAAGTTTGTTTTAACCTTTAATAGATTTATTTATTTTCTATTTATTTTAAAATTTAAATTTAAATATTATATCAATACATTTTTATATAGAAAAGTTTAATAACATAATAGCAAATTATTTTACTCCCCACGTGGAGAGACAAATTGATCTCAAAGTTATCCCGGATCTTTCCTTTTCTCTTGGACTAATAAATTGCGAAACGTTATGCAGGCAGCAACAACATTCGAGTGAAGTTTTCCTTGAATTGCAACTTCATATTGTAGTTTTATAACTGTAACATTATATTGTAACATTATATATATTCACAAAAATGGAATATGAGATCATATCATGATTTGAGAGATTTAAGAAATTTTACAGTAACAGTGTTTGAATCATGATTTTGATGGTGGAAATGGATTCAACACCATAAAAAATGTGGGCACCCAAAATATTAAAGTTTGATAGTTATAACGTGGATTTACAAAAATCCCTACCGGATGAGCAATCTAGTTAGACTACATCAAAAACATCTTAGTGCAGTGACACTCTAAAACATCTTTTCATATTATTTTACAGCTCAGTGACTTCTCTCTTTGATTGACACATAGAACACATAGAATACATTTGATTGACACATAGAATACATCTTGATACATTTTAATTTATAAATATTACATTGAGGGGTTTAATATTATGTATAATCATCAGCAAAAAGCGTATATAGAGGCTAGGAAGCTAATATTTTTTGGAGATCTAAAATTCTTATTGCTCAATTAAGGATTAATTCTCATCAACTCTGTTGTGAAAATGAGCTTTGGAAAGGCCCAAAAGAAATTTGAGAGGAAAGAGTATGTATGTTTTGCTCTTCAGGAAAACTGGAAACAAAAAAATATTTAATCTTAGAATGCGAGACTTTCGAAGACAACAGAGAAAATTATGTAGGTATTCTGGCAGCTAGCTCTTGGGATTGTAATATCCCCTTTCTTGATCCCGTCAAAAGTGGATAGAATTGACCCATGGTATTAACCCATGGTATTGACCCATGGTATCTCTTGTTGGTATTGACCCATCAAGCCTATAAAAGGGGAGAGAAGCTAGGCATTTAGGGCATTCTGGATTATCTATTTTATTATGTTTGGGTTGAGAACTTGGCCTAGCCAGTTCTTTTAGTGATCCCGGGACGAAAACCTCGCGGTGATGTTTATGTGGTGGATCCATCCACGATTCACAAGTGGGCTTCAATTTCTTATATTTGTTGTGTTCTGTGTTTTTATATGAAATACCTAGATGTGTTGTTTTATTTAAAATTTTGATCCTCGGGATATTACAGTGGTATCAGAGCTGTGCATCCTGCCAGCCTAAGGGTTTATCACAAAATAATTTTGAGACTAGTTTTCGGTGATCTGCCTTAAATCACCCTAGCTAGAAATCCATCAATTTCGGTGGTTTATTCACATCCATCCTAATTGATATTTGCAGAAAGACTGCCATATCCATCAATTAGTTTATGTGACTTAACGTTAGAAGATTTTTGCAGGCTTACAAGGCAGATCTATTGATTGAAGGTCCAGATCTATTGTTCCTATCAAGAAATCAAGCCTATTTTCAGTCCATGAGATCCTGTAGACTGAAGTCTTGAAGAAGACGATTTACACTAGATCTGAAATTAGTTAAATTGTTCAAAACGTCAGAGCTCCAATATTAATGCAGAAGCAGCTTGATTCACCGTGCAGAACTAAGCCGAAGGACCATTGCATCTGTAGCGGATTGGACAAGGGAACACACCTACTGCACTTTGTCTCAGCAGTTCAAATAGAGCTGTTGCTTTAACGCGAAATCCGTGGAAGGCAAAAATCGTGGGTTGTCTCGAGTACCCGGACAGAAATTTGGGTCAACCGTCGGCCTAGCACATTACACTTGCTCCATGGTTCGAAGGCACTGATATCATTGTTATGGATCTCCGTGAACGATAGAGTGTTTGGTGACGGCTTCGGTTGACAATGCTGTAAAGGTCTTATGGCCTATAACGGTTTTTGCTGCTAAAATATGTTCCTGGAGATTCAAAAGAAAATCTCCACTGGTGGTGCATGTATTATCCTGCGTGGAGGTACTTGGGACTGCTGTTTGATAACATGCTGCAGAGACAGTGACTCCGTTGGATTGTACAAATTCTGATCTGTGCGATCTAGTGATGCAAGAGGGTTGTTTATAAGAGTATATATATGGGGAGATATAAGAGATTGTTTATGTATTATTTATTTATGTAGGAGGTTTTAATGAAATTTTTTAGAAAATGGATCGTCTCCAAGAAATTTTGGAAAACAATCAGAAAAAACTTAATGAATTAGTGAAGATATATGGTCCTTTAAGGAGCCATACCTCCATAGACCAAAATGATAGTCAAAGGAGACCGTTCTCAAAAAGGGTCCACGTCATTCTGCAGCAAGAGCAACCATGGGAGGTGAAGGAAGATGTAAAAAGCAAGTGTCTCTTCGAACTTGGATCCAAATTGCAGGGTACAAAGTCTAAAAATGTTCTCCTACAGCTAGACACATTAGATGCGGCTTTGAGCTTGATAGATAAATCAGAATGGGAAGGGTCAAGATGGGCCTTGAATCCATCCATGCTTGCTTTGATACAACCTAGGTTCTTGGAGAATTCTTGTGAAAATGTTAGACTCACCGTCGCTTCTTGTCTCAGTAAAATCATAGCCTTAACAGCACCACTATTGCCCTACAATGATGACATCATGAGGAGGACTTTTCGGGTAATGGTAGAAGCACTCCAAGGGTTGGACAACACCACCATTCTTACTTTTTACCAGAAGCGCACAATTTTGGAACGCATGGCGAAATTCAGATTTGGTATGCTTATGCTGGATCTAGAGTGTGATGATTTAATCCTTCAGATGCTCCAATACTTCTGCAATGGCATTACAACGTCTCATCCAAACTACATCAAAACAGACATGAAAAAGATCATGTCTCCGATCTTAGGAGAAGATAGGGCCATCTGTGAACAATTGAGATCCAAATTGTTGGCCATTTGGAGGAAGGAGCTAATTGCATCACCTGCTGCTTATGAACTAGTTGAGGGGTTTATCAAACAGAGCATCAAACTACTTAGAAAGAAGTTAACCAAGGAGGAACTAACAAAAATTTGTGGAGACAGCAAAAATGAACTAAGGAGGAAAGGCTTATGCTTTTTATGCAAGGGAGTTTGGGCACTGGACCATTCATGTCCAGATAATAAGGAGGCAACAAGGATAGCAAAATTAGAGACTTCTTCAGATCATGGGGATTCATCCATATATGGGTTCGTTGGTTTTCAGGAGAGGGCCTATGAAGGACCTGAGCAGTCAAATACAAATGGTGAAAAACAACACCATGCTCTTCAGAGAAACTTGCAGGACAAGCAGATCAGTCAACCTGAAAAAGTACATGACAAAAGGAAAGATGCAATTCCTCCTGATGACGTGGTAGTTGAATCTATAAATACAATGGAGGACATCCATAAAGAGTATGGGAAATCAGGTATAGACAACAGTCCACCAGTACATCCATGTTTGACAACCAGAAAGGATGGACAACTCATCCTCACATGTGAAGAGGTTTAGGATGAATACACTCAAGGAGAATCAAATGAGGAGAGGATCATGCATTTCAAGACATATCTTATGTTGTTGAAGCAAAGAGTCTGGACAGTTCGAGACACTGTCTTACAGGAGAACAGAAAAATTGAGGAACTCATAGGGAAATGTGCCAAATCATCGACCAAGCTGTCTAGTATTGAGGAAAAACTCAAGTCCCTCACAAGGCCATATGAGGAGTACAATCGGGAGTCCCATAGCAGCACTCTACAGGAATACATAGATAAGGCTTGCAACACCAACAACCCACCTTTATACATTGGGAAGAGAAGGGAAGAGTTCTCCAACTGCATCAGGTTGGGTAACCAAGTAGAGAAGCATGAATTGAGCATCGAACAACATCAACATAGTAGATTTGCAGATATTCATCCCTCCTCAAGTCTGGATTGGCGAGAGATTATGAGTTGGTATTCTATCAATAGGTTGATTCTTTGGAGAATACTCACAGCCGAGGGCATATTGCAGCTTGGACCCTTTGGTGCGGACAACGATGGAGGGTTAAAATGGTACCATAACCCACAGGTCCCAAGATTTAGGTGGCATTGGGATCCAGGAGAATCCATTGGGGAAATGATTGGCCAAAGGATTGTTTGGGATCCAGGTAAATCTATTCCGGGAAGGATTGGTCAAAGGATTGTTGCAGAGTTCAAGTTGAAGGTCAGCCAGGACCACTCAGAACTGGTACACTGGTTAGCATGGATGAAGTAATCCATGTACAAATAAGCCTCATTACATGGATAGAAGTGGATCGCTTGAGGACAAGCAATCTTTGGGCGGGAGGATTTGTAATATCCCCTTTCTTGATCCCGTCAAAAGTGGATAGAATTGACCCATGGTATTAACCCATGGTATTGACCCATGGCATTTCTTGATGGTATTTTCCCATGGTATTGACCCATGGTATCTCTTGTTGGTATTTACCCATCAAGCCTATAAAAGGGGAGAGAAGCTAGGCATTTAGGGCATTCTGGATTATCTATTTTATTATGTTTGGGTTGAGAACTTCGCCTGGCCAGTTCTTTTAGTGATCCCGAGACGAAAACCCTGGGGTGATGTTTATGTGGTGGATCCATCCAGGATTCACAAGTGGGCTTCAAGGATTCACAAGTGGGCTTCAATTTCTTATATTTGTTGTGTTCTGTGTTTTTATATGAAATACCTAGATGTGTTGTTTTATTTAAAATTTTGATCCTCGAGATATTACAGGGATAATTTATTCAGCTAAAAGTTTGTTAAAAAACTGGAAGTATTTATTGTAAAACTCCATAAAAAATGCCAAATACAAAAACCAAATGAAAAACAAACTGTCCCATAAACTATTTTTAACCTCAAAAATGTTAAAAATAGTTTTTTCCTTTCTAACCTCCAAAGATTAAGATTATTTTGAACCATGTTGCCATAGTAAGCACGCTCAACTTCTTACAAAACGTCTAACCGACTCAATTCTTTGAATAACTCTGCCGTTTTTGGTCTCAATACTCTTCAACCTGCCCTTTTCCATGATGGTGCTCGAATAGGCAATAGCCTACCAGAGTTCGCTGCAACATCTTTAACACTTCCACTTTTGGGGCTGCGCTCAGAAACCAAATGACCATTATTACTGGTTATAGGGTGTATTTTGGGAAAGGCATAAGAGGAAAGTCACAAAATTGACACACACAAAATATGAATTGCTATTTTTATCTATGGATCACAGATTACAATCAATCCATCGAGATATTTATCTTTTTTCACGTAGTACTAACTCAAAATAACTTCAACATACAAACACACTAAATTTAATTTTAAAACATAATACGAAACTGGAACTAAATCACTAAATTAACACACTCTAAATTTATACTACTCCCATTTAGAGAGTAATTAACTATCTTTAACATTATTAAACGTTTTTGTTTTTAGTTCCCATAAAATCTCCTCACACTGATTCTGAAACTCTTTTTGTCTCCAAAGTCTCCATGCATCTATACAGCCGATGTTATAGTGAATATTTCGGTTATTTTCGGTCCTCCTTCGTTTGATGACGTTGATGGCGCACAACTCTCCTCGATCAACCAAATTCTCGTGCTCACTCTTCTGAACATGAAATCACTGTCAAACTGACCTGACTGTAGTAGCTTGCTACCCCAGCTTTCTCGTAGCTGCTTGATATATTTTCCTTTTCAACTACTCCTCGACTCTTACCTGCAAATTTCTCACTCAGCAGCTATTATGATCTAAATTCATTATTTCAATGATCTAAATGATCTAACAACTATCGATGTTAAAATCCATGTGATAATCAATCAGTGCACCTGACCGCACACCTTCGTTTTCAAAGAAGCCGCTTTTATCCCCTTTTCTGCTGCAAGAAAAAACAATGGAAATTAGACATAAAATCTTGCGCAACACATGGAAGTATTGATATCAATTAATTCCGCCGAATCATAAGATTCCTGCAACCATCACCAATCCTAAATGGAGAAAAAGTCGATGTGATAGCGATTTAGGAACGTTGAATCTAGGCACCTCATAAGCTTGTGTCCTTTGAATTTAAGTTTTTAACCTTCCCATTAATCAGCTACCTGCACAGAGACGAGAGAAAACCTAAAACATTTTAGTATCTCTCAACCGCAGTTGCTTCTTTAGCGACCAAAATCTTCTCCCAAAACAATTCTTATATACCTTGCAAATCTGACATTAAATTAATTTTTACGCCGATAGGCGTAATTACGCCGATAGGCGTAACACCCTATCGGAAGGAGCATGTTTTGTGATTAGGCTAATTAATTTTTTTAATCTGATGGTCAGGATTGGAAGATGCCAGTATATTCTGGTCGTCGCCACTAAATCGATGGATGAAATCTACTCCACTAACTTCCTTGCATATCTAAATCACGTGTTTAAACCTTACTTAAATTAATTTTTTACAAATCTGGATTAAAAATTTACTGTGCCATTTGCTGACCACCACCTATCAAATTAAGAAATCCTCCCATCCCATAACCACCACGTTGATGGGCACGTTGCTGATTACAAGATGTGCTTGTCTCCGACGTGTGGGGATCTCCCAACCATGCTGATGGGCACGTTGCTCATTACAAGACTGCTTGTCTCTTCATAGACATGTGGCGATGGAAGGGAATTTAACAGTCGCATGAAGTGGGGAGTGGGAGGAGAAGCGCAATGCTCATGCATTGTCGTTCCATTGTAGCATTTTTGCCGCTTGGAGGCGATCCGCCATGGTATGGTGGTGGGCGAGTCGGAGCGCAATGCTCATGCAATAAGCATTGTGCCGAGGGCTTCTTTTCGCTTCCAGTAGAAGAGAAGATGCAGTACGCCATACATGCAGGGCAGTTCGTAGGATATGGAAATGGGAATTTTATCAACGATGACCCCTTGATGGACTGGAGAGAACTATACGTCACGACATTCTCCCCAGCTCGGGATGTTCAAAGCTGGCCTGCAAAGGCAGTTCAATTCAGGTGTGCATTTCTTTGGTTTATGTACTTTATCGAGTTGATGTAGGAACTGTAAGAGTACATTCTCACAACTAAGTTTTCAAGTTTCCCAAAGGGTCCCGGTTTCAGGAACGCGTTTAGAGAAGTTTTTGGTGATGGATTGTTTAACGCCGATGGAGAACTATGGATTCAACAAAGGAAGCCGTCTGTGGTAGAGTTTAACTCTGTATCTATTAAATACAGAGAACAAACACCTGATTTTTGTTATTCACCACTTTTCATTAGATATCATTATATAACCTGTGCAATATTGGCATTTTTTTTTGTCTCTTTCAGGAAATGGATTCAGACGCTACCAATTACCAGTTTACAAGTACGATTTGGAATCATTTTAACTTTGGGTTTTATTTTAAATGTTGTATCGAATTTCTTCTCCACAACTGCATCTTTACATTTTGTTAGTTTCCTCCTTTCTAAAGGTACATACTTTCAAATTCTTTTTGGGATAATGCTGCATACAAAAATACGCCTACCACTGCTAACCCTTTCAACGTTATCACGGGTCGGTCTAAGATGTGTTCTGCTCTCTTTTCTCGTTTTTCATGTGCCATCATCTCAAGAGCTGGTTATTTTCAGAAGTCATTGCGCCCTTTTCTTTTCTTTTTAAAGTGAAAACTGGGATATTAGGGCGTTAAAATCCTTTCTATGTGTGTGATGGCTTTTGTAGCTGGATATCAACTCTGATCAGTGCATCTTATTCCCTATGTAATATTTTTCATTCCATTTATTAGCTAAAAACTCATTGAGCGGCCCTACTGTACTATTTCTTCTTATAGAAACACAAGAAAACTCTCATGGTTTATAAATTTAAGGATTGGAAATATTTATAGTTAATATTCTGTGTAAATATTTTCCCTCTCGTTGATATTTACTTGCTTCTCCTTTAATTTGAGCGCCACTATTTACTGTAATCTATATTGTATCGATATCTGATTATCAAAATGTTTATAATTGTATTACTATTCTATGAGATTTATGTTTCTCAGTTTGTTGGATTCGACTACATATTTTATTTTCATTTTATATCTTTATGTCCTTCTTACTTTGATTTCATAATGGAATGATACAATTATGCAATAGAACAATATTCTATTTGGGCGTGGCAGTATGTACATTTATTCCACTAGCTGTTATGTTAGATCTGGAAGTAGCACTAGATTATCCGACGCCTTAAATTTTTGTTTTGTGTTTGTTCATTAACTTGTCACCATAATTTTGTTGATTTTATTTTATTTAACCAAAATGTATACTTTGATACTGAATACTTTCTGCCATTTTCGACCTCATAGCATCCTTAAAATGGTAATTACCATTGAAATTTATAGGAAATAATTAAGTTAGACTATGTTCATTGGGTTAATGATTTTATGACTAAATAATTTCTCAATACACTCTAACAGAATTCAAATTTATCCTTTCATAAGTCGAGACCGAAATACTCTTTATTTTCACTACAAAGTGACTCCCAAGTATGTTGGTCTATTATTCGAAAGACTTCATGAGTCTCAGCCATTTTTTTTAACACTGACTAATAAATTTATCGGCGTATATCAACCACATTAGTTTTTACTAATGTGGTTGTGCTAGTGTACTTTTTTTTTTGGGTTAAATATTCAGATCTACACCATAGTATCAAGCCCGGAATGTGATAAAATCTCTCTTGACGTGCAGTGTAAAATTTAGAAAAAATCCTATTCGAATATAAATACACCTATCCATATAACATTTGTGTGATTCCTTCGGGCTAACTTGGACAGAAACTCCATCCTTTCATGTCTGCAATTTTGGGTCACACACAACAGAATATACAAGTCCATTCCTCTGTATTTTTTTGGGCAATATGACTATATCGGAATACATCCATCCGAATCTGAGACAAACTTCCCTTGGAGCTGTCCTAATATTTTTTGGAGATTGGACATCTATTCACAGCGGGAAAAAGAGTGACAAGGCTTTCAAAGATATGGGACATAGCTTTCCAAGGTTTTTTTGTTTCTTTGATGGTGCATATAATGAGGGGGTGTATGTGGGTGTGGAGCTGTCATCTTTTTATCTGTCTTATCATTATCACTTTTGTTAGTCTGGAGGTTTCGGCTCTAACTCGTCACTGAGGTGCTAGTTTTTTTGGGAAGATGTGTTTTATGGAATCTACAGATCACTATCTATGGGGATTCCAAAATGACTATTGATTGAGCTCAGGGTAGCTGCTCTCTTGACATTCCATCCATAAAGTTATTGGATGGAACAAATTTTCACTATGCTAACATTTTTTCATTCTCTTTTTTTTCGCCATATATTGAGTGAGCAGAACACCTTAACAGACTTTCTTTCCAAATGTGGGTCCTCCGTTCATCCTGTGTATATACATTTTGATTGTTTAATGCAGGGTTCTGTGACTAGTTCTGGCTTGATGCTCTGTCTTTCTCTGATCTGTTGTTGTACGGGGTGTCTGTCTCTTCCAGGTTCCTTAGCTGTCATATGCAGTCATATTTCTGTGTCTATTTGTCTTTTACCTACTGGGTGAGGCTTTTTTCAAGTTCTATCTGATGTACATTGTTTCTGAATTAGTTGGTCTGTTTAAGCAGAGTGTATTTTTTAGATGGGTGTAACAACTTCATTTATTAATGCAAAGTTGTTTCTGAATTAGTTGGTATGTTTAGTCGCTATTGCAGAGTCTGTTTCTTAGATGGATGTAACAACTTCATTTAGTAATGCAATGTCTGTTGTCATTTTGATTCCAAAATTTCTAGTTCTATTGTCGATTTCAGAAAATTATTTTAGAATTCAAGCATCCAATAAAATTCATGTTGGAGAATTTGTCTTCCTTCTGGCCGAACCCGATGTAAGCAAGTAGAGCAAAAGGTCGTAAAAAAGCGATTACATACAGGAATCTAACTTCCTGCCTTTTCAACCATCTTATGCTACAGGTGTTATAAGACACGAAAACTAGAATCAGAGTACCTTCAGGGACTTGCATTTATGGCCTCTCAGCTCTCAGCATTTCCAGTTGTGCATCTGAGGAATATATCCCTCGTTGGTGGCCACGGCGCCAGTCAATCCCTGTCCTCATCCCCCGTCCCGCCTCCAGCAATTGTACCATCGACCTGATTATGATCATCCTGAAGTTGCTGGGAATCCATGGCAGCTGCCAACAGAAGAAGAAGAAATCTCTCCTCCTCATCCTTCATATGTGAATGTCCGATTTCCTCCCTTCTTTTCACAAACGGTTCTGGAGCCCCATCGACTTCTCTTTCCTTCACAGAAAACCTATTCGGGACTGAATGGATTGATGCACAAACTCAGCCCTAAACTCAAAGTGATGGTCCGCCCTTCCAATTTTCCGATTACGCAAACAGATTTATATAATATAAATTTTTAAGATTGAATTATAAGACTGATAAGATCAAATCTTTCACTTAACCATTAAACCACATCCTCAAACTCAAACGTGTAGTTCACTGTAAACTCTGAGGCGCACTTAAACCTAAACCTATAGGACTCTCCGCGCACAGAACCCTTGAATCACCAACAGCTGACAAATCCTTTTTCCTTCCTCCTCGCACATGTATATACATGATTGGAAAGTAGTTTGCATGAGTGGAGAGCAGACGACCGGTGTGCACCTCACCGTCGGGAAGTCTGCTGGATCTCCGCCGGCAGCGCACCGGTTACTGCCGGTCAGCCTTACCAATTTTCCTCAAAACGCCTGCTCAACATTCTATTCACTCAGTGACCCCACCCTCCGCAGGCCGTGTACTGCAAATGGATTTCAAAGCGGAATAAAATTATTTTAATTACGGGCTCACCTTGTCGCAAGATGCGTAATAATACCAAATACCACTAAATATTTACATACTCGATTTATTTGTTTAACGACTTTTATGGATATTAAAAAAAAAATTAAATTGCAATATTTGTGTGTGGCACTCATGGTACCGGCCTCCATCTATTCATTATAACCAGACCCACACCCAATGATCAGAAATTTTAGATGGAGGTGCTGATTCGTACACAACACTTTTCTTGAAGATTAACCTGAATGGTGAAATATTTATGTGCGGATTGGGCGACTTGAAATATGACACTTCCATGAAAATGAAACAGAAAATTTAAAGATAGAAATTTATTTTAAAGTTTAAAAAATTTAGTAAATTTTATTAATTTATATTATGCAATGTGTAAAATTTTTAAGGATATTTTTGTAAAAGCATTCAAATTTATAACAATTTTATATCGTCTATATATAATTTCGCCTATATAACAATTTTTGAAATATTAATTTTTTTACATTATTTGTTTAAAATTTCATTTTTTTCAGTCATAATAGTCCTAAATTAGTAAAAATATATATTTCCAATTTAATTATTTTATATAACTTATATAAATTAAGTGCTTGTTAATATTGTGGCTTATCAATAACACATGTCTAAAATATCATAACTCATTTCATATGATATTTATTGATATGGCATTTTTTTCATTAATTAATTTAACAGAAGGAGAAAAAAAGAGCATAATTACTTTGGAGATAAATTTCAACCTTTCATTTGTGAATACTATTAAAAATATTTTAGAATTTTATATGGAGATTAAATCTCTACCATCCACGGAATAATTATTGCTAATTAAATTAAAAATTTGGAAGCCTAATGGTTAAAAGCTTGTGTTTCCTCCTAAGAGGTCACAGGTTCAAAACCAGAGGGGGGTAGAGTATGTATGCCTTAGTAGACTTAGCAGTCAAATATGCTCAGAGGTGGGACTCTTGTTCCACAAACAAGGGGGGAAGGAGAGGTAGGTCCCTTGTCCCACAAACAAGGAGGGGAAGGATGTGAGTGAATCTGTATTCTAAAATTCTTTACCCTATTTATTACATTAATTAGATACAACAGCCTAGATCCATCTTAACCCGTATCTATCAAGAGCCCACAAAGATCCAATCTCTAGAGGTGCAAACCTCTCTTTTGAATGCAAAACTTGAGGAAAGGTTTGCACCTCTAGAGTAGTGTGACCACGGCATTAACGATAACTAGTTTTTTTTTTTTTTTGGGTTCCGTAGTACCTAGCCATTTTCTATTATATGAGAAAGTTGCATAATATGTACATCAATATATAAAACCAGCCCTTAAAGCAATAATTAAAAATGTCTTTTTAACTAGTTGTTAACTAGTTAAAAAGACATTTTTAATTATTGCTTTAAGGGCTGGAAAATTTATTTTTTTTCCTACTTCTTAATTATGAATAATAAAATTGGTTAGGAAAGTAAAAGTGAAAAGGTTGTTGGTAAATGTTTTCCAAGAACTGAAAAGGTGGTTGGATAGTTTGAACAGTTACCTGTTGCTCTGGGGATAAGATATTCATCCCAGTGAGGAATATGGGTTTTGTTCATGGGAAAAGGAAGGGTGGATATTTTTCTTGAGCTGGTATAGACCAGTGGAAAAACACTCAGTAAATTCCTGAAAATTTCTGGCATTGACTGTACTTGGGGTCCTGAGGTCACAACAGAAAATCTATTGTCAACCCGTACCTCTTCAATTCCTGAATATTTCTGGGATTGACTGGACTTGGGGTCCTGAGGTCACAACAGAAAATCTATTGTCAACCCGTACCTCTTCAATTCTTGAATATTTCTAGGATTGACTGGACTTGGGGTCCTGAGGTCACAGCAGAAAATCTATTGTCAACCTGTATCTCTTCAGGGTGGAGCACGGGGGCAAGTAGAGGATGTAATAACCTTTCTTGGAAGGTTGGGTCGACACTAACAGCGAACTACATTATCCAGATAAGTGACTGTCTAGTCTATTAATATTTAAATAGAAACTGTTATTCTGTCTAATACTAAATAGGCGAATGTTTTTCTAAATTTTATTTACAGATAAAGTTATTATGCTATCTTCATGAGGAAGGTTATATTTATTCTTAAAATTCTATCTTACATTATTAAAAATATGAAGTAAGATACCGAGAATTAATGATACAATAGATAGTTACATTATTAAAAATAGGGAGTAAGATACCAAGAATGAATGATACAATAGATAGTTACATGACTCTGCTTATATTTACTATACAAGCTATACTTAATTCTAGGAAATCTGCCTTATATTAAAAATATAGTGAGACACTAGAAGTGAACAACCCAGTACAAATTATAAACTTGGATAATATACATGTATTGATGTGGTAGAGTTTTAAAAGAAATAGATGCAGTAGTTATAGACAAAAATTTGATTTAACCAGCACACTGTAACCTTAAACAGGAAATCATTAATCCATAACATATGTAATTTTTCTTGGAAGATGAGAAGCTCACTCTGCATGAAGACTAAGTATAACAAAAACTGCGTTTATATATATTCTAATTAAGGAAGCAGATTTAGCATTGTGGGCAGGAAAAGCCATTGGTATTGTGCACAGGGTGAAACCCAGTCCAATACGCATTGCTTCTCTTATAACATTCCTATACTCAGACTAAAAAAGAGGTGGTTCGGTCACCTGAAAAGAATACTAAGACAAGATTAATAAACTGGAGGGTTGTTCTGTTCCATTGTAAGCTACAAAAAGCAAGTATATGCTAGCATATAGTTTTAATATGAAGTAGGAGTGATGTATTTATGTTAAAATGCATGTACAGAAACATAAGCTAATGTTGAGATAGATAAACAAAGAAATAAACCCTTTCATGTTGGAATATTGAAAATTCCAGAACAATAGAAATGGAGAGAGTAAATTCCTCTCCTCTAAACACAGAGAAATTAAAAATTCCTTGACAGGAGACAGAGTTTCCAGACTGAAAAATAAATTTCTATTCCTTTCAAAAACTGTTACAAATCTTCCTCAATACAGAGGGATAACAAAGGCAGTGACTGCTACAGACGCAGTTCACAAAAAAACTCACTGTTCTTTCAAACAACACACTCTGTCTCATAAAACCAACACTGCTGTGTTCTTCATTTCCGTGCTGCTGTGTGAAATCAAAACAAAAAATAATAATAATACATTACAGGCTCTCGGCCCTTTTGTTTTTATATGCCGCGCATATTAAAAACATTACAAAACAACGTTAAAACTTAAAACAAAGTCTAAACTTATTAAAACAAATACATGTGGGCCCCATTTTACAACTGCGCTTTGAACGCGCGATCAACAAATTAAATCCAATGTATAAAGACCATCGGGTCTGTGGCTAAACAAAACAAATGCACCAAACCAAAAGCTCCAATTGCGATTGGAATTCGGACGTGATGGAACATATGAACTCCGTCGCATAACACCATCGGGTCCGCCCTTTGGTAATGTGATCGCGGCACACAATAAAACCCCGTCGATTCAACCTTTGCGATTGGAAACTTGCGATCGTATTATATACTGCCGCGTGGTCTTGTGGACCCACGGGCCTCGGCTGTGGTGGAGGGCGATTACAACATGAAAACATTTGCGATTGCGATCATCGCATCGCAATGTTTCAACATTGCTATTTGTTATATAAAACGTTCCGCTTGCGGAACTCTGCCACATCTACAAGACATTTGGACTTCAGAACATATGTAGGTTGAGACTTGCGATTGTGATTGAATCGAATCGCAAATCTTCACATCAACAAGACACTGCTTATAAACTTTGCGATTCCGATTGGAACTTAAGTGGTGGGGACCACCTGTCCCGCCATTTCAAAAATTAAAGGACTTCGGTTGTTTTTAAACAAATTCCTCGTTTCTGGTTGTTGAGGGCTTAAAAGCCTGAATTGACTGTTTTAATTAACTCTGTTCTTCCGTAGACCAGAATTGCAAAAGTCTTCATTCCTCCTGCAGAAAACGGCTATGCCCATCACCATAATCAATTTTCTTCTGCAATATGTGGTTGCGGCCCATCCATGACTA
The DNA here is from genome assembly GCA_034641835.2 of Pinus albicaulis. Classification (NCBI taxonomy): domain Eukaryota; kingdom Viridiplantae; phylum Streptophyta; class Pinopsida; order Pinales; family Pinaceae; genus Pinus; species Pinus albicaulis. Next base: position 881,239,209 of record CM076569.1, on the reverse strand, counting down.
AATTCATCCTTACAGATTTCCTATTCTTCTTGAATGCGTGTTGATGTACACTCAACCTCTGCTGCGCTGCCTCTATACTCTTTCTTCTTGCTCAAAGGCTAGCATGTGACTTTAATATTTTCAACATTTCATAAAAGTCAGACCACTCATTTACTATCAAAAACGAATTAAGAAGCTCTGTCTAATTCCTGTAGGTACATAGTCAAAATAAAAAGATTTTCCAGAGAACGAACGCACACTTTCGGAGATACTTCCGTTTGGAAAAAATAAGCGTAGAAATGAAATTATAAATAATGGAAAGTATAAAACTTTGTCCATTCGTCTTCCCCGCCCAAAGGATGGCGTATCTTCAAGCCTGAAGATTTCCATCTGCACGCTAGTCTGAGCACCAGACGATGACATATCTTCAAGCCCGAAGATTTCCATGTGCACACCGACTATTGCTTCCTCCACCTTGACTTCCATGTTGCCGACTTTGAAGTTCAAGTTAATCAGTTTGGTGGTCAAATGATCCACAAACTTTGCAGAACCTCCAAATCCATCCCTATGCCACTGAGTTGGTTCATCATGACTGTGAATTGGTCGAGAGCTTCTTGGATGATTTGGTTCCCCGCTTTCGCTAATAATATCGCAATGTCACGTTCAACTATCTATGACTCTTATAGATGGTTTAGTTTTTGGTCAAATAATTAAATTAGAACTTACATGGTAATATTTTAATGCCATTATCACAAGATAAATTATTTTTTAAAATTTAATTATATTTTTAATTTAGTTGATATTAAGAATATTTTGATAATTTGTCAATAGTTATTAAAATAAAGAAATAAATAAATAATAATAAAAATAATATTATTAGATATTATTATTATATACATATATCATTATTAATAAAATTTATTAATATAAGTAAATAATTAATTAATTTTAATTTAATCTAATTAAAAGATTAAAAAATAAATTACTTAATTCCCTAAAAATTAGTGCAGGTCGGCTCTAGGTAGAAAATCCATATTCCTCTTCATCAATAGATTTTTTCATCAATATTTTTTAAGAAAAAATAATATTTCACGTACATAGGAGACTGATAATAATAATATTTAGCATGTTAGTACCAACACACCACTCTGGTAAACATTATTCAATTTTATCAATATAGATGTTATTCAATTTTATTATATAGATGTAAAAAAGATGAGAGAAAGGATATAAATTTGTTTAATATCAATACTATGTTTAATGTCTATTAACTAGATGTTATTATATTTCTGTTTAGGAGTAATATTTTTCATAAAACTTATCAAAATATATGAGATTTGTAAGAAATACATATGGGTAAAAATTTAAATACAGAAATTAGTATTTTGTGATAGTGTGTTATTTAAATATGAAATTTTAAAATATTTATCAAAATATTAATAAGATATTTATAGAGATATAAGTGAAGTAATGCACCCTAAATATTATAATAAATAATACTTTTACATTGTAAAAAACTATATCAAAATAAGATAATTAATAAATGAATTGGAATCTCTTTGTTTCAATTTTTTTTTCTTAAACAAAATACTATTCTGGATTAATGCTCTATTCTTATTTCTTTTAAGCTTTTCATGTGTTAGACTCCATCAATATTGTTGAAGACTTTGTTAAAATCTATAAATTTCTTTTGTTTTATTGTGAGCTATAATCCTTCCTCATAACCTTAAATGTATCATATTTATTTATGAATTCAACTTATTTTCTAATTATCTTAAATGCATTATTTTAAGGACAACTCCCCCATTGACCTTTTTCATAATTCGAATGTTAATGAAAAATCGTGACTTCTTTATCCCTATGAATTTATGACCTAGTCCTCGCTCTCATTCCCATTTTCCTGCTTACGCTTCACCAAGATCATGTTCTTCACCTCATCGCTAAATTACAATCACCATATGAGCCCCATGCCTACAGACTTAGATAGAATGCCAAAAAAACAATAACAAGCTCATTAATTGCAAATGTGAGCTAGTTTTGTTGTTGGATCAGGTAAGGCACCTTAATCTTCACATTTAAATATGAGAAATCCTCACCTTTGGTCGGCCAAACTTGCAAATTGACTCAAAATTCGGTGTAGGCGATACAATTCAACATTAAAAATATGTGAAATATATATTTTATCCATTCTTGGGTTCTTTAAAGTAGTTCAAATATATCAAGGTTTTGAATCCCGCAAAATCTAAAAATGAAGTTTGAAGAAAACATGTAATTCAAATAATCAAGAAATACCCCATCCCGTGCCATGATCTGTAAGCACATAATGAAGGGAGGGGGATTATGGGAGAGAATTGACATTTTTTTTTGAAAAATAGGTGAGCAAATGCTTCTCCTTAAATAATAGCAATACTGGTGAACGAATGTAGGATTTTGCAATGGATCAGAGTTTCACTAAAAATTTGTATTTTCCATGCCCAACCTATATCTCTGTTAATGCCACCAACTTGGGTATTCACACATCAAATATATTCGACAACAAACACTATGTCAATCTCCTCAAGAATTAGACCTTCTTCATGTCTACCCAGAATCTCTACACTCATGCTCAAACCTGCAACATTGTCATCAACTATGCAACGAACCAAATCATATTATTTTAACAATGTGAACAAATTATTTACACAATTTTTGCTCCGCCTACTCAAAATTAATTTACTAGATGTCCTCACAATAAGCGAGGGAGGTATTTGTAACAACTATTAGGCTTTAAATCCTTTAACATACTCTATCGTAGATCTACAAGCATCTTAAGAATCATCATCCTACACTCTGTAGAATTAGGGAAGTTAGTAAGTCACACACCCTTGATATACATATACAAGCAACTCTAATGGAAGTGGCTTTAAGTTATAGTAAATTAATCAAATTCCAACAAATATCACTAGCTTCGGCTAAGTAAATTATTTTCCTTCTGAAAAATCATCAATTATCATGGTGCCTTTGTAAGAAGCACACAAAAGTCACAATTCTACTCTTGAATAACTCATAAATATATTGTTATAGGAGAAGCAAAAAACTCCATCCAAAAATCCAAATTTCATTTGGATCCAATGACAATTCCAACAAAAACATCTGATTCGACATCTTGCTAGGCTTTTCTCTTATATTTTTTGTAGTAGCCCCCACTAAGAACCGTCGTGGCACACTCAGATGGGCCGCAATTCCCTTCTACAAGAACATCACCTTTTGAGATAGCCAAGCTCATTTTTTTGCTACTACAACACCTCATCACCCATCACCAAGCATCAATGGACAAGCCATCAATCCATATATGGGAGGGAAAGACAAGGTCCTGATGGGAGTCTACTAGAAGAATTGTAACCAATGTAGATTATTTCCCAAGGTGGTGAAAGACCCCAAATTTGTAGTGTGATTAAGAATACTGGAAATCTATCTCTAGTACATGAAATACCACATATTAATCTATAATTTCATAGGCATGTGCCAAACTAAAATGAATTTAATTAGTTGGATCCAAAATAAATGGTAGTGAAAGGGCCAAATAGTCTTGGACCTCGAGGCTAAGGAAATTTTAACAATTACTTTCTTAAACTTGGAGGATAGAAATAGGGTTTTTGAGAACGAGCCTTATTTCTTCAACAATGAAAGCCTATACATGTGATTTAGGAAGGAGATATATATCCCAAAAAAGGACTTCCTAGCAGCGCTTGTGTTGGTGTGGCTTTTCTCACTTCCCAGGGAATTCTAAAATGAGGAAGTCTGGGAAGGGATTGAGAAAAAAATAGGTAACTTTGTCAAAGTCTCAGGGAAAACTAAAATATGCATATATACACATTTTATTCTTGCATCTCTGTGTATATGAACATTTTGGAACCACTGTCAGCCTCCATAAACATATATTACCATGTGAACTATACAAAAAATCTTTCGACTACATCCATGTTCCATTCCAATAATGCAAATGTCATGAATATGACGACTTATTTCAATATTTCCCTGATTAAGAAGGAAATTCCCCAGGAAAAATAGTGAAAAAAATATTTAGAGGACTTTGAGAGAACAAAACCTTGTAGAATAAATCCACGCCAATAGGAGGCCCCTCTTCCTAAGGAATACTAGCAATCAAAGAACAAATATACCGCCTTAGAAGACTACATGTAAATGTCAGATAACTCATCACAAGAAGTGAAATATGTGGATTCAAATAAATACCAAAGCTCTATCAAAATAAAGGTACCAGAAACCATCCAACAAGGGCCATGAATAGACAAACCATAAGCAAAGAAAAAATTCCAGGAGATACCTGCGATGATGCAGAAGAAATGGTCGTGGAGGAAGTAACCCTAGCAAGCATGGTAGAAGAGCTAAAATCAAAATATCCGCAATATTCCGAAAATAGACGATGCAGATGCAGATAACTCAACACAAGAAAGAATCTATGTGGATCCAAATATAGATTAAGGCTCTATGAAAATAAAGGCACCAAAAACCAGCCAGGAAGAGCCACAAACAAACAACCCATAAGAAAATAAACAATTCCAGGACATGCCCAATATGGTGCAGAAGAAACGGATGTGGAGGAAGTAACCCTAACAAGCATGGTATAAGAGCTAAAAGGAAAGATCTACAAAAAACCCCCCAAAAAACACTGCATACGATATATTAACCCTTCTAGAACCTCTATAATAGTAAATGGGTAGCCTCTCAAAACTCAGCTTCATCAAGTTATCGCATCCAAAATCACAGCTTCAAGGAAACCTTAAAGCACCTCAAGGAAGGAAAAGAGAAGGTTAAGAAAAACAACAAAATTCTCATACAAGAAGTGAGTGAGTTGTTAGCCAATTTAGGTAAGGAAACTCTCATGAAATATGTATTCCACTATCTTCCTCATCTTTCTCAATGAAATTAATAATAAGGAAAATTAGGGTCCTCAACTACAAAGGGAATTTGAGGCTCATAAAAGATGAAAAATGTAGGAAAACCCTACATTATTCATGCTACAAGAAACACAATGCTCCAATGAGAGTATAGGTGAAATCTTAGATAAATATTGGAAGACAGTGCTTTAGTGGCATTAGATGTAATATGACAACTAGAAGGGCTAGATCTTGTATGCAATCCTTCGAAATTACCATCACCAATCTGATTGCAGCCCCATGCATTCTTTCGACTCAGCTTCAACTCACATGTTCTCATTCAATAGATAAAACCACAATTGTCTATGGTCCAACTCTATTTAATGCTAAGAATAGGTTTCTTCAAGACCTACAGTCCCTCTCTTTTTAATACCTATGGATAATAGGGGCGACTTAAACATCAATAAGTCACTAAAAGAAAAAGAAAAAAAAGAGGCTTCGATGATTAAATTCAGATGCCCAAATCTTTCTTGACCTCATGCAAGATCTGCATGTCATAGATGTGGATAGTATAAATGAGATATTTACTTGCAATAATAGAAAAGGTGGTTGCCCTCAAATCACTTCCATGCTAGATAGAGTTTTGGTTTCAAAATCTCTTGGGGAAAAACCATCTTCATGGAGGCCTCAATCCTTCCATATAGCATATCATATCATTGGCCAATAAGCCTGGAAGAAGACATCAAAGCAAGCACCCAAAACATACACTTTCACTTTGAAATATTTTTTATTAAGGATCCTTCTTTCTCGGGAAAAGCCCAACAATAGTGGTAGGAAGCCACTCCTCGCCTAAACTGAATTATGCACCAATTTTAATAGAAACTCGAGTTCTTAAAAACTCAAATAAAAAAAATGGAACAAAGAATACTTTTGGAACATCCAAGAAATCAAATATGAGTTATAGAATCACATAGAATAGGTTCAAAAACACATTATTATTGAAAGATGATTTGGAAAAATAGTTGAGGAAGAAAGTGATCCTATCACTCAATTAGAATAAGGCCACATATAATAAATTCTCTAGCACAAAAAATATCACATAATATGGCATAAGGATGGGAAAAACTCTAGAATTTTTCACAAATCCATGATTAAACACCCCATCACAACATAATCTTCTCACTTCAAAACATTACATGATAAAATCTTGTGGACTACAAAGATTTGGAAGGAGAATTAGTTGGTTACATTATTTTTAATAAATCAAATGGATTTAAAGTTAATTTTATAATATAAATACTAATTTTTTAATTGATCAAGGTTACAAGTCATATTTACTATGACAAAATGAAGGAAAAACAAGTATGGACACCAGGTATAACAAACAAACGTGTCACTTGATGGGGAGTTGGGAAAGTGTATGTAAAGAATATTTTCATTTTTTTCAATAATTAATTCAATTGTCTCTAACTACCTCTACTTGCATCAATATCAACTAATATCCTTAAAATTGACCTTTACCTTTCATAGACAAAGCTATCATCTATGAGAATAATTTTTCCTAGATTGTTTTCAATTATGCACAAATATAGAATAGTCTAGTGTTCCATTATGAGTCTAAGAAGTTTTCTCCATACTGGGGTGTCTAACATGGTATCATTCCTCGAATAAAAAATATTATTAGGGTTTTATAGAAAAATAAGACGTATCCATAACCAAACTTCATTTGAGACAAAAATTGGTTTCTTCTTCCTTGCAAAAGATAAAACCAATGCATACATCTTGTTACAATGTGAGTTGTTAATATATAGCCTAAATTTCAACCCTGACTCTTTTATCTATCTGAGAAGGTATTCCATCCCTGCCCTCTTGACAATAAAATTCCATGCCAAAGTGCATCTCGAAAAGTCAAGGATGTGGTTAACTATAATATATTACCCCACAACCAGGAATGCATCCTTCCTTGACTTCCAATGACCTTACATCATTTTTGCTTCCAATGAACCCAAAACCTTCCTTAGAGGCCAAAAAAACCACATGTTCCTTCTAGAATCCTTAAACATCACCTTCTGTCACCAGACATGGAGGGTTCAAGCACGTAAGGGAGTGTTTGTTTTTCTAAACATTAACTCTCAACTCTCAAATTGGTGAAAATCAGTTGGAGCCAATATATCCATAGCCATGGCCTACTTAGAAGGGTCCCTGTAATTATCCAAAACTAGACCATACTAAAAATTTGTACCACCAATCTTAATCACTACTCATACCATTTGACTAACTCAAAAAACCCTTATCTTCACATTGTATAAAAGATATAAAAATGTATTTACCCATACAAAAGATCATATTATGACATTATCCATAAACCCTATTCAATAAATTTTGTATTACTTACTCAAAAACCAATTAAAAAACTTATCTTATCTTAAAACAGCGTATCATTATTATTCACTCTAACATTTCCTTTCCCCACTTCGAATATATGCTAATCTTATTATTATATCTATTAATCAAACTGATTTCTTTTTCCTTGATTTCATGTTCACACTTTATTTATACTTCAATATTATAACGGCTCATTTCCCTTATTTTATTATGTTTTACTTTAGATTATTAAAATCTAAAATTAAAATATTACATTTTAAAAATAAAAATATATAAAAAATATATTAAAATAGAATCCTACATTAAAAAAGGTTCAAAATAGTAAAACCAACCAAGTAATACGGATGGCCTCACAATAACCCATACGATTACCTGTCATACCTCTATGGATAGAAAGAGAAAATTTGTAATTAGAACATATTTTTAGGAAAGTAATTTGTTTCTTCACGCGTTAACACATGGTTAAGCAATCTGAAAATTTGAACCATTTCTAATTCCTCTCCAACGCTAATGGCAAAAGCATTCAAAATTTATTATCAAATTTAAACAAATAATTATCTCGTATACATTAAGACTATTTTCTTTTATATCAATTTAATTTTCTCACACACTTTTGAGGCATACTTACTTTTAAATATTCCTCGAATACTGCTCTATAATCATAATCATCACAAAGTCTTTTCATATCACATCAATTGAAAAGAACATGGTTTCAAATATAATAAAAGATCAGAAAAGTAGAGAATTTTGATGCAACACCTTCCATCACTTCACTTTTTTTATGATATGATTGGATCCACTTTCCACCAAAAGTGTTATAGAATTAGTTTCCAAGCATAGTATTTGACCGAGAAAATCGCAGCAATATGCCAAATCTCCAATTTTATTATCCTTGCAAAGTCATGTCCATGCTTGGAATAGTGAAGATGTGGTAGGTTAGTTGATACTCGTTGATTTTTTAAATACTTGTTCAAAATATTGGATGTATTAAATAATTGACTCTATTTTACCATACATCATGACAAATTACATTTTTATTCTTGAGAAAAGTATGAAATGAATTTTATTAATATTTATTATATTGAAAATAATACTTAAATAGATGTGTTAATTTTATAAATTAATGGGTAAAGTTTATTTTAACGAATTATTTAATAAATATTTGGAGAGATTAAAATAAATTAAAATTTAATGGATGTATTGGTAGCATTTTTCTTAGTTGGTTGTGGTAATTTTTTGAGATTGTTAATGGGGTGAAAATATAAAAAATTTATTGAATAATCCTAATTCATTTAGAACTATTGCTTTGTTGTAAAGTGTAATATTTTTTGGTTTCTCTGGTTCATGCATTTAATTTATGGTGGGATATGAATTTTTCTTTTTAAGGGATTGTCACTAGAAATGTTTTCAGCCTTGTCGAGGGAGGAGTCAAGTTTGGTGGGGATTGTTGTCAAGCTCAACCTCCTCAATTTGATATTTTTCTTGTTTGATGCATCTTTTATTTTGTTCTTTGTCTTGTGGTGGTATTTAGTACATAGGAGTTGTGCGGCTTGTGGTGCTAGTTGGGTTGGGGGTGAGAGAAAGAGGCACTGCAATGTGAAGGTTAGTAGGGCCTCTTCCTTAGGTCATTGCAGGCATTTTTCTAAGGAAATTAATGAAGTGTTGGGGGGTGGAAAAGAGTTGGAAAATTCTTTAAAGTGGCTAAACATGAGATGGAAGTGATGAAGAAGGAGGTGAAGGAAAAAATGTTGATCCTTTTCTAGGCACGAGTTCTTGAGGATGTTGAGGGATGGATATCCAACTTTGTTCACCCACACATATGGGAACAATTTTTTCTCAGATTGCAAAGGTTGGTTAAGGCTATCGTAGCTCAATCCTTAGAGAACACCATGATATACTAGAAAGGCATTTTGCACACAATCTAAATTTTTGAATGTAAATCTGAAGCAATGCACAAGGAGGTATTTGGAATTAAAATTTCAATCACTTACATTTGTGAGGAAGCAACCACGAAGTAGGAGGGTGTCTTACATGGCACCCATCCTAACTTTATTATTCTTGAGGTTGTTGGCCAACCTTCAGCATCTAATCAAGCATGAGAGAAGGCTACCAAGATATCAATGGATGTGTTGTTTGAGGATTGGTTCAGGTATTGTCAACTTCCTTTTATGTTCATATTTTATCATGAGTATCCATAGGCAACTTGTTTTGTAGTATTTATTTTTGATAGACTTGTTAATAAATAATATTAGGATAAGAGTGGTTGACGAGGGGACTGGTTTCCCTTGAGAAAATTATGCTCTAAGGAATGATTGTATTTCGACTTTGTCTATAACATGAATAATTTGTGTGTGTGTGTGTGTGTGTTTAATAAGACCTTAGAGAGATAAAAGGAAATAAAAATTTAATCATCTAAATGCTTAAAAAAATTGGGAATAGATAGATTCTAATTATTGATTTTTTAGAATTTGATATTTTTTGTAATCCAAAAATTTTAGTTTTTATTATTACTAGATAAAAAAAAATTGAGACTTTAATGTGTTACCAATTTACTTATTATTATTGAAAATTTGACATCTTTACCTAGGTTGTGCATGCATATCCTTATTCCAGATGTAATAAACTAAAACAAAATCCTTAAAAATGAAAAATTAGAAATAAAACTGTAAAAAAACATAACGATTATAAATATATATGGTAAAATAAACGAACATAAATATATTTTAACACCTAAAATATTATGCATTTGTTTCTTTTGTTTTCTCTAGATGTTTATTCTATAGCATGTTAAGATGGAGTTATGGTTTAAATTAATGTGGTGTGTTGAATATATGTTTTAATTTTTTCAAGGAAAATAAACATGTAAATCTTAAGGGTGCTTCCCCACATTTGTGGATGAAATCGATATGATATCTATTAACACAAACTATAATGTTATGCATATTAATTTGTTAGAAGAATTTAAATCAACTATCTAGTAATTTTTGGGATTGATATGGTATAACTAGGTTTAATTCACAAACAAAAAAAGATAAAAATTAAAAAATATTTCAATACTTTTTTTTATGAAATTGATTAAAAATTCAAATTTTTTTTTTTAAATTTTTTTTTTTATATTTATTATATCTTACACCAAATAATAGATAAATAAATTCTTTATATAAAACATTCTATAGAAAATCTTAAACATATTTTCATTAATTCAACACATTTTTTTAATACAAAAATGATATTACCATAAATTACTAGGTCAAAAATTCAAAAATAAACTCTATTGATTAACCAATAATATAAAATCCGAATTAGAAAAACTATTCTAATTCCCATTTCCACTCATTACTCAACACTACAATTTCACATGAACTAAACCTAAAACACAATATATTACAACAATAGGTTTTGCATGAATAGGTCCATATTGTGTAACTCATTTGGTGATATCTAATAATAAATTAACTCATAATTGTAATAGCATCAATTAACTTTAATGAAAGATCATTTAATTTTAAAATTAAAATGCTTTAAATATTTAGTACTTAATACAATTGTTTTTAATATTTTTGGTTAACTATTCAATTTATAAAAAAAAATATTTATAGGACTTAATAAATCTTTAGTTATATAAATGATCTAAAATAAGGAAACATTTTTAAAGCAACTAATTTGAAGATGCATATTATGATATATTTTTCTTAATTTATCTTCACATGATTCATCATAAAGATATTACCGGTATTCTAAGAAAAATAACTAAAATAACCAACAAATTTTTAATTACATAAATGATTTTTTTTTACAACATAGGGAGAAAAATAAAGAACTTTCTTAAAATAACTAATTTAATGATTCATATGTTTGTGGGGTTTTGGTTAAACGGTGATGAGGCAGACTGTTATAGCACTCATCACATTTTCAATTTCCTTCCCGATCGGGGTGATGTATTTGGACATGTTGATGAAAATGGAGCCAAAAATTTAAAAAAAAAAAAAAAGTGAAAAAAGAGAAATGAAAAGTACTACCAAGCTTACAAAAAAAAAAAAAAATTAATGATGCATATCATGTTATTATATCTATAATTAATTCTAGGTATATTATATAAATCAAATAACTAATGTAATAATGTCTATCATGTTATTATATCTCTTTCAAGTTATATTTACATAATTCATCATGAAGATATCTATAATTAATTCTAGGTAGATTATATAAATTAATTTTAGGTAGATTATATAAAAGGAAATCATAAAAGGCCTTGGATTCTAATCATTGAGCTCTTTTATCTTTTGCAACTGTCTCGGCCAACTTATTAATAAATTGGAGGGATTTTGACATACTAAATATAATCATTAACACATTCAAGGAACTCATTAACATACTGAAGGAACTCATCAACACATTATCAAATGATGATTTTGTTCACGAAATTTTCCAATCATTCAAAAAGTATTTGCAACATTAGAAAGTGGGATTTCTTGATATCTTGAAACAATAATATCATTACTCTTTAATATATATAGATTGATCTGGATTAGATCATTATATTGTTTGTCATCCATATTGATGCTTTCAAAGTGGAAAAAGTAGAGGAATCGTCTCACAATTCCCTTTTTATTGGTGGGACCCAGTTTGGAAACTTAGGGTTTGAAACCTTCTAAGATAATTTTGAGGCATAAAATGATGCATTTTGTGGGTAAAAAATTGTTTCTTTAGCACCACACTTTTTTTCCTTATTCTACACACATATACCTTTCCAACGACACAACAATCGTGTAAATCAAAGTCAGTATGCAAAATATATGCCACTCAAAAGTTATTCTTCTTGTTTTCACCACCATAATTCAAGAGGATGCCACATCAACCCCCATTATTCATGAAAATGGGGTTAAACACATGACTATGATGAAGAATACTTTAAAATAACCTATATTATAACTTTAGTTAATAGTTGAGATAGTCAAACCTAACCACTAGTAGGCTATCGAGTTATGTTATAACTAGGCTAGTTGGAGGAAAATGGGTTCCATTCTTTCGAGTGCATTTATTCCATAGTTGAGAAAAAATAGCCAAGCGGGATATGACAGAGAACACACAAAGAGTGTTTGTATAGTGTAGTAGCCCACATGCCACATGCCATACTATTTTGTACTTGTAGACATTTTCTGTTTAGAGAAAGAGAGTAGAGCGACCTCACCTTCAAGATGGGTTTTTCTACCGAAAGGGTTTACCAAGTCATATCTTGTGTCAAATGTGTGTGTGAGATTTTATTTCACTATTATTTATTTAGTGTATAATTTTAATTCACATGTCTATGCTATTAATATTAATCTACAAATTTATAAATCTAAAGAGAAATAAAACTGTAATAGTGAGATTTTGGAGTTTTAAATATAATTTTATCAGATATGTTGTGACAACTTAACGAGTGGAATATCCACGATAATTTACAAATCATATTGGTATAATAACAAGTTTCATTAGATATATTGTGGATAATTGTAGGGGATCTAAATTTCCTCGGCCAAAAGTCATCATAAACCCTAATCATGGCCGATGAATCTATGAAGAACCCTCATGATTCTACATAAGAGAGGTTTATATGATTGGAACAACAAGTCACAATTATAAATCATAATGTAAATATCCTCATGAAGACCCTACTTACGAGGATATGGAGGAACGAATTCAACAATGTATATATTCAATTAATTAGGTTTCCTTTCTGCAAATAGAGTAACATTTCCATTTCTGCAATTAGTTTAGACTATGATTTCATCGCATTCACTTCATTGTATCAGATGAGCGAAAGAAGGAGATATTGCATGTTGCACATATAGTTTCGACATCTCTTAAGTTTGTACAAACCCCAGGTTGATAACTTAATTTGGTAGCCTTGGGATTTGCAACATTATTGTTGCAATATTGAGGTTCATCACGTTGCATCTGGAAGAAATTAAATAACATTAATTCTTTGTTGAATTACGCTGCATTTAGTAGTGAGTCTTTTTCAATGGTTACACAATTTCCTCCTTTTTGTAGGCAACATGCTAGTTTTGTACCTAATCATCAAGTACTAAAGAAATAATTAATTAAATTAGTATAAACACATAAAAATTAAAAAAGAAAATATTGAAATTCGATTTTATATAATAAAATTTTCCCGAACCTGAGAATAAATATAAAACCCAATATCCTTACTTTGAACATAAATCTATAAGATAGTTAATCAATTCCTATGGTTTTTTATAAATGCTAACTATCTCTACTTTTGCATATTTATCCTCATATGTTAATTTTCTTACAACAACATCATGAACCAGTACTTTGTTATAACTATGTCTGTCAACTAGATTAAAACGAATAGGCTTATAACTATCATCTTTTGTCCAATCACTTATAATTGGTTGATCATCGCAACCAATAATATTTGAATTTGTCCTATAACATGAAATAGTTAAAATTCAATTAACTTGTACATAAACAGTTTTTTTAAAACATTAATAAAAAATACAAATTCAATGTTTTACCATGTAAATTGCATCCTTGAGTTTTGTTTTCCCTTGAAGCTTGATAATAACATTACAAATTGTGTTTCCAAATGAAATGTCACAAATATCCAAAGTGGTGATGTTGTGACTTCTTGAAATCTTGTAAGCACTTTATTAAAAGCTTGATAACTATAAGGCTCATTGGCATATCTAATGTTTGGGAAATTGAAACCATGAGGAATATCTGCAATAACTAGGGAATATTCCCTTTTAGGTATGATATTCACAATGTCT